>JAPVLO010000018.1:2433404-3650106 GCA_027257055.1 Cephalopachus bancanus | reverse complement strand
TTTGTAGGTAGTTTTCTTATAATAAAGTCAACTTCCTGGGTTGTTTGGTCTATATACAGTCTTTATTTCTTCTTGTTTCAACCTTGGGAGGCTGTGTGATACAGAAAGTCTTCCATTTCATTTAGGTGTTTGAATTTGTTTCCTTACAGGTGTGCATAATAATCTCTGATAATCATTTGTATTTCTTTGGGGTCAGTTGTGACTTGATCTTTTGCATTTCTGATTCTTTTTATTTGAGCTTTTTGTCTCTTTTTCTTAGTCACTCTGACTAGGGGTTCATCAATCTTGGTTATCCTTTCAAAGAACTAGCTTTTTGTTTCATTGTGTTTTTTTTTCCTAGAATTTTTGTCTTCTATGTCTTGTATTTGGGCTTTTACTTTAGATGTGCATCCTTCTGATGAAGTTAGGGTTTTTGTGGTCTTGCCTTTCCAACTCTCTTAGGTTATTTGTTAGGTTGTTGATTTGTGATCTTTCTATTTTGTTGATGTGTGTTTATAGAGATATAAATTCCCCCCTTAGTACTGATTTCATGGCATCCCAGAGGTTTTGCTAAGATATGTCTTTGTTTTCATTTGTTTCCAAGAATCTTTTAACTTGTATGTTGTCCCAGGAGTTGTTCAGTATTGTGCCATTTAGTGTCTATGTCTTTGTGTGTTTTGGGGCGATTTTGTTGATGGTGATATATTTTTATTCCACTGTGGTCTGAGAAGGTGTATGGCAGTATTTTGATCTTATGAAATCTGTTTATGCTTGATGTATGTATGGCTAATGATGTGATCAATCTAGTAGTATGTTCCATGTGGTGATGAGTAGAATGTATATTCCATGTTTGTTGGGTGGAATGTTCTGTAGCTGTCTGTTAAGTCCATTTGGTTAAATGTCAAACTAAGGTTCCAGATTGTCTTGTTAATTTTTGCCTCAATGATCTATCTAGGGTTGTTAGTGGGATATTTAAGTTTCCAACTATGATACTTTTAGAGTCAATATCTTTTAAAAATTTATTTAGTAGCTGTTTTATAAAACTGGTACTCCTGTGTTGGGTTATATATGTTTAGGATGGATTTATCTTGTTGATGGATTGAGCCTTTTATCATTATGTATTGTCCTTCTACATCTTTTTAAATTTTTGATAGTTTTTGTCTGATATGAAGATCACAACTCCTGCCTTCTTTTGTTTTCTGTTTGCCTGAAAATGCGTTTTCCATCCTCTAACTTTGAGTCTGGGAGTCCTTTTTATAGAGATGTATTTCTGGGAGGCAGCAAATTTGGGGGTCATTTTTTTTTTTAATCCAGTTTTCCATTCTATGCCTTTTCAGTGGTGCATTCAGTCAGTCCACTCATGTTCAGGCTGATTACTGAGAATTTATCCCTGTCATGAGGCTCTTATAGGGTTTGTTGTTGTTGTTATTATTGTTATTGTTGTTGTTGTTGCTGCTGTGTGTTTGCTGGTTGGTTGGTTTTCTTTTGATTTGGGGGTTGTTACATTTGTGTGTGTGTTCAGTTTTGCAGTCACTATGCTTGCTGTTTTGATCCTTTGTTTTCCTGCGTTCTTGGGAAGAGTGTGGTCATTGTTTTCTTTCTGTCTTCTGTGTTTCTTTCTGTCTTCTTAATACCCATTGAGCTGGTTGGGAGACAACATAAACTCTTGGGGATTGAATGTCTGGGAAGGATTTTAATTCTCCATCACTGATGAAGCTTAGCTCAGATGGGTAGGAAATTCTTGCTTGGAATTGTTTGTCCTTGAGAACTTTGAAGATTGGACACTAGTCTCTTCTAGCCTGCAGTGTTTCTGTAGATGAGTCTGCTGCTATTCTAATAGTCTTCCCTGGTAGGTAATCTGAACTTTTCTCTCTTGCTGCCTTTGGGATTTTTTTTCTTTTATACCTACTTGGTATAAGTAAATTGCTATGTGTCTATGGGTAGGTCTTTGAGCTCTGAGGTTCTGTCTTCTGCTTGTTTAATTTGCTTTCCATACTTGTCAGTTTATTTCATTTACTGTATTCTTTATTGCTGTCATCTCAGTTTTTCAATTCTTTTATGCTTTCATCTTGTCTTTTTTCATTTCTATTTATCCTTTCCATCAATGCTTTGATACCCGGACTTGTGGTTTGAGACCAGTCATTCTGGGGGCTCTTGTTTGATTTCTGAACTCTGGATTCTCAGGGGCTGTATTTCCAGAGGATCTGGAGGGTACCTGTGTTCTTCCATTGCTTCTTCTTCATCTATGATGCCCCCCACCCCCTGCTCCAACCTCCTTTAATTCCTTTGCTCAGTGATGGGGAGATAGCTTTCAATTCTCTTTGCCCAAGCCCCTAGTCTTCCTTATGTAGATCCTCTGGATTTGTTCATTTTGAAGCCAGGCTTGGGTTGGGGGCTGTGCTGCCCTTTTGCGTTTTCAGATTTGATTAAGCTGTAATGGAGGGAGCTATGGTTCAGACTCTCTCTGCGGATTACAGTATCCCCTGACTGGTGAGTGGGACCCCTGGAGCCCTCTTCCCACCACCTTATAATCTGCCCGTGTGGTGGGAGTGTATATATGTCCCCTGAAACCAAAATGAGATAAGTAAAAGAATGGAGAAAGGAAGAAGGAAGACGAAAGGAAGATGAAAGAAGAAAAAGAAGGAAAACAGGCATATAAACAAACAGATAAGCAAAGAAAACAAACATACAAAAAAAACCTCAGCGATGCACTTACCTTCAAAAATACCCATATGCCAACAGAAAAATAAAAACAAAAACGGATGGAAAAAAGGGTGCCAATTAAGTCAGAATATATAGGAATATATGTATGGAAAGCGTGGCCCAAAAAAAGAGAGATTTCACTCTTGTGGCCATTTCTGGAACTTCAGGTCCTGTTCCTTTTTTTTTTCTTTTTTTCTTTTTTAATTTACTGTGGGTCCCAAGCTCCACTACTGCTTTTAGCTGGCGCCGTGGGAGGCAGCAGGTTCCACTCTCCAGCCCAGACCAATGTGGGTCAGATGCCCCACAGACTGCTTAGGGAGGAGGGTGAATCAGATCTGGACTCACCCCAGTTCATCCACTGCTGCTGCTGCTGTCAGGTCTCCCACTTGGGTCTCACGTGTCCACTCCTGGTCCAGCATGGGGGTGAGGCATCTGTCTCTCCAGTATCTGCTGCTGAAGTTGCCACTCTGGGCCAGCGATGGTCGATTCCAGAGGGGTAAGGGGATCATCCTTTGGTCTCACGGGTGGAGGCTGATCAGAGTGCGGTGGGCCAAAGCAGGTCTCTGCCCGGTCCCGGGACAGAGAAAATGGTGGCAGTTCAGGTCCTCCTCTTCAGCAGAGGCTCCATCTTTCCTCCCCATGCCCTCTCGCCTTCTTTATAGTTCCTGCTGCCTGTACCTGGCTCGCTGCTGCAGGTGGTGGTGTGAGCCAGGTGACAGGTGCTGAGGAGCAGCTGATCTCTGCTGCCTTCTCTCGAGAGACGCCCTGAGAATGGCAGGCGATTCTGTGTGCCAGGGACACGGATTTCAGAGCAGGGGTAGGGGAGGGGAGCCCTGGGTGTTGATCCCTGGTCTCTCCTCAGACAGACATTCACTCACCCCCCTGTGCCACCGTGGACACAGACGCATCCTCGTGGACACTTGCCCATGGAGAGACTCTCACACTCTCATCAGTTCCATCGCCATCTTGAGGCTTAGACGATTATTCAGGGTTGGCTCAAACCCCTCGTGTTTTTCTGGCAAAAGAAATGCTGATGAACTGTGGTCTTTGCTGCTCCTTGACCTAAACTCTATATCACTGAGGCTACTGCATCTCCACCCTGGGGAAGAGAGCTGGATTAGGACTCAGGCATGCTTGAGCAGTGCCTCAGCCACAAGCTCGGCAGGATTTCAGAAAGCCCAACCTTCCTCAGAGAGACAAACACAAAGGGACAAAGCAGACGTGATAGGTCCTGAGTACACAGAATTGCCTGATAGAGCAACAGTGCAAAGACATCTACTCCGTACCTTTGCATAGTGGTTTATTTTCAAAGTGTTTGCATGTACATTTTGTCTTCACATTAATTTCCCCAAATTTCTTAACGTTCAGACCTTTCTTTTTGATATTTCTCATGCACTGAAACTTAATCTTTATATTTGGAAAAAGAAAATTGTGACCATACTGTATAGATAATTTAAAATGTCTTGTTTCTTTTGAAGTATAAGCAGTGATCAATATTTAAACTCAGAAATATGCTGTACGTAGAAACTACATACCTTTACCTTCCGTCTTATAGAATCCCATGTTAACAAAACAAATTCCAATCTGTCAGCAGGTATTTAAAAGTCTACTCTGTTCAGACATTAAATATAAGATGATCTCTGCCTTCAAGGCGTGTATAATATGCTTCAGGGTGACACAACGTGTGCAACAGAAAAGACAAGGGTACAATTTTATATTAAAATTTAGGGGAAACCTTTAGAGCAATACTTTTATGTATGGTTGGCAGAGAAGCAAAGTGCCAGCAAACAGTCTGTCAGTATCAAAATATCAAGGGTCATTGGTAACGGGAAGATTCAGGGGAAGGAGAGATTACCTGGAGCTGGGTGATCATGGGAGAAACAGAATTTTAATGGGTTCAGCCAGAAGGATAGAAAGCAAGCCACACAGCAAGAAGCACCCAGGATGGGTGCACACTGAGAGCAGCTTGAAGAGAGGGAGACTGCAGAAGGAGCCATGCAGGGGTCTGAGTAATGTCCCATGGCTAGAACGGAGGTTTTGGTAAAGCAAAAATACTAGAAGACAAGCCTGATTAGCCAAACAATTCCGACTTTATCCTGCAGGTTGGAAGTCATCACTGAAGATTTTTCAGCAGAAGAGGAACATGATGTGGTCATTCATCTTGAAACTTTAAAACTAGCATCTCTGAATATCCCAGTAACTAAGTTTAGACCTAACTTGATTTAATTAATTCCTCTGTTTAAAGAATTCTGGGTTTCCCAGTCACTTTTGATTTTTTCCACGAATGTTATTAATGAAATGCATTTATTATTAGTGAAATGCCATGCTCAAGAGCAATTTCTTTAAAGCCAACTTTATTATGTTACCATATACTTCATGCTGTTTACCAATAAAACACCTCTCCAGAACTTTTCAAGCTGTGGTTTATGCTCATTTGGAACATTCTTTAACATCTCCCCTGAAATGGTATTTGAAGTGCGGTTCTCTAAAGATGCAAAGGTGAAGAGGTTTGTGTTTAAAGTCGAAGGACAAGTAACATCTTCAACTCCAGAGCAAGAGTCTCTTCAAGAGTTGGAATGCACACTGCTAAATTTCTTTAATGAAGTCATTATTTCAAGCTGTGTTTCTTAAGGAATGTTTAGTAATTAAGCTTATGACTCCTTAATGAGATCCAAGCTGAAATAAAGCACTGTACAGAATCCCCTTGACTATTCTCAAACAGCCGTGGAGAGTAGACGAAGGGACGTAACCTTGAAAGGCCCCCATCCGTGCTGTTTTTACTTGGTGAGGGGATCTTGACAGTCAGCTTAACGCTGTTTTAGGGTGCTGTCTGGCTGCAGCCCTGGCTCTGGCAAAGCTGCTGTCAGAGACTTGTTATCAGTACCCCTTCTTCCACACCCACCCTTCTTTCTTGGTCATCAGTTTTCCTTAGGGAACCATTTGATTTGATTCTTTCTGTTCTGCTGACAACACACCTTGTTCTATTTTCCATAGTCTAACTCTTTTTAACTTTAATCTCCTTTCAAAGTCAATCCTATTACATAGTGCAATAAGAATGCTGAGGATGTCCATAAACATATATTCCAGTCTTGATAGCATGACCAACTCACTCATGTCGCCACCGGAAAGTCTGTAGGCCGCCATTTCTTCTGATGTAAAACAGTGTTACTGATCCACGTGACCTCTTGGGATCATCCTAGCCTAACTACTGCTTCTGGTATTCTGTGCCACAATCCTGAAGCTTAATTTACAGTGAGGCACAGATGGCCGATAAAATTTTCAGATGATCTTCCCTGATTCCACTGGCATTTTCAAAATAACTTTATTACATGAGAGTATAAAACAGTAAGGGCTGTGCGCATACTAGGTACTTAGCCGTGAATTGCCTTTGCCTTCCTCATTAAAAAGAACCTTGGTGAGAGTTGCATGGAACGTGGAATACTGATGCAGATGATACTTTTATTGTGGCACTCGTGGAAACTTCAGCTAATGTGCAAATGCACATGGACACCCCAGTTTTAAAAAGAAAGCATTATTTGTGAGGATATGGTAGTCCTGAGCTACTCTCTTTCTACATAAAGGCACTCGCAAGGAAGAGATTGGCGCAGGGTATTTATGGCCGCATTGTTTGTAATGATGAAAAACTGAAAACCAAGTAGATGCCCATCAACAGAAGGGCTGGCTAAACCATGGTGCATCCTCTAGAATAAATGACTTATCCCACTTCGTGGGATCCCTCTCTTTCTACAGAGAGCTTACTGAAACAAATTTGAGAACTTTCTGAATCCACTCCATAATAATGATCAACCGGTACTTCGGATGTTTGGCACTTGGCAAGTGACACCCAGGTATTAAGAAAGATCGTCCTCAAGCATTTTGCCTTTGGATGTCAACTCTTAACCCATTAGAATCCCTTATATGGAGAGTTCATTGTGACTGAAACACCACGGAGCTTCATCTTACTCCCATTCTCTAGTTGGAGTTTAAATAAAACTAATCAACAGTAGAGATATCTTTAGCAAGGAGGTAGAGAGGGGAGCAGTTCTTTACTTGAATATTTGAAAATATTACAGTAACCTCGGCAATGCATTGAGTTTTGATGGTAGTAAGTTCTCAGGATAATGGTAGGGAAGAACAGAATAACATAGACAGAAGTTTATGCTATTTTCTTTTTTTTTTTTTTCTTTTAGATGGCAGAGACAGCTGAGGGTGAAAATTAAGAGAAACAGCTGCTTGGAGTCACAAAATTTGTATTTCTTCATGGAAAACAGCATTATCAGTCATAATTCATCCTTTTAAAACATTGAACATTTGAAATTCACTCAGAAAAATTTAAATTTTGTACTTTAAGGGAAACCTTTAAAGCAATACTTTTATGTATGGTTGGCAGGGAAGCAAAGTGCTGGCAAACAATCTGTCAGTATCAAAATTAAAAGTACATACACCTTTAAAGTCAGCAATCCTTCCCCTGCGAGTTGATTCCCACAGAAATAAAGGCACCCGCAAGGAAGAGATTGGCGCAGGGTATTTGTGGCCGCATTGTTTGTAATGATGAAAAACTGAAAACCAAGTAGATGCCCATCAATAGAAGGGCTGGCTAAACCATGGTGCATCCTCTAGAATAAATGACTTATCCCGCTTTGTGGGATTCCTGTAAAGTTGGATTTGGATGCAAAAACCAAGAAACAAGAGTATGTGTATGAGACTATTTTTTGTTCTTCAAAATCTGTGTGTGTATCTCAAATTGTTATTTGAGGACAAAGGAAAAAAACAAAGGATAAACTAGGAATTCTGATATGCATGGAAGGAAACACAAAAATAGGAAAGAGAAAAAGAGTCTCTAGCAGTGGAGTAGAAATGTCAAGAAACACAAAATTCACAGCATCAACTCTATTTTTTTGGCTCAAGTTTCTTTATCACAGAAATTCTTGCAACTTTTAAGCTGTAAAAGTTCCTGTTTTGATTTGCTATGCTCCGTTCACTGAGAACATCATAAGGTCATCTTGACTTGACAAATCTTAACCTTTGGAACACAGTGAGAAAAAAAGTAAGCAAAAGCAAACAAAGACAGTGAAGAGTATGAGGTAAAAATAACCTGGTATGATTAAAAAGAGAGGGCTGATCTCTTCGTGTGAATAAGCCAGTCTAACAACTTTATATTCACGACATTCTATACCGTTGCTTTTAAAGAGTAAAACGCAATCAAGTTGCTCAAATAATTCTAGTGATTAACACAATAGTTTAGCTAGCCTGTAACTTAGATTAAAAACTCCTAAATATACAGTGGTAATAATGACAACTTAATTTATCCTTAGAGGACCCTTTCAAAAACCCTGGGTCATCTTAACAGGTCATTGGATTCCTTGTGCATAAGGTTGCCTGGACAACTGGGAAGAGACAAGGGAGGAAAGGCTACAGTTGATTATTGTGTGTGCAAATATCAGGATTAAGAGACTTAGGTAATAAAGGCTGGCCAAAGCCAGGACAGAGTACCCTCACTCTGGTGGAGAAGGAAGGCAGAATACAGCTCGGGTCTCAAGGGCGTTGCTCCAGAGTAAGCCTGCGCGGATGGCCTGATCCTTGGCAAATACAGTTGCTTCGAGCAGAACAGAAAAGCTTTATCGCTTAAAAATCCACTTATCTAAGGTTGATTGAAATCAGTGTCCCACAGAGAGGAATGTCTCTGTTGAGGTGGAAGGAGCTCTGGCTCCCAGGAGATAAGTTGGAATAGGGATGATAACACTTACATCACTGAATCGTTAGAAGCAGAGGGAGAGGAGTCATAAACTGCTAATGCAGTAATGGCTGAGGCCGGGCAGTATGAGCGGTGAGGCAAGAGTGAATTGATACTCAGAGCTGAGATGGTTTGAACCCGTGGAAAAAGTCACTGGGGATTTTTTTCCTTCGAGCTTTTGAAGCCTCATGTGAGGAGTCGGGGGAATTAGAATTTCTCTCTTGTTGTAACCATGAGTGTCTTTTTTTGTTTTTTTTTTTGAGTTGGAGCCTCACTCTGTTGCCCAGACTGGAGTGCAGTGGCCGCTTCCGGCCACCGCAGCCTCGACCTGCTGGGCTCCGGCAATCCTTCCGCCTCAGCCTTCCAAGTAGCCGGAATTACAGGTGTGCGCTACCACCCCCGGCTGATTTTTTTTTGATTTATTGTAGAGATGAGGTGTCGCTGCCCAGGCGGGCCTCGAACCCACGGGCTCAGGCAATCCACTCACCTCAGCCTCCCAAAGGCGCGGGATGACAGGCTGAGCCACCAAGCCCGGCTGAATTTCTTTTTTCAAAGAAACTCATAGAACAGTTTATTCTATCCTTTACGGAACATCTATTTAGGGAGATCACTAATACCTAAACTTATCTTGCCTCGCACTATACAAAATTATGTCTAATACGTTTTAACTATTTAAGACATCAAAACTGGCAAACCAACATGAAATATAATACTTCTAGAAAGCCTATTTCCCAGTAACAAACATAATAGTTTCGTATTTAAGGTTCTTGATCTACTAGAGAAAAATTGGTTTCAAAAGCTTCCACGTGTACCCTTTCTATTACCTGGTCATGGAGCAGAGCACACTTGCCCGGTACTGTCATGTATCTGGAACAATGCTAGAGTTTTCAAAGTATTTTCCCACTGGTCTTACCAACTTTCTCGTAAGTTAGAAGGGTGGCTTCGTGACTGTGTCCCACTTGTGAGCGAGAAGACTGGGCCTTGGAGAAGTTAATTCGCTTATCTGGTCCTTTTCTGCTCTTTTGAAGATCGCGTTAGGATGCTGAGGAATGTTCACTTCCAAAGAGTCCCTTAACAAGAGTGGAACCGCTTTTCCCAGAAGACGCCAAGCAACCCATTCTGCAGTTCTTCTGGCAGCTTCATTAGTAGCTCGTTGGCTAACAGTAAAAACCAGCGGCAACCCTGGCTGGAGATGAGCGGTTGAGACTTGTTGAGGGTTTTCAGCAGCTTCAGTCAAGAGAGGTGCTTTCGTTGTCGTGATAAGTAGGTGAATGTGCAACGTAGTCAGTGGCTGTTCCCTTAGTGTTTTTCTGCATTGCTGGGTCAAGTCCGTGACAAGTTTACAACGAAAAAAGTAGAGATGTGCATATTCTGCGTCCTCGGAGCCAATACTTTCCAAAAGGGCAACCTCTGGGGTTAAGACAAATTGGTGTGTGGTCCCATACACAAAAGCAGCTTCCCTGCCGGGCTCGGTGGCTCAGCCTGTCATCCCGCGCCTTTGGGAGGCTGAGGTGAGTGCGTTGCCTGAGCCCGCGGGTTCGAGACCCGCCTGGGCAGCGAGACCTCATCTCTACCCTAAATCAAAAAATCAGCCGGGCGTGGTAGCGCATGCCTGTAATTCCGGCTACTGGGAAGGCTGAGGCGGAAGGATCGCCGGAGCCCAGCGGGTCGAGGCCGCGGTGGCCGGGAGCGGCCACTGCCCTCCAGTCTGGGCGACAGAGTGAGACTCCGACTCAAAAAAAAAAAAAAAAAGCAGCTTCCATGACTACTCTGTGCTCTGGTGTACCAATGACTCTTACATACGAAAATACAATATTCTCTTTTCCTTTCATGGCATTTCTATGTTCTGAAGGCCGTCCAGGGTAGTCATCTCTTTCACTTCATTGAAAAGAAGAGCAAAGAGAAGATGAGCGACAGTGCATTCACGTCCAACAAGGTGTCAGTGGGGAATTCTCTGAGCAATATGTCGCCCCTGAGTAAATATGCTTTCGTCACCATGAATTTTTATTTCAGAATTGTATCATCGGGTTGATCACGTTGTGTCTCATTGTAATGGAATCTCCTCCCCTCTTCAGCTGAAAAGACCACTGCCGAGTCTGCTGAAGGTGGGTCTGGAGCTAAGTGCGGCCGGGATCGCAATTTAGGCCACTGATTTTTCTCATGGCTGGTGTGTACCAGAAGGAAGCTTTCTGCATTCGTTTAGGAATGTATTCAACAAATCTGCGTTCAGCTTGCCCACAGGCAGACTAAAGACAGGCATCCTTTATGTGCGTGTACAAACCAAGCAGGTAGGTTGGCTGTATCCACCCGCGTGCCCCGGACTCCAAGGCCGGGGCACTCACTCTTCCAGGGTCGACGTTCCAGGTTTTTGGAAGGCACTCAGCCTTGACTGCTATCGCATTTCCTTTGCCTGTCGTCCATACCTGATGGCTGCACCAGGACTAATGTCTTTCTTTGTCCACCCAAGATTTGCCTCCAACCCTGGGTCATCTGTCAATACAGTCCATTCCGCCTTGCATTATTCATTCTGATTTTGGTCCTCTGATATCCCCGGCTTCAGGCCTCAGTTCTGTTATGAATGTTTTCACACATTTGCCGTTACTTAGATGAGATTTCGGAAAGAAGAATGGTAATGAGGACAGGAAGCTGCCACAGGCGGGGTCAGTTGTAGAGGGGCGGAGTGGAGGCGAGGAGACGGATGGGGAGACTGCCCCGGAGTACAAGCCAGAAGATTGTCCCTCTGTGTTTCTTGTTTGAAATAAAAAGTCTTCCTTTTCCTGTCTCAAAGGAAGTTTGAATTGAGATAAGCAAACGTGTAAAAAAAAAGTTACAAAGAGCAATGTAATAAGTCACCAAAAACTGTGTAACAGTGAGTTTTTATTTCAGAGTTGTTTTTTTTTTTTTTTGAGTTGGAGTCTCACTCTGTCGCCCAGACTGGAGTGCAGTGGCCGCTCCCGGCCACCGCAGCCTCACCTGCTGGGCTCCGGCGATCCTTCCGCCTCAGCCTTCCAAGTAGCTGGAATTGCAGGCATGCGCTACCACGCCCGGCTGATTTTTTGATTTATTGTAGAGATGAGGTCTCGCCAAGTTGCCCAGGCGGGTCTCGAACCCGCGGGCTCGGGACATCCACTCGCCTCAGCCTCCCAAAGGTGGGGGATTACAGGCTGAACCACCGAACCTGGTTTATTTCAGAGTTTTTACCGTTGGAGACGGAGGTGGTGGGCACACCTAAAGACCAGACCCAAACGGTTTGTACACCCCAAAGCTATTGAAACACAAAAGAAAAAAAGAATTTTTATCATTGGTTTTTCATGTGTTGTTTTGTTTTCATGGAATCACCTTTACTCAGTTGAAAATGTCACTGTCAATGCTATTAAAAGTACTTTTTTTTTTTTAAGTCAGGGTCTCACTGTGTTGCCCAGGCTGGAGTGCAGTGTCCCAGATCATGGCTCACCACAGCCTCAGCCTTCTGGGCTCATGATCTACTCAACCTCCCAAGTAGCTGGGACAACAAGACACGTGCCACCATGCCCAGCTAACTTTTTTTATTTTTTGCAGAGATGAGTTCTCGCTCTGTTGTCTAGGCTGGTCTTGAACTCCTGGACCCAAGCAGTCCATCCTCCTCAGCCTCCCAGTGCTGTCCATATTTTTAATGTCTGAGTTCGCATAATTATCTCAAACTTCCATTTTGAAAAGAAATTATCTAGCGGTTACATACATTCCCGCAATTACACCAGACAGACTGATATTTGCGCCATTAACAGACACAAACGGTCTTTTGTGTGCAGTAAAGAGGCACCAACTAGTGAAGTTGAAGAGGAAAGTAAAATGCTGAAGAGAACCTTTTCAGAACTCGAGCTGGAGAGAGTGGGAACTCGGAGCCCAGCTGGAAACATCAACGGCCCTCCTGTTCCTCCAGAACCTGAACCCTGCCTGGAACGGCCACTCAGAAAAGCATGTGCCTCTTTCTTTCGGGGATTGAGTCCAATTTCATTACACTCACCAGAGGTGTTTGAGGAAAGAACAGGAAAGCCCAAACTAATGAGGTTTTGTAGAACTGTAAATCTGTCCAATGGCCAAAAGCTATTGCTATGTTGTTTTCTACAGCGGCACGGGCCAGTTTTACTCTGGGCGGTCACTGCTGGAAATAATCACTGACGTTAATGATGCAGGCCCCTGCATTTAATAGATCTGGGTTTATGTTGTCATCCATCACCGTGAAGCATCTTCTATCTTCTCTGCTATTACTGAGAGTTTCTTTAAATGTTTTAAGATATTTTATTGACCCAGCGATGCGTTTTAACTACAAGAAACCACCCAGCAAAAATTCCACCTCTCTGAATTTTATGTATGTTATGATTGTTATACGGGCATAAAATTATTTTTTAACCCTAACTTGGGAACAGTGGGTGCCAAAAGCGCCACACAAAGTGTCATCTTAACACAATGAATGAACACTTAATAAAAGCCTTAGTTTGATAAAGACTTCTCCGGCCTTCTTAGAAGAGAGGGTCAACATAACTTAGTTACGCTGCTTTGTTTGGGATTCGACGGCCACCCTGTCCTGCTGTTGGAGTACTATATAAACATGGTGGCTCTTCCTGAACCATGGGAAGGATGGGTCAGGAGACGCTCCTAGCAGGGGGCTCTAGTGCTCCCTCTTCTGTGCTTCTTGTCAAGTGTTGAAAACATGACCCATGAGATGTGTCTCCCTTCCCCGATTTGCATCTGTCCCTTCTTCTTAGCCACCGCCATCCCTGTCTTGCTCATTCCAGGCTGAAAGAGCTTTTGTTCGTTTCCAAAGTTCATGGGGTCCTCTCACCTTAGCACCACCTGAATTCAGTGTTCCCCTCACTCTTTTAAGCTGTCTCTAGATTTGTCTGTTCTTCTCAGACGGGCCTGCCGAGCTGTGTGGAATAAGGACCCAGCTTCAGAGATGAATGCCTGCCAATAGTTCAGCATCTAGGATTCTCAAAAATCGTTTTGCTTTTGCTTTTCTTCCATAGTCGGGCACTTTGCCGATAGCACACATTTTATTGCTGTTGATGTTCGAATGTTGCTGTTTGGAATCCACAGAGATAGCATGTCATTTGGTTTTGCTGAAATGTTGTCTGTCTTTTTCTCTGCTATGTCCCTTTCTCTGACTTTGTTGGGGGCTTGTGGAATTTATCCATCTGTGCCGTCCACTGCAGTGGTAGTCTTGCTCCAACTTCCCTTTCGATTTCTTCTTGACTGTTCTGCTGAATTGCATTTTTCTAGAAATTTGTCCACTTCATTTTTTATTTCATTATGTTGCGAAACATAATACACAGAGAAGTACACAAAATGTATAGCTGGTGAATTTTCACAACATGAAATTCCATGTAATCACAACCTAGTTCCAGAAATAGAATTAATATTTATTTTTTATTTTAAGTACACGGGGTGCAATTCAGGGTTAGGTATGCAAATGTTCATTGTGCAGGTACCCTTGTTGATGAGGTATGTCTCCCTTTTCCCTGGCAGTTTCCCACTTGTGCCAATTCCTTTCTTATAGTATTACAATAGTTGTTCAAGTTCTGCCTATGAGTGAGAACACGTGATACTTGGTTCTGTGACAGATCACTCAATATTATAGACTCTAAGTCCATCCAAGTTGCTGTAGAATTCATAATTATGTCCTTCTTTATGGCTATGTAATATTCTACTGTATATATGTCCCAATTTTTTTTTATACAGCCCTCTTTTGATGGGCAGCCTGGTTGGTTCCATGTTTTTACTATTGTGAATAGTGCCGCAGTAAACATGAGTATGCAGGTATCTTTTTTATACCTTGTGGTATATTCCCAGTAGGGGGACTGTGGGGTGGTATGGGAGATGGATTGTTAGATCTTTTAGGAATCGGCATATTGTTTTCCACAGAAGTTGTATTACTTTACACTCCCACCAACAATATACAAGTATTCCCTTTTTGCCACACCCTCTCTGGCATCTGTTGTTTTTTGAGTTATTGATGATGACCATCCTGACTGCAGTTAGGTGGTGCCTCAGTGTGGTTTTAATTTGCATTTATTTGATGACTAGTGAGGCTGAGCCCTTTTTCATGTATCTGTTGGCTGCTCATATGTCTTCCTCTGAGAAGTGTCTATTCATATCTTTTGCCCACTTTGTAACAAGGAACTCAAACATACTGAAAAGAGAATATTTTCTGATTTCCTCTTTGACTCTTGAGCTGACTGGAATTATGTATTTAATTTGAAAATATTTGGAGATCTTCCTAATATCTTTCTGTTATGGACTTCCAGCTTAATTCCACTGTGATCGGAGAACACCTTTTGTATGCATTAGTCATTTAGGATCTGTTCTGCCTTTCTTAAGGCCTAGCGTATGGGCTCTCTTGGCGATGGATGCACTGCTTAAGGTTGTATGTTCTGATCTTGCTGGGAGGAGTATCCTATAAATATTAATTGGGTTGGTGCATAGTTTTGTGCCTGTCTTTTGTGTGGGGGAAACAAAAAAACCTGGAAGCATCTTTTGGAGGGTGGTCCCCTTGTGGCACAGGGGAGCCTTTCTCCCTCCTGGTAAGTGTTCTAGGAATCCATCAGTGTCAGCATACCAGCTAGCATTGTTGTGTCTGTATGTGTATGATGTTTCTCAACATAATGAAATGGACACGTTTCTGGAAAAATGCAGTTCAGCAGAACAGAGTCAAGAAGAAATCGAAAAGAAGTCGGAGCAAGACTGCCACTGCAGTGGACAGCACAGTGGGGCGAATTCCCCAAGCCCCCAACAAAGTCAAAGAAAGTGATGTAGCAAAGAAGGAGACGGACAACAATTCAACAAAACTAAATGACGTGTTGTCTCTGTAGATTCCCAAACACAAGGGAGTATAGTCAAACATCAACAGCAATAAAATGCGTGCTATCAGCAAAGTGCCCAATGACGGAAAAAAAAGAAAAGCAAAATGACTTTTGAGAATCCCAGATGCTGAAGTTGCCTTCGGCTTCAGTGGAGCATTTTTTGGAGATTCTTTCAACATGTTTGCCCATTTCGCGATGGGTGATTGACCTGTGCACCTGCCCGCACTGCGCTGAGCGTTCAGAAGGTTTTGACCCCAAACAGCATGGCGCCAGTGCCCCCTCCCTAGTCACCCGTCTTGCCTCAAGTGACTGTGTTGTTGTTGCTGTTTCTCCGGATGAAACGTCCTCGAGAGTGAACATTTTGCCCATGTAGAAGAGATGAAATGAAAAGATGGCAGAACCACGAAAAGAAATAAAAACCAACAAGTTCAAAGACTGTTTTGAGCAGTGGGAAGTGTCTCGATAGGTGTATTGTGCTAAGTGGAGAGTACCCTGGTGACTGAAGCTTAATCATATGAGAATAAACACACAATTTTAAATAAGTAAATTCCATTTTGGGGGCTCCCCACTTGTATGTATGAACTGATTTTCTGTCTCCTTGTTCTGTTTCTGAGATAAAGCAATACAAAACTACAGCTATAATTATAGATTGTCTGTGTCTGTTTTCGATTCTGTTCTTGCTTCATTCATTCTGAAGCTCTGATGTTAGATGCATATGCGTTTAGGATGTTCCGTATTCTTGGTGAATTGGCCTCATTATGAGTGTGTAGTATCCCTCCTTATTCGATGATCACCTTTGTTCTCAGTTCTACTTTGTCTTTTATGAATGCAAGTACACAAACTCCCCTTCGGTCAGCGTTTGCATAGTACATCTTATTTATCCTTTTACTTTGAACCTACCTATGCTTTGTATTTGATGTGGTTTCTTGTAGAGAACATATGTGCGAGTCTTACTTTTCATCAGATCTTTCTTTTAATTGATCTTTAGATCGATTGCTTTTGATCCAGACTTTCGGTGAACTCACTTTGTTCTTCAGGAGTTTTGTGGATATTTTTAGTTTTTTTCAAAAAAATTTAAGTACAAGTTTTAGAATCAGCTAGTTAATTCATACCCTAGTCCTCCAAATGAAAATCTGAAGAACCAGCTTTTGACTTTGTTGATCATCCTCGCTGTCTTTATCTTAAATTTAAAGAGTAATCTCCTCTTAACTGTATTACTTACCCCTAGTGAGATCCAGGATGAAGGAGATGAGAACCATCATCCCAGAAGGCACCAGGTTCCCCGAGACAACGGGAAATCTGTGCCATGTGTCCACCCTCTAGGTCGCTCTGTACGGCAAGCACCTTTCATCTGATGGAGGTTGTCCTTCTGGACTGAATTAAGAGTCCCGGGAGTTGCCTGATGGGGAGCAGAAGAGGGACGGCCTGGGCAGCCAGGTAAGGTGGGGGTTTTCACCAACACTCACCCCAGTGGAATGTTCGCGCAGCCTTTGTATTGTTCTCATGGGTCCTTTGCCAACATATCGTCGGGCTCCCTAGTTTCCTTAGCGAGGACACAGGCATAACTTCAGACCTGAGGGGGAGAGGCAAGGGTAAATCCTCAGACATTTCTCTGGTCTGTTTTCCATTGCTGCTGCAAGCCAGATTGTGCTTCAGGCTGCTCTCACGCTTGGTGGTTCAATCTACTTTCTATCTCCCCAGAGGGAGAGATATCAATATAAAATTACATGTTAAGAACAAGCAAGTTAGAAATATTAGGTATAAAAACTATCGTAGTTGAAACAAATAATGCAACAGATAAAATAAAAAGTAGAATGGATAAGGCTGAAAAATAATGAGTGGGAATCCAAGTCCAAGGAACTCTCTCAAAACAAAGCATAGTGCAAGTAGAAAAATTTTTTAAAAAGAAAAGAGTTGGGCCATGCGTCTCTGTAAACTCTGGTCCCCCACCCCCATCTGAGTAAGGTGGATCCCCCTTTTCTCTCTTTCTCTCTAATCTACTTTCTAAATAAACCATAATTTCCAACCTAAAAAAGTAAAAAGGAAAAACATACAGATTTTAGAAATATACCTAGCGTGATACAGCTGGCATAAGTTGTAGGAAAAATATGAAAACAAAGAGGAGTGAACGTTGGAAACATAATGGAAATAGATATCACAGAGTTAAAGAACGACAAATGGCCTCAGATGAACAAGGCAGAGTGCTAAAGAGGAGAGATAAGAAAGCCTCATGTTAGAGACATGTTGCAATGAAGTGCAGTACTATAAAAAATGGGGAAATTTCTAAGACTCCAGAAAGAGCAGCGCATCTTCAAAGGAAGAATCAGATGAACAGCACACGTCTTCATAACGTCACCGTGTGTGATAAGACAATGGAGTGAGCCGATGAATACTTCAGCCAGAGTTCTCAGAATAATTGAGACAAGCCAAGAGAATAGAAATACTATCTTTTAGCAGAAGGTTGGAGCTCCTTAAGGAACTTGAGATTCTCATTCTAGTCAGAGTATGCCCCAGAAATCTTTGAGTCTGTCTAGGTCTCTATGCGAGCTCTGTGGAAATCTGCACGTCTAAGTGGTTGTATGTTACCAATCTCTGTTTTTGCAAAATAAAGCTGCCTGCATGAATAAGCCTTACAAACTTTAAGTGTGTTTTTTAATGAATCATTATCATAGATTTTAAATTTTAAAAAGCTAAAGAAGATGTGAAGACAGCTGAAACTCAAGAAACAAAGTCTTGGCTGCTCGCAGTGGCTCATAACTGTAACCCCAACACTTTGGGAAAGATCCCTTGAGGCCAGGAGTTCACCACCAGCCTGGGCAACATAGCAAGACCGCACACCATATCCTCAGAAAATTTAAAAGTTAGCCGATCATGATGGCACACACCTGAAGTCCTAGTTACTTGGGGCTGAGGTGAGAGGCTCACTTGTTTGAGGCTGCATTAAACTAAGACCATGCCACTGCACTCTAACCTAGGCAATAAAGTAAGACCCTGTCTTAAAAAAAAAAAAGTCTTGTTAGTTATTTTCCTGTTTTCATATAGTTTAACTGTAATATTGACCAAAGTGGAAATATGTCATGGTTTGGCTACAATTAAGAATATTAAAAAGGTCCTTTGGAATGACATGTAAAAAGCAGATTGTTTTAGGACGTTCTGAAAATCTTCAATTGTCTGCTGATGTCATAATTGAGATGAAATGGTTAGCACACATTGTTAAACATTTAAACAGGCTGGAAGGAGTGGCAGGAAGGATGTGGGCCTTAGAATCAGTCTTGCTGTGTAAATATGGGTGTTATTAGACAGACACCTGTTGTGAGAACCCTAAAACTGCACGGATTTGTCCCCACCTAAAATCATTTTATTTCTCACTCAAATATTTGTGCAAGTCAGTGCCCCCAGCCCTGCACTGCTGTGCGTCCTGGTTTCGTGATGCTGTTTTGCTTTTATTTCTTATGCTCTTCTTACTCTCCAGCTGAATTCAGAGATTTTTACCGGAAGTCCCTGCAATTTTCGTTGAACCCTGGCGTCTACCGCTTCAGCGTCACCTTCCGCCAGTTAGCTCTTTAAGGAGATTCCGTGCCACCTTCAGGTGTGTGTGAGACGGCTTCAGAAGCCGACATGCTTCTTCTCCCTCCCTCCATCTGTAGCAGCCTGTTTCGTACTGTTTGACAATGTGCGCTAACCATCTCGTGTCGTCAGCAAAGAGCGGGGGATGTTCAGAACGTCCTAGAACAATCTGCTTTTTACGCCTCGACTCCCTCCTTTCCCACACATCCTTGTTGAGACCCGGGGCGTCTCCCACCAAAAGCATCCTCGCGCACAAACGCCAGGACGCAGAGCGTTGCCCTGTGCTCGCCATCGGCAGAAATTCCATGACCGAGGACAGCGTCGTGGGAAGTTCGCTGGTGCGAGAAGTGGGGGCCCCAGGGCACACCCCCAACCTCCAGCCCCGTGCCCCGTGCAACCTCCCAGGCCATGCATGGACCGGAAACCTGGGTGGGAGGGTCACGAAGTGCGGCAACACTGGCCTCGGGGATGCCCAGGCCTCGTGGGGCCCTCGCCCCCATGGACCAGGACAGGAGGGAAACCTCCCGCGGCACCACCTGCACAATCAGTGTTGCCCCCGCTCTCTGGATTCTTGCTGTTCGTTGAGAGGAAGAATTGTGCTCTCCTGTGGGGGACAATGACTGCCGGTGGCATGTAATTCCTCGCATCCTCGAAACTGATCAGCAGGAAAGAGGTGACTGGACCCTTGTGACCCAAATCAACAGTTCAAGACTCCACTTGATAGCAGCTATGATAGCAGCTGTTCAATGTGGAGTTCAGAGGACTCTATTTTTACTTAAAATTTTTTTTAAATTTTATTTTGGCAAGTTGGAAGCTTTCCAACCAACAAGATTTATGCATTTTGGTCTAAACATAGTAAAGTGTTATTACGGGGGCTTCACAAAAGCTATTGATCCTGAAGCCATGGGTTTCAAGTGAATTGATTGTTTAAAAAAATCTAGGACTTTGTTATGCAGGAACCATAGTGATAAATATTTTGTTTGTATAGGCATTAATTTCACTCCAGTAGATAAGCTCAATAAAGGTCATATCCTGACATACCCCCCACCCCGGAAAATATTTTCACCAACCTACTGAGCATCAGGGGAGAATCAATGACTCTTACAGGCAAAACAGTTGCCTTCTGCAAAGTCTTCGACTTTGAAACAATTTCCAGCATGGGTCCGAGTGGTGTTCCTCATGTTCCTGCCAAGTATGGAACCAGCTATGGGGGAGTCAAGGCCCACTTTTCTGACGACCCTCGACTGAACACTCACCTCCTCTGTATGGAAAGGTAGTCCCTGTGCTGCCTCTGGTAAAGAGTCTGGAAAAGAGCCAAGATCGAGAACACCGAGACTGCTGATACTTGTCAGCCATGGAGTCAGAGGAAGATCAGATTGGCCACGAGCAGTTGCTTCTTGTCAAGAAACCATGGGGTGTCCCGGACTCTCCGGCTGGGATTCGGTCAGGGCGTCCCGGGCGGGATGGGGCCGCAGTGCCAGGCTGAAGTATCGTCTTTTGCAAAAAGTGCTGGAATAGCCGGAGTTCATTCGGAGACCCTTTCTGTGCCACAAGAAATAAAAGCATTGCAGCTGTGGAAGGAGATGGAGACTCGGCATCCTGGATGGGCTGCTGTGAGCTGTCAGGTGATGTTTGCAGTCGGTCGAGAATATGTGGAGCTTGGAGATCAGCAAATCTTGCTTCAGCCGGGGAGACACAATTGCGATGGTCCCCCCCCATTAGTGGAGGGTGGTGCTTCTGAGCTGTCTAGGAAGGATATGGAGGAAGTTGAAGAGGAATCTAAAGATACGACAAAATTCACTGCCGAGAAACTTTCAGTAGATGAAGTCTCACCGTTGCTGATTTCTCCACTCTGTGGTGCAGTGTCCCTGTTTGCAAGAGCTACAAGAAATAATTTTGGAGGGCAAAAAGTGATTCGCTTCGAATATCAAGCCTATCTACCCATGGCAGAAAACGAAGTCAGAAAGGTTTGCAGTGACGTGAGGCAGAAATGGCCAAACACATAGCATTGTTCCATAGACTTGGCTTGGCTCCAGTGTCAGAAGCAAGCATGATCATTGCTGTGTCCTCAGCCCCAGGGCTGCGTCTCTTGACGCTGATGCCACGGATACTTGAAAAGCCAAGGTGCCGTGTGGCAAAAGGAAGTGTGGGAAGAGTCATCATCAACTTGGACAAGAAACAAAGAGTGCTTTTGGACAACTAATGATTAATCCCTTGTATTTTTAGAACACTCACTCTTACATCTGGTGAGGCTTTATCACTGATCCTGTTTTAATTTTCTTTGTCCCCAAATTTAGGTAGTTGACTGAAGCACACAGCCTCTTATGCTGTACCATTGGGACAAAATGGAGGAAAGGAAGCAAAACAAATGGGCGTGTAGGATGAGGGGTTATTCGGGAACTAGACGTAGAGAAAGGACTCTGGGAAGAAACAGAATAATTCAGAAGTGAGGAAAGGTGTCTGTGGTAGACGTTTCTTCCCAGGACTATGTTCTAGTTGTGACTCAGCTCACATCGAGCTATGAGCCCCCCACTGAATTCAGCTGCCTCAGAAAGGTGCCCCTCCCCTCCATCTGCCACGCCCCACCCCAGTCCAGGGATAGCATTGCTATCAAGGATGCATTACTGGAGTGCTGGCAGAACTGGAAAGCATAAAAAGTCATTATCAGACTGTCTTGATGTTATATATTGTCAGAACTTGCATATTTAGAAAAAAAAACGAAACCTATGATTTAAAAAGTTAAAAAGGGCCAGGCTCGGTGACTCAACCTGAAATCCCAGCACTTTGGGAGGCTGATCCGAGTGGATTGCTTGAGCCCACGGGTTCGAGGCCCACCTGGGCAACATGGTGAGACCTTGTCTCGACAATAAATCAAAAAATTAGCCGGGCGTGGTAGCACACGCCTGTAGACCTAGCTACTTGGAAGGCTGAGGCGGAAGGATCGCTGGAGCCCAGCAGGTCGAGGCTGCAGTGGCCGGGAGCGGCCACTGCACTCTGGTGTGGGTGAGAGTGAGACTCCAACGCTCCCCCCAAAAAAAGACACCGTCTTCATTTTTGTCTTTCATTCAGAAGACACCTATCCAACAGATGGGAATACTTGATTTTTTCTTTAATTTCATTTCAAGATAAGAATTGTGCACATCTCAATAACCTCAAAATAACTGAGCAGTAATATATGGTAGTCAGTAGTCTTAAAACTAGTGAGGGTTAAAAATACCAACGACCTCAAACAAGCTGATGAGCCTCATGATATTTGATGAGCATTTGGACCGTTCTTTCCGGTATACTCAGTGGCCCAAAAAATACAGCACATTTTATTGCATATATTTGCTTTAAATAAGCCATAAATATTTAAACAAGCTCAAATTTTCATTGGAGCAACCAGAAAAAGTTAATGCAATTTTGCACTGAGAACAGTGTGAATGGTTCATTGATGTTCTATTCAAAATGAATGCAGACTTTTTCATCTGGTGTTCCACCCATTATTAATAAAAACCAATACAGGTTAATAGTTCCTACTGAGAATGGAAAGCGTAAGTGAGAAAAAAGACAGACAGTTAATAGTTACCCTTTTAGAGAGCAAAGAGCAAGATCAGTTCTTCAATTCACGAATTCATTTGACCAATATCACTTGAAACTTTCATAGTATTTGACCTGAGCACCTCTGGATTTTTTTTTAAAGATAAAGTATTTGGTATGTTGGTGCAGTATCCACTATCTTGTACTGTACCCAGTGTCTGACACATTGCAAGTTTTAATAAATGTCAAATAAATGCTTAATAGAACATTTATCTGTGCCATGTTCTTTAATACTTAGACTTTGAAAAGGGATTATGATTAATATAACACTTTACCACTTAGCAACAATGATGAAGAAGATGATAATAAAATAATAAAACTTGCATCTGAATTGTTGAAAGTATCTCCAAGTGGTAGCAAACTGAATGCGTGATTTTTGATTGATTTGTATTGTGAGCAAAACAGCTGTAAAAACATACTTATAATAACTAGAGAAATATGATTAAAGATTGTGTGTTTCAGTATTAGGAATATAGCGTTTATTGCATAACTGGATATTTTTTCATTTTGTATAAGCAAATATCATTATAATAAATTTAAGGCGAAATATCATAATCTCTATAATTTACTTTTACTTTTATTTATTTATTATCTTTTTTGAGTTGGAGTCTCACTCTGTCGCCCAGACTGGAGTGCAGCGGCTACTCCCGGCCACCGCAGCCTCGACCTGCTGGGCTCCGGGGATCCTTCCGCCTCAGCCTTCCAAGTAGCTGGAACTATAGGCACACGCCACCATGCCCAGCTAATTTCTTGATTTACTGTAGAGATGAGGTCTTGTGAACTTGCCCAGGCTGGTCTCAAACCTGTGGACTCAGGCAATCCTCTCACCTCGGCCTTCCAAAGTGCTGGGATTATAAGTGTGAGCCACTGCGCTTGGCCACTTTTACTTTTAAATTTAACAACAACAACAAAAACTACACAAAGTAAATGTGGCAACATATTGTTAAATCCAAGTTATGGGTATATGGTTAATTCTTATACTCTTTTTTTCTCCTTTTCTGCATGTTAGAAGTTTTTTAAAATGAGAGTTATAAAGACAAGACAAAAGAAACGGAAGGAAAGAAAAGCACCAACGAGTAATAGGCAAAGCAAAGCAATGCGTATAGAATCAGAAACCAAGACAGAGGTCTTAGCTTCTACTATGTATGCAGTTATGGGAAAGGCATGTCATTGATCTGAATTTAGTTTCCTTATTGTTGGAACGGAGATAATCCACAGGGAAATACCACATCCTATCCACCAGATGGCGAAAATAAAAAAGACTGACAATATGAAGTGTTGACAAGCATAGGGCATACATGAAACACACGTTGCCGGTGGAGGGCAAAACCGTATTACCACTCTGGGAAGTTGGCTAGCATTTTCTGCTTACACGTATGTGTAACCAGTGGCTAAACAATTTCACTCGTAGCTACGTACAAAAGGCAAATGAATCCGTATATCAGCAAAGATATAGGCACACAACGTCCACGGTCGTTTTGGTCATAAAGCACAGAGCTGCCAACAGCCAGATGGCCCGTGAACAGATGAATGGATTAAGTGCTGTGTGGCAGCATGAAAGGATCGACTCCGGTTCATGCAGTCGTGCGGACGAGACTCAGAGACAGTGTGCAGAAGTGATTCTGTCTGTGAAAGTTCAGGAACAGGCCACACTAACCAACAATGACAGTATAAGAATCGTGGAAAGCTCGTAGCCTTCTGGAAGTATTTTGTAGCTTGATTTTTACTCAGGCCCATATCTGTGTGTTAAAAAATCATGCTTTGCACTTAAGATGAGAGTGCTTTGCACATTTTGGGGGAATCCATGCCATCCTCTGATTAAATAAAATAAGTAAAATAAAAATATGAATAGCCAAATCCCAGGAGAGAAGAGCAGATTATACTAAATTATAAAACATGATACAAATTTCTTGTATTATTAGTTTTCTAAGCTAAGCGCCAAAGTTTTTGCAAAAAGCAAGACTCTATTTTTACTTTGTGACCTGCAGTATTATGTGTAGTAAACTTCACTTTTACTGAAGTTCAGTCCACTTTGGACTAAGTCTTGCCGTAACCTTATTCTTGTTATCGTTTCACTTTTCCATCGATAATGGAAAAATTGTACATATCTATTTATTTGCAATTGCTAAATATTCATGTAGCAGTTAGTTGAGTGCTCAATATACGCCAAACACCATGCTAGGCATTGGTGGCTCAAATTTATTATTTATTTATTTATTTATTTTTGTTTTTTTAAACTTTATTTTAAAGGTGTGTGTGTGTGTGTGTGTGTGTGTGTGTGTGTGTGTGTTTAAACAAAGTTTATTAGAGAAAGAATAGAGGAAAGACAGGGAAACATGCCAGGGCTGGCATGGGCAAGAGAAACTGCCTGGTGGTACAAATT
The DNA here is from genome assembly GCA_027257055.1 of Cephalopachus bancanus. Lineage (NCBI taxonomy): Eukaryota > Metazoa > Chordata > Mammalia > Primates > Tarsiidae > Cephalopachus > Cephalopachus bancanus. Next base: position 3,625,322 of record JAPVLO010000018.1, on the reverse strand, counting down.
TAAATAAGACATTATCTGTTTTCTTCTTATCTTCACACTTTAGTCATAACTCAGTTGCAGTACAGTAGCTTGAGTTCCACTACATTCCTTGTTTTTTAAAATGAAAGAAGCCAGAATGATTATCATCCGTCAAAACAGAACCAAATATAACTTTACCTCCATGTTGCTCTTACTAAGCTACTGAAAGTTAAAATGTATTTTAGGTTAAGTGTGTTTTACAAATAACTTGCAATGTTTAACTTCAGATTATTTGAAATATATTACACATAGTCACTCACAAGTACTTTCAAAAGTATTTCACCCTATTAAAACTTTCTCTCAGAAATAGAGAATTGTGGGTATTGTTTTATAAGATAATTATTTAAAATTCTGTGCTTTGGATCATTTTCCCACTTAATCTTCCATTTCCTCAGTAGTAATCACTCAGTGAGTAAAATATTCTCTTACGCCTTTGGTATCCCCAGAGAGAGGCAGTTAGCTTGCTTCCTAGGATCTGAAGCTCAGTTTTTAAACAGAAGATTTTAGGGCTCAGTTCTTCAGATGCAACTTATGGAGGATCCTTAGATGAGTACTCAGTTTCCGGGATGCCCGTCTTTCAAAGCATCAAGCAGAAACTGGTCTTCCGAGAAGTGTGCAACGATGAACAATATGCTGAGTAGCCTGTGATCGTCTTAATGAAAGATTCGAAAACAGTGAATTATTCTGAATCCTCTGGAGACCCTTTATCATTCAGGCACAGAGATCCCCATTCTGAAATGTAATATGTCTTTTTAAACACCCGGCTTTCCTAGTCTCATCTCCCAAGGTCTCATTTCATAAAGAAATGTTAGTTGACATTATAAACAGATGCCAGCTCATGAAAAATTCAGCGTAAGGGTAGCAAAGCGTAGCAAAATCACTTACGAGGGAAAAACGTACGGCCTAGTAGATGGTCACGATCATCAGGTAAAGCGTTCATTTCTCTTCACAAAGCCATCACCCAGCGAAGACTCACTCGCTGTTCACAGGTGGTCAAGCAACAGGAGGTGAGGCGTGAAGATGTGGCATGAGTGAACAGCACTGCCATGCCACTGGCCGAGAAATGCCAGGATGCCCCAAACTGAGTGCTGGTCAGTAAATCCATTTGAAGCCAGGGCAAATATGAAGTCTGGAGTCACGGGCTTGCGAGGGAACCACCATCCAACCTGCACATCCCTGCTGCAAAAACAGGCCAAAGCCAAGTGACAGGGGAGCCCACAAACTACTTTCTTCCAGAAGCTGAGATCTAGTTGCGTTCGACATGCAAGCAAACATTCACGACAATTTTATTTCCAGACTTTCTCAAGAACAAAAGCGATCATAAGCTGGAGGCAGCATTGCTAGGTTGCGTGTTTCTGTCAGAGATTGAACTTTGAAATGACCAACGTTCCATCTGCTAAACTATGCCATAAGCTATTTTATATTCTGTAAACATTAGAAAACCCTAAATGCGCCATATAAATTAGACGATGCAACATTCAACCTGTGAAGCAATTATATTGATTTTTGTGTGTTTTGTGAACATTTAAAAATTATCATTATATCGAATGCAGGTTTGCAGTACTTTTTTTCTTGTGAGCCAGTTTGAGCCACCTTTCATTCTCGGACTTTTCAGTAAATATTACGACCATTGTTGTCCAGTGTGGTTAAAGCTGCTTGAAGATGAGTTGAAGCCAGAATGATTCTGCCCCTCCATGTCCGCAGGCAGTCATGGAGGACACAGTAAGATGCATGTCACCTTTCTTAATCATAAACACTGTGGTTTCCAACTAGAAAGGAATGTCTTAACAGCTTATTGACAGTGATTCAATTATAGTTTCTCTCAGAGCTTCCTGTACCACAGAGTTGTTATGTGGCTTACAATGGGCACAGCCATGTACTAGTTGATTCTGCAATGCAGGACTCAACTCTTTTTCCTGGTGGCGAGGGCGGCTTTAGAAAGTTAACAGACTTTATTTTTCAGAGAAGTTTTAGGTTTCCAGAAAAATTGAATAGAAAATAGAGTTCCCAAATTCTCCCTCTTCCCCTCACTCCACACAGCTACCACTATTATTATTATTATTATTTTGTATTTTTTTTTGAGTCAGAGTCTCACTCTGTCGCCCAGGCTGGAGGGCAGTGGCATGCTCGCAGCCACCGCAGCCTCAACCTGCTGGGCTCAGGCGATCCTTCCACCTCAGCCTTCCAAGTAGCTGGAACTACAGGTGTGTGCCACCACACCCGGGTAGTTTTTTGATTTTTGATTGTAGAGGCGAGGTCTCACCAAGTTGCCCAGGCTGGTCTCGACCCCCTGGGTTCAGGCAATCCTCTTGCCTCGGACTCCCAAAGTGCTGGGATTACAGGCTTGAGCCACCGCACCCGGCCAGCTTCCACTATTATTAAAATCTCTCATTAGTGTGGTATGTATGTTGCAGTTGTTATTAATAATTTAATTAATTCAGTATTGATGCATTATTACTAACCAGAACTTATAGTGTTCGTTAGGATGTATGCTATATATTGAATATCCAGTGGGCTTTGACAAACGTAAGGTCATATTTCCACCATTACTGGATCCTAAAGAATGACTGCATTTTTCTAAAAATCCCTGTTCTATCAGTTCACCTCCTCCCTGCGCCCTCCCAGAACCCTGTCCATCACTGTTCTTTCTACTGTCTCTATAGTTTGGCCTTTTCCAGAATATCATATTCCTGTGCCCATAAGCATGTTGCCCTTTAGGTGGACTTCTTTTACTCAGCAAGATGCATTTCAGTTTATTTCATGTCTTTTGCAGCCTGCTCGCTCATTTCCTTCTATCCCCGTGTAATAGCCACAGTTTGTTTCTCCATTCATGTAGCCATTCCCCATCCATTCATCTCAAGGGCATTTTGTTTGCTTCACAGTTCTGGTGATTATGAAGCAATGTGCTCTGAACGTATGTGCAGGATTTGTGTGGAAATGAACTTCCAGCGTATCTGGGCAAATACCTAGGAGTGTGACGGCTGGACCGCAGGTCAGGATGACATTGAATGTCGTATGAAACTGCCAACCTCTTCCAGAGTGTCCGTCCTAGTCTTCATTCCCACCAGCAATGAGTGAGTTTGTTGTTGCCCTACGTGCTTTCCAGCATTTGGTATTGACAGTGGTGTGTGTGTGTGTGTGTGTGTGTGTGTGTGTGTGTGTGTGTGTGTGTTGCCATTCTAACAGGTGCATAGTCATTTCTCACTGTTTTATTTGAAATTCACTAATGGCATGTGATGCTGAGTATCTTTTCATGTGCTTATTTGCCATCTGTGTGTCTTTATTTTGAGGTGCCTGTTCAGATCATTTGCCCAAGTTTAAATGACTTAGTGATTACAATATGCATATTTGTTAAAGCAAAATATAATGTTTCCATACATGTATACATTGTGTAATGACCAAATCACAGTAATTAGCACTTACATGATCACAAACACTTATTATTTATTTGTGGTGAGAAATATGCAAAATCCTCTTTGGCTACTCTGAGATATTCAATACCTTATTGTTGACTATAGTCACTCTACTGTGTGATAGGACACTAAATTTATTCTTTCTTTCTCGTTTTAACTTTGTACCCATGAATGATTTTCTCCCCATTAACGCCTTTCCGCCTTCCCTCTCCAGTATCTGGTAATTACTCTTCTATTCACTGTTTCTATTAGATCCACTTTTGGAGATTCTGCTTATGAGGAGCATGCAGTATTTGTCTTTCTGGGTCTGGCTTATTTCATTCTACATAATGTGCTCCATGTTCATTCATGTCGTGAATGGAAGAAGAGAAATTTGTTGTGTATGTACGTCAGGATTTCTTGATCCACTCACCTATTGTTGGACACTTGGGTTGATTCCACATCTTGGCTATTGTAAAGAGTGCTACAGGAAACTTGAAAATGCAGATATCTTTCTGGCATCCCGATCCTAATTCCTTTGGATATATATACTCAGTAGTGGAATCACTGGGTTATTTTGGTAGCTCTATTTTTACATTTTTAAGGAACCTCCATACTGTTTTCCATCATGGCAGTGCTAATTTACATTCCCACCAACACTATGTAAGGATTTCATTTTCTCCACATCCTTCCCAACACTTGTTATTTTCTGGGTTTTTTTTTTGAAAATAGTCATTCTAACTTGAGTGAGATGACATCTTATTAAAGTTTTGATTTGCATTTTCCTGGTGATTAGTGATGTTAAACATTTTTCATATAACTTTTGGTTGTATGTCTTCTTTTGGGAAATGTCTGTTAAGGTCTTTGGCTCATTTTTAAATTAGATGATATTTTTGGTTTGTTTTTTGCAGCTGAGTTGTTTGAGTTCCTTATATGTTCTGGTTATTAACCTCTAATCAGAGGTGTGTCTTGCAAATATTTTCTTCCATTCTGTAGACTGTCTTTTCACTTTGTTGTTTCCTTTGCAATACAAAAGCTTTTTAGTCGGATGTTGTCTATTTTTGCTTTTGCTGCCTGTGCTTTTGAGGTTTTATCGAAAAAAACTTTGTGTAGCCAGGGGTCATGAAGCATTTTCCCCTATGTTTTCTTCTACCAATTTCATAGTCCCTGGTCTTACATTTAAGTCTTTAATCTATTTTGAGTTGATTTTTGTATATAGTGAAAGGCAGGGCTCCAGTTTCATTTTTCTGCATGTAGCTTGTGCGATTTTCCCAGCATCATTTTCTGAAGAGACTGTCCCGTCCCCCAATGTATATTCTTGGCACTTTTGTTGAATATCAGTTGACTGTATATTTATGCATTTATTTCATATCTCTATTCTTTCCTATTGTTCATTGTTTCTGTTTTATGCTAGTTCCACTCTGTTTTAGTGTTATCGCTTCATAATGTATTTTGAGGCCAGGTAGATGATGTGTCCAGTATTTTTTTAACATTTTATTTTAAAGATGTGGTATACAGTTCAGAAGTAGGTATACAAGTGGACATCGTGCAGGTAAAGTTTGGGCTTCACTTTGGCTCCCACGTTGCCTGGTTTGAGATCAGTTGCCCTTATTGATGTTGTGTCCTCCCACCCACCCACCCACCCCGGCAGCACCCACTGCTGCCAATTCCTTTCTTATAGCATTATGGCAAATGTTCAGGATCCGCTTATGAGGGGGAACACGAGGTACTCTGTTCTTTGTTTCTGTGGTAGATCACTGAGTATGATCGGCTCTAAATTCATCCAAGTTGCTGCAAGGTTCATATGTTTGTTCTTCTTTATGGCTACATAATATTCCACTGTGTATATGTACCACATTTTTTAGCCAGTTCAGTTTCGATGGGCAGCACAGTTGGTTCCATGTTTTTGCTATTGTGAATAGTGCTGCAATAAACAAGCATGTGCAGGTATCTTTTTTTGTAGCATGTGTCGAGTTCCTCTGGGTATATTCTAAGAAGACGGATTGTTGGGTCATATGGAAGGTCAATTTCTAGTTCTTTTAGAAATCGCCACATTGTTTTCCATAGAGGCTGAACTAGTTTGCCTTCTCACCAGCACTGTAGAAGCATTACATTTTCTCTGCATCCCCACCAGCATCTGTTGTTGTTTCTTTTATTAATGATGACCATTCTTACTGGGGTTAGGTTGTGTCTCAATGTGGTTTTGATTTGCATTTCTCTGATGATTCATGAGGCTGAGCACTTTTTCATGTGTCTATTGGCTGCCCGTATATGTTCTTTTGAGAAGTGTCTATTCGTGTCTTTTGCCTACTTTTTACCAGGGCTCTTTGTTTTTTTCCTTTCAGCACATTTGAGTTCTTTGTAAATCCTGATGTAAGACCTTGTCAGATATATAATTGGCAAATATTTTTTCCCATTCTGTGGGCTGTCTTCCTGCTCTCTTGATCATTTCTTTTGCTTTGCAGAGCTTTTCAGTTTGATGAAGTCCCACTTGTCTATCTTATCTCTCATGGCATTGACTTCTGGGGTTTTGATCAGGAATTGGTTGCCAGTTCCAATTTCCATAAGGGTGTCTCCTGCGTTTTCTAAGATTCTTATAGTTTGAGGTTTGACATTTAGGTCTTTAATCTATTTAGAGTTTATTTTTGTGTATGGTGATAGGTAGGGGTCCCATTTCAATCTTCGGCATGTGGTCAGCCAGTTTACTGGTCAGCCAGCACCATTTACTGAATAGATTCTCCTGTCCCCAGTGGTTGTTGGTGGAGGATTTGTCAAAGATGAGTTGGTTGAGAAATTGAGGTTTTGCTTCTGGAAATCTATCCTGTTCTCTTGGTCCATATGCCTGTTCTTGTATGAATACCAGGCTGTTTGCATTATCTGTAGCTTTATAGTATAGTTTAAGTCTGAAAGTGTGATACCTCCTGCTTTGTGACTTTTGCTAAGGATTGTTTAAGCTATTCATGGTTGTTTATGTTTCCATATGAATTTCTGTATTGTCATTTCCAGGTCTGAGAAGAATGATGTTGGTAATTTAATGGGCATGGCATTGAATCTGTACATTGCCTTTAGGTAGGATGGACATCTTAACAATTTTTATTCTTCCTGCCCATAAGCATGGAATGTTTTCCATTTGTTTGTGTCTTCTTGGATTTCTTTGAGCGATGTTTTGTAGTTTTACTGTAAAAGATTTCACTTCTCTGGATAGGAAGATGCCAAGATATTTCATTTTTGTGTGGCTATTGTGAATGGGATTGTGCTTTTTATTTGGTTCTCTGCATTTTTGTTGGTGGTGTATAAGAATGTAACTGTCTTTTGCACATTTACTTTGTACCCTGAGACTTTGCCAAAGCCCTTTATCAGTGCAAGGAGGTTTTTGACAGATTCTCTTGGATTTTTGAGGTATAGGATCATATCATCAGCAAAGAGGGATAACTCAATTTCTTCTTTTCCTATTTGGATACCCCTGTTTTCCTTCTCTTGTCTAATTGCTATTGCTAGTATATCCAACACAATGTTGAACAGGAGGGGTGAGAGTGGGTAGCCTTGTCTTGCTCTGATTTTCAGGGGAAATGCTTCCAATTTCTGTCCATTTGGCAATAGTTTGGCTATGGGTTTATTGTAGATGGTGCTTATATTCTGAGATATGTTCCTTCTATGCCTAGGTGTTCAAGGGCTTTTATCATGAAGGGATGCTTGATTTTATCAAGTTTTTTCTGCACCTAATGATACAATCATGTGGTTCTTGTTTTTACATCTGTTGATGTATTTAATTGCTTTTATGATCTTACAGATGCTGAACCAGCCTCACATCCTGGGGATGAAGCCTACTTGGTCATAGTGGATGATTTTTGAGATGTGTTGTTGGATCCAATTTGTTAGAATCTTGTTGAGAGTTTTCGCATCTATGTTCATTAGGGATACTGGCCTATAGTTCTCTTTTTTTGTTGGATCTTTATCCCGTTTAGGTATCAGTGTGATGTTAGCTTCGTAAAATGATTTGGGAAGAATTCCATCTTTCTCAATTGCCTGGTATACTTTCAGTTGGATTGGTATCAGCTCCTCCTTGTATGTTTTGTAGAATTCTTCTGGAAAGCTGTCTGTTCCAGGGTTTTTTTTTTGTAGGTAGGTTTCTTATGACAGAGTCAATTTTCTGGGGTTTTAATGGTCTATGTAGTGTCCCATTGTCTCCTTATTTCAACCTTGGGAGGTTGTGTGATGTCAGAAAGTCCTCCATTTCATTTAGGTTATCAAATTTGTTTCCATACAGGTGTGCATAGTAGTCTCTGATAATCTATTTTACTTACTCAGGTTCAGTTGTGATTTGATCTTTTGCATTTCTGATTGTGTTTATTTGGTCTTCTTCTCTTTCTTTTTCTTGATCGTCTGGCTAGGGGTTCATCAATCTTGTTTATTCATTCAAAGAACCAACTTTTTGTTTTGTTGATTTAGTCTATGATATTTTTGTCTTCTATGTCCCGTATTTGGGCTTTTATTTTGGTGATCTGGATTATCTGTGAAAGTTAGAGTTTTGATGGTCTTGTCTTTCCAGCTCCCTTAGGTGATTTGTTAGGCTGTTAACTTGTGATCTTTCTGTTTTCTTGATGAGCGTTCATAGAGATATGAATTTTCCCCTTAGAGCTGTTTTCATGGCATCCCAGAGGTGTTGGTAAGATGTTTCTTCATTTTCATTTGTTTCCAGGAAATTTTTATTTCTGTTTTGATTTCTATGTTGACCCAGTAATTATTCAGAATCATGGTATTTAGTGTCCATGTTTTTGTGGACTTTGGAGAAATTTTGTAAGTGTTTTTTATTTATTTTTATTCCACTGTTGTCTGAGAAGTTTCATGACAGTATTTTGATCTTATGAGATTTCTTTATGCTTGATTTATGGCCGAGGATTTGATCAGTCTTGGAGTATGTCCTATGTGGTGATGAGTTGAATGTATATTCTTTGGTTTTTGGGTGGAGTGTTCTATAGGTATCTATCTATTAAGTCCATTAGGTCAAGTGTCAATTTGAGGTTCTGGATCTCTTTGTTCATTTTTTTGCATCCATGATATTTGGGTGTTATTGGGATATTTAAGTGCCCAGCTATAACAGTGTTTGTGTCAATATCTTTTTTTAGTTTACTTATTAGTTGCTTTATAAATGCTGGTGCTCCTGTGTTGGGTGTACATATGTTTAGGATGGATATTTCTTGCTGATGGATTGAACCTTTTATCATTACGTAGTGTCCTTTCATATCTTTTAAAATTTTTGATAGCTTAAAGGCTGTTTTATCTGATATTAAGATCATGACTCCTGTCTTCTTTTGTGATCTCTTCACCTGGAAATTCATTTTCCATCTTCTAACTTTGAGTCTGTGTGTATCCTTTGTGGTCAGATGAGTTTCCTGGATGCAGCAAATTATTGGGTCATGGTTTTTTTTACCCAGTTTGCCATTCTGTGTTTTTTTCAGTGGTTTATTTAGGCCATTCACATTCAGGCTGATTATTGAAATGTGATCGTTTATCCCCATGTTGAAGTTCTTAAAAAGTTTTTTCTTTGTTTGTTTGTTTTCTTTCAACTTTTGGGTTGATGTATGTGTGCGTTTTCAAGTTTCCAGTTGCAATGTATTCTCTGCTGATTCTGTGTTCGCCTATTCTCTTGGAAAATGTGTGGTCATCTTTTTTTTCTTTCTTCTGTGCTTGATACCTTTTTAAGCATCTCCTGTAGAGCTGAGCTGGTCTGGAAGCTGCTTAATTTCTTAGGGATTGGATGTCTGGGAAGGATTTTAATTTTCCATTGCTAATGAAGCTGAGCTTGGCAGGGTAGGAAATTCTTGGTTTAAACTGTTTATCTTTGAGGACTTTGAATACTGGACTCCAGTCCCTTCTTGCTTGTGGTGTTTCTGCCAATTGGTCTGCTGCTATTCTGATTGGTTTTCCCTGGTAGGCAGTCTGACCTTTCTCTCTTGCTGCCTTTAGAATTTTTTCTTTTGTGCCTACTTTGTGTAGGTGAGTTATTATGTGTCTAGGAGCTGGTCTTCTCATTTGATGTCTTGTGGGGGTTCTCTGTATCCCTTTTTTGGATAGTCACATCTCTGGTGAGGTGGGGAAAGTTTTCTTGGATAACCTTCTGGAATACTTGCTCCAAGGTTTCCCCATTTCCCTTTCTTCTTCTGGGATACCAGTCAGGCATAGGATCTACCTCTTGATATGACTGCACTTCTCTTGGAGGCTTTGCTCTTTCTTTCTGATTTTTCTTTTGATTTTTTTACAGATTGAGTTAATTCCACATTCTGGTCTTCAAATTCTGAGATTCTTTCTTCCACTTGATTAATTCTGCTTTCCATGCTTGTTATTATTTCCTGGATGAAATTTTTTATGTTCAAAATCTCTGATATAATTTTGATTGGTGTTACATCTTGTCTTTCTTGAGTCTTATGTACTCCTTCCATCCAATCCCTAATCCCTCTTGTATTCTGGGACTAGTCGTTGATGACTTCCAGTGTTTGGTCTCTGTGTTGTGATTTTTCAGATGTTTTCTCTTTGTAACACTGGGAATTACCTGTGTTCTTCCATTGATTTTTCCTCATTTGTGACAGATATCTTTCTTTTCTCTTTATTTCCATTCTTCAGTGGCAATGGGAGAGGCTTTCACTTCTGATGCTTGCTCAGCACTCTATTCTTTGCTGATCAGGGCTCTGAATTTGTTCTATTTTGAAACTGTGGGGTGGTGGGAAGCTTTGCTATCTCTTGTAGTTTTGAGAGTCAAATAAGATGGATAATGGGGTCCTAGGATACAGAAACTACTTGCAAATCACAATGGTTGTAGTATTGGTTCCCTAAGACCCACTGTCCACCACCACTGTATTAGATGATGCAGTGGGTACGTGTGTGTACTCCCTGAGTCCAAGATACAGTAGCAAAAATGTGAAGAACAGAGAGAAGTAGAATGAACTAAGATGAACAAAAATAAAAAAATGAAATAAATCACAGAAAAACAAAAGCAGAAGCCAAAAAAAAAAAAAAAACAACCCACAGACACACAAATAAAACCAGAGCATACTGGGAAAAAACCAAAGTAAAACATGCAAAATAGAAAAAAAAAGAAAAAACAAGAAAACAACACACGCACACACATACACACAGACACTCGCAACAGAAAATGAAAACAAGAAAAGAGAGGAAAAAAGATATCAACTAACAAAAGAGAAGAACAAAAAACATAACAAACAAACAAAAGAATTGAAAGATGAACACTCAATCATTCATGCAAAACACAAATGGAAAACAAAACATGCAAGAAGAAAAAAAAAGATTGAGGGGGAATCCAGATTAAACCCTCACATACACCTTGAGCACCAAAAAAAAATTTTTTTTTTAAAGAAACAAACACAAAAACTGAAAAACCAAAAAACAACTTGTCTTCTTGTGGCAAGTTCTGTAACTGTTCCTCTCATCTCTCACAGTTAAGCCCCTCTGCTGTCTCTTGCGGAGCTGTGACCTCATTCACAATCTTCCTCGTGTCCTTCCTGGGAAGGAAGAGGAGGCAGTGGGAGTGGGTGAGACTTCAGTCCTCCCCTCCCGCGCTCTTATTTTTAGGAGGATCCCTCTGGTGGGGCAGAGTGGGATTGTTTCTTCTCCAGGTGCTGGTGGGGAGCACCCCAGCTGGGCTTATCCTGCAGTAGAGCCCTTCTGTCACGCCTGACGTCCAGGTTCTGCCTGGGTTTGTCCCTCTCAGTCATGCCTCAATCCTGTGGGTCTGACATGCAGAGGATTGCTGGGGAGGAGGGCGTTGGCATCTCTTCGGGAGTCTTCCTCACCCTTTTCTGGTCACTCCCTTTGTCCCGCAGCTGAATCAGGATAGGGGATGGATTCTGGAGACTCAGACTTGTCTGGTCCCTCTGGAGTTTGTGCTTTGGGGATATTTCCTCTGGGTCATGATCATCCTCTGAGCAGTTAATCCACCAGTCACAGAGATCGGATATGTTGGTCTGTGGTGAGCAAGCTGGAGTATTTTCGTGTGCAGTTTTCAAGATGGTGGCAGGGCACCTCTGTCATCTTCTCAGTGGGTCTCCGCCTCTGGCTCCCGTGCTATGCTCCCTCCGCAGCCCGTACTGCCAATGTCTGACCAGTCATTGCAATAGCGAGGTAGAGTCTGGAGCCGGCAGGCGCTCTCGGCAGCTTCTTCCCAGGAAGTGTTAGGGTCCAATCAGAACAGCCACTTCACCAGGAGAGCCCTGGCCACTTGCTTCTTAGTCCCCGCTCACTGGACCACTCCCATGCCCGCTTCCAGACACATGCGCAACATTGTCCATACACGCACTCACTCACACTGGGACTCACGTAGTCCAGCTGATTCTGCTGCCATCTTCCCAGCAGCCCTCCCGTTTTATTTTTTATTGCTCAAGATTGCTTTGCCTGTTAGGAGTCTTCTTTATTTCTGGAGACTGTCATTAGTATTATGAGAAGAATTGAACTACATATGCTCCCCAGTGGTGGGTCCACCGGGCTGCTTCCTGAGCTGAGGGTGCATGCTTATGCTTGGGGACTTAGTTGGCTTGGGGTAGGCTCACCAGGTGCATTTGTCAGGCTGTCTTTCAGGCTGGGGGCGCACACAGTGGTGGTTAGGCTGGCTGGGTGGGAAAGCTTGCTGAAGGCAGGTTTGTTGGGCTGCTTCTCATGCCGGGGATGTGTGCGTGCGTGCGTGCGTGTGTGTGTGTGTGTGTGTGTGTGTGTGCACACGCGCGCGCACATTTGGCTGACCGTGCAGGACTGCCTGATCCTTAGATAGTTAGATGCTGTGGGTCTTGGACGCTGGAGTCGCAGCCATTGGCTGAGCCCAAGTTTCAAACCGCCACGGTCTAACAGCACCTGTGGTTTAAAGATGGCAACATGCTGTAGCTTAGACTCCCCGAGGGTGGGGGAGGCACCCAAAGTGTGCTCTTGTTCTCCGGCAAGGCAGACGTGATTCCAGGCAGCCTCCCCAAACCATGCTCAGGACCCTTGAGGACCGCCGAATTATTCTGTAGCAAGGACTGCAAGAGTCTGAAATTGTGGCGGGGCTTCTGGGAACCTCCAGTGTACTTTTAATCTGCACGGGGAGGTCTCTCCTGGCTCTGAGCTGATCCCCACGGGAGAGGGGAGTCACCAGAGGCAGGACGCCTCCCTTCTCTCGCTATGCCGCCATCATGAGTTCTTGTGCCAAACGGGGATTTCACCAGATCTTTGCCATGTACGATTAAACAGCAAACAACTACCAAACAATATTCGGGCAGAAGGAAACCAAAGTTCCAGTTCAGAGTTTTGTCCCATGAAACCCTCTACACAATCAAACTAGCAAGTTCAAATCTGCCCCAGAGTTGTGGCATCAAAGGAACAAAGCCAGGGTCATTGAGAGTTGCCTGGTCTATTTTCTCACTTTGTACCTTAGCACTAGATTCTAGTAGAAAGACCAAGTGAAAATTGGGTTTAGAGTAAGTTCACTCAAGAATCCATTTCTTGTAAATGAGTGCTTACAGTCACAAAGACAAAGAAAAATGTTGCCCTGCGAGATACAGGGCTTGAATTTCTATTTCTGCTTATCTTTCATTTCCTGCTGTACACTCCCCATTGAATGCTTAAGTCCACAATTAATGGCCTTTCTCTCCTTAATGATTATTTTGCCTGTAGTCGGCCTTTAACAAGCTTTAAACTCTTTCAAAAAGTCTTGCGCGAGGTGCATTTATTTGCACTCTTTGGATGTAAACGTGTCCAGAACTCGACGTGGATTGACATTCCCCACGAGGAACTGAACAGCAAGTGCGGGGAAGCCTCCAGAGGAGTGCTGAAACCCGCAGAGAAGGAGCTGCTGGGGGGAGGGAGGGACAGTGAGTGGGGACCGTGCGGGGGAAGCAGTCAGGCAGGTCGCGACAGGCCGCCCCGTCAGCACTGAGTCATTCCGAGGAGAGAAGGAGTGGCGAGAGAAGTTTGAAAGCGAGTGGCCGGAAGCCCAGGCATAGATACAGCGGCCTTTTATACACGCCCGCCCTGGCTGACCCATCATTCTCAGGGACTTTCTCCATTTGGACAGATCCCCCTTTCTGACGCCACCTGTTCCACCTTTTACGTTTTCGTCTTTCTTTGGACTGAAGGAATTCTAGAGATTCTACTAGGTAATATTCAGTTCTGTGTCCCTGAAAGATTTCCATTTTCTACACGCTTCCTCTCTTCCTCCCTGTAGCAGTGACCACGGCTGAGATACTGGCCGTGATCTGGGTGATGGAGATGTTTCGGTGAACATACCTGCCGCCCCAGGGTTGCTTAGAGTCTTCTGTGTGAACCAGACGAATTATATGTATCTTTTTACTTCTCTTCAGATCGTCCAAGGATTTGGCGCCCCATCTAAGGAAGTCCTGAAAAAAGTAGGAAGTCACCTGTGTTAGTCAGATTAGGTCGCCATGACCAAATTCCATAGATGGGGAGGTTTAAACAACATAAATTTATTTCCTCACAGTTCTAGAAGCTGGAAGTCCAGGGTCAGGTGACAGCGCAGTTAGGTTCTGGTGAGGGCTCTATTCCTGGCTGGTAGGTGCCACCTTCACACGGTAGAGAGGGCGTTCTAGTTTCTCTTTCGTCTTTTCTTACAAGGATGCCGGTTTATTGGCCGCACCCTTGGGGCTTTATTTAACTTTACTACTTTGATAGCTCTATCTCCAGCACAGTCACACGAGGGGTTAGAATTGCAACATGTCAGTTTTGGAAAAACACAGTTTCCTCCGTGGCGTCACCCAAGGGACTCTTCAGTTCTCTCTCTCTTCTCCCACTTTATATGAATTTTTTGTTTTTGTCTTTTTGAGTCAGGGTCTCACTCCGTTGCCCAAGATGGATGCAGTGGCACAATCCCAACGCACCGCAGCCTCGACTTCCTTGGCTCCAGCGATCCTTCCACCTCAGACCCCAGAGAAGCGGGGACGGGGGGTGCTTGCCGCCACGCCTGGCTTCTTTGCCCACTTAAACACGTCTAGGCTTCCGCCATCCTACCCACTCTGATCAGTTACTTAACATCAAATAATTTCCAGTCCAAGAAACCGTCTGTCTTGCTTCTTCTTAGCTCTTTCCTCATAGCATTTGATACATAAATAGTACAGCACTCTGAATATGATTAGTCATTTGTTTTATTTCGCCCATGAGCAATAAGCACCCCCAAGTCAGTGTTCCAATGGTCTATTGTCGTGTTATAAACCACACCGAAACCCACTGACCTCAAAGGAGGCTCACCCGTTTATGACCTTGCGTAGCTTTCGTGGGTGAAGCATCTGGGGAGGGCTTGGCCGGATGTTCCTGCTCAAAGTCCTTGTATTAGTCTTCTTGGGTGCCTTAACAAGAAGCCCACGATGCAGGTGCCGGTGAGGGCTCTCTTTCTGAAACCTGCAGACACTAACTTCTTGCTATGTTTTCACGTGGCCTTCCTGCTGTGTGTGTGTGTGTGTGTGTGTGTGTGTGTGTGTGTGTGTGTGTGTGTGTGTGAACAGATAAGTGTGTGGACAGATAAAACCCCAGAGGGTCTCTTTCTCTTCTCTAGGCCACCAGTCCTGCTGGATTAGGGCCCACTCTTATGACCTCATCTAACCCTGATTGCCTTCTTAAAGACCCTGTCCCAAACATGGTTGCTTTGGGGGTTAGGGCTTCAACATACAAACGGGAGGTGGCCCCATTCAGTCCTTAAACAGTCTTTTACGTCAGACAGTGGGCGGAGCTGAAACACAGGAGGCTGGAGCAACTGGTAGCTGACTCTCTCTCTCTCTCTCTCTCTCTCTTCCCCATTTTCTTTCTTCCTTTCTCTCTCTCCATAGTCTGAAGATTTCTCTGTGTGGTCTCTCCATAGCAATCTGTTGGGCTTGTTGAACTGCTCATGTGGCATCTGGCTCCCTAGAGCCAGTCAGTAAGAGAATAAGGTGGAAGAATGTGGCATTTTTGTGGCTCAGTCTGATTAGGTTTTGAAAAATTGCATTGCATCACCTCGGACATATTTTGTTTCTTGAAGCAAAAGCCTACCCCAGATTCAAGGGGAGGAAACACAGACTATACCTTTCAACCGGAGGATTATCAAAGTCATGTAATAAAAAGAGCATGTGGGCTAGGTGATGTTATGGCTGATATTTCTGGAGAATATTACTTCCCATAGGCAGGAGCCATGTTTCCATCCATTTGACATCCATCATGTCTAACACAGGGCCGCTATGAGAAGATGTTAATAAATAATCTTTAAACAGGTTAGTAGCTGTCAGCTCATGTGCATACGTTTTTCCAATAGAACCTTCTGGGAGCAGTCTTCTTTATTCCACCAATTGTGTATACTTTTAGTTGAAAAGATGAGGTATACTTAGGATACAAAACACAGTATCAGGCCTTATGAAGACATCTAGATATATCTCAAGGTGAGTATACTAAATCTAAAATTGGCCCTGGATGTCATTTTACTTGATGTCAGC
The DNA here is from genome assembly GCA_027257055.1 of Cephalopachus bancanus. Classification (NCBI taxonomy): domain Eukaryota; kingdom Metazoa; phylum Chordata; class Mammalia; order Primates; family Tarsiidae; genus Cephalopachus; species Cephalopachus bancanus. The sequence continues at coordinate 3,609,454 of JAPVLO010000018.1, read as the reverse complement.
TCATTGGCAATGACTGTGATTTCTCACACTAGATCCTGCTTATGGTCTGCTTCTTTGTTTTAACACAGACACTCTGGTAGTCAGGGTTCTCCAGAGAAGCAAAATCAATAGAATGTACAGGCACACAAGCACATACAGTGAGCGGGGAGAGAGAGAAGGCGGTGTTAAGGAACAGGAACTGGTTCTCGTGACTGTGGAGGCTGGCGAGGACAAAATCTGCAGCGTTGGCAAGCAACTCGGAGACCCAGGGAAAAGCTGACACTGCAGCTCAAGACCAGTTCTGTCTGCTGACAGAATTTTCTTTTCTTTTTTTAAGGTAGGCCAGCCATTTGTTAAGACCTTTAACTGATTAGAAGAGACCTATCCACATGAGGTAAGGTAATCTGCTTTACTCAAAGTCAACTGATTTAAAGGTTAATTTAATCTAAAAATGCCTTCAGAGTCACGTCTAAATGTGTTTGACCCAATATCTGGGTGCCGTGGCCTAGCCAACTTGACACTTTAACTTGACGAACCATCACAGGCACTCATGATGGGGTTGGCCAGTCTTTTCACCAGGAACATTTCCAAACTTTAAACCCACATCAGACAGAGATTTTACTTGTGAAGTTGTCTCAAATAATGACTATCGGTATCCCACAGTTTCCTCGTCATTGCATTGACTCTGCTACGTGCAAGATCTCCAGTGAGATGTGGTGTTCAAAGATTAGACTAACTGCAGCAATAAACACAAACCCAACACTGTAGTGGCTTAACACAATGCAAATTTGTTTTTCACCCGAAAGCTTACCATCCATGAGGCAAATCAGACACCCAGGCTCTCTCTAGCTGTGTCTCTACCTTCCTCTCCGTTCTCAGCATCCTCTCTGCTAAGCTGGAACATAGGGAAAGGGAGAGAATGCAGGAGAACCCCTGCTCAGGTGGAAGGGAGGTCTGAAATGTGGTCCAGCAGTGAGCGTCTTGGAGAATCAGAGGAAAGCATAGCTCTCAGTGTGCAGTCTTAGGCTCAGACGTAGGCCATTGTTAGGGACGTGGAATATGTTGGGGGTTGCCCTCTATCCAGCACCGTACCTAGGAGTCGAAACAGGATGGGAGCCCCAAGCGGGGGAATTCTTTTTAGAGGACCTTGTCTCTTCCCTGGTATCCAGCGAAAGATACACTACTTACATAATGTAAGTACACCTGAGGTAGAGTGCTTTCGACTATTTATTTCAGTTTAAGTCTTTGAGAAAGAGAAGATTCTACAAAAGTTGTCTTTGCTGGGAAACAAGGGTATAAGCAAGACTCCAGGCTTCAGATCAATCACTGGTTCCATATGGTGAATGTTCTCTTTGATGGCCTCATTTAGAACTTCAGGAAATTTTTCTCAGATTTAAAATTCTCATTACAGCCCTTGCCAAAGCATCTTAAATGCAAAGCAATCTCCATTTAAAAAATTTAGAAATTACTGAGGAGAGATACCGTTTAGAGCCGAGAACAAAAACTGTGAGATAAAATAGGTCAGAAAAAAACTCTGGCACATACTATAAAGCTGCTGCTTTCTGAAAATAAAAGTAACAAGACCTTAATTATGGCTTTTAAAGATTCGTTTCTATGTAGAGCTGCATTCATTTGTTTTCTGTAGCTTGTAGGTCCTATCCTAATTTATAGGGAGGTATGAAATATAGCCGATAAAAATTTTTCCTAACATTTGCCACTTCCCTCACCTTTGAAATGAATCCCAAATGGATTTGGTATTATAAGTTACATGTTTCTTTTTCTCTTCAAGCGATATTTATCTTCTTCAGATCCATTTCTTTTCTTCTAGAAAAATGGACATACATGTCTGTTTCTGTAGCATATTCTATGTGGCCATTTTCAGTGGACAAAAAATACGCATTCATCTTTTTTCCTCAAGAAGCGCTACATTTTATCATTAAATAATCCTGGCCTACCTAAGAGTCCTTCAGTGGCTATTGGTTTTAAACCCTCTTCATAACACTACCTTTTTTGTACTGAGTTTTAGTGTTATCTTAGTAAGTTAACTATTTTCTCAGTAAAGAACCATGTTTTATATGAACTCCCACAGGCTAATATTTTTTTCCAAATGTTAATGTTCACTGAATTCACATATGCCTAATTTTTCTTGCACATTTTTTTCTGCTCAAATTTCTAAGTTTCACTATCCTTTCTACAGTAAAAGCAGTCATGTAATATTTCTTTAAATAGAACAGAAAGAAGAGAACAGGCAGCAGGAAAGTGTGCAGAGCCATCATAGTGATAGATTGGCAATATCTTTCTAATTATTTCCATCATAACTCTTGCACTGATCGCACACAATGACTTCAGTAGAAGACATATGTATTTAAGTTTTCTTGGAAATGTCAGGCACAATATGCTGGAGAGAGGTGCAAGGCATATGGCTGCACATTCATAATGCAACAAATTGGAAGCAACCTTATTTAAAAATTCCTTTTCAAAACTAAAGCTCCATTTCTCCATTTTCTATGGAGGGCAAAACAGGCACTGACACAAAAATCCCAATTTGTGATAGAGAAGGAAGAAAGGAAGAGAATCAGCATTCAATGGGCACCTTCTTTGGGTCAGACTCTTTCACAAAAATTGTCTCATTGATTCTTAAAGCAATATTCGGATTGTCCTATGTGTATAATTGTTCCTTCCATACATATGAAGAAATGAACATTCAGTTCAAGTGAAAAACAGAGGGGTGAATTGCAAATAAACAGCCACATTGGGATTTGAGCCAGCTCTATGCGACACCAATTCTAGATGGTTAATGACACTGCACGGTGGGACCTGAGAAGAAAAAGAAGCATGCAGAATTCATAGAATGGCTCTGAGAACTTTAATAAGTTATTTGTGAAAAGAATATTTAGCTATCTTCAAGTCTTTCTATTTTAGCATTTAATAAAAACTGAGCAAACATTTTTCAATTATTTATGATATGGATTATATTCAAAGTGATGGTAGAGACTGAATTTGAACTTAACAAGACATTATTTTCATGATTTCATGGATGACTAAAATACAATAACTGAAGGGTCATTAAACACACAAGATTGATTACCAAAGCTTCTTGCTGAATTGTTTCCTGTAGCTCTCTATGAGAACAGAAGAAAATTAATTATCATCTTTTTTTAGTTAAGTAGATGAGAGAGAGAATATATCAACACCTAGCTCCTCTGAGAAATATACCTTAATGAATTATCCTAACAATTGAATTTTTTAAAATCATGTCCTTCCGCAAACACTTAATGTACCGTAATGTTTTGCATGGTAATTTGTGTCTGGTCACTCCAGGTTCTGTAAATGTGTGTGGAGTATTGCATATACTCCTTGGTGAATGGGTTAATTAGCTTCTTCAAAGGAAGTGATCAGCTCTTTAAGTGTTTTGCTGGGGTGCATGCAAGAGGAGGCATATTGGGAGAGAAGGACACGGAAGCCAGTATTTGAGGAAAAAAGAAATGATCGACAGATCTGGCTGAGAAGCAGTGAAAGAGGAAAGTCAAAGAGAATGGTATCGTGAGTCAAAAGAGAGGGCGGAAAGAGAGGAGAGCAAGTTACCGCGGAGAGGCTGAGTGCATGGGGCTGCCAGGCACCTGCTTGTTCTCAAGAAAATGATCAGTGGCAGTTTTGGAGTGACGAAAGAACAAGGTAGACTGTAGAGGGCTTACGACTGAATCGGCCCTGAGAAAGAAGAGGCAGAAAATGTCGGCTGCCTTGCTCTTCTAGGACCCTGGGGAGAAGGGAGTGGAAGAGCTAGGGGGCGATTTGAAGGACATTGAAACTGAAGAGAGGTGGTTTCAGGATAAAAATACTGGAGCGTGTTTAGAGAAGGAGTAAAGAAGAAGGACTAGGCTGGGAATCAGCAAAAGAGGAGGCAGCATCAGTCGACACTGATCACTGTGACGTGACCTGGCAGCAGCCCATTGGAGCTGAAACTTGGGTACATCTTTTACTAGTAGTTTGAAGTTGGACGAGCATCAGTTTTGTCACCTATTTAAGAGGGGCAATTTAGTGTTGCTGGGAATATTCAGTGTTGCCATCATTTGAAGTACTTAGCCCCGGGACTGGCACGTGACAAAAGTTCAATAGACAACAGCGATTATTGTTGTTGTTGTTAGCTCCTAACCAGAAAACAGAGACGAAGGCGTTGGTGCACGAAGGGATATAAATGATCCCTTTTTCTTACTGAGGGAAACAGCAGTGATGGGTGTTATCGTTCACATGCAGAGAGGAAGGTGGAGGAGAAAGTATCGGGTAGACTCAGGTTTCTTTGTTTGCCATAAAGAAGGGAGTTAAATTATCTTTTGGGCAAAAGGACTTGATCATACTACATTTGGCTTGAAGCCACGCTGTTCCATTGACAAAGAGAATTATTAATACGAGATAACGGTGAGTAAAGTGATGGGTGGAAAACATTGAGGACTCTTAAAGATAAAAACCCCAAATTTCATTGTAACTGATCCCTGCTGTTATGTGATTTTTTTCACCAATAGTTTGTGATAGTCCAGCAGAAAGGAATGAGAAAACAGATGTTTTGGTTCTTTAAATCTGAGGCTAAGAGAACCTATTATAGTGAAAGTTGGGAGGGCCATGAGATTTGTGAAATCTGGCAAAAAAAAAAAAAGAGTTAAAATCAGGTTTTGATTGGATTGGGAAGGAAATGAAACTAGGAATGGATAATAGATTCAACATTAAATTACACAGGACCAATGAGTCCAGCTGTAGGTGAAGGAAGTTGAATCAGAGAAGGGAATTTCGGTCGTCCAAGGTCTCAGTGGTATAGATGTTGAGGGTAATAATCCACCCCATGTTTTTTGCTCAAATTGAGTAAAGGTAAACACAGAGGTGCAGATTCGTCTTCTGTGAATGCAGCACAGAATATGATAAGAATTAGGCCAAAGATTTAATGACGAGGGTGGTAGGACTCCAGAGCATATTGACTCCTTATCTTGTAGGTCCACCATATCAAGGTCAAACTCTCATTGAGAAGATACGCGCTCCTGAGATTTGGGACTGGGACATTTGAGTCAATACACTTGAAAACCTGAATCCACACATTGCCCTGAACACTCTTAGCCCGCAGAAGTGGCCTGCTCTTCCTAGTGAAAGACTAGTGCTCCACCCTTTCTTGAAGACGATGAAGACAGAGCAAGCTCCCCTCCATCCCTCCTATGGCCAAGTATTAACATCACCTAACTCGGGTACTGCTGACCTTCTATAGAAAAGAAAGGACCTAGTCAACATATGTCACGTGTGGTGCTAGATTCTGGGAATGCCTGAATCAAAGGAGATCAGAATGTATTTGGACAAGATGGTTTATTGACCTGGGAGTGTTTTTTAACATAAGATTTTTTTTAACATAAGATTTAACACTGTCAAAGACTCCAGGAAATGCTATTAAGATGCAGCTAAGTTCATGCTTAAAATTTAAAGACAACAATGACTCACACTTAAGCCTTAATGAAAGTAGAAATGCCAGAATTGCCATGGCAGAAAACAGAGGAAGAAGTCAAAAGACTCAGAGAATATGATGGCAAGATGTAGAAGGTAAGCACAGAGAACACTCCATTTTCCAAAGCAGTAACAGGTGTTATGGTGAAAGCAACCGGCATCACTGAGAAGCTCAGCGGTGGCTATCATCTATAGCAGTGGTCCCAAACCTTTTTGACATTAGGAACTGGTTTTGCGGAAGACAATCTTTCCACAGACCCAGTGGGGGTGATGGTTTTGGGATAACTCAAGCACGTTACACTCATTGTGCATTTTATGTCTATTGTTATTACACTAATATGTAATGCAATCATTATACAACTCACCATCATGCAGAATCAGTGGGCACCCTGAGCTTGTTTTCCTGCAACTAGATGGTCCCATCTGGGCATGGTGGGAGACAGTGATACCCGAAGTGTGTGGCTTATGTCTAGTCTACTCTCTAATCTCGTTTTAGTTGCAGTCACTGCAGAAAACCCTGCTTCACAAAGACGGGGTGTTGGAAATGGAAGCAGGCTCCTCAGGGCGGATCTGACAGGAGGTGGAGCTCAGGCAGTAGTGCAAGCAATGGGGAGCTGCTGTAAAGACAGATGAACTTCACTGGCTTGCCCGCCACTCACCTCCTGCTGCGTGGCCCGGTTCCTAACAGTCCGTGGACCAGTACCCTTCCGCCGCCCGGGGGCTAGGGACCCCTGGTCTACAGAGCATGGTTGATGATGGAAGACGGTGTTACAGAACTGGACTCTCTAATAGCAATGGAAATGATAGGATTTTAAAATGATAGGAGCCAGGTTGTAATACTTAACCATCTGAAGTTATGAGTGGCAATGTCAGAGAGGTTTGTGTGTGTGAGACCTTCTAAAGGTCACATGCGTCCTTAGACCCTGGATGCCTTCCTTCCTCTTCAAGTTCAGCAGCACTGTGTATTTCCCTGACTGACTGCAGTCAGGAAAGACTATCCACTTTTAAGATATACACGATGGAATATTACACAGCCATAAAGAAGGACAAAATCATGAACTTCACAGCAACCTGGATGGACTTAGAGGCTATAATACAAAGTTGTCTATCACAGAAACAAGAACTGAGCATCACATGTTCTCACTCAGAAGCAGACCTTGAACAATGATCATAATACTAGAAGAAAAGGACTGGCAGTAGTGGGAATCTGCTGAAGGGTGGGGGGAACACCACATCAACAAGGGTACCTGCATATTGAACATTTGAACTATTAACCCTGAATTGTACCCCACATCTTTAAAATTGAACATAATAAAAAAAAGAATTCTTGTGATTTTTATTAGACCCATCTCCCTGTCTCAAGATCCTTAATCACACCTTCAAAACACTTTTTGTCATGTAGGGTAACATATCCCCAAATACTGGAGATTAGGATTCAATGAGATATCATTAGTAAAACATAAACACGTAGCAAAGTGTAGTAAACAGTGACAGATCATTTCTCTCTGGAGACCGATCTCTTATTTAATTCATTTAAAATCTGTTTTGGCATGTTCAAATTGTTATACTGCCCAAATTAAATACTATAGTGATTTGGTAGATGTGACTTCAGTCTCATTCATTAAAGCTATTAAACATCTTTCCCGATTTCCCTAGCCATATGAACCTAACTTAAAATTATTTAAGAAGTGTGAGAAATTGGTCAAAACGATCTCACATCCAAAATTTTAGTTTTTAAATTAGAACTAAACTTTATCCACCCAACAGATATTTATTTCCCGGCCAGTAGGAGCCAGGCACTGGGGGCTGAGTAGTGAATAAACAGACCCAGACCCATGTAAGCTCCAACTGAACTCAGCCTTTAAGGTAAAAATTGTCATCTCTCTCACTCCTGTTCCTCATAGGTATGATGGCAAGAGGAATCATCAATATGACAGAATAGCATTGTTTGCTTAAGAAGTATGTTTTTCCTTTAGGATTGTTTTATTTCTTGCTTTCCCATAGTGTGGTTTCTATCAAGTATACTTTTATTCAAGTTCAGACTCTGTGGGTTCTTGCAAAGTTCATGTTTGTACTAAATCATAAGTTGGAAATGCCATTAAACATATATTCAATTAGAAAAATAATTAAATTGTTAACCATGAGTTTTGGCAGTTTTCCAATTTTGCCTTAGCTATTTTGAGGTCACATTTATGATGATCAAGCATGACATATGGCTACAGTCAGCAAAACAACTGATTTAATCAATTGTGATTATAGATCAAAAGATACACGACCAAAACCTTTTACATGTATAACTGAATGAAAAAAAAGCATACTTTTTATTAATTGAAAATAAAGTTCCTTTTGAGGAAAGAACTGTCCTTACTTAGGAAAATGAATAAAGGTCTGCAGTTTTAAGTCAATTCGAGTTGGAAGGAAAATCACCAGGGAAAGGGGAGTGAAGATTTAACAAAAATATGAGCGTGCCATTATTCTTTCTATAAATAGAAAGAGACAATAAGCCAACATTCTGAGTCTTGAAAGTAGCAATGAGAGGAGAGAGAGGGATGAACTCAAACAATATGGAAAAAGCCCATAGCTGGAACTGGCAGGCTTGTCCAAAGCACTTCAAGACATCAAGTATGAAGTTGTTTGCTGTGGTATTCCTTCCTGCTCTCCACCTAGCCAGAGTTTCTGTTCAATGTAGCCTTTCGACACACACGAAATGGGGTTTCGTTTTGGTGAAAGTTAAAGAAAAGGAGTTGAGATCCTTTTCTTAGCTGGTACTGACCAGACAGAAAAGAACAGCTCCGTAACACAGATTCAAGACTAAAAAGTTCAGCAATCACAGAAAAGAATAGCCGTCGATGATTCTGGAAAAGTACAATTCCTGGACCTTCAGGCCAGTCTTATTTTTGAGAGGCAGAATGAGCCAAGCTGACTCTGAGTAATACAAATTTTGATCTCAAGCTGCACAGCAACCGTTTTTACACTATAAGCTGTATAATCACTTTGTTACTTTTAGTCTCAGTTTGTTCACCTACAAGAACTGAATAAAAAAATTAAAATAAGAGCACACATAAGTGGGTTGCTGTGGGAATTAAATATTAAATATCATTGCAATTGTTGCCATGGTTACCGCTAATATTGTCTCTTCATTTTCTTCGTTTCTTTCATTCCTCGAGGACAGTGTTAATAGTTCTGTTAAAGGTTATGAAGATTTATGGACATGGGGACAAAGAAGAATCGAGGTAGGTATAAGCAAAATTATTGTCTTTCCTCTCCCACTCATCCAAAATTCTCAAACAGTAGTCTATCTTCACTGTCACTCTTTCTTTATTTCTATTCATTCCTCAAACCATTTGTCTTTGTGCTGGCAATTACTGTTCCTACCGTCCTGCGCACATAAAGGGTGCAATGTGCCAATTGCCAGCACTGATTGATTCTTTCATTCCTTACTTTCACTGCACCTTTCCTGCACTGACATTATTGATCATAGAATACTGCTTGAAATAGTCTACACTCTCCTCTTCTGTATTCCGCTTTCCCTATTGTCTCTTTTTTAAGATATTATTTTATTGTATTGTATTTTTAGAGTTGTGGGGCACATGTGAGGATTTACTACAGGCGTAGATTATATGGAGGTGAGGTTTGGGCTTCTAGCAAGCCCTCTCTGCCCCGGATATTGGACCTGGTACTCAGTGTGTGGCTGTGTACCCTCTATCCCTGCTCCATTCCTCCATCCTTTGGCAGCGTTCAGTGTCTGTTGTACCCACTTTTAGGCTCTTGTGAACAGTGATCGGGACCTGCTTATGAGTAAAAATATGTAGCATTCCATTTTTTGGTTTTGGTTTTTGTGATAGTTGACTTAGAATGACAGTCTCCAGCTGCATCCATATTGCTGCAGAGGACGTGATTTTGGTTTTCTTTATGACTGCATAATATTCCATTGTGCATATGTACCATATTTTCTTTATCCAGTTCCCTTTCAGTGGGCATCTGGGTTGGTTCCTTGTTTTTACTCTTGTGACTAGTAATACAGTGAACATATGTGTGCTGGAGTCTTTTTGGTAGAGTGATTTATGTCCCTCTGGGTATATTCCCAGAATTGGGATTGTAGCCCAAATTTTAGTTCTTTGAGAAAACGCCACACTGCTTCCCACAAAGGCTGAACTAGCTTACATTCCCAGCAACAGTGTAGAAGCAGTCTGTTTTCCATGCAGCATCAGCAACACCTGTTGTTTTTTGACATTTTAATGATAGCCATTCTGACCTCCTGATGGATGTGAGGTGACATCTCACTGTAGTTTTGATTTGCATTTCTCTAATGATTAGTGAAGCTGAGCATTTTTTCACATTTGTTGGCTACCTGAATGTCTTCCTTTGAGAATTGCCTGTTCATGTCTTTTGCCCACTTTTTAGTGCTTCTTTTTTCTTCCCTGTGAGTTCATTTGAGAACCTCATAGATGCTGGATGTTAGGCCTTTTTTGGATGCATAGCTTGCAAATATTTTTCCCATTCTGTGGGTTGTCTCTATTCTCTTTTGGTGGTTTATTTTGTTGTGCAAAACTTTTCAGTTTGATAAGATCCCACCTGCCAATCTTAGTTTTTGCTGCATTTACCTTTGAGAAGTTGGCCATGAGTTCATTGACTATGCTGATGTCCAGAAGGGTGTTCTCTAAGTGTTCTTCTAAGATTCTTATAGTTTGAGGTTTCACATTTAGGTCCTTAATCCACTTTGCTTTAATTTTTGTATATCATGATAATCACCAGTTTCATTCTTCTGCATGTGGTTAGCCAGTTTTCCCATCACCATTTGCTAAATATGGTTTCTTTTCCCTAATGTTTGTAATCATTGGTTTTGTTGAAGATGAGTTGGTTGAAAATCAGTAGATTTATTTCCAGAATCTCCATCCTGTTCCATTAGTTTCAGTGGGTATTCCTGTACCAGTACCATGCTGTCTTGGTTACTGTAGCCTTGTAGTAAAATTTGAAGCCTGGAAGTATGATGCCTCCACCTTTGTTCCTTTTACTGAGGATTGCTTTAGCTATTTGAACTCTTTCTTCCTTCCATATGAATTTCTGTATTGTCTTTTCTAGGTCTGTGAAAAATGATTCTGAAAATTTGATAGGAATTATGCTGACTCTGTAGATTGTCTTGGGTTGAATGGACATCTTGACAATATTAACTTTTCCAATCCATGAGCATGGATGTTTTCCCATTTGTTTGTGCCTGCCTTGATTTCTTTGAGCAGTGTTTTGTAGTTCTCACTGTAAAGATCTTTCATCTCTTTGGTTAGGTGAATGTCAAACTATTTTATTTGTTGTGTGGTTATTATGAATAGGATTGTGTTTTTTACTTGGTCCACAGCCAGCTTGTTATGGTATATAGAAATGCAACTGTTTTTTGTACAATGATTATTGTATCCTGAGACTTTACCAAAGTCATTTATCAGTGTGAGGAGTTTTTTGACAGACCCTCCAGGGTTTTCTAGGTATGGGATCATATTATCTGCAAAAAAGGCATAACTTAACTTCTCTTTTCCTATTTAGATACCCCTGATTTCCTTCTCCTGCCTGGTTGCTATGGATAGGACTTCCACTACTATGTTGAATAGGAGGGGTAAGCTTGGGCATCCTTGTCTTGTTCCAGTTCTTATGGGATGCTTCCAGCTCTACCCATTAACCATGATGTTGGCTGCAGATTTGTCATAGATGGCTCTTATTATTTTGAGGAATGTTCCTTTGATACCTAGATGTTTGATAGTTTTTATCAAGAAGGGATATTGGATTCACCAACAAATGTTTCTGCATTTAATGAGGTAACAATGTAGTTCTTGATTTATACTTGTTTATGTAATGGAGTATATTGATTGATTTATGTATGTTGAACCAGACTTGCATTCCAGGAATAAAGCCCAGCTGGTCATGATAGATGATTATTCTAATGTGCTGTTAGATGTAATTTGCTAGAATCTTGTTGAGAATTTTTGCATCTATATTCATCAAAGAAGTTGGCCTATAGTTTTCATCTTCATTGGGTCTTTGCCATTTTTGGGTATCAGGATGATATTGACTTCATAGAATGAGCTAGAGAGAATTTCTTTCTTCTCAATTGCCAGGAATATTTTTAGCAGGATTGATATCAGCACTTCCTTGTAAATCTGGTAGAATTCAGCTGAGAAATGATCTGACCCAGGACTTTTTTTTTTTGGAAGAGAGTTTTCTTACAACTGAGTCAATTTCTTGGATTCTTGGTCCGTTTAGGGTTGCAATTTCTTCTTGTTTCAATCTTGGGAAGTTATGTGATACCAGGAATTCTTTAATTTCCTTTAGATTTTCTAGTTTATCTGTAAAGAGATGTTTGCAGTAATTTCTAACAATCTTTTGAATTTCTTCTGGGTCAGTTGTCACATTGCCTTTTTTGATTCTAATTGTGTTAATTCAAACTTTCTCTATTCTTTTGTCAGTCTGAGGGTTCTGTCAATCTTATCCATCTTATTTAATTTGTTGATCCTATCTATGACTTTTTTGGTGTCTATTTTATTCAACTGTGACTTTATTTTAATAATCTCAATTTTTTTTTACTAATTATGTGATTGGGTTGCTCTTGACTATCTAGTTACCTTAGGTGTGACATTAGACTGTACACTTGAGATCTCTCTATTTTCTTGATATGTGTGTGTAATGCTATAAACTTCCCTCTCAGCATTGCCCCATGGTATCCCACAGGTTTTGGTGTGTTGCATCTTTGATTTTCATTTGTTTCCAGGAATCTTTTTATTTCTACCTTGATTTCTATTTTAGCCCCAAAGTCATTCAGAAGCATGTGTTTAATTTCCATGTATTTGTGTGTTTTGGGAGGTTCCTGTTGGTGAGGATATTTATTTTTATTCCACAGATTTGAGAAGATGCTTGGGATGAGTTAGACCCTTTGAAAATTGTTTACATTTGATTTATGCCCAATTATGTGGTTGGTCTTGGAGTATGTTCCAAGTGATGATGAGAAGAATATATTTTCTCTGGTTTTGGGGTTAAGTGTCCTGCAGATGCCAATTAGATCCAATTAGTAGAGTGTTGAGTTAAGGTTCTGGATTTTCTTGTTTTTTGCCTCAGTGATCTGTCTAAAGCTTTTAGCAGAGTATTAAAGTCTCCAACTATAATTGTATGGCTTCTATGTCCTCTCTTAGTTTAATTAGCAATTGTTTTATAAATCTGGGTGCTCCTATATATTGGGTGCATACATATTCAAAATGAACGCTTCTTTCTTGTGGATTGAGCCTTTTATCATTACATAGTATCTGTCAGTGTCCTTTTTAACTTTTATTGGGTTAAAGTGTGTTTTATCTGATATAAGAATAACTACTCTGGCTCTTTTTTTGTTTTCTTCTAAGATTTTTCTCCAGCACTTTATCTTGAACCCATGGGTGTCATTTGTAGTGTGACAGGTTTCCTGAAGGCAGCAGAGGGCTCAATCATGTTTCTTTAATCAATTTGCCACTCTATGCCTTTGGAGTGGCACACTGGATCCATTCATTTAATTTCCTGAGTTAATTATTGGGATGTGGGGAGTTATTCCTGCCATATTGCTGTTAAGAGGTTGCTTTGCTTTTCAGGTTTCGTGGTTGGTTTTTATGGTCTATTAACTCTGTGCTTTCTGTGTTTTTGTGGTGAGTGGAGCCATTATTTTGTTTCTGTTCTTAGAACTTTCTTAAGCATCTCCTGAAGGACTGGTGTGGAGCTGGAGGTAGCATATTGTCCAAGGGATTTTAATTCTCTTTCATTAATGCAGCTTAGCTTGATGGGGCAGGAAGTTCTTGGCTGGAATTGCTTTTTTTAAGAATGTTACAGATGGGACTTCAGTCCCCTCTGGCTTGTAGGGTTACTGCTGAGAAGTCTGCTGCAATTCTGATTGGCTTATTCCTTCTCTGTAGCCACCTTTAGGATTTTTCTTTCATGCTTACTTTGTAGAAAAGGATTACTACATTTCTTTGGGATGGTCTTCTCATGTAATACCTTGTAGGAGTTCTCTAGAACTCTTGCATCTGTGTGGTTGCCTCTCTAGTGAGATAGGAAAAAATTTTCTTGGTTGACTTTTTGGAAAGCTTGTTCCAGGGTGTTCTCAGTTTCCCCTTCTCTCTTAAGGATGCCAATCAGCTATAGGTTTGGTTTCTTTACAAAATCCCAAACCTCTTGTGAGCTTTGATCATTCTTCTTGAATCTTTTCTGCTTGTTTTTGTTGGCCTGGGTTAGTTCAATTGTTTGATACTCAAGCTCTGAGATTCTTTCTTCTGCCCGGTCAATTCTACTCCTTAGATTTATCACTGTGCTTTGAGATTCCATGAAAGAATTTTTATTTCTGGGAATTCAGACAAGATGTTTATTTTATTGTCCAACTCAGTTTTCAATGCCTCGTGACCTGTTCTTCCATCTTCTCATGGCTTCCCTTGACTGTTTTTGCCACCCATAGTCTGAACTCTATGTCTGTCATCAGGGACAGGTCATTCTGGATGGGTTCTGTCATTTGGCATCTGGAAGGGCCATTTGTGGGTGACAACTCATGAAGATTTGGGGGATTGTTGGTGTTTTATCAACTGGTTCTCCATCAACTGTGAGAATGGATTTTTCTTTTTTTTTTAGTTAGTAAGGTAAAGAAAATGAGTATAGATGACTCCAGAAACTTAATGATAAAGGTGAGCAATGAAACAGGGAAAGTAGAGTCAGTATTAGGTTTTGTTGTCTGTTTTTATTATGGAGAATTTTATACATACACATAAGGACAGAGAGCAGTACAGTACCCATCACCAAGTTTTGACAATTATTAATATTTTGCTAATTTCATCTCATCTACATCCTACCACATTCTTAAAACATATCCTGTGCTTGACTTCAGCATGTACTTGCAACTGATGAGAACATTTTTTTTTTTGAGTTGGAGTCTCACTCTGCCACCCAGACTGGAGTGCAGTGGCCACTCCTGGCCACCGCAGCCTCGACCCACTGGGTTCCGGCGATCCTTCTGCCTCAGCCTTCCGAGTAGCCAGAATTACAGACACATGCTACCATGCCCGGCTGATTTTTTGGTTTATTGTAGAGATGAGGTTTCGCCAAGTTGCCCAGGCGGGTCTCTAACCCGTGGGCTCAGGCAATCCACTCACCTCCGCCTCCCAAAACACAGGATTACAGGCTGAGCCACCGAACCCGGGCGATGAGAACTTTTTAGCATAGCCATGATACCACTGCCACACCAAACAAAATGTATGGCAAGTTTTTAATATCATCTGGTACTTAATAAGTTTTGTTTTGTTTTGTTTTGTTTTAGATGGGGAAATGATAGAATGTTTCTACAGGGATGGGAATAATCCAGTAGAGAAAAAAAAATTAATAAAAGAGAGACAAAAATAAAACAACAGTTGGAGCAATGTCCCTGAGAAGGCAAGAGAGGGATGGGATGCAGGGATTTACTTTAAATAAGAGCATGATGGCTCATCTATCATCACAAGTGAGATGGCACAATCTCAAGCTGCCTGGGCACCTTGGCAAGCAGGGTAGACAGTGGAAGACCGTAGACTTCCATCTGCTTCTATTCTTCGTGAATAAAATGAAAGGCCACCCGCCAAAATAAAAGGTGGGCTGTTTTGGAAATTTTCAGAGAGAAAATAATAATTTAAATAGTAAATCAAAATATTGAGAGAGTGAATGGCTAGGGGCATCCAGTAGGATTTTGTGGGCCTGCTTGAAAGTAGTGGGCATCAAGTGAAGGCCATGCTAAACAACAGGGTTGAGCATTTTTCCCCAGCCACATTCAGCTCCAGGACGGTGAAGCTATCCATGGAGTATTACAAATCTGTGTGGGTGTGGCTAACTCCAATGGCCAGAGAAAATTCATTTTGGATGTCACACCCAATGTTGGCCTAAGATAATAAATAGCGATGATCCGAATAAGAAATGTGATGAATGAGAAGGTGGGAACACAAAAAGAGAGACATTAAAATACACAAGGCAAAGGCATGAGTTTACAAAAATAAGGCCGTTTGATCTTGCTGAAATTTTAAATGTAAAGAATGGAGTTGTGACACCTCAAGCCAGAAAGGAATGTAGACCATGAAGGGCTTTACAACAGGACTTAGCTGTAGGGCAATGAATGGTTTTAAGCAAGGGAGTGGAAAGGTTAGTTGTATATGTATACCCAGTTCATTTTCCCTTTGGGACTGGAGTCTCATGGCGGGGGGGGGGGGGGGGTCCTAGTTTGTGGAGGTAGCAAACGCTGAGTCCTGATCTTCCACAGTCAACATTACTCCCATCTAGAATCTGCTTTCTGTTTCTGACATGAGCCAGAGGGGAGGGGACTTACTGGCTCCAAACCTGGCTACCCATTCTTTTTCCTCCTGCTCTGTCCCAGTGGTCCCCTGAATGTTGTAGGGTGCGTCTTCCATCTCACCGGCTCCAACTGCTGTGGGTCTCTGACTCCTGGGACTCTCTTCCTTGGTTTGCTCTGTAAGAGAGGCCCTGATTGACTGCTTTTAGGTGGCCATCTTGAATCTCTGTCCTCTTGGTTTTCTTTATGCATGTCCACTTCTTTTTGGTTTCCTTCATGTCTATCTTTTCTTCCGTACACCCCCACCCCCAAAGATTGTGCCATCCTTGCCACCAAGTTGTAGTTACATTGCTCCTTCTACCACCACCCCTACTTGCCACCTAGTGTTCTTCCACTTGCCGTCTCTCAGAGTTTTAACCACTATTGTAATTATTAGCTTCCAAACATCTTCAATTGATGAGTTTCAACCCCATTTATTCAACTGCCATTCTACCTCATTTTGGAGATTTGTGCAAATACTGATTAAGTTATGCTAATTTCACATCATAAGTATGTGTGTAATTGATCTCTGTCTTTTGTTGCCTGCCTCTTTCCACTGTTCTTGTTCAGAGCCTTGTTACTTGTTGCCTGAGAGATTTCTGCTGCAAACACCTCATCTCTATGGTTTCTTGACTCTGCATGTGTCTTCCAAATACTCGCATGTGTTTTATTTTGTTTTCTCAGAATGATATCTAAATTAATTTTAGCCTTTCACATCTATCTTCTGTCACTAACCACCATGATTTTTGAGGTTTATCCATATTGCATGTATTAATTGTTTATGCTTTACATTAATAAACAATATTTTATCATATTCATGCACCACCACAATGTGTTTGCTCATTCACCAATTAATTGATATTTGCTTATTAATAGCTTTTGGATATTATAAATACATTTGCTACAAACACTTGGGTAGTTTAACTTTGTGTGGCTGTGAGTTTCATTTCTCTTGGGTAACTAAAAGAAGGATTGCTGGGTCATAACTATATATTTAACTTTATATAAAAATGCCAATCTATTTTCTAAAGCAGCTGTACTATTTTGTATTATGTTCAGCAATATGAGTTCTAGTTACCTTACAATACAGCCGGCACTTGGTAATGTCAGTCTTTTTAATTTTAGTATTTGTATTGGGTTTGTAGTGATATTTAACTCTTATTCCCTGATGACTAGTGATATTATGCATTTTTCTGTGTTTATTTTTGTTTTTCTGAAGTGAGCATAATCTCAAGATTTTATTCTCTTCATGATTCAACAAAATATGACATTAGAACTGGATCACTCGGCCCTTTCTCTCCTTATCTCCCCCCAGTTCAAAATGTTGCACTTAGTAGCCAGCATCCTCTTAGACCTGCAGTTGGGCTTAACACACTCAAGCCTCAGCACAATCTCTTTGTAGTTTTAGCCTTTTTCCAGAAAATCAGCTTAGTCTGCCCACCATAGCCACTTTGCTTCCGGTCACAACACCGCTTTCCCTGGGCTTACAGAGAATCCTTGCCCTTCTTGTACTGTGTCACTTTGTGGGGTTGGTGCTTGCCACACTTCTTACAGACAGTCCAGCGGGTTTTAGGAATGTTCACCATATTTACGAGAGCATTATGAGAATGGAAAGCTGTGTGTTTATTTTCTTCTAATTTATATTTATTCTTTAGTGGAATGTCTGCACAAATCTTTTATATATTTTTAAAAATTGGATTGTCTTATTATTTGGTTGTATACTTTTTTAAAACATATTTTTGGATACAAGTCCTTTATCAGATATGAATTTTGTCAGTATTTTCTGCATGTCTGTGGCTTCTTTTTACATCTTCTTTAAAAAGTGTTTGCAAGAGGAGCAGTTGCTAATTTTGACAATATCAAGTGCATCCGTTTTTCTCCTTTTATGACTTGTGCTTTGTCCTAAGAAATATTTGACAAGCTTGCAATCACAATTTTTTTCTTTCTGCTTTTTTTTATAAGACTTACAGTTGGAGTGCTCGCATTTAGGTCTGTGATCCATTTTGAGTTACTTTTTCCTAGAAAGTATGAATTGATGTTCATCTTTTGCCTATAGGTGAACAGTTATTAGAGCACCATCTTTCGAATAAACCATTCTTTCTCCCATTTAGTTACTTGGGTACCTTTGTTGCAAATCACTTGTTTATATACGTGTTTTACTATTTATCAACTCTGTTTTCTTTCACGATCTTATCCTCACAGCAATACAGCAGTGTCTTGATTGCTAAAGCTTTGGGCGAAATCTTGATATAGATAGTACAAGGCATTCACCTTTGTTCTTCTTCAAAACTGTCTTTGGAACCGGGCTCAGTGGCTCAGCCCGCATCCCGCACCTTTGGGAGGCTGAGGTGAGTGGATGGCCTGAGCCCGTGGGTTCGAGACCCGCCTGGGCAGCGAGACCTCATCTCTACAATCAATCAAAAAATCAGCTGGGCGAGGTAGCGCATGCCTGTAATTCCGGCTACTCGGAAGGCTGAGGCGGAAGGATCGCCGGAGCCCAGCAGGTCGAGGCTGCGGTGGCCGGGAGCGGCCGCTGCACTCCAGTGTGGGCAACCCAGTGAGACTCCAACTAAAAAAAACAACAACAAAAAATCCTGTCTTTGGTATTCGAGTTTGATAAAAGCTTTAGAATTAGCTTGTCAATTTCTACAGAAAAAGCTTGAAGGCATTTTGATTGCTTATGTTTAACTGACAGATCAATCTAGGGAGAACTGCCGCGGTAACAGCACGAGTCTTCTAGTTTGTGAACGGAGTAACTCTCTCGATGTAGTCAGGTCATATTTAAATTCTCCCAGTAACATTTTAGCTTTCAGAGCACAACTTTCGCTCCTATTTCATAAAACTTATCCTTATTGCAGTTGCTAGTCTACCTGTATTCATCTTTAAAATTTATCGTTATTTCAGTTGCTTTATTTCAGATACTGTTGTAAATGGTATTGTTTTTAGATATCAGTTTCCAATTATTGGCTGCCAGTATATGAATTGCACGTGTTTTTAAAATATTTGCCTTTACCTTGTGTCCTATTACCTTGTGAAATACAGTTTTTAGCTCTGGTAGCATTGTTGTAGATTTCCTGGATTCTTTATGTAAGCAATCACGTAGTCTGTCAAGAGAGACGGTTTTACTTCTTTCTTTCCAATCTGTATGTTCTTTGTGTGTGTGTGTGTGTGTGTGTGTGTGTGTGTGTGTGTGTGCCTGTGTGTGTGTGTGTGTGCCTGTGTGCCTGTGTGTGTGTGTGTGTGCGCGCACACACATCTGTACAAGTGCACATTCATGTTTATCCAGTTCAGTGTTGACCAGGAGTGGTGAGAGCAGATTAACTTGCTTTTTTTCTGATTTTGGGAGAAAAGCATTAAGTATTTTACCATTGTGTATTTTTTGTCATTATTGTACACATGTCCTTTCTAGAACCGAGAAATTCCATTCTTCTAGTTGAGAATTTTTGCCATGGATGGATGTTGAATTTTGTCAATTGTTTCTTCCGTATCCATCAAGCTGGACACATATCCTGCATTCGTAATGTGTTAATATGATGAATTAAGTTAATTGACTTTTCAATGTTGAACCAACCTTACTTTCCTAGGTTAAATCTAAGTTGTGATGTACTTTTAAAATATGTTGCTGGATTTGACTGCTAATAATTTTAAATTTAGACTTAGGTTTAAATATTAACATTTTTGCATATTTATTTATTTTTGAGTTAGGGTCTTGCTCTGTCTCCAAGGCTGGAGTGCAGTGGCATGATCTTAGCTCTCTGCAAACCCAAAGTCCTGGGCTCAGGCCATCCTCCCACCTCAGCTTCACGAGGAACTAGGACTGCAGGCATGCACTATCACTCCTAGCTGATTTTTTTGACGAGGAGGGGAAGCAAGACTTATTGAGAGCACAGAAAAGCTCCCACAGTGGGAGGGGACCGGAAGGGGTTGCCCACCCCCAGTTAATTACAAAAAATGCAGAAGCAGGATCTCACTATTTTGCAGTTCATGGTCTTGAACTCCTGGGCTCAATCAATTCTCCCATCTCAGCCCCTAAAGCACTGTGATTACAGGCTCCAGACATAGCACCTGGGAATCCATATTTATAAAGTATATTTTTCTGTAGGTTTTTTTTTTTTGGCAGTATTTTTTTCTGGTATTAGTGATATGTTTACACTGGCCTAATACAATGTCCCCCTGTTCTTCACTGCCTCTGGCAACCATCGTTCTACCGTCTCCATTAGTTCGATCTTTTCAGCTCCCACATACAAATGAGAACGTGTGATATTTGTCTTTTTTTGTGCCTGGCTTATTTCACTTAGCATAACGTCCTCCAGGTCCATCCAGGCTGCTGCAAATGACAGGTTTCATTTTTCTTTATGGCTGAAGAATACTAGATTATGTATATAGGCCACATTTTCTTCATCCATTCATTCACTGATGCACACTTAAGTTGATTCTGTATCTTGGCTATTGTGCATGGTGATGCAGTTGATAAGGGTGTGCAGAAATCTCTTTGAAAGGCTGATTTCCTCTCTTTTGCATATGCACCCAGCGGCAGGATTGCTGGATCACATGGTAGGTCTATTATTGGTTTTTTGAGAAACTTCTGCACTGTTGTCCATAGTGGCTTTTCTAACTTACATTCCTAGCAGCAGAGTACATGTATTCCTTTTTCTCCCCAGCATTTGTTATTGTCTGTCTTTTGAATAAAAGTCATTTTAACTGGGGTGAGATGTTATATGTCATTGTAGTTTTGACTTGAACATTTTTCTGATCATTAATGATGCTGAACATTTTCTAATATGCCTGTTGCCTGTTGGTATGTCTTCTTCCAAAAAAATATCTATTTAGAACTTTTGCCCAGGTTTCAGTTGTGTTGTTGTTGTTACTGAATTGTTTGAGTCCCTTAATATTGTGGTCATTAATACCTTGTCAGATGGGTAGTTTGCAAATATTTCCTCCCATTCTGTGGGACATCTCTTCACTTTGTTGATTGTTTTCTTTGCTTTGCAGAAGCTTTTTAGCTTGATGTGATCCCATTTGTCTATTTTTGTGTTGGCTGCCTTTGCTTCTGAGGTCTTACTCAAGAAGTCTTTGTCCAGACCAATGAGACCAACATCCTGCATAATTTCCCCAATATTTTCTTCTAGTAGCTTTATAGTTTCAGGTCTTACACTTAAGTCTTTAATCCATTTTGCTTTTGCTTTGTGTATATGTTAAGAGATAAGGATGTAATTTTGTTCTTCTGCATATGGATATTCAGTTTTCCCAGCATCATTTATTGAAGAGACTGACCTTTCCTGAATGTATGTTTTTGGTGCCTTTGTTGAAAATGAGTTGATCATGAACGCGTGGATTCTATTTGGGGGTTCTCTATTCTATTCTATTGGTCTATGTCTGTTTTTATGTCAGTACTGTGCTGTTTTGGTTATTTTAGCTTTGTAGTATAATCTGAAGTCTGGTAGTGTGATGCCTCCAGCTATGTTTTGTTTGCTCAGAATCACTTTGGCTATTCTGAGTCTTTTGTGGTCCCATATACATTTCAGAATTGCTTTTTTTCTATTTTGTGAAGAATGTGACAGGGATTCAATTGTGCTGAATCTGTAGATTGCTTTGCATAGCACTGACACATTTTAACAATGTTGTTTCTTCCAATCTATGAGCATGGCTATGTTTTCTTTC
The DNA here is from genome assembly GCA_027257055.1 of Cephalopachus bancanus. NCBI lineage: Eukaryota > Metazoa > Chordata > Mammalia > Primates > Tarsiidae > Cephalopachus > Cephalopachus bancanus. Next base: position 3,587,997 of record JAPVLO010000018.1, on the reverse strand, counting down.
TTTCTTTTTTTTTTTGGTGTCTTTTTCAATTTCTTTCATCAACGTCTAATAGTTTTCACTGTAGAGATCTTTTCCTTCTTTGGTTAAATTTACTCCTAGCTACTTTATTTGTAACTATTGCAGATACCTATTTTCTTGCATTCTTCTTCAGAATGTCTGTTGTTAGTATATCAAAATGCTACCAATTTTTAATAATGACTTTGTATTTTGCAGCGTTACTGAATTTGTTTAGCAGTCCTAACAGTTTTATGGTGGAGTCTTTAGTGTTTTCTAAATATATCGTCTGAAGACAGGGCTAATTTGACTTGTTTCTTTCCAATTTTCTTTGTTTCTTTCTCTGGTCTAATTTCACTGGCTAGGACTTCCCATAGGGTGTTGAATACAAGTGGTGAAAATGGGCACAGTGTCTTGCTTTCCCCTGTTTATGGTAATGATAGCTGTGAATGTGTCATAAGTGTGTCTCGTAATTTTTAATTTTCAATTGTGTATAGACGGTCAGTAGAACCTGAGGTAGATAGCATTTACGCCTTGCATGGGTCACACTTCTTTTCCCAGAGGCAATTAGCCTAGGAAAATCCATTTCAGTAGCTGCACTGGGCTTGAGTCTCGTTGTTGCTGTAGTAATTTTATTGCACCACAGATTTCAGATGCCTCCAGTGGAAAGCCACTGCTATTTTGTTCCTGGTGCAAGTTCTAGATTTTCAGGGTGAGATAGAGGGAGTGATGGTCAGCATTCCCGTCCGTCTTCAGATCTACCCTACTACTCTGCAAGCTTTCCACACCTGCACCTTGGAAGCGCCTCTTTGAGTACCTTTCACCTCCCCAGGAGTAGAGTGACATTCTTCTTTACTTGCTCCCAGGCTACTTGGGTGATGTTAGAAATGCCTTTCTGACTGGGCTCGGTGGCTCAGCCTGTCATCCTATCACTTTGGGAGTCCAAGGTGAGCGGACTGCCTAAGCCCACGGATTTGAGACCAGCCCGGGCAACTTGGCAAGACCTTGTCTCTACCACCAATTGAAAACGAACCGGGCTTGGTAGCACGAACCTGTGGTTCTGGCTCCTTGGAAGGCTGAGGTGGGAGGATCGCCAGGGCCCAGGAGGTTGAGGCTAGGGTGGCCGTGAGCGTGCCATGGTACTCCAGCCTGGGCGACAGAGTGAGACTCTGACTCAAAAAGGAAGGAAGGAAGGACGGAAAGAAGAAAATACTTGTCCGTATCTTTTTCCTTTTTTTCTTTATCCTTTTCTTTTTACTCCTCCAGTCTCTGTCTTAGGCAGCGATGTCTTAAGCCTAAGGAGTGGGCTTTCTTCACGTCCCCGACCTTTCTTTTCATCCAGCTCAACTCTGCCTTCTGTCTTTGTGGGGCTTGGGGTACAGCCAAGGTTCTTGTTTCTACCCTCCTGCAGCAAATCTCTGCTTGTGTTGATTTTAGATCCCGAGCATGCATGCATGCGTTACCTGTCCTTCCCTCAGTGATAGATTTTTTTCCCTCAGGTTCAGCGCTGAGCACAGAGTATGTATTTTCTAGCCCACCTCAGCCATTGAAGACTTTTTTGGGTTTGGGGGGCAGGAATGCTTTCTAGCTTTTTCCAACATCATTTGGCATTTATTTCTGACCCTCTCACTGTTCACTGGGGACAGGTCGGTCAGCGTGAGGGTCTTACTTTGCAAGAGACGTGAGGCTGGGACCCTGCTGGGTTTGTGCCGATTCTCCATGCCACTGGTGATGGCCACCCCCATGTCTGCACCCCAAGAGAGGCTCTCCCATGCCTCTGCTTCCTTAACCTTTCTTGAGAGCAACTTAAGGGGGAGGATGTTGATTGCTGGTGAGTGTGTGCAGATTCTCCTGTGTCTGCAGCTCGCAGGGAGCTTTAAGTTGTATTAAAGTTCACTTGTTTCTTTTTTATTCATTTATATGGTCGTTACCTCCTCTTCCCATGCTCTGCCAAGGGCACAACTGTTTATAGTTCCTAGTCCTTCTTGAAAAGCTTGTAGCATTTTGGAGTTCTGCACCCTTTTGAAAACTTGGCTATCTGACAGGTCCCAATAAAAATATGATATAGATTTTTTTGAATTTTTCTTGTAGTGAGGATGGAAGTGGCCTCCTAACTCTTGTGTCTGTGTACATTCTCAACGGAAGGAGAAATAGCCTTTTCATCTTTGTATCCTGATCTAGGATTGTCTACTACGGGAAAGTTCTAACGATTTCTGAAGATTTTAAACAAATTTACCTCATCTGCAGATGCCTCAGGAAACACTATGGACTCTTGGTCTTGGTGAAGATTTCATTTTGGAAATACTGAAGTGGTTCTAATTCTAATTCCTTCAAATTGCAGTCCCGTAAGGCAATAGAAAACTTTTCCGGCAGCACTTAGACTGTCTTTCTGGGCTTCACACCCACCCACCACGCTCCTTTCCTGTCATGGCCTAGGTACCCCGACTTCATCTGCTCACACCTGAAATTCCGCTCCTCAAAAATGCCTCAACAACCCCTGCCCTAAGTGGGGCCTCCACCTCCTCCATTGCATCCTCATGTAGTACCGTATTAGTTTCCTTCTCAACGTTTACCACAGTTTGTCATTGACAGCCATATCTGATCATTTGCTTAATTAGTCTCTTCCCCACTATTGGCTTCCTTGGAGCAGAGCCTTTCTCTCCATTGCTCTCAGCTGCACTCTGTGCTGTTGACACAGTTTAATGAGCACTTTGCACTTTGCCTAGTGAATGTCAGGCACTCAAAATTTGTTTAATGAGGCCATGACCTTGTTAAACTCGGCCGTTTCCACGTGGCTCTTTGAGCTATGGCTGCCATGTTTCCTTAGCTTTGGTTCCCTCCCCTACCCTGGGGAGGCGAATCTCTCTTTGATTTACTTGATAAATAAACTTTGCTTGAAAACTTTTTTAAAAAAATTTTGTTTAATGAATAAAATTCTTGTCAGGTGGATCAGAAGGGAGAAATAATGGTTGTGAGGGAAATAGAAATTCAAGGCAGGCTTCCAAGACAAGACAAGGTTTGGCACAAGGAAAGCTGAAGGCCAAGAACAAACTAAGCCCTGTTTAAGTTTGTCCTTTAAACAAAGATACCAGCCCCTGCAAGTGTGTGCGCAGGCGAGGTGAATGCTTGCTTAGAGTTTATTCTCTCGTGTGAGTGTGGTGAAAGAAATGCCCACATAAACTTGAGATAAGGTGATTACACACGAAAGCTTTGGATGCACACCTGAACAAAAGAATTTAATGATCTGCTGAGAGAGAAATACACAGAATAGAGCATTTCGATAGCCTTTCATACCAGTAATAAAATAACTGCCAATTATACCAAACTGACGTTTATTGATAAAAATTTGTTTATTCATTCTTACATGTGTAAACTTCGGTTACCTTCAAAGTTGTCTCCTTCTTTAGGTGCAATATATCTATCAAGATGCTTTTGCCACTGCTTCAAATAGTTTTTGAACTTGTCAGTTTTGATAGCTTTTGGTACTCCTGCTGTTTTTTGTTTCACTCCTTCCACGTAGACAAAAGGATTCCCTTTGAGACCTTTTTCATCCAGGGAAACAAAAAGAGGTAACTTGGGGTGAGATTGGGTGAATATGGTGGGTGGGACATGGGCAATCTACAGATTCAATGCAATACCCATTATGGCATATGGACCAGTGGAACAGAATTGAGATTCCAGAACCAAAACCTCAATTTCTCAACCAACTCATCTTCAACAAAGCCTCCACCAACAACCACTGGGTAGAAGAGAACCTATCTAGTAAATGCGGCTGGGAAAACTGGCTGACCACATGCAGAAGAATGAAATAGGACCCCTACCTATCACCATACAAAAAATCAACTGCCAATGGATCAAAGATCTAAATGTAAAACCTCAAACTATAAGAATCTTAGAAAATGCAGGAGATGCCCTTATGGAAATCAGAAATTTCCTGATCAAAAATTTCCTTGATAAAAAATTCCTGATCAAAACCCCAAAATCCCATGCCATAAGAGATAAGATAGACAAGTGGGACCCCATCAAACTGAAAAGCTTCTGCAAAGCAAGAGAGACCATCAAGGGAGTAGGGAGACAGCCCACAGGATAGGAAAAAATATTTGCCAACGATATATCTGACAAAGGCCTAACATCCAGGATCTACAAGGAACACAAATGTGCCCAAAGGAAAACAAAAACAAAAACAAAAACAGTCTCATTAAAAAATGAACAAAAGACATGAATAGACACTTTTCAAGAGACCAACAAGCAGCCGACAGTCACATGAAAAAATGTTCACCCTCATTAATCATCAAAGAAATGCAAATCCAAACCACATTGAGATATCACCTAACTCCAATCAGGATGGTCATCATTAATAAAACAACAACAAAAAAAATGCTGGTGAGGATGTGGAAAAAAGGAAACTTTTCTACACCATTGGTGGGAGTGCAGACTAGTTCAACCTCTACGTAAAACAGTGTGGCAATGTCCAAAAAAACTAGAAATTGACCTTCTATATGACCCAGCAATCCCCCTTCTGGGAATATACTTGAAGGAACCCAAATCATTCTACAACAAAGATAACTGCGCACTCTTGTTTGCTGCAGCACTAATCACAATAGCAAAACCATGGAACCAACCATGCTGCCCATTGAAACTGGACTGGATTAAAAAAAATATGGTACATATCCACAATGAAATATTATGCAGTCATAAAGAAGGACAAAATTAGGGACTTTGCAGCAACTTGGATGGATTTGGAGTTTACCATCCTCAGTGATCTACCACGGAAACGAGGAACTGAGTTCCACATGTTCTCACTCATAAGTGGAGCCTGAACACCTATCATAATATTACAAAAATGGATTGGCAGTGGCAGGACACTGCCAGGGACGAGGGGCACAAAATACCAGTAAGGGTGCCTGATTCTAATCCAGGTGAAGTAAGGTCCAATGGGAGGTCCAAAACTTCACCTGCACCTAAACCACTTATGTACGCAATTCTGACTTGTGCACTACAACTTTTTATTTTAATATAAAATAAAATAAAATGCTTATGCACGTTTGCTATGTGGCAGTTACTCTTCTGAGCTCATAACAACCCCGTGATTTAATATTGTATCCACATTATACAGATGAAGAAACTGAGACATATAGGGTCACTTGGCCGACAGACATTCTGGGGTTTGAAGTTGGGGTTTGAATCTGGCTGCAGAACTCTTGCTCTGCAGCTGTCACTCTATGCCTAAGAACTCCAGTAAAAACTGTAAAACTCCAGTAACACTGTACCACAAAACCATTCATAGAAATAAAAAGTCAATGCATGCCAAACTGGGATCCATGCTTTTGTGGGATACGTTAATATGGAAGGATTTCAAAACTTATCAGAATGGAAATGAAAGGAAATAAATAAATACATCACGAAAAAGGTTCTTGCATAATCCAGTGATGAATATGCCAGAATGGAGGCGTGGGATTAATTTAACTCCTTGGCACCATAAGATAAGTTTACTGAACTTATAAAGATTTTGTGCTGAAACACGGGTTTTTAAGCATTGATATGAGGAAAGACCAAGAAGCAGCTCCAGCAAGAGCCTTGAAGCAGGAGCAGGTATGAGAGGCAGATGCTGGCGAAGAAAAGCAACGAGACACAAAGAAAAAACCAGGAAGTCAAAGAAGAACCAGCGAGACGACAACAAAAGACTATTCTTGTAGCCACTTTGGTGAGAAGCAACAGACATGTTGTTGATCTTGTCTAATGCACTCTGAAGGGCTCACGGTTGAGGACTTCCAGCTTTTTCTTGCCTTAGTCAGCTTTTCACCATTTTCCCAGCCCCAGCAGGATGGCTGAGCTCTTCTGCACCTGACGTTCACCTTCTTCCATGAGTTATCTGTATTCAAGAGCCACCCATGTAACTTAAATAAAACATTGTTCCTGTGTGAATTCTTGTAGGATGCCTGATAAAAATGGGTTTTCCTACGAGCCAAAAGAATCACAATGATCAGAGAATGAAAACCATAAAACAAGGCTCAGGGAACAAAATGGAATATACTGTTGAATACATTTCAGTCTGTGCTTCTGTGTACTCAAATGCAGGACAGCTGGAGATCAGGCAGCGGGGGCCATCAGCGTCCGGGCTGGAGCCCTCGTGCGAGGTGGATGGCAGGGCTGGGAAGGGAGCAGGACCTGGTGCTGGTTGGGGTGCCCGTGGTGCGTGTGACTCTTAGAAGCAGAGGTGGATTATTAGATTAGCCTTGCGAGCAACAGGAAAACCAACTGTCCCCAGCTTTTTTTTACTAGTTACCCAAATAAACTTTTGCCTTCTTCCCAAAGAACTGAGGGTCTCCTGGAAACTGCTATGTTCCATTTTAAGATAAGTTAGAATTGTTGGTCTGGCAAAATTAAAAAAACAAAAACAAAACTTCATCCAATAGGTGATAAATTTTTTCTTCCTTTTTCCCAATTCTCTCTCATGTTGAATGCGGGTTCTGGCTGATATGGATGGGCCTGAGAGGCTCTTAATCTCCAGTGGCACTTGGTACAGGAAGCATTCTCTGACACACTCTGCTTTCTCAGCATCCTCGTGCAATTGCTGTTTTAAATGTACAGCGTATGCTCTGCCCCCTTTATGCCTTGGCTCACAATTTTTCCTTCTATATGTCAACCTTTCAAAATTTCTTTTCTTTGAACTTGGCTCAAGATACCATCACCTCAACTGCACCTTTTCAAATGGATTCAACTCGAATTAAACCCCTCACTTCTGGGTTTCTACAGCACTGTGTTTTAATTCTGTTCTGTTGCCTAGCAGTTCTGCCTAGGACTGTAGTAATTAGTGTATACAGGTTTTGCTCTCTCCTGTCTTGCTCACCTTCATTTCCGCCATCGTTTTGCGCACGGCAAGGGCATACTGGAGTGTTTCAAACATCGCAAGGGCAGTTTTTATCAGCTAGTTCTGATGAATTGGGAGCTGAGAGATCAGGGAGTTCGAGAAAAATATTTACATGTGCGTTGTGATGCTCAGGCATGCGGCGATGAGTTTCTGGGAGGTCCGTGACCGTGTGCAGGAGAGAAAGTGGTGATCGTAGGAGACAGGGCAGATTGTTATGGGTGATGATGGCAGAAATGAGGATGATAGCTTATATTTTCACGATGGCTTGCAATTTATGTAGACGATTCCAGAGTTTTGTAGGCAGATCTGACTCCTGGCAATCAAGTGAAGTGATGTGATAAATAATCATGTGATGAAGTGATAAAATGCACAGCATTTTTGTATTTTTCTGGGAAAGGCTTGTTAGCTTCAAAGTTGAAAATGATATACAGCACAGAACATGTTGACAACTTAGAATTCAGGTTAATTATGGCAATTTAAGAGTTTCTGCACTTCTCCTGCTCATCAGGGGGTAGTCAGAAGATTTATTCGAGGAACAGTCTGAGAAATCCATTCCAACAAGTCCCTAATCATGAATTTGAACACCAGTGTTATTTTTAGCAAACATTTATTTAACTCCTACGGATTTCACGGGTGCTGTATTATCCCTCCAGAGACATGAAGATGGAGCAGTAGTTTCTTCCGCTTGGGGAGACGTCGGCTTCAGATTGTTGTATTTGGCTGCAAAGACTCACGTAAGTGTCTTTGTCTTTTGAGGGAAAGGGCACGAGACGTCTTGACAGAATACTGATGGGTCACTTGCATTTGTACCAAGGAGGTATTAAGGAAGCTGACTACAGAAACTTCAGGAACGAGGGTACCCTATTATTGTAGCATTGTGGATCTTGGAGTGTGTCAGTGAATATCTCCCCATCCTTTTCATCAAATTGTTTGGAATACAAAGCACCACACGCTTAACTGGTATCTTCTTTTGTGTTTCCCATCACCAACTAAAAACCAGGTAGATATAATGTGTGTATAGAGTTACCTGAAATAGTTTGGTTTTGTTTTCTTTCTCAATGTTCACTCACGGAAAGGGCTTGAACTTTGTCGTGTTGTGTAACAGAGAACAGCGATATTATTTTGAGCGATAAATCGGTGATGCCCTCAAGGTCCTACGTTCTTTTTCCTGTGGCCAGAAGGAATAAGGGAGGCAAAGAAATGCCGAGAAGCTCACGTCCAGAGCTGGTTTCGGGGACAGGAGTAAAGCCTTTGAGTCCCAGTTCATGGCGGGAGTGGAAGATGACCATTTGCTCGAGGCCCGAAAGGAGACGGCAAGGTTCCCAGAAGTGTGGGAAGGAAGCAAAGTGGCAGAACTCTTTAGATAAAGACGGACCTCTCAAGAGGTCAAGGGTCAGTGCCTCGGTTCAGTGAGGGTGACTGAGTCGAAGCAAGACCCCGCCAGGATAAACCTGATGTGGATGAGACAAAACTGGCCATATCGATCAGGTCGAGTTGGGGGAAGAAGGCACTCGGGTCTCGTTTATGCAGCATAAACTCCAGTTACCACGACTCGTGTGAACGGGGCCGCTAGTATAGCATGAGCAGAAATGTCATCGGATAGAGGGAACGTTTAGTGGCAGGAATTTAACAGGGCCGTAAGTGGATTGCAGCTAGTTGAAAGGAAGAAAAGGAGTTTTGTTTGATTTGCTTATGGTGAGAGTGGAAGGAAACCAAGAATATGATTGGTAGGAGGCTGTCCTTCGAGGTAACGTTTCGGAAAGTCTGTGTGGAAAGTAGCTTGTTTTTACTTCTTTGAATGAGAGACCATTAGAAGGATCTTGCTTGCTGTAGATGTTACCCGGGCACGAAATATTTCTTTACTAAAAAGAAACATACTGTATTCACTCATTACCCCATGGATGTGACTTCTAGGAAAAGATACACGGGTGAGAAAGGAACGTATTTTTCCCAGACTTGCCATGGCTCACATTTATAAAACCAGAGGAGAAGTCGCGGGTCAAAGACTCTTGGCTGATTTGCGTGGCATATTAGCCAAGGGCCCAAGGCAGATTGAAGGGGGACTCAGAGAGCTTTGATAACTGCAGTGATCCTGGGACCTTTAAAATATGTGCCCTTTATAACCCCTATTGGATTATTGCAGTTTGCTGGCCAGTATGGTGTGTGATCCAATCTCTTCCACATATTTATTTCAGTTATTTTGTTTCTGATAACCATGACCCCAGGGGTTACCACAAATGAAATTTTATACTTTGAAAAATAAATAATAGAAAATGTTGAGCAAGAGAATGAACATAATACATACCAGAAACAGTGAAATTGAGTCTTTCTTTAGAAAGGGAACAGAAATTAAAGAACCATCTAAAAATAAAACACAATGAAATCAATTTCCAAGACGGCAGCTGAACTTTGCATTGACTTTTCCAATAACAGCTGCATTACAGCATTGTGTAAAGTCCACATCTACTAATCAGGAAAAGTCAAAGATTAGAATCAGACAAGGTGCAGTTGTTTGAACAAATGGCCATATTAACATTCTGCTTAATTCAAGGGGGATAAAACTGCATGAATTGCACAATTATTTTTTCTAGCAATCATTTTATTAGAACATTACCATTTATTAGAATATCTATTATACATTAAACGAGACAAGAACTTTTAAAGTAAATAAATTAGAACTTATCTGTTGGAAAGAATAAATCAGGATGCTAACATTTATTGCATGCTACTTTATACTAGCCATTATGTTAATTTACTTATCTGTCTTATCTTGTTTCAATTTCACAGAAACCCTAAGAGACATAATCCTTGACCATTCTGGAAATGAGGAAGCTAAGATACAGACAGGTTGAGAACTTGCTTAAAGGAAAATTCCTTCTTCTTTTTATTTTGCTCTTAGAGTGACAACACCAGCATGACGACAACCAAGTATAGAAAGAATGATGGAGTTGAAAACATCACCACTTTACAGCTATAGTAGCAAAAATTAATTCAGGCAAGAATAATGAATAGATTCTGGAAGTGGGGGATTTTAATGGGGAACATGTATTTGCATAGTACCAAAACAGAGCCATGCATGCATAATCACATTTCAGTCAACAATGTACCGATCCCATAGATGTGGTCTCCTAAGATTACAATCCTCTATTTTCACTGTGCTTTTGCTGTACTTAGATGTTTAGATACACCAATACTCATCACTGTGCTACAGTTGCCTATGGTGTTTGCTACAGTAACATGTTGCACATACAGGTTTGTAGCCCAGGAGCAATAGGCTAAGCCATCTAGGTTTGTGTAAGTTCACTCCAGGATGTTCCCCTAACAACGCATTTCTCAGAATGTATCCCTGTTGTCAAGCAAAGTATGACGGTATCTTTTTACAAATAAAAAAAATTAAACAATAGTAACTATGCAGTGCAGAAAATAGACCAACAGTTGATCGAAATTAACATTTCTAGTAAGAGCAGTGGGTATCATGTGCCTCTAAGTAAGATAATCTGAGAAAACCATAGCATCACTTTGTATTATTCTAACCAAGATGCATACTCTAAATAGAATCATGATGAAAAATCATCAGACACACAGCGAGGAACATTCTGTCAATTCTGTCATGTAACTGGCCATATTCTTCAAAACTGTCAATGTCATGAACAATGCATTCTGAACACGAAAGAGCCAAATCACAGTCAAAGATGAAAACACAAAGCGGGCTGGGCATGGTGGTGCAAGCCTGTAATCCTAGCACTTTGGGAGGTTGAGGTGAGAGGATTGCCTGAGGCTAGGGGTTCAAGACCAGTCTGGACAACTTGGTGAGAACTCATCTCTACAATAAATCAAAAAATTAACTGGGTGTGGCGGTGCTTGCCTGTAGTTCCAGCTACTTGGAAGGCTGAGGTGGAAGGATCGCTGGAGCCCAGCAGGTCAAGGCTGCAGTAGCCATGAGCGTGCCACTGCCCTCTAGCCTGGGCGACAGAGTGAGACTCCAACTCAAAAAAAAAAAAAAAAAAAGAAAAAGAAAACAAAGCATTCCCATCAAAATCAGAACCTCAGTTCTCCTTTGGATATAGTAATGCCACATATAATATATCCCACTGGGTATAATAATGTTACACTTCAGAGTTGCTGTGAGAAGATAAAAAGTGCTGAAAATTACCGATAAGCATATATGAAATAAGGTTGAAGTAGTGAAATAAGTATCCCAGGCATTATACTAAATGTGATTATATTCTCCTATTCACACACACACACATGAAGACTCAATTTGGTGGCATGAAAGATGAGATCTTTAAGTTTGAGTCATCAAACTACATTTGATCAGAAAATTCACTGCATACATCATACATCATAGAGTACAGGGTTAATAAATGTCATACTGTGTATTCTCTTCTGGTTAAAAACATACAATTTTATAGATCTTCCAAATAAGTATTAAATTCTGAGACGGTTTATCATTCTTGTTGTTGTTAAGATTATCGGGGTAGCCGTTTCGAGTCCCCTCCCACTGTGGGAGCTTTTCGGTCCTCTCAGTAAATCTTGCTGTCAAAAAAAAAAAAAAAAAGATCACCGGCCAGGTGTGGTGGTGTGTGCCTGCGTTCCCAGCTACTTGGTAGGCTGATGTGGGAGGACCACTTGAGGCCAGGAGTTTGAGGTTAGAGTGTGTTACGATCACAACTGAGAGTAGCCACTGCATTCCAGCCTGGCAACACAGAAAGACCCTATCTCTAATCAACTGAAACAAAATAAAAATAGTTTTTAAAAGATCATCGGTTACCTAAACAAAGACATAAGCTTAACATACCACAGAAACACTGACATATCATACAGGTAAGTTCTGAATGATATAGCATGGAATGCTCATTCAGAGAGACTGATTTATATTTATATTTATATTTATATTGGACTAGACAATAATTTCTAAAACATGTATTCCTGCTGGTATTGGCAGAATCCCTTAGTAAGGTATTTACAAAGTGAATATTTACTTCGTCTTCTTGCCCTGTAAAATGCTTGGGAAAATATTTTTTAGAGAGATGGGATCTCACTCTGTTGCCCAGGCTGGAGTGCCAGGGTGTGATTGTAATTCACTGCAGCCTTCAACTTCGGGCCTCAGGTGATCCTCCTGGCTCAGGCTCCCAAGTAGCAGGGACTACAGGCAGGTACCACCAGTCCCAGATAATTTTTATATTTTTTTGTAGAGGTCTTGTTCTGTTGTCCAGGCTGGTCTTGAACTCCTGACCTCAAGCAATCCTCTTGCCTTGGCCTCCTGAAGTTCTGGAATTACAGGCATGAGCTAACGTGCCTGGCCTTGGGGAAATCTTAAGCTGTCAGATTTTGAGAATATATGTGTATATAGATGTATGTGTATATATATATATATATACACACACATACACATATATATTCTCTATATAGAGAGAACATACATATTCTGCATATATGTATATGCAGAATATATATATACACAGAAATACCATGTTTGATGTGAAGAAAGATCAGTAATAAGTAAAAACTGCTAAACTGAGTGGGTTTCACCACCAAAATCTTTAAAAAGCAAGGCATATGCATATGAAATACAAAAACTCAGTCATTATTTAAAAAAACTTCCTATGACATCGAATCATTTATGTGATTGATTCATTCCTAATGCAGAACATGTCCACCCAGCCGTCTCCCCCCTTCTCTTTCATATTCCTCCTCTTCGTAACACTTACCACAATTCTAGACCGTTTTGGTGTTGGCCTTTTAAGCGTCTGCTTCTCCCACTAGACTCCGCCTTAAAAAGAACTCGCTTCATCTGTACATAATTGTTACCTAGAAGCTAGCAGAGTGCTTGGCAAAAAAAAGAAAGAGGGCTTCATCTATATTTGCTAATGAATGGACAAATAAATATATGAATCAGCCAAGTCAGGTAATCGAATTCATTGTCAATGAACTATGTCCCATCAATTAGTTCGGTTGCTCCCCGGATAGTCCCCATCTCATCCTTACTCTCTGGCAATTAGACTGACGAAAATGTAGGCCTTGCTTCTTATGGCTGTCTGCTCAGTAGGGCTGAACAAAATTACTGATAGCAAGATGAAATTATTCTTTGAGAAGGAATCCTGGATGAACAAAATGCCTACCTTGTGTGTTTAGACTGGGCATTAGCATTGTGATCATACTTGTCAGTTGGGGTCCACTTGGTTTATAGAGCTACTTAAAAAAAATGTTTTTCTTTTTTTCCTAGGAGGCTACCTACCTCTCTATCTATCTATCTATCTATTTTTTTTTGGGTAGGGGTCTCACTCTGTTGCCCAGGCTGGCGTGCAATGGCACACTCACGGCCACCGCAGCCTTGACCTACTGGGCTCAGGTGATCCTTCCTCCTCAGCCTTCCAAGTAGTTGGAACTACAGGCACACATCACCACGCTCGGCTAATCTTTTTATTTATTGTAGAGACGAGGTCTTGTCAAGTTGCCTGGGCTGGTCTCGAACCCGTGGGCCCAGGCAAGCCTCTCGCCTCAGCCTCCCAAAGAGCTGGGATGACAGGTGTGAGCCACAGCACCTGGCTATATAGCTATTTTTAAAAAGACTTGAAAAACGGATTACAGCTGAAGGTAATTAAGTGGCTAAATTCATGCTGTGGGAGGAACTAAATGCAACACCTACAATTCATATTTAATATGGTTCTGGTATTTTCTTCCAAACCTTCTTTATTAGAGTCATGGGCCTGAGGTCTAGGGGGACATTTGTTTCTTCAAATTTCAAAAAGAACCCCCTTTCATTTAAAATTTTACTTCAATATTCTCCAGTGATACACTTCTGCGTTCTGCATTATCAGTCGCCTAATTGCCCTGGGGCAATTTTTTTTTTTTTTTTTTTTTTAACAAACGATAGCAAATGCTCTTTTTTCTTTTGCAAATGCTCACGTTTACACACATTAAGTCCTGAATACATAGTTTTATATTTGTATAACTCTAGATGTCACCAGTGGCAACTACAAAAAAACCCCACAAAAAACGGAACTTTCCAAAATCCTTTGAAAGATTCTTGTAACTGGTTTCTCGGTTACTCCAGAAATGACTCTTTGAGCTTGTGTCTCAACTTGAGGGGACCGTGGTGGGGTGCCCAGGTCAAGCATTGCTTCTGAGTGTGTCGGTGAGGAGCTTCTGGATGAGGTTAGCCTTTGAATGGGTGGGTTTAGTCAGGTAGGCGGCCCTTCCCAATGTGGAAGGACACTGTCCAATCGCCTGAGGGTCTGAGTAGAGCAGAAGTTGAAGGAAAGAGAAATTCACTTTTTTCTTGCCTCATCATTTGAGCTGGGGCATCTCATCTCATCTTTTTTCTGTCTTCAGCACGAAATTTACAGCACACTTGGTTGCCAGGTCTTCCGACTGGGACTGTGTTAAACCCTGAGAACCATGGCGAAGGCACCTCTACCAGCCTTGCACATTTGGGCTAGAAGAGAGCGTCTCAAGGACTGACCATAAGCTGAAAATTGCTCTGTCTTAATACGCACCTGAGGTTTTGTTTTTATTCAGACAGGTGAGGCCAACGGATCAGGAGACGATCGCTGTTGAAAAGATTGTTTCTCGAAGGAGGGAGCACATGACACCAGGCAGAGCAAGATGGGTAAGCCCCAGTGTTGGTCAAGTGGCAGAAAAAGCAAGCAGAATGAGTCAGAGCCTCTGTTGTGATTTTCGTGGAAAGGGATGGCTGGGTCAGGTCAACGGCTGAACAGGCTCAGGATTGGATAGTTTGAATAATTCTGGGTAGATAGTGGGTACCTGACCCTGGGGTGATTTCTGGAATGGGCAACATTGGTGTGGTGTGTGAGCGTTAGATAAAAGAGCTGGTTTGGGGTGTGGGCTGTGGCATGATGGGTTTGCAAATAAAAGGCACGCTCCTGGCTAGTCATTTGCTGTCTCTAAGACCTGGCTGGCCCTGAGACAGATAGTCTCTCCCCAGCCAGCAAGGTCCCACATGCTAAAGCATCAAGAACACAGAAGAGAAGAAAATACAGGTAGGACTTACTTCTTTGCTACACCACAGTAATCAAAAGGGATTGCTGTGCAACAGGACTTGACTCCATCAGCCCCTTCCCTGTCCCACACACCACAATCTACTGCGCCAGGCTTACTACCGTATCTACTAACTCCTGAATGTTCACTAGGCATTGATTTTATGCCTACAGGTTAGATGCAGCAGATGAAATGTTAACGATGCCAGCAACCTGGCTATATATATTTTATGCAGACTGATAAAAAGTTATTTAAAAAATTAAATCTTTAGAAAATCCCAAATGCATTTAAATCATTGCTGCTGTTAATACATATAATCAGTCAAGGTCATTTCAGTGTCTCGTGATAGTGTGTGAGCTCTGACCCATGGATTCAGAGAGCAAACCCCTCTCTGAGCACTTTGATGAACACAAATGAAATGAGATGAATTTAGAACATGGAGCATAGGGCCAGGCTAATACTAGATGCCCAGAAAAAGTTAGTTTCTGTATCTTTTTTGGCCTAATTTATTTTTTAACATCAACCAAAACAACTGAAATATCTGGCATTAGTCTGTCGACTTTACTCTCTAAAATATCAAATATTCCTAAAAATAACAACAAAAGATCTAGTTCTCTTGAATCTTTTGTACACCATTAGGAGGAAAGAGATTTCTGCTACCTTAGGAGACAGAGAAAGTAAATGTTTATACTGTTTCATTGTTCAATACTTTTCAATTAAAATTCAGTGTCTATGTGCTTATTAATTTACATATAAACAACTCCTACTAATTTCCTTTCATACCGATGACTGGCTGACTGAATAGATTGTTTCTCATATCCTGTGACCTCAGCCCCCAAATTATTTTTTACAAGCCACAGACACACTAAGATTATGTCTTAGCCTTTCTTGTGCTAAGGACTGGGTAATTTATAAAGAACACAGATTTATTTCTTACAGCTCTAGAGTCTGGAAAGTCCAAGGCCAAGGAGCCTACGTCTGGCAAGAGACTTTTTGCTGGGGTTTCCCATGGCGATAACTAACCCACTCCCATGATAACAGCCCTCATTCATTCATGAAGGCACAGGCCTCGTGACCTAATCACCTCTTGAAGGTCCCACCTCTCAACATGGTTGCATCGGGGCCTACGTTGCCACCACGTAAACTTTGGGGGACACATTCAAATTGCAGCACCTTGCACGGCTATGTCTCTTTAGTATCTTAACATGTCTGGAAGTCGGGGCGGAGAAAAACATATTAAAGGTGCCCTTTGTGCCTTTTAATAGCATGGCCACAAATTCTCATTTTTCTCTAAAGTCAAGATGATGAATAACTGCTGTACTTAGTCATATATTTGCTGTGGCGAATTAGTACCCTTTGGGTACAAAAATCCACCTTCGGCTTCCTTCCAACAAGCTTCCTTAGTCTGTAATACTAACTGGAATGGAGCAGCTAGTGTTAGTAATAAGAATAAGTCACTTTGAAATGATGGTATAGGAATGTTACTCATCAGCTCATGGACCTAGGAGATTAATGGAGTTCTTTAAACCCCAAACCTCATAACCAAATACGACTAGAAAGACAGTTCTGTGGCAGGAAAACATAATGAGAAACACATAGTACCTAATAAAACAGGTTATGATTGTGTGTATTTTATCTTAATACTTATAAGAAAATTAGGGTAAAACACTAAATTGCACTATATCTAAGCCATCATCCATAAAAAAATTCTATTATATACGAACAGTTTATATTTTTGTAAATGTCCTTTTGAAATGTACGCAGCTACAAAATTTCTTTTTCTGTCTGAGTTTTTCTCTTAAGCCTCCTTATATGCTTAAACTTCAAAGATAATTTTGAAGAACTATTATAAATACGAAATTTCTAAGCACGTCCCCTCCACCTCTCTCTCTCTCTCTCTCGCGGTTTCTCTTTCTGTCTGTGTCTTTCTATCTCAGTCTTGATTATATCACGCTAATAAAATAGAAACAGAAACTCTGGTTTGATTTTTTTCCAGTTCCGATGAAGATGATTTCCCTTCCATTTTCCCTGCAGACATTGGCTGGCCAGTGATCTTATCAACGGAGCCCCTGACAGAAGATGGATGGAGCAAGGACAGCGAGTTCGGGTCAAGTCACGGCAATCTGAGCCGCGAGTCGCGATAGCTCGTTCAGGCCAAGGCCTGGTTTTAGAGCTGAGAGGGACAATGTGGTCAAGAGACATGGTCACTCGTCCAAGCGTGCTGAGCCAGTGAATGGTGAAGCCCAAACACAGTACTCCCTCCCCCTCCCAGTGCTCCCCTCCTGAACTCAGTTGTTTACAACATGTAAGCTATTATTCGAAGTGTAAGAAGGTGCTTTGTGGTAATGAATGTAACTATTTCAGGCAGGGTTGGTTGTCTGGGAGGCAAATAAGGAATTAACATTTTCACATCAGGCCCCCGCTTTGAAAAATCTGTGACTATATCAGTCCGTAGCTGCTTGAGACTGTGGTATTCACCTTCTTTAACGAACGAGTTCGATGATTTGATCAATATGTCTAACCCAAGAAACATTAGAGAACATTAAAGCAGACCAAACTCAAATTATTCCTTTCCCTGCTTCAAAATTCTAATTACTTTCTAACTTTTAAATAGTTGAATTGAATAAAAACAAAACAAAACACTGGAATTCTAAAATAGATGCTGCTACCTTTTCTTCAGTATTAGAAATAAAAATGAAAAATTTTAAATTATCCAAATAAAGATCAGTTAGCACCAATGGAATGTGATCTGTAATCAAGTTTTTATTTAATGTATTGGTGGAGAGTGAATGGTGTTTAATTCTTTAGCATATGCTACCTTCACATTGTCAGTAAATTATAAAATCATTTGAAAGTGCGTGGAATTAAATTTCCAATGCAATTCAGGTCACAACTGGAGTGCTCTTGGGCTCAACTCCCAAAGCATCAATGAAAGGAAAATTATTTCCCTCTTTTCAAACTTCTTAAACACATTAAGCCATTATTTCTGTGAATGGTTCAGCATTGTTGCCTAGTACTTTTTCCAACTGTGTAGTAGAAAAGAGAGACATACATGGTAAACTGGGTCAATTGTCTTCTTCATAGAGTTACTCCTGTCTATCTACATGTGTGCTTCTTGAGAAGAAATAAATTATTCTTTAAGCAATCGATTTATTTAAAAAATTAAAAATATAGTACAGAAAATATGTATTGTAGTTAATGCTTGGGCCTTCATAAGGCACGAATGATAAAATCCGCAATGTATACGTCAACGAGTGAATAACACCAAAGAGCTTGATTATATACACAGAAAAGAATGGCTCAAGTAAGACAAATGCAGATACATTAGGCAAATGCACTGTTGTTAGTCACAGACCAAGCCCTCTAAAAAGAAATCAACTCTAAAAAGAAGTCGACTTTTGTTTACAGTTGTAAGATAAGTACTGATCCACGATAAATAATTTTATACTATAAGTGTAAATTAACAAGGTATATAAATTCATTTCAGAAAAAAAATCTGAATATGTACATATTCCTCTTTTTTTTTCCAGGCTTTGATTTTTAGTTTTTTTTTCTTTTAATTATTATAATCTTCTTGTCCCAAAAGGAAGAGCTCTCATTATAAATGCTAAATACTAAGATGCCCTTGAAGTCGTTTTAATCCTCAGAAAATTATTTCTTAAGTGAGCTGTTCCCAAAGTGGCACTGTTAGGAGTGGGGAAAAGAGAAGAAAAAAAAAAAAGAAAATGAGCAGGAGGAGATTCGGGTGTAGACCCTTTTCTGCAAACAAAAATCCAAGTATCTCTCGATAGCAAACTTCGTAGACGCTAAGCAGCCAGGCCAAGAAAATCAGTATACAACTTCAGACTCCATAAACCTCCCACGGTTCATGCTAAGTTCCCTAATTGCCAGTGGATGGTCCACTCCTGCGTAGAAACCCAGAAAGGTCACGCTGAATTACACAGGCCCATGCTGTTCTGCAGATCCATCGTGCCTTGCGTCTCTGTCTTATTGTGTCTGCTGTGCAATCTTCTGAACTTTACTCAACTTTACCACCTGCTGGTTATTCGATTCCAATCAATAGAAGCAAATATCCACGTGGCCTGACCTTCAGCACATTGCAAGGAGGCCAGAAGGGCGAGGGAATTAAGAACGAGAGAAAACAGTGACCGTGTCTTGTAAGTCCTGGGGATAGATTTAATATTTTTGGTCTTGGTTTAACTGGGAAAGTCAGTGACTGAATTATAAAAGGAAATTGGCTTTTAAATTTGAAAGATTTATATCATAACCCTGGAAAATAACCATGAGTTTGGGTTTTCTCGACTTCTGTACGTTAAGACTAGGCGTAAACATGTTACCGTAGTATTAAGGCTTCTTTTTAAGCAGGGTTGGGAGAGTCACTTTCTATAGATCCAGGATTAGAAAACAGCCAGAAAACAAATTTCAGTGGTTTTCTTTCTCTCTGTCTTTTAAATCCCGCCCTACTGCTCTGCATATTCTCACTAAAATATAAAAATTAAAAAAACCCCTCCACCCTTACACCAACTCTCTTACCTAGAATACCTGAAAAAGGATGCATGAGGAAATGCCTAGCTTGCTGCCTCCTGACCTTCACAGTCCTGAAATGTGCACACAGCTGTCACCCTCAGGGGCAAGGAGTGCTTGAGACCTAAGACTGGGAAACAGAGAGGAAAAGGGGAAGGAAGCTCTGTGGGTGGCAGCGACGTGTCCTTGACTCACAGCCCCTTCGTCCCCTCACCTTCCTTCTTCTTCTCTTCCTAACACTCTTCTCTTCCCACCCCGGTCAAAACCAGCTTCCCGAGAGGCTCCCAAATCAGTCCCTTTAACTTTGAGGGGAGTTGAAGTTAAACTGCTGCTCTTTTAAAATTGCATCTACACATTTCAAGCCTGATTTATGCTCATGGAGTAAAATATTTGTCTTCCGTTAAGGCGCTTTTTAGGCAGCAACTGGAGGAAGGTTTATTATTTAGGAGGTGAGGGAGTTAAATGAAATTGTACTCGGTTGTCCCTCAGTGTCTGCAGGAGACTGGTTCCCGAACCCCGGGAACGCCGACGCCCGTGGACGCTCAAGTCCCTTCTCTGAAATGGTTTAGTATTTGCATATAGCCTATGCACATCCTCTTATATGCTTTAAATCATCTCTGGATACTTAAAACACCTAATACAATGCAAATGCTGTGCAAATAGGTGTTAGACTGCAATTTTTTATGGTGTTTTCTCCAAATAGTTTCTCTCTCTTTCCTTTTTTTTTTTTTTTGGAGATAGGGTCTCCCTCTGTTACCCAGTCTGGAGTGCAGTGGCTCAACCATGGCTCACTGCGGCCTCGAACTCCTGGGCTCAAGCAATCCTCCTGGCACAGCCTCTTGGGTAGCTGGGACTATAGGCTCATGCCGACTGTCTCAGCCTCCTGATCAGAATTTTTCAATCTGCTGTTGGTCGGGTCAGCGGATATAGAACACATACAAATACAGATGGCTGACCGTGTTTCAAGAAGAGAACTGAATCAAATCATCCATCAACTTCCTTAAAACTTTCATGAAAACACATACGTTATTTTCTGTTTTGACTTAATTGCCATTTAGAATATCAATTCTGGATTTTAAAGATCAGTAATAGGCAAAGGCAAGGCACAATTTCTAGGTATGAAAACTGCCGTTTGAAGAGGAGATTTTAGCATCTGTGAAAACTCTCTGTGCGCATTGTTGGTGGGAATGTAAACTAGTTCAGCCTCTATGGAAAGCGGAGTGGCAATTCCTCCAAGAACTAAAAATCAAGGTTCCGTTTGATCCAGCAATTCCCCTCCTGGGAGTATACCCAGAGGAATATAAATTGCTCTACCAAAAAGACACCCACGCACGTATGTTCATTCCACCACTATATAGCAAAAACATGGGACCAACCGTGCTGCCCATCAAAAGTGGACTGGATAAAGAAAATATGGTACATACACACGATGGAATATTAAGCAGCCATAAATAAGAATGAAATCATGGCTTTCATGGCAACTTCGATGCAGCAGGAGTGATCCATCACAGAAACAAGTGATCCATCACTAAGTGATCCATCACAGAAACAAGTAACTGAATACTGCATGTTCTCACTCGTAAGCAGACCCCGAACACTAGTCACGCTAGCACAGGGGCAGGATTGACAGATGCTGGACACTCCTAGGGGAGGGAAGGCCAAAGGAGGGAGGAGGGGACCCAGCAACACACTGGGTAGCAGGCCCACTATTGGGTGGGGGGAGGTCCCGCTAGAAGCTCAAACTTCACCTGCGTGCACCTAACTTATGTAGTAAATCCTTCCTTGTACCCTACAGCTCCAAATTTTAAAAAAAGTTTCCATGCTTGTGTATTGCAAAATCGTATCTACATTCTTTTGGTAAGGGAAGGGTCTGGAATGAGAACGTTGATTTTCCTGTGTCTGCTTTGTGCCAGACACTCTTCTAGGCCCTGTTACATAACATTACTATTATTTTACTCTAATGATGTTTTTCTTTTTTAAAAAAAGTAGTACATGGATTGTTTTTAAGGATTTAGAAAGTCAAGATTTTAAAAAAGCACATTCTTTGTGATCATCTCAAATGATGAAGCAAACATCTCATAAACTATATGAAGTTGGGAGCCTTCTAAAGGCGCTGGGAACCACTTTTGCACTATGTCTCGAGTCTTCCAGTGGAGAAAAGTGTTTTATAAAATTCTCTAAGAACTTGCGTGTAGGCCAGGTGTGGTTGCTCACTCCTGTAATCCCAGCACTTTGGGAGACTGAGGCAAGAGTACTGCTTGAGCCCAGAAGTTCAAGACCAGAGGCAATTTGTCTCTACAAAAAAATTAGCCAGGTGTGGTGGCACGTGCCTGTAGTCCAAGCTATTTGGGAGGCTGGGGCTGAAGGTTTGCCTGTGCCTAGGAGACTGAGCTGTGATCATGCTCCTGCATTCCTGCCTGGGTGGCAGAATGAAACTCTGACTCTTAGAGAGAGAGAGAGAACTTATGTTATATCTGGAATTACTTACATTATTTAGACTTACTTTCCATTTGTCTTAAAAGAGTCTTTTTAAAAAATGTAATATACTAGGATTTATAAAATTCTCTTTCCCCCCCACCCCAAATATTTGTGATTGAGTTAGTCCTTTTGCTGCCTGTCTCTTGGCATGGTATATTCCACTTGCCGATTTGACAGGACTTTGTAGTCTGTGCAGATTTAAGCAACTCTTGAGAGTGGCTTCGCCTTCATATGATAGAACACAAGGTCCCTGACTGTAGACTAAAAGCAGAGTCAGGGAGGCTTAAAAGCGCGAGGTACACGGCGTGGAGCATCATGTAACTCTAAATGTTCTCAGCGTCTGTAGAGGAGGATGCAGGAGGTCGAGTGGTGTCATCTCGAGGAACATTGAACCGTTGTGTGCTACAATGGGTGGCAAAGAGAGTTTACCTACAGAAGCATCACAGGTATTTTGATTCCATGGTCACTTAGGGAAGTGCTTGGACCTACCTACAGCTGGAAAGAATATACAATTGGCTTACACATGTTTATTAATAAATAAACAAAAATTATGAATCCAAGGTGATAGGAGCTTCAAGTTCTCATAAGCTTTCAGTCTTGTGCCATAGAAGAGATTTGTTGTACTTATTCTTGTTGACTGTGAGGTAGACCCTTAATTGATTAATATCCGAAGTTTTTCAAAACTTTGGCGTACTGTCTCTTAAAAATAAACCCTTCATTACCTCTACAGAGGTGACAGCTGTGTCTCTAATTATTTGAGCAGATCAGAGATGTTTTTGCAATGTAACAAGGTCAGACAGAAAGCTCACTTTTAATAGAGATTCTTTTAACCATGTTTCTCTAAAAATGTATATTAAAATGCAGTATACCTATTTCTTCCACTCCAGATATTAATTATTTTGACAAGCAATGGGAAAATGCTATGAATATGTAAACGAATGGAAACAAAAGCAGTGATGTTTCCAAAGGTGCACCTGACAGCTCTTAGGGGATATGGAGAAATGAGACCAGAATTACAAAGATTTCAAGTGTTTAGTAATAAACTCAGGCAATTGGAAGTTGCAAAATGCATCAGATTTATTCTGAATTTAGATCTTTTCTGAATGCATAGTAACTCCCTTTTATAACTTTTCAATGATGTCAATTTATATTAGAATGACTTGACTTTATATTACGGTAAAGTATATTAAGTATGGATTTGTATAATAAAACTTAGTTTTATATGTTGTAATAACAGTGCCTAATCTCTAGTCCACAATATATCTGCCAGTATTATTAAATCTTAAGTTTGGAGAGTATGTTACTCTTCTGTTAACAGCAATTTTCCTTTTGTGATCCAGTTAATTTTTGTAATAGAGCTTATTTTATTTATTATTGGTGCCCTTTTCTATATGCCTGTTTTTTAAAAGTAACTTCTTTTAAATAAAACAATAATTTAAACAATATTTAAATAAAATAATAATAAAACTAAATTTCCTTTGTAGAAATGTAAAGATTTAAAGCTAACTTATTTGATTATTCAAAATAAGTAAATAGACCAAGTAAGAAGCTAGAAGGACATTAGAAAAGTCATAAGAATTCCTGAGGATTCTTTCTTTTAAAAATTATAGTGGGATTTTCCAGCCATCTTTCTATTACCTTGAGATTACAGCAGCATTCTACATTTCATCACTGCCATCTCCATCACTGTTGCAGAAACTTCTGAATAATACTGAGATACTAAGAACAGCCTGTCTGAACCTTCCCTCATCTATGCATGTATTCTGGATAGACAGAGCATACTCCACACTGGAGCGTTAAAGAGTGAAGAGAGGCAAATTTATCAGCACAAGGGGAAAAAAAAGATGCAAGTGGTATTAGCCATCTGTTCCTCCTGTTTCCTAGAGCAGGATGCTTTCAGGAGAAGGCGTTTTCAGGTTCCAGGGATCCGTTCCCTAGAGGTAGATCAGACTGCCTGCACCAAGAGACTGACTGCAGAGAAGGAAGTTTGGGCCCGAAAGGAAGTCTGTTTTGGGGCTCCCGAACAAGCTTGCTGGCAACAACCAGTCGTACCTGAGTCCTCCCACAGCATTGTCTCATTCCTGTCCACGAAGAAAAGACCAGCTTCCCACAGTGACATCTCCTCAGGGCTGCAACATCAGAAACGAAGGCCTGCTTCTCACGTTCTTGTTTTTCTTACTGCCTTTTAAAGCAGTATGGACCTAATTACTCTTGGACCAAATTATTTACTTGCTTAGGCATACAAAACTTAACTGAAAACGGGAACCTTAGCATTTTTGTGAGCTTGTCCCTCTACCACAATAAAATCACCTGTAATTAATTTTCCAAGAGAGTGACTTCCAATGCAAAATTTGTTCAGTATGACTCCCAGTTTTCCATTCCCCAAAGTGAAATAATATTATTCTTTTGCAGGAAATTATTAAACATTTATCAGCAATGACTTTTTCTCTTTGCAAATATCATCAATTACAAAAGTAAAAATATTCTACTTGTAATAATTAGAAATTAAAATATATATCTCCATTGAAAGAAGGATAAACAAATCTTCCTGGATATCTACATTTACCAGGGAAATTAGAGGCAATCATTCAAAAACCAGGAGAGGGAGAAGGTGGTATTTCAGAAGTGAAATGCCAAAGTTTAATATAGATGGCCCCCAACTTCTGAAGCTTTAACTTAAGATTTATAGTTTTATGGTGGTGTAAAAGTGATAAGCATTCAGTAGAAAGCTTCACAACCATTTTGTCTTTCATTTTTAGTATAGTATTCAATAAACTATATGAGATATTCAACATTTTCTTATAAGAGATGCTTTGTGTTAGATGGCTTTTCCCAACAGTAGGCTAATGTGAGTGGTCTGAACATATTTAAGTTAGGCTAGGCTATGATGTTCAGTAGGTGAGGTGAATTAAGTACATTTTTGACTTTTGGTGTTTTCAATTTACAGTGGGTTTATTGGGAAATAACCCCATTGCAAGTCAAAGAGCATCTGTTCAGGAAATACCCAAGGATAATCTCTTCCCCTCATGACCAAATGTCTAAACCTTTTCTGCAGCCCATCTACTTCTCTTCTCGTTTATAACAGTTGATAAAATAATAGTCTGAGTTCCCATAAACGCGGTTCAGCAATAGCCATCTGGCTTTTCCAGTTGACTTTCTATTTGCAGGGACTAATTTATTGTTAGTTTACTCATCATTAATTCATTCATTCCACTAAAGTTTGTTAAGGACTGCTGACTAAAATAGAGTCACAAAATCAGTCAATTTAAAAGGAGAAGTTTGCTTTTATTTTTATTTATTTATTTATTTATTTTTTTGAGTTGGAGTCTCACTCTGTTGCCCAGACTGGAGTGCAGTGGCCGCTCCCGGCCACCGCAGCCAAAGGAAGGTTTAGTTTTAAGGGAGATACGTCCTGCGGGCGGGAACTGAGCCTCAGGTCAAAGGCTATCCAACCATGATTCAAAGAGGAGAAAGAAGAGGTAGGTGTATATGCTAGATGGGGCAGCAGGGTGCCCATAGTCCATAGGTATAAAAGGACTCTAACTCGTGTGCATGCGTGTTAAGTTTACATGTGTAACACGTCTGTAAACATATGACCCGTATCTACTTTGGGTGGAGATTTAACATTTAAGTGCATTATAATTGGGTTCTATGCATGAAAGGTGAAATGTGGTGCACAGTTCCATGAACTGTGCATCCCCCAAAGACCAGCCAAAACCAGTCTGGGCTGGCAGTCATTTATCAGGAAGAAACTCTTTGTGGACTGGAATAGCTGTCATGGCTGAACCCTAATAACAGGAGGATTGAAGTTGTCTCTGGCCTTTTGTTCTTTCAAGCTGAATTTTGAAAAAAATCTAATGACTGGAAGGCAGGGTGGAGTGGAAGCAAAAGGGTCGTGATCAGCCTCCTGTCCTGTCTTGGCTAGGATCTTTACATGTTGGGTCTTTAGTTGGGTCCAAAGGCAAGTCCTGTAGTCTATTGGAGGGATTGGAATTATGGTGCTTAGCCATAGGGTTCTAAAAATCTTACAGTGGAAGGAGACAAATGTTTACATTTATAAGTACAGTAGAGAACAATATGTTCTCTATTTATAACAAGCATTGATTACAGTCTTATCTGGGAAAAAAAAAGACCAGGGAAGCCCTAATAGAAAATATGTCTAATTTGAATTCTGCTGGGTAAGTTTACTGGTAGACAAAGTGGGAAGATAGTTCCAGCAGAAGGAAAGTTTTGTAAAAGTACAGGAATATTAAACAAGATTGATGGACTCCTAGCCAGAATGGCCAAGAAAAAGAGAGAAAAAACCCACATAAACACAATAAGAATGCAAAATATCAAGTCACAACTGACCCCAAAGAAACACAAAAGATGATCAGAGATTATTATGTACACTTGTATGGAAGCAAACTTGAAAACCTAAAGGAAATAGAGAACTTTCTGACATCACACGACCTCCCCAGGTTGAAACAAGAAGAAATTGAGACCCTAAATAGATCAATAACAACCCAGGACATTGACATCTTTGTCATAAGAAAACTACCTACAAAAAAAGAAAAAAGAAAAAAGCCCTGGATCAGATGGCTTTCAAGCAGAATTCTACAAAACAAACAAAGAGGCACTGATCCTACTGAAAGCATGCCAGGCAATAAAGAAAAATGAATTCTCCCCAAATCTTTCTATGAAGCTAATATCACTTTGATACCCAAACCAGGTAAAGATCCAATAAAGAAGGAGAACTACAAACCAATATCCTTGATGAACATAGATGCAAGAATTCTCAACAAGATTCTAGCAAACCGGATCCAACAGCACATCTCAAAAATCATCCACCATGACCAAGTAGGCTTCATCCTGGGATGCAGGGTTGGTTCAACATCTTCAAGACCATACATGTAATTAAATACATCAACAGATGTAAAGGCAAGAACCACATGATGATATAATTAGATGGGGAAAAAGCTTTTGATAAAATCCAGCATCCTTCTTCAAAAAAAACCATTGAACACCTAGGCATATATGAAACATACCTCAAAATAGTAAGAGCCATCTACGATAAACCCACAGCCAAAATACTGCTAAACAGACAGAAATTGGAACCATTTCTCCTTAAAAAATGGAACAAAACAGGGCTGCTCACTCTCATCCGCTCCTGTTCAATGTAGTGTTGGAAGTCCTAGCGAAAACAATCAGACAAGAGAAGGAAATCAGGGGTATCCAAATAGGAAAAGAGGAAGTTAAATTATCCCTCTTCGCATGATCCTATACCTTGAAAACCAAGACAGTCTGTCAGAAACCTCCTTGCATTGACAAAGGACTTTGGCAAAGTCTCAGGGAATAAAAATAAATGTGGAAAGGATAGTCACATTCCTATACACGAACAAAAACCAAACAGAAACCCAAATAAAAAGCACAGTCCATTCACAACAGCCACAAAAAAAAAAGAAAAAAAGAGAGAAAAAAAGAAAGAAAGAAATACCTTGGCATCTTCCTAACAAGAGAAGTGAAAGATCTTCATAATGAAAACTGCAAAACACTGCACAAAGAAATTAAAGGTGACATAAAGAAATGGAAAAATATTTTTTGCCCATGGATAGGAAGAATCAACATTGTTAAGATGTTCATCCTCCCCAAGGCAATCTATTTCTAATGTGATATTCATATAAATTACCAGCATTATTCTTCTCAGACATGGAAACAACAATACAGAAATTCATTTGGAAACATAAACAACCACAACAGCCAAAACAATCCTCAACAAAAGAAACAAACCGAGTGGTATCACACTTTCAGACTTTAAACTTTATTATAAAGTTTATTACAATAGTCAAAATGGCCTGGTACTGATACAAGAACAGGCACGTAGACCAAGGGAACAGGATAGAGATTCTGGAAGCAAAACCTCCATTTCTCAACCAACTCATCTTTCACAAAGCCTCCACTAACAACCACTGGGGAGAGGAGAATTAATTCAGTAAATGGTGTTAGGAAAACTGGTTGACCATATGCAGAAGATTAAAACAAGATCCCTACCTATCACCATGCACAAAAATAAACTCTAAATGGGTCAAAGACCTAAATGTAAAATCTCAAACTATAAGAACCTTAGAAAATGCTGGAGACACCCTTATAGAAATTGGAACTGGCAACCAATCCCTGATCAAAACCTCATATGTTCAAGCCATAAGAGTTAAGATAGACAAGTGGGACCTCATCAAACTGACAAGCTTCTGCAAAGCAAAATAAACCATCAAGAAAGTGGAGAGACAGCCCACAAAATAGGAAAAAAATTTTGCCAACTGTATATCTAACAAAGGCCTAACATCCAGGATCTGCAAGGAACTCATATGTGCCAAAGAGAAAAAACAAACAGCCACATTACAAAGTGAGCAAAAAGCGCTTCTCAATGAAGACATACTAGCAGCCAACAGATGTATGAAAAAAATGCTCAGCCTCACTAGTCATCAAAGAAATGCCAATTACAACCACAGTGAGATACCACCTAACTCCAGTCATGGTGGCCATCATCAATAAGTCAAAAAATAGCAGAAGGTGGAGAGGATGCAGGGAAAGGGAACACTTCTACACTGTTGGTGGGAGTGTAAACTCGTACAACTTCTATGGAAAACAGTTTGGTAATTTCCAAAAGATCTAAAAATTGACCTTCCCTATAACCCTGCAATCCCCTTTCTGGGAATATACCCGGAGGAACTCAAACCACTCTATGAAAAAGATACCTGCGCACACATATTTATTGCAGCATTATTCACAATAGCAAAAACATGGAACCAACCATGTTTCCCATCCAACGAGGACTGGATAAAAAAATGTGGTATGTATACACGATGGACTATTATGTAGCCATAAAGAAGGACAGAATTATGAACTTCGCAGTAACTTGGATGAACTTAGAGTCTATAATACTGAGTGATTTCTCACAGAAACAAAGAACTGAGTACCACGTGTTCTCACTCATAAGCGGACCCTGAACAATGATCATAATACTATAAGAAAGGGATTGGCAGTAGCAGGAAACTGCCAGGGGAGGGAGAGGGAGCATACCTCATCAATAAGGGTACCTGATCTCAAACCAGGTGAATGGGGACCAAAGTGAGGCCTCAAAATTTACCTACACAATGACCATTTGTATACCTAATCCTGAACTGAACCCACAATTTAAAAATAAATAAACAAATAAATCAATACATCAATAATAGTACAGGAAGATAACATGTCCCATTGATGACACTCTATGTCATAATAGCGGCACAGGTGTGAGATAAGGTGTGGGAAACTGGAAGAGTAAGTTAGGGTCATATCATGGCACGTGGTACTACAAAGCTTAGACTTCATTAGCAGATGAAAAGCCATCGACGGGTTTTAAGCATAAGCCATCTTTAAAATTAGAAGTATCCCTCTGGTAGCAGTGTGAAAACTGGATTCTAGGGAAATTTGGAGTCGATCATATTCAGTGATTTATCCCAGAAACAAAGAACTGAGTTCCATATGTTCTCACTCATAAGCGGAACTTGAACAATTATAATACTATAAGAAAGCGATTGGCAGTAGTGGGAAACTGTCAGGGATGGGGGGTGGGATTGGCAGTTGAGGGAAACTGCTGGGGGAGGGAGGGGCATACCTCATCAACAGGGGTACCTGCATGATCAATATTTGTATACCTAACCCTGAAATGTACCCCACATCCTTATAATAAAAATTTTTTAAAAAGGAAAAAAAATAAATGAAAGAAATAAGACCAGTCATGAGGCAAACACTGTAATACAGAAAAAGGAATGATGAGAGTTTCAACTAAGATAGAGACATGAAAAAGATGTGAGGAACTGGCTAACTAGAGAGGACTTGAGGACCGGTTGACTTTGAAGACGAAAGGAGAGAGAAAGTCCGAATGAATTCCACGTTTCCTGTTTGGGAGATTGTGAAAATGATACCATTATCTAGTTAGAAAATAGAGTGTGCATAGATTTTAGGAGGAGAATGGCAAGTTCAGTTTGGGCATGCTGTTTGAGATAGGTGACGCCTATCACACAGATGGTTCTGTGAACCTTGAGCTTAGGAGAGCAGTCTAGACTAGATACCGATCTGGAAGCTCTCAGCATGTATCAAAACTTGTGTTGAGACCCTTCAAGGGGGTGTAGTGAGACGGAAAAAGAGCAAGATTTAGAAGGGCAGGGACTGCGTTTGTCTTCCTCACCATCTTTTCGGGATGTAGCCCAGCACCAGAGATGGAAGCTCTCAAGGAGCTGACAAACAGAAGCCAGCAAAGGGAGCGAGGGGGGCAACAGAGAGACAGGAAAACGGAGGAATGGCCTGGCCTTGAAAGTCGGAGAGGAATGTTTCGAGAAAGAACTCGCCAACAGTGTTTGAACGAGATACAGATTGTAAAACTGGAGCATGTGCTGTTTTTCGGTACACAGATCCAAATGCAGGCATTTTATTTTTATTTACATTTAATAAAGTCTTGGTGGTGGAATGAATGTTAAGCGATGTTTCTGGCAGATGGATTTCTTTTTACCTGACTTCAAATTTCCTTTATAGTTCTCCAGAGCACATATTTATCAGAACCAACAAATGTACATTAACTGAAAGTGTCAAAAAGTAAAATGATGTTGTGGTGAATGTAGGTTAAATTATATAATCAATAATAAGACATATGGATGCACATGCAAATCTGGAACCTCAAGAGTGAAAACAACAGTGTTTTATTTTATTTTTTAACATGTTACAACCTTGTGAATGCCCA
This sequence comes from Cephalopachus bancanus, assembly GCA_027257055.1. Classification (NCBI taxonomy): domain Eukaryota; kingdom Metazoa; phylum Chordata; class Mammalia; order Primates; family Tarsiidae; genus Cephalopachus; species Cephalopachus bancanus. Next base: position 3,557,371 of record JAPVLO010000018.1, on the reverse strand, counting down.
TATTTCACAGAAAGGTGGCTAAGCACTTTTAACATATGGAGAAAAACTGGGGGGAAAAATACTTGGAAACATTTTAACTTAGAGTAAACTCACTTGAGTGTTTTTTTAAAATTTTGTAAAGTGTGATAAGGAAGCTAATTTTGCAGAACAGTGGTTCATCAGCAAATATTCATTGAACACCTACTATGTGTGAAACATTGTTCTGGGCCACAGAGATACAACAGTAAAAGAAGTAGATATAGTTTTTGCTTTCTTGGAGCTGGCCGGTATAGGCAATATGGAAAGTGTATGATTAAATACAAGTTAATTAGTTGAATTTGAAATATATTTCCTGGCAATTAAGTAGAGAATGATACAAGGGCATAAACAGGGTATCTTGCTACACAATATATAACCAGATTTATTGTATGCCCACATGCACCAAAATGTCTATGTCAATCGATTTGTATAAATGATATTTTTTTTAACCTTGAGAAAGTGCTTTTTACTCTAAGAATTAAAGAATGAATAAAAGGTAGCTGGAGACACTGTAAGTGAAGAGGATTGGCGAGCTCTTTTTGGGTGAAGGGAACAGCACGTGCTGCCTGGGGCAGGAAGGAGCCCACACATAGGGGACCGAGGTAGAAAACTTTAGCTGGAACATGGGTGAGAAGAAGGGGCTGTGTCCACAGAGGCACTGGAGAGATGGTGCAGAGAGCTTCAGGACCATGTTGGGGGCTTGGCCTTCATCCTTTTATGAAAACTAGTAAATTGTTGTGAACAGGTGAGTGGCATGAACACTTGTGGATTCTTTGAAGGATCTTTGCATAAGGAGTTAAAAAATAGGCCAGGCTCTGTGGCTCAGCCTGTAATCTCAGCACTTTGGGAGGCTGAGGCGAGTGGAAGGCCTGAGCCCACAGGTTCGAGACCCACCTGGGCAACTTGGTGCCTGTCTCTACAATAAATCAAAAACTAGCCGGGCATGGTAGCACACATCTGTAGTTCCAGCTACTTGGAAGGCTGAGGCAGAAGGATTGCCTGAGCCCGGCAGGTTGAGGCTGCGGTGACCTTGAGTGTGCCACTACACTCCAGTCTGGGCGACAGAGTGAGACTCCAACTCAGAAAAAAAAAAAAAGAGAATTAAAAAGTGAAGAAAATCTAGACAATGAAACAAGATACAAAGAAGGCAGCTATTGCATTTAGGATATGGTCTTCTATGATTATTAGGAATTGACGCATATGAAAAATGAAAATGATCCATTACTTTTATTGTTCATAGGACTAAATATATAAAGTGCTTAGCATGGTTGCCAGCACATTATAAACTCATCAGTGTTATCTTCCTTCCTAAACCTTGATAAGTAAAATTGGCTTTTACCAGTTTCGCATCTAACCGTCAGTGAATACGCCATGACCAGGATTGCTAGGGGAAAACAGGAGCTTTTCAAGAACATGACTTTCCCTTCTGGGGACATTCTTGGGCCACCCACTGAGGAGGGAAGCCTAACAGTATCACAAAGACATCCTTGGTGGGCACCGACCTTCAGAGATAGCCTGGCTGGTATCCCGGGGAAAGAGCTAAGTGTGAGACTCACCCTGCTGCAGAGCTGTCTCAGGAGATTTTCATTTGGCTCGGCGTGATGTATAACCTTCTGGGAATTTCCCACAAAATCCCAGCATGTTAAAATCCTCCAAGTGCTTGGGTATATTCGGTTTCACTGGGGAAAATGACTTGAAGCCAAACCAGGCCTTACATGATGGAAGTTTCCAGTATCTGCGATCCCTGGTTGCTTCAAAGCAGTGTTGGTAGAGCAATTTTAGCGAATTATAATTTTAACATTTTGAATGATTAAAAAAAATACAGTTCAAGTGCACACCACATATTAAAATCCAGGGTTTCTCTTACTGATAGAAAATGCACTGAAAAGGGAAGAATTGCTTCATGTATTCAGCAGTCATTGTGTCCGAGAGTAAATGAAGCCTGCTAAGACTCCCTGTTAGCTTTTAGATGAGAGCATGGGACAGAGGCATCCACAGTGTCCACTAACTTCTTCTCTGAAGAAATCCTTTTGATCGTCAGTGGCGGGAAACTATGGGGGGGAGACAGGGAGGGGAAGGGAGGTGGGATTAACGGTAGTCAATATCTATCTGGGGAAAGGGGGGCACATCTCATCAACAAGGGTGCCTGCACAATGAATATTTGTATGCCTAACCCTCAACTGTACCCCACAACTTTAAAATAAAATATATATATTAAAGAAAAAGAGAAAGAAATCCTTTTGACAGAATGGCTGAACACCTGGTAAGCCAAAAATGCGTTTCCAGAAAAATAAAGCTACAACAAGCAGCAGTCGCGAGTGTTAATTGTTATAGTGTTTCAAAACACAAAAGTCTTTTTTTGAGCAGGCTGTTGTAGAAAATACTCATGCCTGGGTAGGTATCTCTGCTGGAAATTAATCAAAACATGGTCTTTGGAGCTCACATGCAGAATATAAATGTTTCAGGAAAAGGGCTCTTTTCTGTCATTCTCTAGGCTGCGACTGTTGATGTTTTTGTTTCACTTATTAGTTTGTTCTAACATAGACATATCATGCAGCCCTTAGGACTGACCCTGATAGTTGAGTTAATTGGAATTGAACCCAGTGGAAACCACGAAGTTTTCACGCACTATGGGGTTTTTATATTTCTTTGGAAAACCTGGAATGCAGTTTACAGAAGCAGAGAGCCCCCTAAGGAAAGAGAATGGCACACTCCTAGAGAGATGACTGAGAAATGTAATCAACTAAAGCAACACACTTTTTGGGGCAAGATAATTAAAATTGTTTAGGTAAAAAAGATTTGCAGTTTAGCTCTTCAAATCATGGTGCATCAAAAGGAGGAGAGAGTTTATTTTGTAGGTATAACCAGTCAATTGCATTTACACTTCACAGCCGTGGAATAATGGAACACAAAAACGACCAAGCTAGAAGAGATGGAAAGTGACAAATTCATTGATTGCGGCCTTATCGGCTGACTTGAAACATAAAAACTCAGACATCATTTGCTACTAACTGGCTCTTCAGACGATTTGGGCGTTGGGAGAAAAAAAATTAAAGGATCTCATTATTCTTTCTCACCCTGACTGTTTAATGAACATATAAGTGTACTAAATGTATGCTTACATGCACACAAGAACATGTGACAATATTTGTAGGCAAAGGTGAATAACTGTGGCTCTATCTAATCCCTAAAATGTATGTAGGATTTCCCACTGTCACAAAACTGACTTTGAAGCTGATCAATATGGGTACTATTCACATTAATTTAGAAGAGGCATTATAAAGACTAAAAACCACAAAATTGTTATGAGACAGAAGTTCAGCAGGACGAGTTTTCTAGGATAAGCAACAAGGTTAACTTTTCAAGACTGGTGACTGAGACAGTTTCTCTAGACAGACAGATGGCCTGGTTTTCTGAGTGGCCACAGAGAAAAACAGAATGTGGTGGAGAACCAGGTAGAGCCAGCTAGAACCAAGGTGGCAACTAATTTGTCAGCTAATCTTGCTCCTTGTGATGTGCTCATTATAAAATATTAGCATGCTTCATGACACACCCTTCAGCGCCATGACAGTTCCAATTTTGCTCAGTAGAAAACGGAGTGGAACCCCAGGTCTTGGCAATCTCCACCTCTTTCCTGGGAAACTCATGACTATTTTATCCTTTTAATGCTTAACATACAGTCAAGAAACAACTGTAAAACAAAACCCCAGCGATGCCGCTTTTCCTATAAACCCGCCCAGGCTGCTCTTCTGTGGAGTTGCCTGTTCTCCAGACAATTTCTTCGTCTACTCTCGTTAACCGTCCTGACAACACACTGTACACATTGCTATTGCGTCATAGTTATGATAGAAACAAAAATTCAATTTGACTGTAAATTGAGCCCTGTCAAGGAACAACTGAGTTGACTCTCATCACATACAGAGTAACTTTCCAACAATCTTGCCTTCGTTGTCCAACGGAAGCCCCAGCAACGTATGGGAGCTTCTCGGCTTACAGAGTAGGCTTCTTTCTTATCCTCTTTTCTTGTAATAAATTTACTTTCACTTCACTTTGTTGGCTCGCTCTTGAGTTCTTCCCTGCGTGAAGCCAAGACTCCCTTGGCCTCTTCGGCCGGACCCCAGCTCTGGTGTCCTCCATCCTATGTCAGTTATGCTCATGGATTTATTGGTAATAGGCACTATGTTTAAAGGAATGACTGTGCTTCTATCTTTGGTTTGTGTGTGAAAGCCCTGTGGATGTTTGTTGGGAAAAGGGTAAAATGTAGCAGTGATGCCCTGAGAGCCGGAATAGCATAGACAAAGAATCAGAGTTCCAAGGCTCTTAGTTTGTTGGAAGAAGTGGGTGGAATTCAGAGTCTGTGCTTGCCCTCAACACACCTGCTTTTTTCCTGTAATTCTTATGCAAGCTAATCTTATCACCGGTGCTCTACAACCCCGTGGGCCTAGAGGTCTACTACCCCTTCAGATCTTCCTTCTTTTTAAAAATTACTTTGGCAAATAATAATTGTCTGTGCTGGTGTGGTACAATGTGGTGTTTTGATACACATATACAAGATGGAATGATTAAATCATGCTAGTTCACTTATCTGTCTCTTCACTTAGTTTTGTTGTGGCACACTTGAAATTTATTCTTAACAATTTTGAAATGCACAATAAAAGGTTAACTGTAGTCAACAGGCTGCGCAACGGACATCACCAATGTCTTCCTCTTGTCTAGCTAAGACTTTGGTTTTTTTGACCAGCATCTCCCTATTCTCCTTATTCTCCAGTTCCCCCCCTTCTCCTGCCTCTGGTAACCACCATTCTGCTCCTGTGAGTTTGATGTTTTTAGAGTCCATATACAAGAGAGATCATACAGTATTTGCCTCTCTGTGCCTGGCTTATCTCACTTAGAGTAATATCTCCCAGGTTCATTCCCATGGTTGCAAATGACAGGATCTTCTTCTCTTTTAAGGATTAATAGCATTCCATCGTGGATATGCTGTACACCACCCACTGATAGACACTTAGGTTGATCCTGGCTATTGTGCATAATACTATACTAACATGAGGGTGCAGATATCTGTTTGGCATATTGACTTTAGTCCCTTTGGCTATATACCCATAACTGGGATTGTTGGATCATATAGTAACTCTATTTTTAGTTTTTTAGTGTTTTTGAGAAATCTCCATAGATCTTCCATAGTGACGCTACAAATTTACATTCCCACCAATAGCAGCAGGGCTCTCGTTCCTCCATGTTCAAACCAACACTTGTTATTTTTTGTCTTTCTGATAGTAGACATTCTCATAGATGGGAGGTGATACCTCCTTGTGGTTTTGATTTGCATTTCTCTGATGATCAGTGATGTTTTCCCCCCATATATCTGGTTGGCTCGAGTGTACCCAGAACACAAGGAGACAATTTCAGAGAAGGGGCAGCTACGCATAATAGACATCAGTGGCTTTGTAACCTTAATTTGATTTGGAGATATAGAAAGTAAAATGATAGTATTCCATCGTGTATATGTACCACAGTTTTTTAATCCAACCCTCTTTTGATGGACAGCATGGTTGGTTCTGAGAGAACCGTGATAGAGTATACCATAGACTTAGGTTAAGAGCAGGCTATAACCCAACAAATATGTAATTGGCTTGTGGACAATAGCACAGCCATTTTAGTTTTCTGCTTTAAAACATAACCTGTAGCTGTTTAAAGTTTCAGTGATGGGAAAAACTGCAAAGCTCCAGTTCAAGCTTCAACCCCTTCCCTTGACCCACTTTCCCCTCAGCAACAACCAATCAGGTGCCAGGGGAAAATCACCTAAAGTTTCCAAATGTCTCTGCAGCTTCCCCAGCTGGTGGGCCAAGGTCGGCCCGAGTCAAGCTAGCCGATCCTCCACGACTGAGCTGACCACCAGAGGTTACTACCCAATTAAATGGTAACAAGACTGGAAAGTCCCCCCAAACTCCTCCTCCCTTTGTGTAAAAGCATAAAAGGCATCTGCTTAAGCAAGTCAGGGCCTCTGGGTGTACTCCGCTGCGTCGGTTGTCAACAGAGGTCCAGGCTCGAGCTTGCAAATAAAGACCCTCTTGAACTTTCATCGGAATTGGCTCTTGGTGGTCTCTCGGATTGAACATTTGGCCACTACAGTTCCACGTTCTTACTATTGTGAACAATGCTGCGATAAACATTTGTGTGCAGGGTATCTTTTTGATAGAGTGATTTGCAGCCATTAAAAAGAACAAAATCATGAATTTCACAGCAACCTGGATGGAACTAGAGTCTATAATACTGAGTGACCTCTCACAAAAACAAAGACCTCTCACAAAAACAAAGTATCGCATGTTCTCACTCATATAGTGGACCTTGATCACAACGTACTACCATAAGAAAATGACTGACAGTGGTGGGAAACTATGGGGGGGAGGGGAAGGGAGATGGGACTAATGGTCGTAAACATCTGTCTGGGGACAGGGAGACACCTCTTATCAACAAGGATGCCTGAACGAAGCATATTTGTATACCTAATCCTTAACTGTACCCCACAATATCATAATAAAAAATATTGATTAAAAAAAGAAAAAAAGAAAAAAGAAAGTAAAATGAGATAGATACGATATAGATTCAGATGGTCTTTACATAATATCTCATCAGAGGAAAAACTGTGGAGGTACACAGTATCTCAAAGTCATTGTTGGGTGAAACAAAAGCCAAATGAGTAACTGCTTTGCTTCATGTTTCACTATTTGGCTACCTATGCTGGAATTGGTTAGAAAAGTTGGATCTAACAAAAGGGAAGATAGTATAAAAATTCTGCTTATATCCCCTTTAAAATAGAAAAGGAAAAACAAATATCTGAAATACTCAAATATCCCCCACACCCTTGTTTTCTGTTTGTCATATGTTAGGCTTCATGTATCCACAGGGAATAACACAAAACCCACATTTCAAAGTCCCACATGATCATTTTGGCTTCTAGTTGACGTAGAGCATTTTTCATCTTGTGTCAAATGTGCCTGTCAGTGTTTAAAACTGTATCATCAAAATACGTAGAATCATAAGAAATGCAGTTACAAACAGAAACCATACTAAAATGGAAATGAAAGTAGTTTTATTTCTGAAAGTCAGCAAATAAGTTCCAGCCATCAGTGAAAATAAGAAAACTGCCTTATGTTTCTTGAGAAGGACCCATGGACCGAGAAAGGCATACGAATAAAGCACAAGGAGAAAGTGTTCTGTTTCCGAACTTTCTTAAACCCACTTGAAAATTCATCATTCGGCTTTGAAAGCAATCATAATGTGATGTGAAACCAGAGGATCTACCTTGCCCAGAGGACCTGAGGCGGCGCACGGCTTCCCTGGACCAGCCTCCTCAATAAAACAGAGCAGCAGCATGACGCAGCCCCAGCTGACCCCACAACTGCGCCGTGTCTGAGAAGACTGATACCAATCAGATGAGAAATTGACATGTCGACCCCAAACTCCAGATGACAATGCCTGCTTCCAAATTCACACAGTGTTCCTTTACTACAATTCACCCCTGCTCCCCTGATTTTAATGAAATCCTGAAAGAAATATATATATTCTCCCTGAAAATAAGATTTCTGGTTACGTTTGGCATTTTATACCCTCAAGGTTTCTGACAATTGTGAAATAGATTGCTCATCAGTTGCTTTATGAGCCTTCAGGAGAGACGTGAATAATCTTAAACTGTGCCCAGTATGACTTCTTTTAAATCATAGCCAATCATCGATTTTTCTTTCTCTTCTTTAAATCTAACTCTAGTCGTCCCCTGAATTAAACTCTTGATTTAGTGTGGATTCACTGGCTTACAATGACTTTTTAACAAGGCACGGATTCCTGAGATTTTACTGGCATTCAATCTTCAGCAGCCTTTTTCTGATTTGTACATGAGGCTTTTAGGGATCTGCTTTACTATCCTATCATATGAACTCACTTTATTTCTAATTTGTTATTTTTTAACCAATTCATAGGAAAATAGATGGAACAAAAGTAGCTCACTGGTTTGATCCGGGAAACAACCTGGTGTGTGAAATGATGACACTGTATTTGGTTTATACTATGATACCTTTAATAAGAGGCATGCACATCTATTTTCTTTTTTTAAAAAATTAGAAGCCGAAGGAAAAAAAGACACTCGTGAGAAATTTCAGTATCTCATCATCCTGTGAAAAAGAACAGTGCCATCATGGGTAAGGGACAATTTCTAAATAACGGACAGGAAAGCCCATTGGAAATGTATCTCCCAGAGAAGCAGATGGATGCTTGTGGAAAGGAACTTCAGATGCCTTTCCTTGGGAAGGACACTCTTTGAAAAAGGGTGGAGAAAGGCAACGAAAATTGATTCTACCTCAGGGAGAGGATAATGGTGTGTAAAAACGAAGCGCTTACAGACATGGGCAAAGCAGTAGAGCAGTGTCCACACAGCTGTGAATGCAGAGCCTGAGGGCTGACCAAGGACAGGAGGACACGTTCTTGGGAAAACTGTAATGAAGTGGCAGGACGTCCTGGACACTAGCAATTGCGGGGAGTCAGCCGGGCAATTGATGTGCAGAGGAATGACCAGAGTGAGCCAGGAGCCAGCTCTGTAGCTTTCTGAGCAGCGTGAAATGCATACTGACCTTTTTTTAAAGAGCTTGCTATTGTTCTTTACATTTTAGTTTGAAAATAGGTATAAAGCATTTGAAAAATACAGAACCGATAAATGTAACAATCCGCATGCCTAGTGACGATTATTTTACCATATTGTTGTATTTCTTTCCAGTCTTTTTATGTATGTCTTGGTCTCAGATTTTACACAAACTTATTTCCGTGTTGAAATTATGAAAGATTCTCAACTCTGGGTTTCTCTTGTTAGAAGAAAGACAGTCTGTAAAGATCTTAATATCACATTAATATTCTAACTATGGGGTCCATCCTGGGAACATAAATGCACTTCAAAAAAAAACCACACACTCACCCCCACACACAAATTAATGGTATTCAAAAGGTGCTATATCATGTGAGTGGAAAAATTGTTTGAAGTCGTGAGGTTTTCTTGGTATTCCTCGAAACATACAGTTTAGACAATTTCTTCATCTACTTTTGTTAACCTTCCTGACAACACACTGTACACATTATTATTGCATCATATTCATGATAGAAACACAATTTCAATTTGATTGTAAATTGAGCCCTGTCAAAGAACAATTGAGTTGACGCTCATCACATACAGAGTACCTTTTAACTGTTCTGGTGCTCCTTGAATGCACGTTATGTGATTTTTAAAAAATATGATAAAACAGATTAAACGTTCTTTTCCTGGTAATGACTCAGAATTTGATGTGCTGATTTTCATCCCAAAGATTGAAATGGTCCTCTCCATTTCTTGTCCAGTAACCTTCCAACTATGGTTATGAAGCAGTAGAACTTTTAATTTGACTGCTGATTGAGGTGTGCTAAGAGGGGTTTCTAAACACAGGCCGCTACCTATACTTCTGAGTCAGAGATTATGAGCAAAGCCAGGCATGATGGTCTGAGCATGCCGGTGCCATGAGAAGGGCGTTGGAGTTGTCAAGTAAGTGTAAAAAACCCTTGTGCTTCAGAGTGAGGCCTTCATTTTCTAAGTAAATTAACTGTAATACCTATCAAACTACTGCTGGTAGGCAAGTCAGTCATCTGCAAAAAGGAAATCCATCGATGGCAAAACCTTGTTAGACATTCCTTTAAGATAGGGAAAATTGAAACACACCGAGCTGTTTTCGAGCTCATGAAAAGCCAAAGACAACATAAAATATCACTTTATTACTTCATCTTTGCCAAGAGAATCAAAGAATTGGGAGATGAAAGCACATGTTGCCTGGATAGGACATACATCTTGAAACTGGCATAAATATCGGTAGATAAAAACGGGTGGAGTGACATCATGATGTTTACAAACCAGTGATGGTCACGTGGCAGATGCCTTTTGCAAGTAACACTCAGCAATCCCAATGTAGCAGGATTCTTTGGGGTCCTCTAGGATCTCTGAATTATTTTAAACTCTCACTAGTAGGCCGTGTCACTGAATTTGTGAATTTTTTTTTCAACTTTTTTTTGGGCAAGGAAATGTAATATTTAAATCTGTCTCTTAAAAAAATAAATAGATCTGTCTCTTTACATGGAACCTCCTTGGAACAATGTCCACATCCAAAGCTCTTCAGCTCGAGTGCATATGGAAGTGAGGGTCTTATGTCTCTGCAGAACCCTTCTATGTTGGAGACCCCAAAATAATGTTACTCTTTTTTTAAGTCTTAAAAAAAATTCCTAATTTCTCTGCCAGACATGATGAATCTCACCTAAGCTCTTGCAGAGGAAGGAGAATGGATACAGAATCAGAAAAATCTGTGTTGGAATCTCAGCTGAATCACATTCTGAGTGGGTCAGATACTTAATCTCTTCGATTCTTAGTTCTGCCCACTTTTTCACTGATAAAGCAAAAGTAAGATGTGTCTTACCAGCTCTTGCAAGACTGAAATGAAATCATATCTGTAGACTATCTCAACTCAGCACCTGCTTCATCGAGGATGCTGAATTGTGGTTTGTTTCCTTTGCCTTCTTTTGCAAGTAGGTCAAAGAAGCCTGAATGTTTCTCGACATTCACCCGGCATCTCCTATACCCGCCCTTAGTAGTTTCCCCAAAGACAATCAAGACAGCAGGAGGAGAAATCTGGACCGTTTAAAGAAAGACACCGGCAGAAAGATGGGTATAGGCAAGGCATTTAGAATGGTACCGGCATAATGAACGTTTGTAGACCGAACCTTGAATCGTACCCCACATACTTAAAATTAAAAATTAAAAAAAAAAGAAAGAAAAGACATAAGTGGGAAGTCCAGAAATCTCGGACTGGAGAGTTGCCACAAAAGCAGAGTTACTGTTACCAAGTAGGGAGCTGTCATGTCTAGAAGAATTTTCAAGATATTTTATGAAAGCTAATATATTTTCACATGAGCTAAGTCCTAATATAACACATTCTTTTTGCATGCGTTACACGATGTGCTGTAAATCAATGATTGAACAATGCCTTGAGGAATAATAACACTAAATAAATACATAATTATTATTTAGGGATATTTTGTTTTGCTTGAATAAAAAATTGTTGACAGCTTCATTATGTCAGGCCTTTTGCAAGCCGATAACGTATTCGGTAGTCGGTGAAATCATTTGTTGGAGTGTGCTGTGCATGAGCTAATGAATGATGACTGAAAAAAAACTGTTAAATGGAATTACACAGTGAACACACCATTTTCTCCATAAAATCTTACAGAATTTATGCATATAAAATGGCATAAAGAACGACCTGGCTTGGGAGCAACATGTGTGAAAAACACCTAGGACTTTGGAAGACCACAAGGTCAATGTGTTCACACATTTGTCAGGGAAAGCTAATTCTTAGGATGCATTACTGGAAAGGGAACTTTCTGATCCTGTGAAAATACTTGCAACAATGATGCTTGTACTTGGAATATTGTGTTCAATTCAGGTCACAGCATTTTAGAGATTCTGCCAAACAGGTTTAGGCTTCATTTGAAAAGCAATTAAAGCTTCTGTGACTATTTAGCTAGGATAAATAATTGTTTTATTAAATATTCTAAGGTTCTGGAGTGTGGAGGATATGTAAGCCATGTGGTTGCAGACAGCAACACTTTGAAAAAAGAGAAAACATTATAGAAAGTAAATTGACTAAAAATAAGGCAGAACTTTCTAATAATTAGAATTTTCCAATAGATAGTGCACTGAATTTGAAATATTACCTCAATATTCCCCATTGGGTAGAAGGATGAACTAGATAATATTTTAACTCTAGCCCTAACATGCACTTTTTCCATTTTTCAAATACTGGAACTAAATTCCTATAAATCTATTGAAGTCAGCTGGGGTTATAATTTTTTTAAATTCTAAGTTATTTAGATGAACTCTTAATTTGCATAAATTGCAACAAAGTTTAATTTTCATAAGGCTTTTTGTTGGGGGAGGAACAACTGCTTGAAAAAAAATTCACCAGTCATTTAAAATTCGAAACACATAGGTACTTGGGAAAAAAAATATGAATAATTGTACACTCTTATTTGTGCTTTGCCCTGATTACTTACAAAGAGTATACAGTCATAGTAATTGCCACCCTTCATTCTCTAAGCTCAGAGGTTCCGTTTCATGTCAAGGAAACAAACTCCCGAACCAAACAAATGAAGACAAGATACACACATACACACACACACACACACACACACACACACACACACCATACACAAAACAAACAAACCCAAGGGAGGAATCTTGCTTGAGAAGAGACTTAAATTTTGAAGTTGCCAGAATCGTGTAACTCAATGGCAATTTATTTTTTATGTATTTTTGGAAATTTCCACTCTCAGAATATGAGCAATGATGACTCATTGAGGAATGAGTGTGCATGGTCAGAATTTTCAGTTTTTTAAATTAACTTTACTATTTCAGAAGAAAAACATAAATGGAGGAGTTGCCTGTGGGGTTGAAACATTTAAAAGGAATCTGAAATTAATCAGGTGATATTAAAGTCAGCATGGGAGACATGAGATGTACTAGAAGAATTAAAAGGCTGAGGCCGTGCTGTCTAAAGAGTTTGATGGGGGGGGAGTGGCACCAAGTATCCCCCATGTATGGAGCCTCTCTGTTTCCTGTGAGCATAGAAACTACTCCTTCAGGGTACATAGTGGTAAGATCAGATAAAGTCGTTTTGATTCCAAGTAGTAGCCTAGAAAGCATGGAACTCTTTGATCCATTGACTTCTGCTGCATTGAACAATTACATTTTCTTGTAACCCCTCTTACTCTTTGTTCTTCTGAATCTATTATTTAAGTTCTCAAACTTCTATTGACCTTTAATTAGTCCATAAAACGAATTCTTCACGCATTCAACTTGCTTTCTTACCCAGCCTTGCATTTCAAATAGTCTCAAGCCAGAGGCTTGAAATTCCTATTTACCTTGGCGTTTTGTCGTGTTCATGACAGTCAGTGTTCTCAGCCATAAGAAAAAAGTCGGTTCTAGTTGATTTATACAGGTAAGCCATGTATTGAAAGAATATTGGCCAGCTCTCTAAACTCTCCGGAAGGCTAGAAATCCAGTCTCAAAAAATGAGAAAGAATCAAGATAGACAGCACAGCTCGTAACACAACCAAAATCATGTTTTAGAAAAGGACCAAGACATGCCATCACCATCACTGCTGTACAGGGGCTGCTGTTGGTGGCACGTGATCCTGCTGCTTCTAGAAATAAGAGGTTGCTAGTGTTGCTATTGAAAGACACTGTTAATTCTCCCTACTTGTCTGTGTGGCTTATTCCGGAATCAAAATTTGAGGCAAAATTATGTGCATGGACAAGCCCCAATCATGTGCTCTTGCCCTAAGGGTGGGCTAAAGGGAGGACCTTGTCTTTCTAGTTTTTAATGTCACCCACCAAGATTTATACCGTAGGACATATCACATACATAGGACAGGGTTCACACGCTAGACTGCCAAAAGTAATCAAAATAAAACAAATAAGTGTAACAAATATTTACCACAGTATATTTTGCCATTTAATAGCTCTCAGTAAACTCACTTTTGGTATTTGCTCCCATAAACCTATACTCCATATCTATGATTTCGCATTGTCTGTAGACTATCTGATAACAGAGCTTTTATCCTTATGGCTCTCCGACATTTCTCTATAAAAAGTCACCTGGTTACAAAATCAAATGGCATTCCATTTCTCACCCTTTTCTACTTCATTATCTTCTTTGTGAAAATGTATTCTTTGGCTTCTGTGTCACTGCTCTGTACTAACCTCTTGATATTTTCTTCCTAGAGTTTCTTTTATTTCTAAATATAATATCTAAGATTCCGTTCTCAAGCTTCCTTGTCTACATTCCTATCTCTCTTTCTTTGTCTCTGCTGAGTCATCTATTGCCGCCATTGCAGCAGTCATCTGTATTTTGACAACTCCCCAATACACACCGATTCCCTCTCTCCTCCCCTTCAGTTCCATGTTCAGCAAGTATGAGATGGTACCTTCACGTAGGTTTCTCTCCACCTCTTCACATTAATCGTGTTCACAATTAAACCTGATCTTCCCAGGATCTTTTGTTGGCTTAATGGCTTCCTATTTCTTACAATCAACTGGACGTGAAATTTGAGAGTTACCTTTTCTTTCTCCCTCAGAATTCAGGTCTAAGGTGTTACCAAGAAAGGTCAATTCTACTTCTGTAGTTTCTCTGGCATCCACCTCCTCTTTTAACATGGTCATCCGCCTGCTGCAGACCCTGAGTTCCAACAGCCTGGACAACTGTAGTAGCTTCCTAATTGGTCTTCCCACCTCCGGCCTGCAGCCTTCCCAGTTAATTTTGCTCACCACTTTGAGAGGAAGTTGCTTAAATGTCTTATCTCAGTCTCTGATTCTGTCATCTTCTATGACTTCTGTCTGTGTTCTTTCTGGACTTTCAAGGCTCCCGATCTGCGTCTAAGTGGCTCCGCCAGCCCCACAGAGACACTGAAGCCAAGCTTGCAGGAGCCATCCACAGAGCCTTCACTGGGCTTTCCTGACTCTCTCCTGGTTCACGATGCTCCTTCCGTTAGCATGCTTTTCCTCCAATTACTCCTTCCAAAAAACTATTTACCAGGACTCGACCTCAAATAACGTCTAACCTCCTATTTTTTTCTTTCTTGTAAAGTTTAATAACACTTCATTTTCTTAGTAGTTTGTTTTTGCGTTGTAGTTGTTTTGCACATATAGTATATTTGATTTCTTCTAGTAGATCTTCAAGTTTATGGGGGCAGACACTGTATCTTCCCCCAGCTCCACCCCTCTCCAGCATTTAGCTCAGAGTCTTAAAAATATTAGGGGCTCAGTTAAGGTTTATTGTACTGGACTTAACCCAGAAATGCAAACTCAAGATCCTTGCCTCTTCAGAGGCAAAATGAAAAGAACAGAAGCAACCTTATGCTTGTTATTTAGCCTAGACTATTATTTCTTTGTACTCTTACAATGTGAGAGTATTAGATAGGCAAATTGTTCATCATTTTGAGTAATAATTGCTCATCATTTTGAGTAATAATCATAGAAGGATCAGACAATAGAGAGTATTCTCATCCAATACACTGAAATGTGTGCTTTGACATTTAGATGTATTAGAATATTTAGCTAATATTTCATTAGACCTTATGGTAAACTCAACCTTTGACTTTCAAAACGGACACAATTCTCATAGCGTTGCTAAGATTGGGGAACATAGAAAAACGACACAAACTGGTAACTAGCAAACTAGTTTGGGAATTCATGGATGTATGTTTGGTGGCTAACCATCAGTGCTAGCTATCAAATGCCGTTTTCTTTCTTTTTTTTGACTTTTCTATACACATATGAAAAATAGAAATCGAATGTATTTTTAAATCATTATACACATTGGTAGAATAAATTAATTTACATTGTGCTTCACGTGGTGGTGTTAAATTACCAGGGAGGGGTGTGAGCCCCTGGGTAGGGGAGCGTGAGTTATCAGGTCACCCAGAAGCTGCGCATAGAACAGGGAGGGCTGTCTGCAACCAGCTTCCTCTCAGGAGAGGCAGGTGGGGGTTCAGAGCGTGGACTTGAGCAGACTGCTAGAGTTCAGACTGCATCCTTCCTTGACTGTGTGACCTTGGGCCAAGCATTTAATCTGCATCTATTCAGTTCCCTCATCTGAAAAACCGGGATAATAACAATGCCTGCCATGTAAGGGTATGCCAGGGCTAGCTGAGCATTTAGTAAGTGCTACAGAGTGTTTGCTAGTGAAGGTATGCTTTCTGCTGCAAATATCTACTGTTGGCTTAAATATTAAATGCATTTATTGTTTTTATTAGCTCAGTGACATTTATTTCAGCTTTTGATCTGAGTTTGTTTTTCTGCTCTCAAGTTTTATGAGAAACGCGAGAATCAATAGGGATTATT
The DNA here is from genome assembly GCA_027257055.1 of Cephalopachus bancanus. Taxonomy (NCBI): domain Eukaryota; kingdom Metazoa; phylum Chordata; class Mammalia; order Primates; family Tarsiidae; genus Cephalopachus; species Cephalopachus bancanus. The sequence continues at coordinate 3,541,392 of JAPVLO010000018.1, read as the reverse complement.
TCTACTGAATTTGGAGCTTATCTAAGAGAACTTCAAGGATTAGAAGACCAAACAAGACAAGAAAAGAGGATTTAAAAGAAGAAGTTAGATTTCAAAGTTTAGGAGATTAAATGGGTGGATAAAGGCCCTCAGCATGTACTTTAGATAAAAGCTGGGAAAGTAGTGGTGCTACCCTGCTTTGTCAACGGCTCCCGACCCCATTAGCGGTAAATGCTGATTCTTATTGTTCTTACTAATAATGCAAAATCGATAGGTTTTTTTCCCCCCTGTGATTTGTGATTGCCTCTCAGGAGTAAAAATAAAAATAACAACTTGAAATGTGGTTGAATGAATAGTTATGATATAAGGAAAATACAAGAAAGAATGTAGTGAAGTGCTACGTAGATGTCAAATACAAACAATATTTACCATGGAAATCAATGTTGATGGCAGACAAGAAGAGTTAAACTTTAAGTATCATTTTTCAGTTGTAAAACATAAAATCTAGGAACTTTTAGGAAAGAATTATAGGAAAACCTGAAGGATATTAGAAATGAAATTATTTTGCTTCAAATACTTCAAATGTAATTTTGATCATTATTTTTTAAGACTAAAAATTTCAGAAAATGTGATTTTCCTTTGCTAAGAAGTTCTTACCTAGAGGAAAATTTGTAATCTATCAGCAGCTGTAAGAGCTTATGAAATCTATAATTGATATGTATATCTAGGTTTATATCTATTATCACCATCTGTATCTATGTACCCAACCCTACTTCATGTCATCTTCCAATTCTTATTTTTTCATGCTCTTAATTTCTTGTTCACTTTTTCCTTGTTACACTGTAATTGTGTTTGTAAGACTCCAGTGATTTAAAAAATTAAGTAGAATATCAAAAGAATGCATACATACAAGATAAATGGGGCCCTTGGAATCCACTGATTTGGACATGACCAGCCAAGTTGGATTTGACTAATATAATTAGTGTTCCTTGTAGAATCATGGTGGAGATACTGGTTTCTAGTATTAAAAAGGAAATCACTAGAAGGTAAACTATTCTGATTTATTTTTTTCTTTGAAAAAGGAGTTTTTCATTTTCTGCAATTCTTCTTTATTACTTCTTAAGATATATTCCAGAGTGACTAAAATCTCAGTCTACTTTCATTTATTTTAAGTCATCTGGTATTTTTATCATTCATATTCATCACAAGCTTTACTGATTTGTTTTGGACCGTTCTCGAGGAATGGAGAAACCCATTAGAAAATAACTAATGATCAAAGACTATTACTGTTTTCATATAAGTAAAAAAATCTCACTTTCCATTTCGTATCTTGAGTTTTCACTTAACTTCCATACATTAGTATTCTCCAATTAGATCCTTGGATTTTATTTTTAATGTCATCTGTAGAGAAACATAAAATGTGCCCGAATCATCATTAGATTGGCAGGGTGGTTAGACCAATAACTTAATTTTTGTCATGTCGATACCCTTTCTTTAATGACTAAAAGTCATAGAAACTTGTGTGTCTTTAAATTTGCAGGTCTTCTTCCAGCACATTCTATGCTCTGTGATTCCGTACGGCCAAAATAACCTGTAGATTTCATTCAGCCCTTTTTTTCTATGCCTACAAATCCTGGTCTTGATCTTTTATTTCCTCCAATTCTACTTTAATCACTAATGTGTATAAAAGTACTCTAAGAAGTAATATGCATATATTTTGGTTACTTTCTTTAAATTTTATTTGAAAGATGTGGGGTACAATTCGGGATTAGGTACATAAGTTAATCATACAGGAAAAGTTTGGTACTCTTACTGATGTTATGTGCCACCACGCTCCCTCCCCTGGCAGTATTGCTTTACAGGCAATCCCTTTCTTATAGTATTACGATCAATGTTCAGGGTCTGCTTATGAGTGAGAACACGTAGTACTCATTTTGTTTCTGTGATAGATCACGGAGTGTGGTAGACTCTAATTCCATTCAAGTTGCTGCAAAGTTCACACATTTGTTTTTCTTTATGGCTGCATACTATTCCATCGTATAAATATACCACATTTCCTTTAAGAAGTAATGTTTTAAAATAGATTCAGAGTTAAGTTCAGAAATTAAGCCACTGCAGGAGACAGACATCTGCTATAATTTTGTGAGTCTGGATGAAGGAGGCCTTCCTCCTAACAACTGTGTGCTATTTTATCTCACGGGCTGTCTGGCAGTCACTTGAACACTCCTATTTTGGGTCAAATTTTTCAATGAAAATGTACTGATATGTTTTTGAAAGCCATGGTATTCATATGTTTGTGTAAGGTGTGTTAGTGCGTTGAATTTATAGATGAAAATGATATTGGTATTTTGGATAAAAATGCCTTACAGCCAGACTAGGAGCACTTAAGGGAGTGGCTTAAACTAGGGTTTTTTTTTTTTGAGTCGGAGTCTCACTCTGTCGCCCAGACTGGAGTGCTGTGGCCGCTCCTGGCCACCGCAGTCTCGACCTGCTGGGCTCTGTCGATCCTTCCACCTCAGCCTTCCGAGTAGCTGGAACCACAGGTGCGCGCTAACATGCCCGGCTAATTTTTGATTTATTGTAGAGATGAGGTCTCGCCAAGTTGCCCAGGCGGGTCTTGAACCCGCGGGCTCAGGCAATCCACTCACCTCAGCCTCCCAAAGGCGCGGGATTACAGGCTGAGCCACTGAGCAGTAGGATTTTAAGAGCAGTAATGGAAACAAATGTTTCCTTATGAGTAGACTCAGTCACGATAGCCATCTGTGATGTAGTGTGCTGGTCTTCATCATTGCTCACTTATCAAGAACTGTAGATAAAAGGAGAGATAAACCTTGCATGTGCCAGAGTCTCATTTTTCTCAATCAAGCTACATATTACAGTGAATCAGACACACTAACTACCTTCCAGGCAGGAGGATACAGCATAGTCTTATTTTTCTATATCGATCGCTCCTTTAATCTTAAAAGAGTGAGAAGAGAAAAGATGGTGGTTGTAAAATGGTCTAGATTAAGCTAGAAGACATATTTTAATGCCAACATGTCAATAGAAAGTACAGGTTATGAGGGAGAGACTAGGGGTTTTCTCTTTATGAAAGCAGTTGGGTTTTAAGAGATCCAGCTGCACATCTAGTCAGTAAATCAAGAATAATGCCCCAGAATCAGACTCTCTGAAGCACTCTTGCTTTGAGTTTGATATAATTCTCCATGATCCAAAGCTTCGGTTCATTTTTATCCTGGATTTTCATTTTTAGAAGTAACACAATAGGGAGTCACATGTATAAGGCTACAAATTATACCTATGACTGCATAATACATTTCTGGATAATACAGTATTACGGATACATGTCCTAATGCCATGTGGCCCTGAATGCCTTTGTTTTGGTGGTGTTGGTGTGAAGGGTGATCTGGTGGACTGAATCCCACACAGGGAAAAGGAAAATTTAACATCCACCAATCAACAAAGAAGGAATGCCATCGTCTTTCTTTAAGCATGGGAATCCAGCAGAAATCATTTCTGCAAAGAACTTATCTTCCAGTAAATCTGCATGATAGTTTAAGCCTGTGTTTTCTGAGCTAACATTAGCTGTAGTGCAATGATCAGGCTTCACCCTAGATGTACTAAGTCAGAAACGTGAGGATGAGATCCAGCCATCTGCGCGTCAACCGGCCAGGCATTCTAATGCATGATAAAGTTTGAGAACACTAGTTTAGTCCACTGATTTGCCTAGCAAATGTGGCCCTAACATCTTCAGCAAAGTCAATCCTTGTGGTTTTTTTTACACAATTTTGTTTATTTATTTGTTTTTATAAGGAATTGGTAACATTTTGAAAAGTAGCATTGCCATTTCTGAGGTTCTTCATTTGGTACAATTTTCATTTTAATTTTCTCCAAATAATGCACCATCATATGAGATTTTAGGAGAAACCACATGTGATATTGTATTCCTCTTAAAGTTTCTATTCATTTTAAGACCAGCAATGTGAATTAGACCCTGATTAAAACCTTAAGAAAATTAACAGAATTTAGATTGTATAAGTATTTCGGGACTATTTTGTTGTTCTTCTAAGCCTAATGCCACGTCTCTATTGATCATACGTTAGTATAGTCATTCATTGTTCTTTACAAAATAGAAACATTTTTCTGTAGTGAAGTGGTTGAATCAACAAGAAAATCAAGAGATGCCAAAGGAATGGGATTGAACCTATTCATGGCAGGTGTTTTGAGGGATCAGTGTACCCAACTTTGAAAAACAATGCTTGCCTCTGACATACTACGTGAAATAAAGTCATTCATGCAGCAGATTTGTATGTATATATGCTTATATGTAAATATACGATGACTACTAAATAAACCTAGTGGGACGGAATGTGATCTGACATAGGGAAGGACTTACCAAGAAGGGTTTGAAGCAAAATCTGAAGGAGAAGGTGGAACGAGGCATGCGGATGTCTGGGGGATGAGCCGTCCGGGCAGAGGGAGCAGCAAGGGCATGGTGCCGAGCAGGAGTCTGCCTGTGCCATTCAAGGTCATCCAACAAGCTAACCTGGCTGGAGCACAGTGAGCAAGGGAGACAGTAGCAGAGGACAGAGAAACTAGAGAGAAGGCCTTTGTGCTGGTTTAGGACAGAGATGATTATGCCTCGATTGTGTCATTAGTAGAGGTACTAAGAAGTTTACAGTTCTTCTCAAAGAAGAAGATGGGGATGTCTTAAAGGTAAATCTCGCAGGATTTACTGCCAGATTGGTATTCACTGTGACAGAAAAATATGTATCAACGTGATTCTGAGTTTCTGTCCTGATCAACTACGTGATTGGGTTGTGCTTGCTGAGACAGAGACATTCTCCTAACATTCTGTTAGAAGTAGATTTTGTACTTTGGGAGACTGAGGTGAGAGGACTGCCCGAGCCCAGGGGTATGAGACCAGCCTGGGCAACATGGTGACACCTCGTCTTTTCAGAAATCAAAAAATTAGCCAGGCATGGTGGTGCACGCCTGTAGTTCCAGCTACTTGGAAGGCTGAAACAGAAGGATCACCTGAACCCAGCAGGTTGAGGCTACGGTGGCTGTGAGTGTGCTGCTGCACTCCTGCCTGGGCAACAGAGTGAAACTCCGACTCAAAAAAAAAAGTAGATTTTGGGGGAACACTGAGAGTTCATTTGGGAATATTTGTTAAATCTGGGATTCTATTAGATATGCAAGCAGATATGCCATGTAGGTAATTGGAACTACAGGTCTAGGTAGAAGTAGAATCTGGAAATTATTAACTTATAGATGGTATTTAAGAATACAATGCTAGCTGAGATCTCCTAGGGAGTTAGTAACAGTGGAAGAGAAGTAAAGGGTCACGGGTACTTGAATGCTTTCATGCTAGGGAGAAGAGGAGGGATCAGCAAAGGAGACTGAAGCATGCCCACTGACATCAGGTGAGTCAAATAGTGATAACAAGTCAAACAATAAGAGGACTGAGAACTGACCATTGAATTCAGCAACATGGAGCTGGTGACCCTTATGAAGGTGAAAGCCTGACTGGGGCAAATTCAAGGTAGCGTGAGAGGAAGAAGCACATAGGAATACATATTTCAAGGAGTCTTAGGATAAAAGTGAGCAGTTACTAAGAGTCGTAGCTAGGTGGGAATGTAGGATAAAGCATTTTTTTGTTTGTTTTCTAGGATGGTGAAAGTATCATTTATTTGTGGATTAAAGAAAGGTGGTTAGAAGGAGATATTGATGGAAAATTGCCAGAGTGATGTGACATCATTCCTTTGGCAAAAGGGATGAGGCCAAGTGCACAAGTAGAGAGACTGGCTTTGGAAGGGTGCATCAATGGTTCCTTTATTAAGAATGAAATGAGAGTCAGTGGGGACAGGTGGGCATAGACATGGTAGTGATTAGTACTTAGAAGGGTGTGTCTTCTTGCTTCTGTTTCGGTGACACTGGAAACAAGTCGTGATCTGAGGTGAGGATGAACAAAGGGGTATTAAAAGTTTAAGAAGAAAAGATAGGAAATAGTGGATTCCTTCCTGTGCTACAGTCCATCTAAGGTCTATGGTCATAAATTTAGAGCATGACCAGTCAGCATTATATGCGGTTTTTTTCCTCACTTTAGCTGCATGGTGTAAGCATGCATGGAACAGACAGTAAGCTGGGTTAACCAGAGTTGAAATTTAGCTTGGCAAAATAAAATCCTTTGGAATATATGCAAGAGATTTTAGTGAAGGAAAATGGACTCTAATTTGGAGAATGAGTGATGTGGGGAGATGAGGTTGATTGATGGAAGTCTGTATAATCAATTTGTTATAAGGCACAGAGGGAATTTTAAACAGTGTCTGGAGTCGGACTGCTAACAGGATCTAGAAACATAAGAATTATGGACAGAAAGTAGGGTGCTTGAATCTGAGACTAAGGAAGGGGTACAGATGTTGTTAATGACGATAACTAGGATGCCCCCCAGGTGTTGCTAACTTCCTTGATGTTGTTCGTTTGTATCACAAATCATCATACTGAGCTCCAAACAGGTTTTTATCTTAAATAGTTATTCTATTTTTAATCAAGAAGATAAGTACAAATTTGCTTCTGTTCTGGAGTCATTTGGAGAATCAACCCAAAAACTAATTTGCAAATAATCTTGCACATCTATTGTTTTGCCAACTGTTTATACTCAGAAAGTAAATGGAATGCCAAAAATGTTAACATAATGGGACCCGAATTACTGAGTTCTACTTCCCAAGGGTTAAGTAATATTAATTCTAAATAAGACTATTAAGTTCTTTTCTGGGATTATGTCTAAGGCTGACTCCTTTACATGTTGCTACTTCAAATCAAAGCAGTTATTTATTTTTTAAAATAGCATTTAAATTATCACCTCTAGATATCTTGCCACTTACCATTCCGACAAACCAAGTTTAAAGCCAATACTGAAATAAATATTTGTTTTTACGCATACGTAATCAAGTAAAACTTTAAAGCATTTTATAGTTTTATTTAATGGTTACTCATTAAGGCTGTGTAATCTTCATTTTCCAGATTGGCAAATAAAACTGATGAGGTTAAGATACTTGTGTACAAGCCAGAGTTAGAGATGACATTAAGTTTTCCTGAGCTTTGATTTAGTAATATGATATTCAAACTATGGTTCACCCACTGATTTCCTCAAAGAGACATTTTTTAATGAATTCAGCCTTCAGAAGCATTTGGACTAGCTTGGAAATTGAATTTCATATCTGTATTCCCATCCACCCAGTAGAACAAGATGAACTTGGAGCTCAATCTCAATAGTAACTCAAATGAGAGAACTACTCAACGAGGTGCAGTTAGCTACCTGAGTGGTAATATTTTACAAAGTCAAGGATGTCAAGCACAAAAATCAAGAGTTACACTCCACCAACTCCCTTGTCTCTCAAAGAGAGGATTTATTTGCTTTATTACTCTTTTCTTCTGAACCTAGCCTGAGCCTCAGATTCTGTTCCAAGACAGCCAATACAAGTAGGTAAACATTGACATACAAGAAAAAACAAAACAAAGCAATTTTCCATTCAGGCTCTGGGAACTATGTCTTTGAAAGAATTAAGATAATGTCATCTCCAAATACCTCCCTTATAGCTAAAAGAATAGCATGGATACTAAAACATTGGCTGCATCAACATAGATCTATGCTTAAATAAGACAAGAAATACTGCTATGTATTGGACATGAGCTATGGTAGAACATGTAGTGTCAATAAAATATTGACATAGCATCTTTCCTCAGGGGATCCACAGTATTATTCCAAAGGAAGATGGGTTGGTAAGAGTTTGGACAAACATCAAATAATTACAAATTGTGATCATTTTTATAGAGAAGTGTGCATGCAGCATGTTACAGGAGAAAAGCAGGGGGACCTAATTAATGTGAGTGGGTCAGAGACGATCTCAACCTAGAAGTGATACTAAAACTAAGAACTTTCGAGCGAACCAGTATTACCCATGGCAATGTGCCAGTGCCTGCATGCATATGTGTGTGTAACTGGGGTTCACGGGTGCATGAACCTTCCTCCTCAGAGCCTCAGGAAGGAACAGACTTGGCATGTTTTAGGGACAGAAGAAAGGCCAGTATGAGGAGAAACTCTAAGAAAAAGCCTGTGTGTGAATGTTGGTGGTTTAATTATGAAGCAAGCTAAATGTGACAAGATTTTGAATGGATGGAGTATAATAAATGATGCTCCGTTTGACCTTTGTGTTGCTTAAGTGACATAAGTGGAAAGTGGATTGCAAGTCTCTGAATGGTGTGAGGTGAGCAACTGGAGACGGCTTGTAGAAACCACTCTTTTGAAACCCTTGTCTGTGCAAATGATTTAGTTAGAGATCTGCACTGTGAGTAATGAGAAGAATTTCAGTAAGTTTGACTAAAAAGGAGGATTTATGGAAACATTTTATAGGCTTCAAGGACTGGGATTCATATTAGAACTGGATTGGAATCAGGGATTGGGGCTCTGTATGGATCCCACAAATAACTCTGTCTTTCCTGTAGCTCTTTCTCTGTATTCACTCTCAACCTACCTCTGCAATGTTCTCTTTCTTTTTGTGAGCACTCTATGAGTGAGACCACATCTCAACCCAGAAAACATGCACTTTGAATGCAAAGTGACTTGTTTTAAGTGACATAATTATACTAGCATATCAGTAACAACTATGCGACTGTTATTTAAATATATTCAAATATAGAACTATACGTTCAGACAGATTCAGGGTTGTTATAGACCGAACTGTGCCCCTCCAGAATTTGTATGGTGAAGCACTAATCCCCATAGTGACTATATTTAGAGAAGAGGCCTTTAAGAACGTAATTAGGGAAAGTGAGATCGTAAGGGTTGACCCTAATCTGATAGGGTTGGTGTCCTTATAAGAAAAGAAGTGGATACCAGAGAGCTCTCTGCATAGGCAGGGAAGACAGTCTTGTGAAGTGACAGTGAAAAGATGCCTGTCTACCCACGAGAAAGGGAGCCCTCACCCAAATCTGAATTTGCCAGCACCTTGATGATTGACTTCTGCCCTCCAGAACTGTGAGAAAATAAATGTCTATTTAAGCCATTCAATCTTTGGTATTTTGTTACGGCAGCCCGAGAAGATGAATACAATGTTATTTATTAAAACCACAAGTTTAAGAATTAGTTTTCACACCCAAAGTTTCATTTTTATCAAATGGATGTTTTCACTTGTCTTATTATTTGCCAAACATAGTTAGTTGTCAACAGATATAATACTTAGAATGGGAAGGCTGATATCAGGTATAGTCACTGTAATAGCTCAACATCTTAATAGGCAACTCTAGTAAGCCCATTATCTGTCTTAATTATTGTTCCAAACGTATCAACTGTTTGAAAACCCAACCCATCCTTTCCTGGACTCATAAATAGAGAAGTCTTTAGGTAGTTTGCTCTTATTTTCCCAACACCAAATTCAAACCTGCCTACAAAGAGAAAATAGAGGTCAGGCACAGTGGCTCATGCCTATAATCCGAGCACTTTGGGAGGCTGAGGTTGGAAGATTGCATGAGTCCAGGGGTTTGAGACCAGTCTAGACAACATAGGGAGACTTCATCTCTGCAAAACATTAACTGAGGATGGTGGTACATGCCTGTAGTCCCAGCTACCTGGAAGACTGAGGTGGGAGGATTGCACCCTTGAGAAAACTGGTCTCAGCTTGAAGAATGAATGTTATCTCTTTGTGTCAGACAAAGAAAGATATTAAGTGTCCAGATGTCACAAACCTACATTTTATTTTCTGAAAGGTAGAGATGGCATTTGATAACTTCTTTCACTAAAAATGATCGTTCTTCCTAAAAGTTCTAAAAATCGACCTTCCATATGACCCCACAATCCCTCTATTGGACATATACCTGGAAAAACTCAAATCACTCTATAAAAAAGATACCTGCACATGTATGTTTATTGCAACATTGTTCACAATAGCAAAACATGGAACCAACCATGCTGCCCATCAAAAGAAGACTGGAAAAAATAATGTACAGATGCACAATGGAATATTACGTAGTCATAAAGAACAAAATCATGAACTTCGCCGCAACCTGGATGGACTTAGGGTCTATAATACTGAATGATCTTTCGCAGAAACAAAGAACCGAGTATCACATGTTCTCACTCATAAGTGGACCTTGAACAACTATCATAATACTCTGAGAAAAGGATTGGCAGTAGTGGGAAACTGCCTGGGGAAGGGGGGGCACACCTCATCAACAAGGGTAGCTGCACAATGAATATTTGTATGCCTAACTCTTAATTGTACCCCACAATTTTAAAATAAAAAAATAAAAATGATAATTCAAGGTTATTTTGTTCATGTTAACAGGATAGATCAGTGGTGTTTCAGCTGACACTACAAACACATCTAATTATTTTGTAGGGAAAAATACAGCTTCTATTTAAAACAGCTTCTGCAGCCCACATCCATGTAGCCCTACACTTAGATGAGAATTCAAATGGATACTTAAAGTAATTTAAAAAAATTTTTAAAAATAAAACATTACCAGGAGTGTCCCTGTGCTTGGTAACTGACACGTTTTCTTTCAAACAATGCACAGAAAACTTGCCCCTTAAGTTCTTGGCTGGTTCCCAGTGAGGATTTAGCCTTTATCCCTATAAAACTTCAGCTTAAACAAGATGTCAACTTTTAATTACTGTTAAATTAAGGACTTGAGATGTTTTATCTTTAGACCTTTTCCATTTATCTTAGCTCAACCTTACAGAATTGCCTCATTTAATTGTACTTTCTAATGCACTTAATAAAACTTATATACATACAATACTTCTTTTCTATTTTCACATATTCATTAAACATATGTAAACTGTTTTCTTACTTTCATAACAGAAATTAGGACTCTCCTCCCCAAATTATTGCTGATGAGTAACCCAATATTTTCTCTTTTCATTTCTCCTAATAAGAGTCTCAGAATTTAGTCTTGAGCTTAATTTGTATAGTTTTTCTAAGGCAATCATTCCTTTGAATTTAATTTTTAGTTTTCTGTTGTCTTGTGTTGTTTCTAGTTTTATTTTACGCAGGCCATCACAGACTTTTAGGAAGGATGTAGGTTATCAATAAGCTCATTAACTTTAAACAGTAACTTATACATCTATTTTATCGAGCTGTTGTCTTAATTATTACTGGCATAAAGCATTAGGTTAAAATTAAATATTATTAATAACACGTTTTGAAGAATAAGACCATATTAGCAAATTATAATTGGGGATGTGTTTAAAATATAACTTCAAAATGTTAAGACAGATTTTGAAACACTAATCTATTGCTTACAACAGTATCAAAATAATATACGTGCAGTAATGTGATCAAAGGTACTTTCATACTTGTGCAATAATTTATGTCACCTTGAATTTATCTGGAGGGAGGACATTGAAACTGTGCTTATTTTAGCAACCTTTGTTTTCAACTTGATGAGCAAAGGTGTTTTTTGTATTCAGTTATAGTGTATACAACAAAAACTTATTTTGTTGATGTATTTTCAGTTGAGAGTTTCCTTCTGACTTAGTACCAAAAGGTTATTCTGAATATAGAGTAGGATGTGCAATACATAATTTTAGCCTTATCTCTGGATTTAATTCGCGTAATGGCTCCATGTTCTGGAAGTTAGCAACGTGCCTGGGTCTTCCTGCTTCTCTATCGCCTCCTATTGATTTCCTGATTGATTCATGTTGATAAACCATGTCTTGGAGAGTTCAGGCAAATGTGATCTGTATCTCTTTTTCATTATCTATTTTCTTAAAAATGATGATAAATGTCAACTTTTGAAATCAGATTATAAAGAATTATCAGACTTACTAACAACTGGGGGCAAAGTTATTTTAATCACCATATTAAACTAGGGGGTATTTTTAACAGGTAGATTTTTAAAAATCTTAAAAAGGTAAGGCATAACGTTAAGATTTGTTATTTACAGCAAGTTGTAGAGAAAAATCATAATTAAAATCCTTATAATTATATGCTTATGAGCCAGGCTCGGTGGCTCAGCCTGTAATCCCGCGCCTTTAGGAGGCTGAGGTGAGTGGATTGCCTGAGCCAGCGGGTTTGAGACCCACCTGGGCAGCGAGACCTCAGCTCTACAATAAATCAAAAAATCAGCCGGGTGTGGTAGCGCACGCCTGTAATTCTGGCTACTCGGAAGGCTGAGGCGGAAGGATCGCCGGAGCCAGCAGGTCGAGGCTGTGGTGGCTGGGAGCGGCCACTGCACTCCAGTCTGGGCGACAGAGTTTTTAGTTGGAAAAAAAAAAAAAAAAAAAAATCCTTATGCTAAATAATATTTCAGTAAAAAGCAGTATATATTTATGTGATGATTAAGGATTAAATGCTAGTTAATATCAAAGGTGATAGAATAATAAACATTTATTGATTAATTGAATTTTATTTTTTCCTCTTTTACTAATTAATTCCCTAAATTTGTTATTAAGTAATTATAGTAATCTATTTTAAATGTACTGATAGATAAAATATTATTTTTATTTTATAAGTATATTTGAATATTCATGAATTCTTTCTTTAACATATACGTAAAGTAGACATAAAAATAAATTTTTATGGATCTTGATCAACATTCCGATTAAGTGGCTTCCTATATACTTCAGTGAATAAAAGATTAGACTTTGGAATTTGGACTAAAATACATGTTTATTGTATGAATTAACTAGTACTGCTTTTTAAAAACCTATGTAAATATTGGTTTACCTGGCTGATTAAGTTATTCCTTAAAAGCGTTATAAGTGAATAGCTAATGAATCAGTTACTTTTGAAGGTAAGATTCTATACTTGACTCATGGTCATAAACTGTAATTTTGGATGTGCCACAAATGTCTACTGATGGACAGTAAGACAGAATTATTATTTCTGCTAGAAAAACAATTAGGTCAGATACCACTTGCCTTTAAGAAACAAAAATACATATTGCATGCTTTCATGTGCAGGTACTCTGCACGCACCATCTCAAATACTCACGCCAACCCTCAGACCCATTTGCAGATAGGGAAACTCGGACTAAGAGGTCAAGGAACTGCCCTAGGCACCATGACTAATGAAAAGTGACGCTTGGGTTGGAATTGAGGTTCATCTGATTGTCGGTCATAATATTTTCTTTCTTTTATCACCTTCCCTCTTCAAAAGGAAGGAAAAGCAATTCTTGCGAGGACGTTTGTGAAAGATACATCGATCACATTCCTTCAGGATGCCTAAAAATTGCAAACATGGAGATCTTTAAAAATCTTTCGTGTGTATTACTTTTCCATTGAAAGTCACTAATCACTTTGTGCATTCTTGCACCATAAAATAATCATGTTTTCTATTTTGATTTCAATTTTTCCTTTGAATTGAGAACAGTTGAATTGATGGACAACTGTGCAGCATTTGGAACACTAAACTAGTTTTTGCAAATCACTTTTTACTGTTTTTGTACAAAGTAGTTAGTAAAGTAATACAGAAAATCGCGTCATCCAAAGTTGTATTTTTTCTTTATCTCAAGCCTCTGATTTAAGACTAAAAATTAATTAGCCTTCTTTCCATTCTTTTTATAGCCCTTACAAGTACTAGCAGCTGGCTTCTACTTGCTGAATTATTTATTTAGTGGGCCAGGATGACTTTTCACATATAAACATCAAACGTGAGTTTCAACCAAGAGCACATGAAGCTACAGCAATATTTGGCTTAGGACAAATATTGGGAACTTGTGCCACCAAAAAAAAGGGGGGGGGATTTTTTTTACATCATGAACTTTTAGGTGACATATAAATAAGCAAAAGAGTAAATGCTAAAGCCCTGGCACTCAAGGGTCTAGCCTAAGATAAAACAAATGGCAGCACAGTTGGCAATCTGTACTCCATGATTGTTTGAGGTTAAAAATTTTACAAATATTTACAGTAACTATTTGTGTGACTGAACTGAATGAACTGCTCTGAAATCCAAGAAACAATTTAAGAAACAGTTTTAAGGTCAATTCAACCCTAATCAAGATGTTACAGAATCTTCTTTGAAAAAGTATTTGCATTCATATCTCATCGATCCAATTTATACTGTGAATTTTGTGTACTAAATCTGTATTTTTCTTTTAAGGATTTAAAAAATTAAAACACGCATGCATACATACACACACATGGCCCATTAAGCATTAAGGATTATATTGAGGCTTATTTATATCTTTATATATTTACAAGTAAACTATAGCCAAGTTTAAAAATAAGAGCAAACTCTAATTAATTAATTTATTATTATTATTATTTTTTTGAGTTGGAGTCTCACTCTGTCGCCCAGACTGGAGTGCAGTGGCCGCTCCCGGCCACCGCAGCCTCGACCTGCTGGCTCCGGCGATCCTTCCGCCTCAGCCTTCCGAGTAGCCGGAATTACAGGCGCGCGCTACCACGCCCGGCTGATTTTTTGATTCATTGTAGAGATGAGGTCTCACTGCCCAAGCAGATCTCGAACCCGTGGGCTCAGGCAAACCACTCACCTCAGCCTCCCAAAGGCGCGGGATTACAGGCTGAGCCACTGAGCCCGGCTTCTAGCTAATTTATTAAAGAACCAAATGTGTTGTATATATATATATATATATATATATATATATATATATATATACACACACACACACACACATATATATGTATATTTCTTGAAAGCATTCACTTGCTTCCCTAATATTGGAGTGTATCCTAGTGTATCATTTTTGAAAGAATGCTTATTAAAAAGCGCAATCCTTCAGGTTGTATGTAACTGTCACGACTTTAGTTTCCAACGGAGTATCCTAAAGAGCGTAGCACAGACTTTATTTAGCCAAATAAAACCATACAGCCACATTCACTGTTCCTGATTTATCGCCATTATTTCTGACTTGGAACAGCCCTCCCTCGATGTGCTGTTTTATGCCTTTGATTCCGAATGCCCTTTGGTGGCACGCTGCAGCGCTTCGGGAAGGAGAGGCCCAGATCCTAACGTTTTCATGCATCAGGGCCTGTGGCTGTGGCGACGCTTGCAAAGTCATCAACCCTGGAGTGTCTGAGATTTTCCTTTATCACTGGAGATGGATGGTGTCGCAGTTCTGTTCTGGAAGGCTCAGGTATAGCAGTGACTTGTTGGTCATTTTCTGAAGTAAAAGAGATCAAGCGATTCTACCTTTGGGGGCTGTCTTCACTTTAGCCTTGGACAGAATCACTTTCCTCATCTCTCTTCTTAGTTCCTCTTCTCATCCACACACAAAACCTGCCACACCGAAATTCTTTCTTTTTCTGAGACCTAGCCTCTTTGCATTGCTTGGAGTGCTTTATTTAAACTGGCTTTGATCATTTTTTTTTTATATGAAGACTGGTAATAACTTATGATGTGTTCTCTTCCCTGGGCATTGCATTTTAATCAGGAACACATGCATGCAAATTCGAATGGCGCCCTTTCAGGCATCCTGAAATGGTCATGAGTTTCTTTGTTGCCCCCCCATATCACACCAGATCAGAGACTGCTTAAGTCTTAGGCCTGGCTCTCTGCTCTAATTTTCTCAAGAGAAGAAACTTCCAGTGACACAGATATTCCCGTTACTTTTCTCACTCTGCCATATATGCGTTTCCTTTCTTCCTCTCAGCTAATTCAGGATTGTAAATGTCCTTTTGTTGACATGTTTTTCTACTCATTCATTTTCCCAAAGATTAGACTTTGCCACTGCTGTGTGTAATTTCTTCTTTGTTTTTCTCTGGGAAGAGTGTAATGTAGCTACATTGATGCTTGAACACTAGCACAGCGTGATCATCATTTTATATCTAGGGGAGTGGTTCATGCTAGCAAAACACACAGATCAATAAAAAGAAATTTTCACAAAACTCCGAAGCTAGCATTAAAAGAAGAGAAAGCGGCTGGGTGTGATGGCTCAGTCTGTCATCCCAGCACTTTGGGAGGCCAAGGTGAGAGGATTGCCTGAGCCCAGGGGTTCGAGACCAGCCTAGGCAATTTGGTGAGACCTTGTCTCTACAATAAAGCACAAAAATTAGCCAGGCATGGTGGCGTGTTCCTGTGGTTCCAGCTACTTGGAAGTCTGAAGCAGAAGGATCACCTCAGCCCAGCAGGAGAAGGCTGCGATGGCCATGAGTGTGCCACTGTACTCCAGCCTGGGCAAACAAGAGTGAGATTCCATCTCAAAAAAAAAAAAAAAAAGAAGAAGAAGAAGAGAAAGCAATATTCACACGAAATAAATGACATTTCCAGAATATCAATAAGCAGTACAATTTTCAAAATAGCATATACTAGCAAATTATACCATATCATTTTAAGAAAGTTAGAAAACTAAAAACAGAAAATATGAAGAAAATGGAAATAACTACGGCTCTATTTATGACCTGTTCATTTTATGCCGACATGATGCTGAGGAACCCGCCTGACTTGTCTAGTAAAATTCTGCTCAGTAACCCTGTAAGAAGGTGTCATTATCATTCCCTTTCACAGATGAGGAAACTGAGGTTAAAGATGCTTGGGAACACAAACAAGGATCCCCAACTGGGAAGAGGAAGAACCAGGATTTAAGCCCCAGGACCCTTGACTTGCAATGTTTGCTTTCTCCTGCCCTGAGCTGTTGCCCTAGATGAACTCTCCTTAGCAGGTGTGTCAGTTCAAGACCACAAGCCACCTGGGTCTCTAACGGAGTAAAGGTTTTCTTCGCAAGTGAACGCTGAAAGTCACAATTAAAATCCACTTTCTTCCTTTCACCTAGTTCAGCTGGAGCTAGTGGAAAATACGTAAATCTCAGGAGTGTTGCTAGAGTGCGCCTAACACTGTCCAAGTCTGCGTTTGCTGTTAGTACTCAGATGTGCTAATCTTTCTGAAACAGTATTTCTCAGTGTCTTACCTTTTGATTAAAATAAATATCTCACAACCACACTCAACATTCTTTGAAATTTTAAAAACAAAATTAGTATAGTATAAATATACACCCTGGCAAGGAGACACGAGGCCCGTTGTTTCTAGTCAGACAGGCCTTCTCTCTGCTGCTCAGATTCTGATACTCCATCCCCGTTCCTGAGGAAGGTTCACATAACACGAACACAAAGTGCCGTTGTGACATCCGTCTTCCCAGGGACAGGATCCTTATGTGTTTGGCACAGGAAAGCTAGAAAAATGGCTTACTTTGCAACAATAGAGGGGAATTTATCAAATGTTCTTGATATTTCAGAGGAACAGATTATAGAAACCAGAAAATACAAGCGTGCTGGGAGAGCTGAAAAGACCAACATAAAAATAAAGGTGAAAGAAGCAAGAGAACGCTGATGCCGTAACGTAGAGTAAGGAGAGAACATTTGGAAGTTTAAAACTCTGACGACTCATATCTTATTAGTTCTTTGGGCTTTTATATCGTAGGAATTGTCAGTCAATCATAGCCTGGTGTATTGTAATGCTTGCAACATAAAGGTTAGGGAGATTAGCAAAGTGTAAAAAACAGGCTCCAGAACAATGCACATGACAAGACCTCATTTTTGTAAAGGCATGCCTTCATGGGAAGGTTTTAAAAATATTTCTACTGGAGCACAGGGTAAGGAATGCTAACACTGAGGGGAATTGGAAGCAGATGGAGGCCGCAGAGTGGTGTCAAGTTTTGGCTTGTGTGTGTATTACTCGAGCATTTTATGAAAAGGATGGATTCGCGTATTTATTGTATAATTAAGGAAGAAGGCTTAGAAATAAAATACATCAAGGTTAGGAATTTTTTCCTACCTTTATTAAAATTGCTCTCTATTAATCGCTTGGTGAAGATCAAAACAACAACAAGACTAGTTCTAGTTCTCCCGGGAGAGTTGTAATAACAGTTTGTTCTTTAAACAGATTAAACCAGATCTTAGGTTTTGAAAATTCATGTCCCCCTTTCCCTTTTTTCTTTCTTCTTTTCTCCTCCATCTCCCTCTCTCTTCCTTTTTCTTCCTCTCTCTCCTTCCTTTCTTCTTCTCTCCCCTACCCATTTTGCCTTCAAGTGGTCTATTGTTTCAACAAATTAACAGCAAAATCAAAAAGGGACACAAACAGAAATGGTAGCCACCTGAAGGTCACCTCAGCAAGGACAGCTCATTATGTCCCATTAATGTGTTTGAAGTTAGGAAAAAGAAAGCCTATACATGTCATTATTCCATCATTCATTCTAGTTTTTGATGCCGAGTAGACAAAGTACTGGAGAAACAGCTATCAGACCTTTTTATTCTTGTCCCTTTGCACGGTTTTGTAGGCTTCACACCATGTTTTATCTAGTTGGCTTTCATACTATGTGACTTTGACCGAAGGACAAACGTTTTCTTGTGTAGATGTTTGTTTACTTAGTAGACACATTCATAGTTACTCTATGCTGACTGTATTATGCGCTTATGATACGGCATCATTTATTATTTTAACAACCTTGAATGGCTAGTATTAAAATTGTATGTTATACTTAAGGAAACTGAGGCAAGTATTAAATTTCTTCAGCCTAAGATTACAGTGAAAGTGACAGAGCCGGGATTCAAATCCAAGTAGGTGTCTTCCCTGCCCATTTTTCTTTACCATAAAATCCTGATTCTTAATGTTAAAAAAAAAAAATCAGCTGTTTTATCACTTTCTTGGGGACTCACTAAACATTTTAAGATCTAAGATTTTCCATGAAAAAGAGATTGTGGTTTTAGTGTCTGCTATAATATGCTATGCTTCTTACTTACTCTTGCCTTAAAAATAAGTTAATAAACCTAATGGCAATTAAGTACAATCCAAGAGAACAGAAGAAGCAGTTGGGGTTAGGGCGAGGGGTGTCTGTAGTTTGTCTTCATTATTTTGTGTAGAAAGCCACTCAGATCAAGGTGATGTAGTTTCCATCAGAATTAAAATAGCCTGTGAATTCTAGAGTGCATGTTAATAGAAGGGAATGTGGAGAGACCTGCCAGCATTTTTAACAATAATACAGCTGTGCACAGAGGCCTTAGACCGTTCAGGAAAGATAATCAGGACAACATTCCAGTGTGAATGGAAATGGGAAGGAAAAAAAGGTTCCACATTTCTCTCCCGCTTAGAAACCTTCTACTCAGCAACACTATTGAAGACCTTGTCATCCACCATTACAGTTTCAAGTTGATTTGAGATACAGTTATTATACCTCCCTGATTACAAACTCTTACATTGGAAGGAACTAGCCTAGCCCATAAAACAACTAAAGATCTTTTAAATTATTACAGTTTTAAATGAAGGTCTGTGTTATAAATGAGCATAAAATAAACACTAAATCATGCATCCCATTTAATTCAGCCAGAGAAGCTAAAGATTTTGCCACAGATGGGATGGAATGGTGGAAGAGAAAGCTTTGTCAGTTAATTTTATTTTTAATCTAATTACCTTTTTGGCACAGCAATTTGGAATCCAATATACCTACCAGAATTACTTTTCCAAATTTTACTTATTCAGATCTACTAAATTAGGATACATGTCGATATATTTTGAGAAAGCTCCCAGTTGATCCTGATATCCACCAATGTTTTGGCTGGGCTCAGTGGCTCAGCCTGTCATCCCAGCACTTTGGGAGGCCGAGGCAAGTGATTTGAGACCAGCCCAGGCCACTTGGCAAGACCTCATCTCTATAATAAATCAAAAATTAGCTGGGTGTGGTAGCATGTGCCTGTAGTTCCGGCTACTTGGAAGGCTGAAGCGGAAGGATCAACCCAGTAGGTTGATGCTGGGGTGGCAGTGAGTATGCCACTGCACTCCAGCCTGGGCGACGGAGTGAGACGCCAACTCAAAAAAAAAAAAAAGAAAAAGAAAATTAAAAAAAAAAAGACCAATGTTTTGATCTAAGAAGGACAAGTGTTAGTTTTCTTACACACAAATAAATATCTCTACACAAATATACATATATAATATATATTATACACATACACATATATACCGTATACACATACTCTGTATATACCTACACATATGTACTGTATATACACAGCAACAGGTAACTTTTCACCTGTCTTATTTATTGTTGTAATCCAGTGCCTGGTTCCCAAAAAACCTCTCGGTAGATGTTTGTCAAATGAACAGAAATTCTCAAAGGGGCAAGGGTGGAATAGAATCAGTGACCCAATTATCCGATTGTTTATGACGAGGAAAACACAGTTCCAAGCACTTCCTTAGTATACAGTGTTTACAGACCTCAAGGCCTGAAGTTACCAGCAAGGGGTTTTGGGATGGCAAAATGGCAAAGCTGGTTGTGTTAAGGGTGGGGGTGGGAAGGTCGAGGTTAATCTCCTGTCAGTACTTATTTTCCTCTATTTTTCTAAAGCCAGGCCTCTCTATTGTTAGCTTGCCAAGTCCTGCTCCTCGGTGCCAATCTGCATTTTTTCCTTATTTTGCAATGTGGTTGAATCCTGAGTTCATGCTCTGCATCCTCATGGTTGCCCAGACGATGAAGAATTGGTTTGGTTTTCACTTTTCTTCCCTGTTATGACATTATATGTGGAAATAAATTGTCATGTACCATTGATAAAATGGTTTGTTTACTAACGCTTTGCTTGCTGATGCTTTGTTTACTAATGAATTTTTTTTTTTTTTTGAGTTGGAGTCTCACTCTGTTGCCCAGACTGGAGTGCAGTGGCCGCTCCCGGCCACCGCAGCCTCGACCTGCTGGGCTCTGGCGATCCTTCCGCCTCAGCCTTCCAAGTAGCTGGAACTACAGGTGCGCACTACCATGCCTGGCTGATTTTTGATTTATTGTAGAGATGAAGTCTTACCAAGTTGCGCAGGCGGGTTTCGAACCCTCGGGCTCAGGCAATTCACTCGCCTCAGCCTCCCAAGGTGCGGGATTACAGGCTGAGCCACTGAGCCCACTAATGAATTTTAAGTACTCAAAAGATCGCCGGGCACATAGTAGGGACTCAATCAATAGTTTATTTCAGAATTAAAAATACACATCTCTTGTGAAATCAGCCTAAATGCCCATCAGCTGATAACGAATTAAAGAAGGTGTTTCAGAAAAAAATGTTATATATATATCATTGAATACTATTCAGCCATAAAAAATAATGAAATAATGTCTTTTGCAACAGCTTGGATGGAGTTAGAGGCCATCACTTCAGGTGAGGTACCACAGGAACAGCAAAGCAAGTACCACATTTTCCCTCACTTGTAAGTGAGAGCTAAGCTAAGGATCTGCAAAGGCAAAGAGAATGGTCGAAAGGGCATTGAATACTCAGAAGAGGAAGAATGGGAAGGGGAAGGAGGCAAGAAAACTCAGCTGCCTCTCTGATGCAATGTACACAGGGGAGGATGGTGAGTACGTTTAAAGCCCGGACTTCCTGGCCACTATCCAATGCGTCCATGTAACCCAAAACCACTTGTGCCCCGTAAAGCTATTGAAATAAAAAAATAAAGCCGAGCTCGGTGGCTCAGCCTGTCATCCCGCGCCTTTGGGAGGCTGAGGTGAGTGGATTGCCTGAGCCCGCGGGTTCGAGACCCGCCTAGGCAGCGAGACCTCATCTCTACAATAAATCAAAAAATTAGCTGGGCATGTTAGCGCGCGCCTGTAATTCCGGCTACTCGGAAGGCTGAGGTGGAAGGATCGCCGGAGCCCAGCAGGTCGAGGCTGCGGTGGCCGGGAGCGGCCACTGCACTCCAGTCTGGGCGACAGAGTGAGACTCCAACTCAAAAAAAAAAAAAAAAATACATCAAACCCATATTTTAAGTCAGAGGTTTATTCTTCAATTTATGTTTTGTATCTTCTATTCAATGTTCAGTGCATCCTTCCAACAACTGGAGGTGGATAAGGCAGTTACTGTCACAGACGTTTTACAGAAGAGGAAACAAAATCACAGAAAGACAAAATGTATTCCTTTATTTCGCAAATTCATATAAGTTTAAGTTTGGAAAGACCTTAGATATTATCTGGTTTAAATCTACAGCATTCCCACCTAACTGCTGTTCTTGAATTCCTTCGGTGCTGAAGAAGGCCCTACCTCTGAAAACACATCCATCCATCCCCTTACAAGGTTCAAGCCTTTGTGTCCGTCTATGGAGTCATTGCCTTTATGATAGACTTTCACCTTTAGAAAACATGTCATGTACCCTCTGAGGATTCTCTTGTCGTGGATGAGCCCTCTGATCCTTCAGTCATTCTTCATGAGACACAACTTTGAAACTGTGTAGCCACCTCTTACCTTGCTTCTGCTTCTGCTTCAATCTGTTTAGTCTCTCCAATAATTGCACTCATGACTTGAAAACAACTTCTACTTAGGAGTCCCCATTACGTTCCACATAATTTATCTATGCCACTTCGTTTAATCTTTGCAATAACTCATTTAAATTGTTTGGATGAAGACTCTTTGGCTGGAGGAACAGAAATCTATCTGAAGTAGCTTAAGCGCAATGAACCGAGAGGGAATTCCGTGGCATGGACTCCAGAAAACAAAGGGAACTTTTGAAACGTGACAAGTCACCTGAGCTTAGCTACATGGGGAGAAGTTCTGACAGGGAGAAAGGAGTAGAACTCATCTAAGGTGGAGGCCTAAGTGGGCTTGGCAGAATTTATACCCGACAGCTACCACATTTGTTTCACAGATAAACTCTTGAAATTTTCTGGAGCATTAAACTTGTTTTCCTTAATATACCTGGTCAGCCTGATGAAGGACATAATTCCTTGACTGACCTCTCTACTAGCTGATCAGTCTTCCCTGAAAATGTACACATGAGATTAATTGTTCCCATATTGTCTGCAATTTTTCACACCCTCTTCATGCCCTTTAAATCCTGTTTCGCGTTTGCTTTTTAAGGGAGTTGTGACAGTCGATTTTAGATGTCAACTTGCCTGGGATAAGGGATACTCAGACAGCTGGTCCGGAATTATTGCTGGGTGTGTCTGTGAGGGTGTTTCTAGAAAAGGTTAACATTTGAATCAATAGTATAGAATATCCATCCTCACCAATGTGGATGTGTGTCACCCAATCCACTGAGGGCTCAAATAGAACAAAAACATGGAGGAAGGGAACTATTTTCTCGAGCTGGGACATCCATCTTTTCCAGGCCTGGGACATTGGAGAATCTACTTCTCAGGCTTTTGGACTTCAGGCTGTTTTCTGCCACTAGCTTTTTCGGTTCTCCAGTTTGGACATGGCCAATCACGGGACTTCTTGGTCTTCATAATTGCATGAACCAATGATGCTTATAATAAATCTCTGTATGTATCTATGTTTCTGAATCTATATCTATATATCATCTATCTGTATCTGAGGGGGATAAACTGGAATTATTTTTGGAGCATAGGCCCCTAGTAGTACAGCCTTCCTCCTCTAGGTAAGTGTTCTAGGAACCCATTGGCATAAGGGTCCCAGCCAGTGTTCTTGTGACAGGTTGTGTTCAGCTTCAATGTAATTTTCTGGGAGACTCTTTCAGTGTGTTTGTCTGTCTCAGGATAGGTAATTTACATGAACAACCTGCCCACATCTTGCTGAGTGTTCAGCAGTTGTTTTTTTTGTTGTTGTTGTTGTTTTTTGAGTTGGAGTCTCACTCTGTCGCCCAGACTGGAGTGCAGTGGCTGCTCCCGACCACCGCAGCCTCGACCTGCCGGGCTCCGGCGATCCTTTTGCCTCCGCCTTCCAAGTAGCCGGAACTACAGGCACGCGCTACCACGCCCGGGTGATTTTTTGATTTATTGTAGAGATGAGGTCTCGCTGCCCAGGCGGGTCTCGAACCCACGGGCTCAGGCCATCCACTCACCTCAGCCTCCCAAAGGCGCGGGATGACAGGGTGAGGCACCGAGCCCGGCTCTTCAGCAGTTTTTGACCCCAAAAGGCGTGACCTCTGTGCCCCACCCTCTCTCTTCACCAGCTCTCACCCCAAGCGATGTTTGTTTGTTTCCGCGAATGAATAAAAGTTGTCAAATGGAAATGTTTTGCTGATATGGAAGAGGTAAAATGAGAACAGCAGAAGTACTAAAAGGCATCAGAATTGATGAGTTCTGAAACTGTTCTGAGCAGTGGAAATAGTGTCTTGGCAGGTGTATTGTGTGCAATGGAGAGTGCTTTGAAGGTGACTAAAGTTTAAAGGTGGAAGAATAAATACACAATTAAAAAAAATAAGTTCAATTTTTTGCTTGTTTGTTTTTAGGTCTTCCCTTGTACACATGAGATCTGACATTCTAGGAAAAGTACTGCACACACCGCATTGCTGAATATCACGAGGGTCAACTTTGAAGTACTCCCCTTGTGAAGGTATGCACCGATGCCAGTGCCTGGTCCACCCATCAAAGCAATTTTGGAACTCTTTTTCTGGAATGGCTATCAGAGCTATTGTCCTTATGTGCTGAGGTGTGACAATTAAGTTTGCGAACTTGCCACTGCGCTTATATAGCTGTATTGCAACGCCCTCCCTACTCACCTGATGTGGCCCCCAGTGACTTTTTTCTTTACCCAAAGATAAAGGAAATATTGGAAGGAATACATCTGATGATATTCAGGACATCTAGAGTAATGTGACACCAGTTCTGATGGCCATTGCAGAAAAAGAGTTCCAACGTTGCTTTGACAGGCAGACTAGGCACTGGCATCGGTGCCTACCTCCACAAGCGAATACTTCAAAGGTGACCACTGTGATATTCACCAATGAGGTATGTAGCCCTTTGTCTAGGATGAGCTCATGAACTTAATTATCGGACCTTGTGTGTCTTCTATTAGTTCAGCTTATTAGGAGAATCTTGACTAATACAGTAGTCTATCACCTGATTCCTTCATCACTCTACAATGCATCCATGTAACCAAGACAACCTTTGAACCCCTAAAGCTGAAATAAAAATTTTTATAAAAAGTTTTAAAAAGTCAATAATTTGCACACGAGTGTTTAAGTATCTCTGAATTATTCTTTGACCATGGTCTCTAGAACATCTTTCTCTACTCTGTATTTTTGTCTACCCTGTAAAATAGTTCCCAATGATTCTTGCCTCCTGATATTCATGCTGTTGTGTAATTCTCTCCCCTTGAGTGTGGACTGGTCCTAATGGTTTACTTCAAACATATACAAGGTGGAAAAGATGATCAGATATCAAATCCAAGATCAGGTATAGAAAAGACTGTGGCTTTTGCCTTGTCTGTTCTCACTTGCTGTCTCTGGCTCTTTCTCTCCTTGCTTGTTCACTTTGATGAAAGCAAGCTGGCATGTTAGGATCTGCCCTATGGAAGAAGCTCACGTAGCAGGAAACCAAGGGCAGCCTCCCGCCAACAGCCAGTGAGCAATGAAGCACTTAGTCCAATAGCCAGTGAGAAATTAGATCCTGCCAACAACATGAGCGACCCTGAGTGTAATGCTTCTCCAGGAGAGCCTTCAGATGACTGCAGCCACTGCTGAACAACTTAATTGCAGTGATGGATCCTGAAGCAGAGAGATCACACCTGCATTCCTGACCAAAAAACAGTAAAATAATAAATATTATTGGTTTTTGTTTTGTTTTGTTTTTTGAGCTGGAGTCTCACTCTGTCGCCCAGACTGGAGTGTAGTGGCCGCTCCTGGCCACCGCAGCCTCGACCTGCTGGGCTCTGGCGATCCTTCCGCCTCAGCCTTCCGAGTAGCCTGAATTACAGGCATGCGCTAAAATACAGAATTTTTAATAAATAATTCCATTTTTTGCTTGTTTGTTTTTAGGTCCTCCCCTGTACATATGAGATCCGGTTAGACTCAGCTGGGATGCATGTTAGACTCAGCTGGGATGCATTCAAAATGCCAATGGCTACACATCTTCCCAAAGCCATCACATTTGAATCTTTTGTAGTGAGACAGGCATCAGTATTCTTAACGTCTCATCATTTTGCAGAGATGATTCCAATGTGCAGCCAATCTTGAGATGAGAAATGGGGAGTGGACATAAGCACTTTGGACTGGGAAGGACACTGGAGGCTTTATAAGTAATGTCAAGTTCTCTTGCATAACCACTTCTCTTTTCTTCTGATTTCCAAGAGATGCCTGGACATCTGTATTGGAAGCAAGTGCCTTCTGTAATTCCAAGCAGGCACGTTTGGGAACTGCTGGCTCGATCCAGCTTCAAAAAAAGCCCTGTCATATCTAGTTATCCTAACAACGCCTTTTTTAAAAAGTAAACCGCTTTATAATTACTTGGGGTTGACACTGAGATTTCAGCATTGCCTTTTGATGCCCAGAAGTTTCTGAGAAACGGTTACAAATGAGTGGGTGCCGGCCCATGTTTCTACGAGTGTGGACATCTCATTGACAAGGGGGATGAAAAATGGGGATCTCATGTTTTCTCAGGTGTTGCATAAAAATCAGATGTTAGTAAGCCTGCTGTCTTGCTGTTTTCTGTGTACCAGTCAGACTCAAGCACATAAAATATTTATTTGTAGTCTGTTCAGTCATTTGTCCTTCCATTGATGAAGGGAGCTTCTTAGCCTTACTCAACTCCTTTCAATAACAACAATAAAAAAAACCGAATAAAATGTTTTGCTTTGTTTTTAAAAGAAGTACATTGCTTTTTCTATGATAATGGCTACATCCGCAGCCTCTTGAATTTTACCTCAAAACAGATGTGTTGCTACAGTTGGTGAAAATAGGCATAGACATATGATTTAAGACAGGAAGTAAAAAAAAATAAATTGTTCAATTAAGACTGCAGTGAACATTTTTGGGAGAAAGTAGCCACCCGAGCTGGAACTTAGCCAAGACCACAGTCAATGCCTTAACCCGTAGAAAGAAGGAAAATGGGAAGCAGGTAAGCCTCCAGTCTATCCCCCTCTGTCAGAATGTACTGCATTTATGTTCCTGTTGCCATGTGCAACTCAGGTGGGAGAGAAATTTATTACCAGATTTGTAGAGAAGGACGTGTGACTAGTTTGCATCTCATAACTCAAAAGCTAGAGTAACCAGCAAAAGTCCCCAAAGAGAAATTTCTCCCATGTCCCAGAATGTTTAAATGGTGTACAGTATGTGAGCCGATAGCCATCAGTCAGGAGGCCGGTGTTGGGACGTCTGCTGGGAACAAAAGGATATATTCAGGATTCATAGAAAACAGAACGCATGGCCTTATTATTTCACTATCAAGGAAGTAGAAATTACAAATATATAATCATTGTGGCAAGCATAAGTTTCATTATGCAGTCACCAAAACGTTTTCCTTCCTTTCTCTTCTTCTATCCTAAAATTGTCATTTGTCTGGCAACTATTTACTTCAATTTTAATTCTTAAGTTATCAGACAGGAAAATTGGCAGCTTTTTGGTTCAATGAATGTTAACACACGTACAGATTTGTGCAGTCACCACATCACTCTTCCACCACCCAAACTCCCTGATAGCCGCTGTGACTACAGTTTTGTCTTTTCGAGAGTGTCATGTGAAGGGAACTGTGAAGTATGTAACCTTGTGTTTTACTCGGCACAGTGACTTTGGGCGCTCTCCATGCTGTGTGCATCAGTAGCTCACTCTCTTTTTATTGCTAGGTGGCATTACGTCGTGTGACTGTGTCACAGTTTGCTCATTTACGCGTTCAAGGACCTTTGGCTTGTTCCAAGATTTTGGCAATAATGAATATACTGCTATAAACATTTCCATACCCAGGAGTGGCATTGCTGGTAAGTGGATGCTTACCTTTGTAAGAAACCAACCAACTGTTTTTCAGAGTGGCACCACCACTTTGCATCCCCACCAGCAGGGCAAGAGAGATCCAGTTTCTCTGCATCCTTGCCAATGTTTGGTGTGTATTTTTGTTTATTTGTTTTTCATTTTAACCTTTCTAACAGTGTGTAGTGGTATCTCTTCATGGCTTTAATTTTTATTTTCTTAGTGGCTAACGATATTGAGTATCCTTATGTTTACCACCCTTAGATCCTCTTTGGTGAAGGTCTGTTATTTCACCCATTTTTATATTGGTTTCTCACTTTTGAGTTTGAGGGTTCTCTTATTTAAACATAAGTCCTGTGTTGAATATGTGATTTACTAAAATTTCCCCCTGTCTATATCTTGTCTTTTCATTCTAACAATGCATTTAACTTCAACACAGTCTAATATATCGTTTTAAAAAGTATTATATCTAAGAACTCGCTGTGTAACCCAGGTAATAAAGATTTTTCTCCTATGTTTTCTTCTAAAAGTTTTACACTTTACCTTTTATATTTAGAGCTATGATTTGTTAGCCAGTACCACAGTGTCTTGATTACAGTAAACTTACAGTAAGTCTCAAAATTGCACTGTATAATTTTTCCAACTTCAGTTTTCTTTGTCAAAATTGTTTTAGCCATTCTAGACATATTTTCCAAATATAATTAAGATCAGCGTGCCCATATCTACAAAAATAATTCTATGAGACTATGGTTGAAATTGGATAAAAATCTATAGATTCATTTGAGGTTTAGTATACTTACTTTATTGAATTTTCTAATTTATAGGATTGGTATGTCTTTTCATTTATTTGCATCTTTTAAAGTGTCTTTCTTGAGCATTTTGTATTTGTCATTACGCAGATCTTGTCCATGTTCTGTCCAATTTATGCATAGGTATTTTAATTTTGGAGCATGATTGTAAATGTAATTCTTTTTAAAATTTTGTTTTCTAGTTGTACATTAAGAGTATGTGAAAATATGATTGATTTGTGTGTGTTGACTTATATTCCATAAACTTGCTAAGTTTACTTATTAGTTCTATAACGTTTTATGTAGATAATCATATGATACACAAATAAGTACAGGTTTATTTCTTATTTTCCCTTCTGCATCATTTTTATTTTTCTTGAGTTATTGTACTTACAAGGCCTTCCAATACAATGCTGAATCATAGAAGTCATAACAGTATTGCTCAGAGGTGCTTTTTAAAACATAAGTGGACACTGAATTTTTCAAATAATCTTACTGCATAAATTGATAGGATTAGGTAGTTTTTCTTTCTGCATTCCCAGGATAAACATACTTGGTCATATTTTTGTTTTTAATGATATAAAAATGCTAGAACATTGAATAATATGTATTTTAATACATATGCAAATATTAGTAAATTGAATTCAGATACACATATACACAATCACATATACATTTGGGTAGTATCTGTCTTTTAATTGATGTTTTTGGGCATCTCCTTTTAATGTAATTATTGATATAGCCGATAAGTTTGGTTTTAGGCCTACTATTTTATTATCTTTTTAAAATTTTTACTCTTTGTGTTTTTGTTTGTTTTGTTGCTTCTCTTTTGTGCCTTTTGGTGGATTTATTTATTTTTTTATGTTCATATGTGATTTGATTCTTTTTTTTCATTTAAGATGGAAAATTCCATGATGATGGATTACTCTAAAATGATTTTGTCACTTCCTCTTGTTACACAGGCATACTTTCTAACGATTAGAATGCCAATATTTCACGAGGAAAGATATTTGCTATAATGTGCTTTGTTTCTTGTGTCTGTATTAAGAATGATATATGCCTGCAATCTTAAATTTGAGATTTTATTATTTTTTATATATATATTTTACCTTAAGGATGTGCGGTACAAGCCAAGATTAGATATACAAGAGGACATCGTGCAGGTAAAGTCTGGGCCTCCCTTTGGTCCCCACTTTGCCTGGTTTGAGATCAGGTACCCTTCCTGATGTTGTGTCTCCCCTCCACTTCCACCCTGGCAGTATCCTGCTACTGCCGATCCCTTTCTTACAGTACAATGGTAAATGTTCAGGTTTCTCCTATGAGTGAGAACACGTGGTACTGTGTTCTTTGTTTCTGTGATAGATCACTGAGTACCTTCTGGTGGATTATTTGAACACTTTTTTGTGTTGTATTTTAATATCTTTGAACATTTGCTAGTGGTTGTTCTAGGGATTTCCATCCACATAGTTAAGCTTTGAAAGTGTACTTGGAATCAATTATTTGCCACTTCTAGTAAAGCATGGGTTTTACTACAGCGTAGGTCTTGGTAACCATCTCCCTTTTATGTTGCAGTCACCTCATACATATAGATACATTGAAACTCTTATCAGACAGTGTCATGACTTTGGTGTTCAACTGTCAAACTTCAAAAAAAATTATTAGCAAAAGAACAATCTAGTGTATGTACTCAGATATCTATTACTGATTAATTCTATTGCTTATCTTTATTTCTGACTTTCCAAGTTTACTCCTGGTAACTTTTCTTTGTAAATAATTGAATTTAACAATACTTCTAGAGTAGATATGCTTATTGTAAATTCTCTGTTTTCTTTTATCTGAGAATGGTTTCCTTTCGGTTTCATTCTTGACAGATACATTCACTGAATATAAGATAATGAGCTAACAGTCCTTTTCCTTAAGCACTTTAAAAATGTTCTGCTTCCTTCTCATTTCAATGTTTTCTGATGAGAAATCTACAGTCATTTTTATTGTTCTTTCTGTGAAGATAATGCATCATCTTTCTCTGTCTGCCATAAAGATTTTTTTCCTTAATTTTTAGTTTTCAGCCATTTGATTGTGATGTGTTTGTGTGAATTTGAGTTTATCTTGTTTGGGATTTGATTAGATTCTTAAACCTGTGGGCATATGTCTTTAACATAATTTGGGGCACTTTCAACCATTACCTCTTCAAAAAATATTTCAGCATCGCAATCCTCCTTCTTTCTCCTCTGAAGACACAGGTGTTAAACCTTTTCTTATTATATCACATGCCCTTGAGGCTATGTTTATCTTTATTTTAAAAATTTATTTCATCTTTTATGTTCAGATTTAATATTTTCTACCACTACTCACTTCAGGTTCACCTACTCCTTCCTCCTTTGCCATTTCCGTTATAATATTAAGCCTATTCAGTGAGTTTTCAAATTTCAGGTATGTGTTTTTTAGTTATAAAATTTCCATGTGTTTTTTTTTTCTTTTTAACTCATCTGTATTTGTTACAATCTCTTTAAGCAGAATGTGACTTGGGAACTACATTTCCATTCACAAGCCTCACTGAGTTCCTTTCTGAACGTCTTTACAACACACCTAGGTAGGCTTATAATTTTGCTCTTCTAGACAATACTTTTCTTTGGGAAACAAGCCCTGGAGAGTTCCTCCCATCAAGTTGCTTCAGTTTAACATACTTATTTCTAGAGGACTAGCACGTGCAGAATTGGTAACTACAAGGATGAAAGGCTTAAAAAGTCAATCTTACAAGATGAAACTCAAGTCATTTAAACAAACGTTTTTCTTTTAAACGTCAAGGTATATCTGAGAACACTTCAGTGACAAAGATTTGTTCTGCAAAGGAATCCTGCTTGATAGCTAAATGCTTCAGACCGCGAAGTTAACACTAGGCTACATGCATCTTACAACACGCTCCCTCAATCAGTTAAAATAAGCCAAGGTAAAACTAGGAAAGCATCACTAGCTCTGCTTGGTGCCTAAGGTATCACAGCACCACACGTGTAGAAAGAAACCTTATCATCCCCTTAAAGGGATTATCATCATGCCATATAGATTGTTTAAATGTTAACAAAAATAAATAAAAAATCCTCAAAAATATATCATCGGAGGGAATGAAGATAAACACTTGTACAAGTCGTTCTTCAGGCAAAGCTTAGTCAGTTTCTTCCATGCGTGATGTGTCATCATCTCCTTTGAGGAATGGCATTTCTTCGGTGACAGCAGTGCTGGTGTCATCAGCAGTAGGGCCATCTTCATCGATACCCAGACCAAGTTTGATCATCCAGACTGAAACCAGAAGACAGGAGTGCAGTTTCACAAAGCAAGATAACCAGGTCCTTCACAGACTTGCCGTTCTTGTTAGCCTCCGCCTTTTGCGTTAAGGTCTCATCATGGAATGGTCAGGATTTATCTCCAGGTGTTTCTTTGCTGCCGTGTAACCCGTGGTTGAGTTGTCTCTTAGAGCTTGAGCTTTCATAATTCTTTCTATGTTTGCCGTCCAGTCGTAAGTGCTAGTGACAATACAGCACAGGGATGTCACCAGTCGGTTTGACACAACCACCTTCTCAACTTCTTTCTCCAAGATGTCTTTCATGATTTCGCAGAGGTTTTTAAATTTTGTTTTTATCTCTTCCTGTTTTGTTTTCTCTTCTGCATCTTCTGGAAGTTCTAAGCCCTCTTTGGTGACTGACGCTAAAGTCTTCCCTTCAAATTCCTTCAGCTGTTGGGCACTGTTCTCACCAATAGGCTCGATCATATAGATCACTTCCAAGCCATGCTTCTGAAGATGGTCCACAAAGGCTGAGTTAGCAGCCTGGTCCTTGGTCTCACCTGTGATGTAATAGCTATGTTTCTGGTTTTCCTTTGCTCTGGTGCAATAGTCCTCGACAAAAATCATCTCATTACCAGAAGCAGATGTGTATTCTCTTAATAGCTCTGAAAGCTTCTTCAATGTTGACAGTCTTCATGTATTCTAAGCTTTATGTTCATAAAACTTCTTGTAATTTTCTTTATCTTCTGCCAGTTCAGTGAAGAGTTCTAAGTATGTTTTCACCAAATTCTTTCTGATAACTTTCAAAATTTTGCTTTGTTGCAACATCTCATGGGAAATATTCAGAGGGAGATCCTCAGAGTCCACCACTCCTCTATTGACATTCACATATTCAGGAATCAGCTCTTCACAGTTATCCACGATGAAAACTCTGCACACATACAACTTGATGCTGTTATTCTTCTGTTTTCAACAGGTCAAAAGGAGCACGTCTTGGGACAAAAAGAAGAGCTCTGAATTCCAGTTGCCCTTCAACTGAAAAATTCTTCACTGCCAAGTGATCCTCCCAGTTGTTGGTCAAGCTCTTGTAGAATTTTCCGTACTCTTCATTAGTAACGTCATCAGGATTTCTGGTCCAGATAAGCTTTGTTTTATTAGGTTCTTTTTGATCAATGTACTTTTCTTGAATCTTCTTCTTTTTCTTGTCACCATCCTTCTTTTCTTCATCTTCCTCATCAGAACCAACATCTTCTATTTCAAGTTTTTCATCAGATGCCTTTCTTTTTTTTCTTTTTCTTCCTCTTTATCTTCAGCCTCATTATCACTGACTTCTTTATCACGTTCCTTCTCCACAAAAATAGTAATGGCATAGTCAATGAACTGAGAATGCTTCTTACAGTCTTTATTCTTCTTTCCTCCAACGACTCGGCTTCTTCTTTCAGATGCAGGGTAACCTTGTTTCACGACCCATAGGCTTACCTGTGTCAGTCCTGACTGTGAATGACCTCCCTGTGGAGGACTCCCAGGCATTCTGCTCATCGTTCTTATGCTTGGTGATCACCATGACCTTCTCAGCAACCAAATATGCAGAGTAAAAACCAACACCAAACTGGCCAGTCACAAAGATGTCTGCACCAGTCTGCAACACTTCCATGAACGCCTTGGTCCCAGACTTGGCAATAGTGCCAAGGTTATTGACCAGGTTGGCCTTGGTCATTCTGGTTCCAGTATCCATGAGAGTGAGGATTGTTTGACAGAAGATTAATGGGCAACTCCTTCCCAGAGTCTAGTTTACTGGGATCAGTCAACCATTCATAGTGGATTTTGTCCAAAGCAACTGATGAGATTGAAATGAGCTCTCTCAGAAAGATCTCCTCGTCCAAGTAGAAAGTATCGATGATCGACGACATCAGCTGGGCAATTTCTGCCTGAAAGGCAAATGTCTCCACCTCCTCCTTCTCCATCCATTGGCTGGTCTTGGGTCTAGATCTCCTTGGACATCGTGGCTATAGGGCCACACTGGCTCCACCGTGCAACAGCACCAGAATGCTGAAGCAACTGGCATGCTGCCCCAGTGCCCCCCTTATATAGCAGTGGCCCACCCAGTTCTGGGTGACTTTTCCAGAAGCTTCCCAAACTTTCCAGAAGAACCCTCTCCAACCGCCACTGTGGCTGCACGCCTGCATCTGTGCCCTGGCTGCAACCTGCCCCTCCCCCAGGTGCATGCAAGTCCTGTGACAGGAACTGTGGGGGTGCGCCCCCCTGTGTTTTGTTGGTGTAACTTTGTTGGTGTAACTCTGTAGTTTTTCGTTTGTTTCAAGAGTGTTCACAAGTGCCTGTTGAAATACCTTTATAGTAGTTGATTTAAGGTTTTTGTCAAATAATCCAATCTTGTCATCGCTGCTTTGGCCTTCTATGTGAGTTGAGATTTTCCTGGTTCTTCATATGTCAAGTAATTTTGAATTGTTACCTGGACATTTTGAATATTATGTTATAAAACTCTGCATTTTGTTGTAAATCTTATAAAGCATGTGGGTATTTTTGTTTTAGCTAGCAATCAACCTGGCTCGGTTCAGGACAGATGTTTCAACACACCTTTTGTGGGCTTTGGTTCTAAAATCAGTTTGGTTTTTAAAGCCTGTTTGGAGCTGTTCATGTTTAAACTTCCTGTCTGTCACCTGGAAGTGGCCAGTCGAAGATGAGGGTGGTAGTCTGTAAGTTATTTCAGTTCTCAAATTTTTTGAAAGACTGGGAGGCTGAGGTGAGTGGATTGCCTTAGCCCGCGGGTTTGAGACCCACCTGGGCAGGCGAGACCTCATCTCTACAATAAAATAAAATAAAAAATTAGCCGGGCGTGGTAGTGCGGGCCTGTAATTCCAGCTACTTGGAAGGCTGAGGCAGAAGGATGGCCGGAGCCCAGCAGGTCGAGGCTGCGGTGGCCGGGAGTGGCCACTGCACTCCAGTCTGGGCGACAGAGTGAGACTCCGACTCAAAAAAAAAAAAAAAAAAAAAAAAGATCAGATCTAAACTCTGAAACTTGAGAGCGAGCCCATGGAGTTCCCAAACCACTTTAAGGGCTTGTTTTCCTGAGCTCCTTTCCCCTTCTCCTGGGATCTCTCTAGTGCTTTCCAGTTTCCTGTGGCTCTCGTTTGCAGTCTTCCACCAGAAAGACGGTACTTTTCTTACCCGGGAAGTTGTGCTTTTACGACTACACCTGCAACTGGAGCAAAGTGGCTGATAAACGAGAGACCAAAGCAATGAGTAGTGTGCCCTACCCTGCGGGGGGTCACAGCCTTACCAGTCAGCAAGGAGGACTCCCTCTGCAGAATTTGTGTTTCCAGGGGCTTCTGTTCCTACTTCGGCTGCTACCTTACCACACGACTGCCTAGGGATGAGGTATGAGAAATTCGAGAAAAGGACCAAAGGCGTACCCGCGCTCTGTGCTCTAGGGGTTCCCCCTTCCACTTGAGCTAGAACTAGAATGCTTTCCCCTGAGCTCTCTCTTTCTGCACCTCAGCGCCCATGTCTGCTTTGGACTACGTTGAAGTGAGGTTGGGGCATACACGGAAGACTCAGCACTGAGGTGGTGATACTTAAAATTCCAGCCGTTTTGTTCTGATCTGGGTGCTACTATCTACTTTTGGACTCATCAGATAGTTACTCCATACACCCCAGCCAGGTTTTGTAGCTGTAATCGTTTGGGGAGACAGGGAGGGATATGCTTACTCCGGACTGAAACTTTTCCCCTCAAACTCTTTTTTTAGCATTTTTTACTCAAAACACATCATGATCATCTCTTGACTTACAACTTTATGAAAGTTGATCAAACTAGCTCTAGATCCTTTTATTTGAGGTCTGATGATTAGGTTACCAAATCATCCTAGAAAAAGTGCTACATACCTCATTGTTGAATATCACTCTGGTCACCTTTCGAAGAGCTTCCCTTGGGAAGCTATGCCCTGATGCCAGCACTTGGTGCACCTGTCAGAACAATTTTGGATTTGTTTTTCTAGAGCGGTCATCAGAGCTGTCATCCTTATTTGTTGAGGTCTGACAATTAAGCTCACAGACCTGCCACAGTGTGCTTACATTGGCAGCACTGTACAAATAACTGTATTGGAACA
This sequence comes from Cephalopachus bancanus, assembly GCA_027257055.1. Taxonomy (NCBI): domain Eukaryota; kingdom Metazoa; phylum Chordata; class Mammalia; order Primates; family Tarsiidae; genus Cephalopachus; species Cephalopachus bancanus. The sequence continues at coordinate 3,505,664 of JAPVLO010000018.1, read as the reverse complement.
TCCTCTCTACTCCCCTAAACTGGCCCCCATGATCCTTTATTTCCTGAAGATAAAGGAAATATTGAAAAGAAGACATTTTGATGACATTCAGGACATCAAGGGTAATAGGACCACGACTCTGATGGGCATTCCAGGAAAAGCGTTCCAAAATTGCTTTGACGGGTAGACTTGGTGCTGGTGTCAGTGCACAGCTTCCCAAGGGGAGTCCTTCAAAGGTGACTGTAGCGATATTCAACAATGAGATATGTAGCACTTTTTCTAGGATGAGTTCACGAACTTGATTGTGGGACCTCATATATGCATACACACAGAGTGTAAGGAGCCAGTTTCTTTTTACTTGTTTAGAAAGGCATTGACAACATTTTTGAAGTGGATTAAATCATTAAATTGCCCCTTTTGGTGTGTAGTTCAGCTTTGTGCTGTTAGTGAAGAGAATAGACTGATTTCAACAAAATATTTAGAGAATATCTGTGCACTCAAAAAATGTTCAATAAGACATCAAAGCCACAAAGGCACATCTATAAATATGCTTCATACTCAGGGAGTATGCCCATGGTACCCCAAATGCTTAAAATGTGGAAAAGTCCATAGAGGCATAAACACATCATTCTTCAAGATTACTTGATATGAAGCTTGGTTCCTGTTTCCTCGTGTTTTTCTGAGATGAGAGGTACAGACAGTAAGTGTGTGAATCCTGAGGTGAGAGAGTCACCCGTGCAGTGGCAGGAGCTGGAAAGGCTGCCCAGAGAAATCACAGATTGAGTCTGTGGAGTGGGGAGATGTGGAGGGCTGAGAAGAAGCCCCTGTTCTTTCCTGTCACAGAGGAATAAAAGCTCCGGAAAGGCTTCACACGCCCTCCATTACTGAAGTCCAGTCCTTTGTCTTGGACTGCTCTGCTGGTATAGGTGCCAGGACCAGCTATGAATTGAGTGAATTTCATGATTCAGCATATTCAAAGTCTTGAGTTTCTAACACATGGTCCATGTGTATGTTGACATCAGGCAAAAATAAACAAAATGATGCTTTTGCACATGAGCAACTTTTTCATCATGTTGCTAAGCACAATGAATTTCACGAAGGTACCAATGAGTTTTAAAACCTCTAATGAAAAACACCTTTTAAGTGTAATTAGTGACTTTAATACGGTATTTGTAGGACAGAGCATCCTTATGCAAATTAGGGAGGAAGAAAGTTATTAATAGTCATCACATTTGGTTATGTTCTACATGAAGTTTCAACGTTCATTAAAAATAGTAGCAACAGTAATAACACTACAAAAATATTTAGAGTGTTCTGTCAAAGCCCACTACGCAACTTGTTTCTTTAAATATGCAATACTAAGTGCTTTCATAATTCTAAAAGAAATGAAAGCAACATATGACACTAAGAAGCTCTACTCTCTCTTTCTCCACAAGATGCCTGGGTCTGTTGTTGAGCTCAGTGTTAAATACACTTTAACTAATTATTTCATGTGTATATTTTTAGATATGTATTAATGTGAACACAGACTTTGCTGAATGTACCATAGGCCTAACATAAGAATATCTAAAGTAAGACAGAATTTTTTTCTTCTTTCCCACAAAATTACCTGGTGCATTGCTTCACAAAAGCACCATAGAAGTAGATTCCTTCTCCTTTTTGCTCCCCTAAATGATGTTGACAGGACTTATCTCCCAGCTCTTCTTCTTTTACAAGTTGCCTGCATTCTTTTTTGACAGTAAGGATGACCGTAGCATCTCCAAGCCTCATAGTCTCATACCCAAAGATCCCACAGCAAAGAGAAATCTGTTCTCTCATCCAAGCCCCAGAGAAAATTTCATTTACTTTGTACCTCTTCATCCCTAACCCACTCATTTTAGTCAAAGAATGAGATAGGCTGACTAACTTAAGCCTATCGGGTCCCCAAAGGTAGAGCTAACCTCAGTTAAACCACATTGACTGGGAGCTGGGGCGAAGAGAATTCTTTAAAGGAAAATCAGATTGTTGCTGGAAGGAAGGAGAAACTGAAATGGAGAGTCAAACTAAACATTCCCTGTAAAGTTATATTGTGAATAGTATCCATGCCCCAACTGCTGTAGATAAATTTTTAAATATCTCAACTTCTGTTAGACGCTAAATGAGTGCCTCTTTTTTTGAATTATTATTATTATTTTTTTTAGCAAAAGATGTATTGGCTATCAAGGTGGAAAAATCACCTTGAAATCAGTGTGACACTCTAAATGAGTAGGGTAACAGAGCAAAGTCTTTAAAATGTAGAGATTATGTCTTGGAATCATTTGGGGAACTCTTTGTAGGACTGTTTATAGGTTGATCAACCCTCATTATTCAGTAGATGGAAGGAGGCTGGGAGAAGACCGTCTGTATTTCAAAGACCTAAAAGGAAAAAATATTTTTTCCTGGAGGTTAAGTGAGATAAAATAGATATGATTTTCTAGAACCATATGGAGACAGATATTATAATCAATATTGATTCAATTTTCTTGAACGGAAAGAGCTGATTACAGAAAGCTGAGCCCTTGAGAGCTCAAGTATGTAACAATTTTGTCTGATCTTAGCACTAAAGAAACAGGTTCAATCATCTCTGAAAGAGTTCCTAAAACTTGAGCAGGGAATAATAAAATTTAATCTACAAAACATGACAGTCTGTCTGCCTATATTGACTCAATCTTAAAAAGTGACACTCTGCAGCAGTAAAAGTAACTAAATTTTCGTTCAGTTCTCTGTACATTATGTATGAAAAACGTTCCAACTTTTTAAAGGATGCCAGTTATGGGGAAGAGATAATGGTCTTTGAACGCCCCTTTACTAAGGGATCCTTGCGCAGCAACAAGCCTCTGCAACGACTTAGGGTATACCAAGGGAGAAAGAAGTGATGAAATGATGGACTCCAGAATTGTGGTTGACTCAGAACAAGAGCACGCTTACGTTTGTTTAGACTTAGCGGTTACAATAATGGGAAACATTCTTGTTGGTTCATTTTGTTAAAGCCTAACTTCTAAGGCCCTTATTTCTAAGTAAGTATTTCTCAGAAGTAAGGCTCCTAACAAAGTTCGCTACTGGTAAGAGGCAAGACGCTCGTTACCCCTCCTTCGCTTTTCGAATTCCTTACTCTGTGCTAACAGGTCCAATTGTATGTCCTATATTCTCTTCATCTACTCTTTGTAGTCTATGAAATAGCATCTTTCTCCTCCTTTCCAACTTGTTCTTTTCGGAAAACAATTCTGAAGCATTGGTTCCATGTTCGTCTCTCAGTTGTTGGAGACTGACCAGGGAAAAGGTAAAAACAAACTTCTGGAGAGAATGGTGACTTCAGTGAACTTTCCCAGCTCCATCTCCTCCTAGGTTCCTTTCTGCCTGAGTGCAAAAATTAGGAAGAGCAAGGTGCTCCATGATCATTACGGCTGGGTGAAAGAAGCATGAGGATTGCACAGCAGCTCTTAAAGTTCTGCGAGCTTGTGACACGCATTATTGCTGCTGTAGGCCATTGGCCAAAGGAAGTCGCATGGTCCACTGCCAGGGAGAGAAGTGTGATCCCACTATGTGTTTAGGAGGAGGGCTCTGGGATATTTACACAGGATTCTGATTATTTCCATAAAGCCCCAAAGGATTTATAAACAAAATCTTATGATTTTTGAGCTTAAAAAAACAAATAAAAATGAACAGATAAATTGGGTTACTGTTGAACTGATTTAGTGGCTAGAGAAACACAGCATAAGACATATCTCACTTCACAGAGTTCAAAACAATGAATATGAGTCACTTGGGGAACAGATCCTAGACAGTTATTTGTGAATAAGAAGGGCTTCACAAATAAACATAGGAACAGACACAAAACTTATAATCATACAGTAATGAAAACTAGTTTCTTGATCGAAAGAAGAAAGATTAGTTTCACAGATTAAAAGGGCTTATCTATTATCATGAAGAATTCATGTCAAAATGGAATAATAAAAACTAGAATGCCTCTCCACACACTGTAACATTTCTTGGTAAAATTTCTGAATTTCAAGGACAGCTAGATAAGGCAGGTATAAACCAAAGGAGAATAAAAATAACAGAATTAACATTGTGAAATTTGAGGCAGAAAGTATGAACATAAGGCAAATTAATAAAGATGAAGTAGGCCGAGCTTGGTGGCTCAGCCTGTCATCCCTGCACTTTGGGAGGCTGAGGCAAGTGGATTGCCTAAGCCTGCGGGTTCGAGACCCGCCCGGGCAACTTGGCAAGACCTCGTCTCTACAATAAATCAAAAATTAGCCAGACATGGGAGCGTATGTCTGTAGTTCTGGCTACTTGGAAGGCTGAGGTAGAGGGATCGCTGGAGCCCATTAGGTCGAGGCTTTGGTGACCCGGAGTGTGCCACTGCACTCCAGTCTGGGTGACAGAGTGAGACTCCAACTCAAGAAAAAAAAAGATAAAGTATACAAACATGATGATATAAGTCATGTATGAAACCCCACATTGTATTTAAGTTTAAACAATTTCAGAAGTACTTTCATTAAACAAGCTTACTATAATCATTAGCATTAGAAGTATTAGAGAAGAAATTGATTTCCCAGTTACAAGAAGCTACACTAAAATGAGAAAATGTGATAAATATAATTTTAATTGGAATAATGATGGTTTAGATTTGCAATTATTTAAACATTTATCTGATAGGATTAAGAAAAATTAACGTAAGGGACAGATAAACTAACAACAACATCAAAGGTAAACACTGGCTATAAAACCACTGTGAGCAGAGAGAATGGTGTTGTCATAACAACAGAGCAAAATCAGTGAAAGAGAATAAAGTCTAGGAAAAGAACAGTTGTGATAGATAGCCAGTGAGAATTTAATGTTCTTTTTTGTTGTCGTTTCCAATGTTAATAGCGTTTTCCCTGGGCAGGGCCCATGACCCATCAGGTAGAAGTCAGATTTTGCAGACTCCTTTGCTTCTGGGTATGGTCGTGTAACTAAGTACAGGCCACAGCAAACAGGAAAGAAAATGGAGGTGAGGTGCTATATGTGACACTTCTGGAGCTTGTCCTTGTCGTGTGTGTGTGTGTGTGTGTGTGTGTGTGTGTGTGTGTGTGCGCGCGCGAGCACACGGTCATGTTTCCTTTTCCTCTCCTGCTGCCTGGGAGTCGGTGACTCCGAAATGGAAGCCGCTTGATGATGGTGTTGGAGCTGTTCCTTCATACTTGAATTAAACTGAATGTGTCTCTTTGTTGTTATAGCTTACTTTGTCCCGGAACTAGTACAATGGTTTATTTAATAAGTGGCACAGGCTTTTCATCTGGAAGATCATTGAAATGCATCCCTCATAACATAGCCAAATACAGTTCAGTTATATTTAAAATGCAAAAGTCCAATATCAATCAAAAAACTGTAGAGAATTTGGAAAACATTTGAATAACCTTGAAGAGGTGAGGCTAAGTGAGAGGTTGTCCTGAGCAATTTAAGAAACTCAGAAGTCATAAAGTTAAGGTTGATTTTTTTCGACTATAGACACATAAAGCACTTTGAAACAAAACAAACTCAAAGATAGCACAAGCAAAATTTAAAAAGCTACTTGTGAAAAATACTGACATATATTTAGAAGAAATTAATGTGTCTAAAATGCAAAAGATGGTTCTTAAAAAAAAAACACTACAAACAAAGAAAAATCTAGCCTGTCTAACCAAGAAAGTCACAAAATAATATCAGAAATGAAAGGGATCATCACTGCTGATCACATGAACATTAGAGGATAATTAGGGAATATTATAAACAACTGCATGTCCACAAATTGATAGCTTATATGAAATGGACCAATTCTTTGAAAGATACAAATTACTATCTTATGAAAGGAGATAATCAAAATAAACCTGTGTCAATTAAAGAATTGATTCAATAACTAATAACCATCTGTATTAGGGTTATCCAGGGAAAACAGAACCAACAGGATTTGTACACACACACACACACACACACACACACACACACACACACACACACACACACACATCGAGAGAGAGAGAGAGAGAGAGAGAGAGAGAGAGATATTGATCACAAGGAATTGACTCCCATAAATATGAAGGCTGAGATGTCTGAAGTCTGCAGTCATACAGTCAGCAAGCTAAAAACTCAAGAGAGCAGATAGTGTATGTTTCAGTCTGAAAGCCTGCAGGCTCTGGACTTAACAAGAGTCAAGAGTCAATGTTAAATTAAACTTCAAGTGTGAAGTCAGAAAAAGACCAATTTCCCTACTTAAAGCAGTGAGAGACTTTTCTCTCTTACTCAAAGGAAGGTCAGTTGTTTTGTTCTGTTCTATTTAGGCTTCAACTTATTGGAAGAGGGCCACCTACTTTAGGAAAGGCAATCTTCTTTACTCATTTTACCAATCCAAATATTAAACTCATCCAAAACACCATCACAGACACACTCAGAATCTTTGGCCAGTATCTGCGCTTCCTGAGGACAGTCAGATTGACACATAATGATTACATCTTCCAGAAAATAAAGCACCAGGTCTAGATCGTCTCACTGGTGAATTCTACCAAACATTTATGGAAGAAATGAGAACAATTCTCCTCAATTTCTTACAAAAAATAGAAGCAAAGGGAATAATTCCTAACTCAATCTATGAGGTATTACCCTAATATCAAACCAGATAAAGACATTACAAGAAAGGAAAGCAACAGATCAATATCTTTCGTGCATATTGATCAAAAATTCTTTAAAAATATCAGTAATTTAAATCCAATGCTGTATAAAATAACTTAAAATGGTATTTAATATCTCATGTCTAAATTATATTTATCTCAGGTATGCAAAACTGGTACAATATCCAAAAATCAATTAATGTCATCATTCACATTAATAGGCTAAGAAAATCACACGATCACATTAATAGATGCAGAGAAAGCATTTGAAAAAAATCCAACATCCAGTCATGATTAAAACTTAGCAAACTAGTAATAGAAGGAAACATCCTCAATTTGACAAAAACATCTACAAAATTCTGTAGTTAACATAATCAGCAGTGAAAAACTAGATACTTCTCCTAAGATGGGAAACAAAGCAGAGACATTTCCTCTTATCACTCTTATTCGATATTTTTCTAGAAGTCCTAGCTAATGCAGTAAGACAAGACAAAAAACCCCATCTTCATTCACAGATATCATGATTGTCTATGCTGAAAACCCAGAAGAACCAACAATAAAAACTTCTGGAACTAATAAGTGATTATAGCAAGGTTGAAGGATACAAGGTTAGTAACACCAAAATCAATTGATTTCCTGTTTAGCAGCAACGAAATGGGAATTTGAAATAAAAACACAGTACCATTTACATTAGCACCAAAAAAGGAGAAAAACTTGGTTATACATGTAGCCAAATATGTACAAGGTCTGTATGAGGAACGCTCATATGGAAAAAGCACTGGTGAAATAAATCAAAGATTCTTTATGTAGATGGAGAGATACTCCAAGTCCAAGTTCCCAGCTTGGTCTATAGATTCAATATCATCATTTTGTAGATATCGAGAAACTGACACTATTTCACTTCAAGACTAACTATTGAGCTGCAGTAATTACTACAAGTGTGGTATTGGCTAAACAGTAGACAATCATATCGACAGAACAGAATAAAGAGCCTAGAAATAGAACTATGAAATATAACCAAGTGATTTTTCACAAAGGAGTAAAGACAATTAAATTAAGAACAAATATGCTTTTAAATACATGGGGCTAGAACAATGAAGCAGTCATATGTAAAATAAAAAAAGAATGACCTTGCACCTTTCACAAAAGCTAACTAAAAATGATCGTAATAAAATGCAAAATGCATATTTATCACATAAAATGCAAAAGTATAAAACTTCTAGAAAATAACATAGGAAAGAATATAAGTGACTTTCAGTGTGGGGCATAACTTTCAGATATAATACCAAAAGTATGATCCATGGAAGAAAAATTTGATAATCTGGACTTCCTTCAAGTTAAAAACTTCTGCCATGAAAAAAGATACTGTTAAGAAAATAAAAATTCAGGCCATAGATTGGGTCAGCATTTGCAACCTATCTGATAATCAACGTGTATACAAAGTGCACAGAGAGCTCTTGCAACTCAAAAATAAGATAAAAAATTCAACTAAAAAATGGCCCAAATCCCTAAACATACACTACAAAATAAAATACACAAACAGCAGAGAAGCATATGGAAAGATACTCAATATTATATGTCATTAGGAAATTGCAAATTAAAACAATGAGATGCCGCTACACACCTACCTGAATGGCTAAAAACCCGCCCCCCAAAATGATAACGTAAACACAAAATAGCATAGCCATTTTGAAAAATAGTTTGGATGTTTTTAATGATATGAGATGTATTAGCATATGATCCAGCAATCACACTGTTAGGCATTTGGCATATACCCAATTGAGTTGAAAACTTGTATCCACAACAGTATTTTTAGCAGTTTATTCATTATCATCAAAATACTGGAAGTAACCAAGATGTCTTTTAATAAGCGAATGTGTAAACAACCTGTAGTATATCTATACAATGGAATATTATTCAGTGATTAAAGAAAAATAAGCTATCCAGTCATGAAGAAAGATGGTGGTTCTTAACTACATGCTGCTAAGTGAAAGAGGTCAGTCTGAAAGGCGAAATACGATATAATTCCAACTGTATGATGTTCTGGAGAAGCCAAAATTGTGGAGACAATAAAAGATCATTTGTTTTCAAAAATTTCAGGAGAAGAGGAAAGGGATGAAAAGGTGAAGCAGTTGGAATTTTTAGAACATGCATGATGCGGATATACAGAATATAGATATGATCGTCTGTGTGACACTGTAATGGTGCCTATATGACAGTATACATGGTGCATGTGCCAGAACCCATGGAGCTGTCAAATCACAGCAGGTGTTGCACTAAGATGAAACTGAATGTAAATTATAGATTTTGATGAATAGTAATGTATCAACAATGGTTTATTGTAACAAGTATACTACACTACTGCAGGATATTAATAATAGGAGAAATTGTGTGCATGTTAGGGGGCATATAAGAACTCTCTGTAGTATTTGTTCAATCTTTCAGTAAATCGAAAACTTCTTTAAAATGGTTTAATTAAAATATGACTTCGTAGTATAGATTGCACAAATCTTAAACACTGTGCATATGCTTATGGCTATATAACTACTACAAAACACAATTTAAAATTTTTCATCATCCTAGCAGGTGCTTACTTGCCTTCTCTCAAAGGTAACTACTTTTTTTTTGGCTTATTCTCTTTCTTTCTCTCTGTGTGTCTGATGATACTCTAACTCTTGTATTCAGGGTTCTTGTGGCTCAAATCCCTGCTGTATTATTTATTTCTTTTTTTTTTTTGAGTTGGAGTCTCACTCTGTCATCCAGACTGGAGTGCAGTGGCCGCTCCCGGCCACTGCAGCCTCGACCTGCTGGGCTCCGGCGATCCTTCCGCCTCAGCCTTCCAAGTAGCTGGAACTACAGGTGCGCACTACCACACCCGGCTAATTTTTGATTTATTGTAGAGATGAGGTCTTGCCAGGTTGCTCAGGCAGTTCTCGAACCCACGGGCTCAGGCCATCCACTCACCTCGGCCTCCCAAAGCGCTGGGATTACAGGCTAAGCCACTGAGCCTGGCTTCTACTGTATTATTTCATATGAAGTTTCTAATTTGCTTCTCTAGCTCCAGGGAGAAACAAATTTAATGTAATTTTATTGAAATTGCATTGAATGTGTAAATGAATTTGGAGTAAGTTGACATATTTATAGTGTTGCTTATTCCTTATGATATGGTGAATGTTTCTACTTGTTAATATTTCTTTGTTTGTGTGTGTGAGTACTCATAGTTTCTGTATCTTTATTTTTGTTTACTATTATATATGGAATTTTCCCGTCCACTGTATCTTCTGTTCAGTTATTGTTTTCATATGGAAATGCTACCTACTTATCTGTAAGGTTTGTGTTTGTTTTAAAATTTTTATTTTATGTTTAGAAGTGGGTTCATCTTGCCCAAGGTGGTCTCAAACTCCTGGCCTCAAGAGATTCTCCCACCTTGGTCTTCCAAAGTGCTGGGGTTACTGGCATGAGCCACCATGCCCAGTTGAGGTTTGCATTCTTATACTTTACTTAATCTCCTTATTTTATAACAATTTTTCTGTTAATGTTTTTGGTAGAAGATTTCTAAGTAGATAATGTTTTTCTCATAAATAGAGATGGTTTTAACTGCTCTTTTTAAAAATTCTTGAACTTAATTGCCAATTATTTTAAATTATAGTGGAGATAGAATCCTTTTCTTATTCTTACTTTATCAGGAATACCTCTGTTGTTTCACATACTGTACAATAATGGTGTGGATGTGTGTGTATGTGAGCGCGTGTGTTCAGGAAGTTAAGAAGTAACTTTTTATTTTATTGAATGCTTTTAAAATGAAAGATTTGTGGAGATTGTCAAGTGTCTTATAAGATTTGAAGAGATATTCATAATACTTTTTCTCCTTAGATCTATTACAATGATGTATTAAATTGATGACTTTCTTAATATTGATCCATTCTTGCATTCCTGGAATAAACCTCTCATGATCTTTTGTATATTAATTTTTAATATGTTGAATTCACTTGACTAATACATTAAGAGTTCTATCTTAATATCTATGAGAAAGATGGATCAGTAATGTCCTTTTTGTATGATATTGTCATGTGTTTGAATCAAAGTCACATCATATTTGACTCATAAAAATAATGTGCAAGTTTTTCTTCTTTTCCTACTCTGGAACAGCTAAAGTAGCAATGAAATTATCTGGTCTTCACAATTCTGGTAAAAACAGTTATGTCTCCCACTTTTCCCCATCTGTCTCTTGAGAGGTGAAGAAGGTCTTTTACAATTTTTTCTATTCCTTACTGATGTCAATTTCAGCCCATTAGAGTTTCCAGAAAATATACATTCCATACAGTTTTGACAGTAATTTGAGATAAATCTGATATCTAATTTACTGACATTCATTGATGGTATTGTCTTCTCTACTCTTACCAACCTCTTGCCCACTTTTTCTGTCTTTGAATGCGAAAAGGGTGGTGTCTATCATGAGATTTTAAAAACTTTTTATTTGTTTCATGCCAAGAGTTTCTGCTCTATGCCACTGGATCCATATGGTGATGTTATATTTTTGCGATGAATTGTGGTCTTTGCTTCATAAAGCGCCTTCTGTCGTTTTTAACACTTAAATTTTTTTAGTCTAAATTTCATTTTGCTGGATAGAAAGGTTTTGACCCTGATTTCTTTTTATTTGCATTTTTATATACATCATACATAGTACAGAATTGAATTTTGCTTTGTTAAGCATATATAAATAATTTATTTGGCTGATAAGTATATTATGTCAAATTGCATAAATTGAAATGATCAGTTTGCTTTTAGTTCTGCAATAGTTTAAAAATTTATTTCAAATATATAAAATATACTCATATAAGAGGAAACCTCTCCAAAATGGAGTTTATTTATTAAAAATCGTGTATTTATTCTTACATGTTTAAACTTTAGTCACCTTCAAAGTACTCTGCTTCATGCAATACACTTATCAAGACCCTTTTCCACCCTTTTCAAAACAGTTTTTGAACTACTCAGTTTTTATACCTTTTAGTGTTTCTGCTGTTTTTTGTTTCACCTCTTCCACATTGGCAAAACATCTCTCTTTGAGGACTTTTTTTTTTACCTGAGGAAACAAACGAAAGTTGCTTAGGGTGAGAGCAGGTGAGTAGGGAGGGTAGGGCATGGGGGTTGTGCTGCTCTTGGTCAAAAGCTGCTGAACACGCAATGTGGTGGGAACAGGTCCATTGTCACGTGGAAGAACCAGTCGTCTGTTTGCCACAACTGGGGATGGTTTTTCTGCAAATTGAAACACACAACAATGCTAGCCAGAACACTGATGCTGATGGGTTCCTAGAACACTTACCTGGCGGGCAAAGCCTGTACTACAAGAGGCTTGCCCTCCAAAAGATAATTCCACTTCTTTTTGGGTCGTATTTGTGTGTGTCCCCCTTACGTATTTGTGTGTGTCCACGTGTGTGTGGTGTGTGCACATGCATGTATATGTCTGCTCCTATTGTCTTCAAAGTCTGGCTCTTCCCTTACCTTCTTATAACTACTTTGATAGAAGATGCAGATTTCAGTTCCACTGAAATGGTCCACACCTGTGATACCTCTCATGGTCTGTCATACTTGTATTTCTCAGCTCTGATTACTGGTAGCCTCACAGGTTGAACATCCATGCTACCAGCTTTCAATAATCTGCTTTCCCCCTTTTTGTGGTTCTTATTATAAATAGATTTAATCTGTTGTCCATTTAAATTTTTTCTTATATTAATTTCATGACTTTCTTTTGAATTTTGAGAATGTATTTGTGCCTTACTTGATCAATTTTGTTTCCTGGAGTATTCGATATTTTGTTTATTGTCTCTGAAGCAATCTTAAAATTTGTTGTCCTTTCATCATATACTGTCTTTACTGATATTGATTTATTCTCTCTTCGTAACTATTGCCTTAATTTCACAGATGCAATGCTATTTTGACTCTTTTTGAAAACACCAAAGAAAAATTTTCCAAATATGTCTTCCTTTCTCTTTTTTTTCACTGTTTGTATTGGGGGACAGAATTTTCAAAACAGCCCCTTATTTGGAACCACAGTGCTTATCTTTTGTGGGAAAGCTTTCCTTCAGATTTTTGTATATCTCAATCCGTATCTGATAGGTCCAGAGGCACTGAGAGCATAACATTTAGAATTGGGTTACTTTCATTATATTATTTTAGCAACTTAGCTACTTGGTGAAATAGAGAAGTCATCTCATCCATAATTTAAGTTGGTGCCTATTGATATAGGCAGCTCATAGACTTCTTGATAGAGTTTGTCATATTTGCCAAAGTTCCACATATTGTGACAGTGTGTTCCACTTATTTCTGGCCAAGATACTCTCTCACAGATGTTGTGACATTAGGTTGCTTACTTGAGATCTCTTTATTTTCTTGGTATGTATGTGCAATGTTATAAACTTCCCTCTCAGCACTGTTTTCCTGGTATCCCAGAAGTTTTGAAGTGTGATGTCTTTGTTTTCATTTATTTTCAGGAATCTATTTTCGCCTTGATTTCTGTGTTAACCCAAAATTCATTCAAATGTATGTTGTTTAATTTCCCTGTATTTGTGTGTTTGAGGGATTTTGAGGGGTTTGTGTTGGTGATGATATTTATTTTTATGCCTGAGAAGAAGCTTGCTATGATTTTGACCTTTTGAAATTTGCTCACACTTGATTGATTACAGGCCCAAGCATGTAACTGATCTTGCAGTATATTTCATGTGATGACGAGGAAAATGTATTTTCTGTGGTTGTCAAGTGAGATGTTCTATAGATGCCTATTAGATCCAATTGATCAAGTGTTAAGTTTCCAAATTTCCTTGTTTGTGTTTTGCTTCAATGATTTAAGGCAGTTAGCAAGGTATTAAAGTCTTTGACCATAATTGTATGGCTATTTCCTCTCTTAGTTTAATTAGCAATTGTTCTATACACCCGGATGCTTCTATATTGAATGTATATATATATATTCAAGATTATTATTTCGTGGTGGATTGAGACTTTTATCATTATATAGTGACCTTCAGTGTCCTTTTTAACTTTTATTGGCTTAAAGTCTGTTTCATCTGATATAAGAGTAGTTACTCCTCTTATTTTTTTTTGTTTTCCATTTATCTAGAAGATTTTTTCCAGTCCTTTACCTTGAGCTTGTGGGTGTCATTTGCAGTGAGGTGGATTTCCTGAAGGCAGCAAAAGATTGGGTCACCTTCCTTCCTTCCTTCCTTCCTTCCTTCCTTCCTTCCTTCCTTCCTTCCTTCCTTCCTTTCTTTCTTTCTTTCTCCAGCAGTGCAGCTGATTTATTGCAACAGATGTGGCCTATGGACCCGAAGTGTCCTCCACCATGGCCCCACACTCAGGGACTCAACACATCTGCACTCAGTTGTGCTTTAGGAGCTGAGCGGAGCTCTTCCAGGGAATCCCGAGGATCTCAAAGTCACAGCGCGGGTTGTTCTCCTGTGATCCTGCGGCCAGGGGGCAGGTGGTGAGGTCGACGTCCCGGCAGTGTGCTCCTGGTGTCCACCGTCAAGTCGTGTTTGATGCCAGCCACCAGCTGTCAGCTCGCGAGATGACTTGCGTGTCTCGGTAGTAATAGAGGCTGTCACTTCCTAGGCTGTATCTGGCCCTGGCCGTCCACACCGCTTTCTGCACCTGCGGGTCATCGGTCGGCCAGTTCTGGATTTCTCCAGCCTTGCATCCCCACAGCTGGGCCCAGGCCTTGCGGGGCAGTGCCAGGAGGTAGAGCACAACCAGGGCCAAGCCCAGAGCCAGTGGGAGGTTCAGACGTCCCATGGTGGCCTGGGCCGAGCCCATGGCGCGTGCTGCTTTTACTGGCTCCGAAGCCCTGCCCCTGGGTCACGTTTCTTTATCCAATTTGCCTCTCTGTGTCTTCTGAGAGATGAGTTCTGTCCATTTACGTTTAAGTAAATGATTGATAAGTGGGGGTTTGTTTCTCTCATATTGTTAGCGAGAGGCTGCTTTGGTTTTTAGATTCTGTGGTTAATTTGTATGATCTGTTAGCTCTGCTTACCTGTGCTTGTGCGATGATGGGTAGAGCCATTCTTTTGATTCTGTGCTGACAACTTTCTGGAGCATCACCTGAAGGGCTGCCCTGGAGGTAGGTTATTCTCTTAGGGATTGGATATCTGGGAAGGATTTTAGCTCTCCTTCATTAATAAATCTTAGCTTGGTGGGGTGGGAAATTCTTGGCTGGTATTACTTTTCTTTAAGAATGCTGAAGACGCGTCTCCAGTCCCTTCCAGCGTGCAGGGTTTCTGCTGAGAAGTCTGTTGCAATTCTGACGGTTCTTCCCTGATAGATAGTCTGTTCCTTCTCTCTAGCTGCCTTTAGGATTTTTTTCTTTCATGCCTACCTTGTGGAGATGAATCATTATGTGTCTTGGGGTTGGTATTCTCATGTCATACCTTGCAGGAGTTCTCTGTGTCTCTTGCACCGACATGGTTGTCTCTCTAGTGAGAGAGGAGACATTTTCTTGGATGACCTCTTGGAAGGCTTGTTCCAGGGTGTTCTTAGTTTCCCTTCTCTTTCATGGATGACAATCAGCTGCAGATTTCAGATCTTTGCATAGTTTCAAATATCTCATAGGCTTTTCTCATTCTTCTAGAGCCTTTTCTGCTTGTTTTGGCTGGCTTGGGGTAGTTTAGTAGTTTGATCCTCAAACTCTGAGACTCTCTCCTCTGCCTGGTCTATTCTACTACTCAAGCTTGTCATTGTGCTTTGACATTCTAGGAAATCCTTCATTTCCAGGAACTCTGATGGGAACTTTTTTTAAACTGTTATTACCTGAATGGTGTTTATGACCTAGGCAATCTGTGCTTCTATCCTCTCAGTGTTCTCCTTGACTGTCCTTGCCCTCCATAGTTTGAGTTCTGAGTTCTATGTCTGTCATCAGGGACAAGTCATTCTGGATAGGTTCCACTGTTTGGGATCTAGGAGATCCTTTTGTGAGTGACGACTTATTAAGGCTTTGAAGATTAAGGGCAGTTTTTTTTCCTGGTTCTTTCTCACGTGTGGGGACAGTCTTTTCTCTTTTTTGTATTTTTGTTTGTTGTGCTTAGATAAGGTGTCTGCTCTCGAGGCGGCCTTTTGTGAGATTTACTTATTTTTATCTTTTATTTTATTTTTTTCTCCAAGGTGCTCCCACGTTGTGTTGCACGCCTTTCCCTGGGCCTGGTAGTCCATGAGGGTCTGGCCGCTGTGGGTCCCGTTGCTCTTCTGGGTCTAGCTACCCCCTGAGGTTGCCACCCTTCAGCTGGTGCTAGAGGGTGCCTGCAAGGTATTCCATGACGTGAAGGAACTGGGGCTGAATCCTAAGGACAGTTGGTCATCGATGTCTCTGGAGGACTCTGTGGAGAAGCTCTCTGCCATCTCGATCCATGGACTCATCTTCATGATGCACGGTGACGTGGGCGTTGTGTTCATCTCCTTTTCGAGGGCTGTATTATTGTCTCAGATGTTGCGATGGTCTATGCTAGTTGACCTTGAGCCAGGAGGCAGTGCTTGGAGGAGACAGCCAGCAGTAATGGTGGCTGTGGGTTTTTCTGCTTGGCCTTTGCTTCCCCAGGGAAGTGAGCAGATAACCCAGGCAATGAGAGGGGTTGTGGAACTCCCCATATTCTCAGCCCCAGCTTCCCTTTCCTTGTCTGAGGCTGTCCATGCACATCACTCAAAGTTTCTTTCCACGGCAACATTTTTCTGATGGCTAGCACTAGCTGGCCCTTGTTCCTGATCCTCAGCTGTGTGCACTCAGTGTGAATTAGGAGGGCTGATGGGTCTCCTCACTGCTGTGACAGGGCTGCAGACATGGCAGAGACAGCTGCTGCACAAAAGCTTTCGCGTGGGGAGAGCGCAGTTACCAGGACACTAGGGCTCCTCCTGATTTCCCTTCTCTTGCTAGAGGCTGGCTGCATTCAGAACGGGAAAGTTCCTTCAGCAGCAGTGACTCTTGCTGCAGCTTGTCCAAACCCTCGTAACAAGTGAAGTTGACCGAGCTAGGGTTTTTTCCCAACCTGAGAGATGGCCTCTTACCACCGCCTGCGGGGAATGAGTCCCTGGGGATTGTTTGGCCATCGACCTTCAGAGCTAGAATGGGTTTCCAGCTCCACACAGGCGTGTCACATCCAGGCCGTTGTTCATGGGACTGGAGTCCACGAGACTGGGGAAGGCCCTCTCCGTCTGTGGTGGAAGCGAGCCTGCATCTTAATTCCCACTTCCCACATCCAGAGGCTTTTCTGTGTTTCTGATATGAGGTGGAGGGGAGGGGAGGCTTCCTGTCTCCAAAACAGCCTGCCAGTTCTCTCACCTCCCTGCTTTCTAAGTGTCCCTGAGGTCCCATCTGCAGGTATGGGTGTATCCTCTGTCTCCATCTGCTGGACTCCCAGGGCTCTCTTCCTTGGTTTCCTTGTAAAGACTTCTAGTTGGCCATCTTGAATCTCCCATCCATTCTTCATATTTTATAGCTAATTTTCTTTCTTAAATTCTCAGAGCTTTTTTTTCTTTTTCCTTAAAGAAACTTATTCTTAGCCCAGACTCAGAAAATTTTAGGTGGGAAGAGACCTTAGAGACCCCTTCTTTTTATGTTGTAAATGAGGACATTAAGGTTAATTGAGAGTTAAATTTGGGTAGGAACCATGTATTTTGATTTAATGCCCTGAGGACTTTCAAAGTCATGAATACTATCGATCCTCAGGTTGAAATAACCTTTGATCAGAATTTATTAATTTGTGGCCCCAATGGATCTTTGGAATGGACTCAAGCATATGTATAAGCTTCTTGAAGTTGTAGAAAAGTGTATTTATTTGTAAGTGTTTGTGTGCATTTTTCTGGGAATAGCTTTTATTAGCTTCTAAAAGGTAGTCAATGACTTTCTCAAAGATTAATAAGTACTACTGTATATTAATTAAACATCCATAAAAGTAAATTGTTTAACCATTTATCACAAAATAAAGAGCAACTTCAGAAGGTCTAGTATTCTAAAATTGTAGATTTTTGTATGTAAAAATAAACAAAAACATGATACATACACCATATACTACATAGGAACCAACAAGATCCTTTAAAAAAGATTTCTGATGATAAGTTTAGTATTCAGTCATATACCTGCAAAATATACTCTTTGTAAATATGAAATGAACAAAGCAGATCTGTATCTTCCTTACTGATTTAAAAATTTTGTTATCTACTGTAGGCGTGGTACTTCTCTAATCTTTGCTGTGGGGTTAGGGTGAAGGAGGAGTGAGGTATTGTGGAAGAAGAAGAAAAGGGGAGATATTTTTCATTTCTTGATTTTATTTAATGTTTGGTCTGAATGAAAACCTCAGGGCTTAATAGAAAACAGCAGATCCACGGCTAAAAACATGGTGCGCATTATTCCTTCTGGGCCAAGGTTTCATAATAGATATATTATTCATAATAGTTTTCACACCAATAAAAATTTAATCCTCAGTCTCAAAGAGTAAACAAGGATTTCTTAGTCTCTTGAGTTATCCTCTTCCATAATTCATTTTCTGATGGTGCATTAACAATAATGCCAGCTAATGCACAGACATCAGTCAAGATACTCCTTCTTCCGTGGAAGAGCACTTCCTGTTGATTTTCCTGCCAGTGGAGTTTCACCTTGTCATTCGCTGTTCGTGGTACTTTCAATACAGTGTGTGCATTCACTTGAAACGCCATTCTTCTTCAGTGACCATCATTGTTCTCTCTCTCTCTCTCTCTCTCTCATCAGAGATGACTTGTCAATCTTTTCTGAGTGAAAAGGAAATTATAATTTTCTTACCAAACACTTCTTAAAAACATTAAACTTAACCTGTGTACTCCAATGAAAAAACAACACCTGAGATAAAAATAAATCCCTAAATATAAAGAAGCATAAACACAGAAAGTTTTCATATTTATAGCATTGATTTAGAAAAGGAGGGGCATAATGATCAAACTAACATTTGTGATGCCTTAATTCCTATTGTTCCTTCCATAATTTACATAACTTTCCAGAATTTTACAGTAAACTTTGATACAGATCTTGAATGTAATCATTTGAGAAATCATTGCTTTTTATATGTCTCAGTCTTTGGACTTCTAGAACAAAATCTAAGTGGCTCAAACAACATTTATTTCTCACAGTGCTGGAGGCTGAGAAGTCCAAGATCAAGGTGCTAGCAGATGCAGTGACTGATGTTGGCCGTCTTTCTGGTTTGGATGTCTTCTGGTTGTATCCTCAAATGGTAGAAAGCAGAGAGAGAGAGAGAGAGAGAGAGAGAGAGAGAGAGAGAAAGTAAACTTCCTTGTGTCTTTTCTTACAAGGGCACTCATCTCAACACAAGGGCTCTACCCTCAAGACCTAATTACCTCCCAGAGTCCCTGCCTCCAAATGCCACCACACTTGGGATCAGGGCTTTAACATGAGAATCTGGGAAAGCAAGCCAAATATTCCATTCACAACGACATGTCTAGCATGGCAGTAAGAGCTAATTCTTCTTAAGGGATTACATTGTGATTAGTGATTTATATAAATGGTCTCCTTAATTCTATCCTTTGAGGCAGGCAATATCATTTCTACCTTATAGATTGAAAAGCTAAGGGTTGTAAAGGTGGAAGAGTTTTCCAGTGTCACCCACGAGTAACAGGAGAGGCAGGATATACTTTCACTGTGGAAACAAGCAGGTCATGAGAAGAGAAATACAAAATTGGCCTTAGCCACACTAACATATGAGAGAGATGTGCTTATCTATGATTAATTCATTAATTGAGGTTGTTGGCTAAATTGGAGCATTAGCCATATGTCAGAAGTTCCAGGAATGGGGAATTTATTTTGTCTTGTACTAAATTTCTCACTCTGTTTATTTTCTATTCTACCAAAGATCAAGTGGCAAATAGGTCAAAAGTATTTTTATTTGTAAAATCCTTTAAAGCGTGTTTTTGTAAATTTCATGCTGTTAAAATTAAGGAAAAAGTAGTTCTTTGGTACTGGTTTAATGTATGCTTAATTTTGTTTCACATCAACTATTACATAGGAGACTGGAACGAGAAGACAAAAGATGGTGTTACTGGAGCTTTCTATCTGAAATAATGTGGATATCACATACTATGTGTATGATTTTGCAAAATAATTTTAGTTTTGGATTAGTGGAATTTCTTTGTGGCCAGATAGCGCATCTATAATCTTTTTATTTATTTTGCAAATGCAGTTTACAATTGCCAGACACATAGGGTGAACAAAGCAACTTAAATTCATTACCATTCCTTGGAAGGAAAAAGGTACCATGTCTGTTAATGGTGACTAAGAAACACATAGACTTGTACTTTGAAAGTGTATGAGTTTTATTTTGGTTTTTAGTAATACAGAGGGATTCACTAGTTTCTGTTTATGTGTGAGAAGGCAAGAAACGTTTCAAAGTTATTTTACATACGTGTTCGTAAGTACTATGTGACCAGTGTTGGCCAATGATTCAAATTTCAGATACACGTGGGACTAGCCTAAGGGTCTTTAAAAGTGTTTCCATGCTCCCTTTTCTTTTTGCTTTGAGAACAATGAAAACAGAATTTAATCAAGGTATTTGATATGTATGGCTAATTAGTATGTGGCTGAAGTACGGCAGTGTGCTGCTGGCAATACATATTAGTGCCTCTGCTACTTTTCCAAACATTAATAAGCATTTTAATATTTTATCAGGCAAGCTCTAAATTATGGAAAATAAATCTGAACACTATTAATACCCAATGGGGCATATTAAAAAAAGGGGGACAGCAAGAACTATTGTGTAGCTGAGTACTTTACTCAAGAAAATATAATTTCATACTGATATTGGAGACTTCAGTGAGGCTTAAGAGAGTCCTTGGGCTTTCTGGAAAGAGCTGATATGTCATGGATGCATTTGAGCACTATTGAAAAGGGTAAAAATTCATGCTCAATTCATCTCACTGGCATATCAAAGAGAAGCAGTAGTGGAAGCGCTTCGGAAATCATAAGGTCCAACTGATTCTGTGCTGTAATCCATCACATGTCAGGATTTTCACTGAGCCTTAATACTGTATCACTAGCTTCAATCATATCTTGACAAGTGTCAGAAAGGAGGTCAGTACATGGACAAGAAAACATTTCAACATACAATTGTTCCTAAATGGCAGGCAAAGAACTGAATATAATGATGATGCTTCACTCACTCCCTGGCTCCCTTTCCATTAGAATATGTATGCAAAGATATGCTTAGAACAGTGAGAGTATAATTTGTAATCAGTGGGTTGAAACTGAATATTTAAGTGTGTGCATGAGTATTCGGGTATTGGAATCATAAGGTTCAACTCAATGTAAGCATTTCCTAGGAACCTTATTTCCTAGGAAATAAGATGACATCTTATTTCCTAGGAATAAGATGACTTTTCTCCCTGTGTGTAACCCAAAATAAGAGCAAGAAAAAAAAATCAAGTTTATTGATCTTGTATTCTTCTGCTGGATCAAAAAAAAAAGGTGTAATTCTTTGTGGTTTAAAAATATAGAATAATATTCAAGTGAACGAGGTTGGATTTGAAAATTATAAGGTAGATTTAAAAATATATTTTGACTTACATATGTCTAACCCTCATCATGGCCATTTTTTGCTATATACTGCTTTTATCTTTGGTGCTATTATGTGCCCTGTTGACAGTGATATTTTACATAAAATATATTTGGTGTTCCATTATTTTCTCACCCCAAACATGTACTTAGTAATATTGATCGGGTTTGCACATAATTCATTTGATTGCCCAATGAAAATATTCTGACTTGCAGATAGGTTATAACTGTAAGTGGGGCCTTCTTCTAGAGGCTTTGGACATGTCATAACTCCTGCTCCTTCTTCAGGAACAAACTTTCTGAGAAACACTCCCTGATGCCCACACTGGAAGAAGAAGGAGCTCTATGATTCAGTTTTTAAGATGACCCTTACCCATGGATGGCAAGTGGGTGTTGGTTGTTAGCTGGAGTCAAGACCGTGGTCCACGGGCATTGGTTCTTCTCCATGTGTCTTGCTCACTGGTCGGAGTAAGGGACTTGAACTTTCTTGCATCATGATGTCTGGAACTCAGGAGTGAGAGTCCTGATAGACAGAAAGTGAAAGCTACCAGTTCCTTAAGGCCTGAGCCCTAAACCGAGCACATGGTCGCTTCTGCCAAATTCTCCTGTACAATGTCTTATATGCCAAGGATCTTTCCTTCATAGACCCTTTAGCAGCTTGACATCACACAGAAATTAGTGTGTTTTTTTTTGATTTTTCTGTATCCCCATTAGATTCTGTCAGTAAGGTGGAGATCTTTTAAAAAAGTTTTTCTCACTACCATGTTTCGAACATTTAAGCTAATGACTAAAACATAAATAGTATTAATTTTGTTTTTATGAATAAATGAAAAGCATTCACCATTTTGCTTATTTACTTGGGTGAGAAGTCACACTCGTGTGGTATTTGATTAATGTCAGCTTCTGACTTTGGACTGAATAGAGTAATTAAATTTCTAGGTTAGAAATTTTTTCTTAGTTTTCCCAAGTTGAATATGCTATTTTACTTTAAATTTTCTATACATTAATGAGTTTTTCTTTCCAGAAAGACTTTTTAAGATTTTATATTAGTTTAGATTGAATTGACAATGGGAATGCAAATACAGTTAATTATATAACATTTTTTATTTTAAAGATACTTTTCTTATATTGTAACAATATATACATTCAGTCAGACATTTTA
Source organism: Cephalopachus bancanus (assembly GCA_027257055.1). Lineage (NCBI taxonomy): Eukaryota > Metazoa > Chordata > Mammalia > Primates > Tarsiidae > Cephalopachus > Cephalopachus bancanus. The sequence continues at coordinate 3,483,310 of JAPVLO010000018.1, read as the reverse complement.
GACCAGAGTTTTCAACTGTGGATATACATTGGAAAAAACTGGGAGCTTTAGAAGTTATTGATGCCTTCAAAGATCCTAATTTAACTGGCCTGGAATACAGCCTGGAAATATATATTTTAAATGCCCATAAGTGATTAAAATGTTCATCTACAGTTGAGAAATACTGCCAGTTCATATCTATCTTCTCTCCTGGGTATTAATGGGGCTAGGTTATTTATATTTTTCAAAAGCCCTGTATTATTCTAATCACTGTAAGAATCACTGCTTTGGACAGTATTACTTGCCTTTTACATTTATTTCACATCAAGTGATCCTTCACTTTTTGTCTTTTGGAAGATGTTTTTTCCCCAAATAATTTATTATGTGCTTTAAAAATACCTACTTTAGATATTTTACAGTTTATATTATTAATATTTGAGGTACAGTGTACATTTTCTTGTATTAAATATAAATGAAGTCATTAATTATAGTCTTACTAGAATATATTTCTTTTATCTGCAGATGCTATAATTACTTTACTACACATTTATTGCACTTATGAGTTGCCCCAATAATAGTTGAGATCATGACTTTTTGTTGCCTGGTTCAGTTACTAAGATGACTCACCACGGGGTCAACTAGTAGGCTAGTTACACTGACAAAGTCAATAGGTGCACACACGATGTATTCTGAAGGACCAGAAGTCCCAAGAGATGAGAATTGCATGCTGCCATTTTGGTAAGACCTGGGCTTAGAGGTGAGCACTTCTAGTGTACTCCCCTGTTCAAACAGATGCCGGATTCAAGGAGAGGGTATAAAGCTGCTACCTCTCAGTGGGAGGTCTGCAAAAATAATTTGAGTCTGTTTTTAAAATTACCATGGGAGCACGCTACAAAATTACCTAGAGTTACTTCCTTTTCCTGCAATATGGTGAATTAAGTATCAAAACTGACTCTCTTACTAGAAGCAACGATAAAGTTGGATATTATAGAATGGACGTCTTATACACATCTGGTTATTGACAAGAAATAAAGAAGTAGGACAAAGACTAAATGGGTTTGATACTAAACAAAATAGGTGAGACAGATAGCAACCTCTCACCCCTTGTTAGCTCTTCTGTACCTGCTCTGCATAATTGCATTACCCCAGAGATCTGGGACTCCCTCCTAATATCCCCTGGGGTCCCCAAGAGTGCACACGTATGGCGTTCTTCAGTTCCTTTCCCCTGCACGACTACCTGAGTGTTCAAAACAGACAGAAAGCTTGGGAACTCCCCAGAGCCCTGTCCTTGGACTAGGCTGTCTAGGCACCTCCTTGAAGCAACACTTGCCAAGGAGAAGTTTCTGCCATTGTATCTGGCTTTCCCCCACAAGCGCCACCTGCTGGCCAGAGGTCATCAGTACAGTCAACCACATCAGACCCAATGTCTCAGCTTTGGGGAAGATCTGATCCTAAACACCAGCTGACAACATGTTCCAAGTCACTCTGGCCACTCAAGATGCCATGAGCCAAAGCAGATACACCGCACAGGGCTGCCCCACCTGGCAATTGAGAAATTCACCACACCAGGGTTATATGTAACTAAGGAAGCCCTACAGTCCTACACCAGGCTGCTAAACTCAAATAAGAAAAGTTTGTCTACTCAAAGGAGGAGAAACCAGAAAAATAATTCTGGCCATATGAGAAAACAGAGTTCTCCAGCACCCTCAAATGACCACACCAACTCTTCAGCAACAAAACCTAATCAAAATAAAATTGCTGAAATTCCAGACATAAAATTTCAAAGATTGATGATAAAATTGGTCAATGAACTTCAGGATTAAGTTGAAAACCAAGATAAACTAATTAAAAAAAATATTCAGGACACGAATGAAAAATTTTCCGATGATATAGACACCTTAAAATAAAACCAAGATGAAATTCTGGAAATGAAAGAAGCATTTAGGGAAGTACAAATTGCAGTAGAAAGTTTCAACAGTAGACTAGAATAAGTAGAAAAAAGAATCTCCGAACATGAAGACAAGGCTTTTTAATGATTCCAATCAAACATTGATTAAGAAAAAAGAAACAGGAGAATGAAATAAAGCCGCCAAGAAATGAGGGATTTTGTAAAATGTCTAAATGTAAAAATCAAAAGTGTTCTTGAGGAAGAAAAGAAAGCAATATATTTGGAAAACTTATTTGCGAGAATAATGGAGGAAAACTTCCTTGATTTTCCAGAGATTTAAACATCCAGATACAAGAAGCCCAAAGAACCCCCAGAAGATTCACTGCAAAAAGGTCTTCCTTAAGGCATATAATCTGGCTATGCAAAGTTAATGTGAAGGAAAGAATTTTAAGAGAAGTAAGACAAAAGCATCAAATAACTTTCAAAGGCAAACCTAGCAAATGAACAGCAGACTTCTCAGAAGAAACCCTACAAGCCAGAAGGGAGTAGGCCCCATCTTCAGTTTCCTCAAAGAGAATAACCATCAGTCAAGGATTTTGTATCTTGAAAAATTAAGTTTCATCAATGAAGGAGAATCGAAGTCCTTCAAAGACAAGCAATTATTGAGGGAATTTGTTATCACTAGACCAACTTTATGAGAAATAATCAAATGAGTCCTAAATAATGAAACAAATGATCGAAACACACCAGTAGAAAAATGCTAGAAATTATAAAGCTTACAGGCTTTAAGGAATACCAACACAAAAGAGAAAATAAATAAACAAAGAACCAGAGGACAACCAGTATAATGAATAGAATAGTATGTTATGTATCATTATTAACACTGAACATAAATGGTTTTAATGACCCACTAAAAAGATACGGACTGGCAAAATAAGTAAACACACACACACACACACACACACACACACACTCACACACACACACAAAATCCAAATTTCTGTTGCCTTTGATAGATGCACTTAACTTACAAAGACTCCTATACACTCACAGTAAAAGGGTGGAGAAAAATATTATACACAAATAGAAACCAAAAATGAGCAGGAGTGGCCCTTCCCATATCAGATAAAACAGACTTTGAATTAACAACAGGAAAAAAAGACAAAAATATCTATTATATAATGATAACAATTTAAATATATATGCATCTGTATTGAGAGCTCCTAGCTTTATAAAACCAATTCTATTGACCTAAAATAAAGAGATAGACAATAATAGTGGGAGACTTCAACACTCCACTGACAGCAATAGACAGATCATCAAGACAGAAAGTCAACAAAGAAACACTGGAGTTAAACAGGACCCTAGAGGAAATGGAGTTAAGAGATATCTACAGAATATTCCATTACAGAACTACCAAATACACATTTTTCTCATCAGCACATGGAGTATTCTCCAAGATAGGCTATATGATAGGTCACACACCAAGTCTCAATAAATAAAAAAATTGAAATCATTTTGAATACCATTTCAGAACATAGTGGAATAAAACTAAAAATTAACTCCAAGAAGAACTTGCAAAACCAATAAAAAATATGGAAGCTAAACAATTTGCTCCTGAATGATCCTTGCATCAATAATGAAATAAAGATGGAAATAAAAACATTCCTTTAAATGAATGACAGCAAGGAAACAAGTTATCAAAACCTCTGGTTCATAGCCAAAGAGTAAAATTTATAGCACATGAGGCCTACATTAATAAGACTGAAAGGTCTCATATCAGTCACCTAGCATCACACCTCAAGGAACTAGAAAAACATGAACAAACTAAACTCAAAAGTTAGCAGAAGAAAAGAAATAACAAAGATCAGAGCAAAACTAAATGAAATTGAAATTAAAAAATACAAAAGATCAATAAAACTAAAAGTTGATTGAAAAGATAAGCAACATTGATCAACCACTAGCTAGATTAATTAAGAAACAAAGAGAGAAGATGCAAATTAGCTCAATCAGAAATGAAAAAGACATTGCAAATGATACAAAGGAAATTCAAAAGATCATCCAAGACTATTATGAACACCTCTATGCAAACAATCTAGAGGAAATTAATACATTCTTGGAAACATACAAATTCCCAACCTTGAATCAGGAAGAAATGTCAAACCTGACCAGACCAATAATTAGTAGTGAGATCAAAACAGTAACTTGAAGTCTCCCATAAAAAAAAGTCCAAGAATTTATGAACTCATAGCTGAATTCTAGCAGATCTTCAAAGAAGAGCTGGTACCAATTTCACTGAAGCTATTCCCCAAAATTGAAGAAGGAATCCTCCTTAACTCATTCTGTAAGGCCAGTATCACTCTGAGACCAAAGCTAGGGAAAACACAAATTAAAAAGACAACAAAACTACAGACCAATATTCTTATGAACAGACACAAAATAACCTCAACAATATATAAGCAAACCAAATTCAACTGCACATTAAAAAAAATACACCAAGTAGGTTTTATCCTAGGGATGCAAGGGTGGTTCAACATATGCAAGTCCATAAATGTGTTCCACTATGTAAATAGAACTATTAACAAAAAATATATGATCATTTCAATCGATGAAGAAAAATCATTTTATAACATCCGGCATCCCTTCATGATAAAAACCCTCAGCAAAACAGGCATGGAGGGAATATTCCTCAAAATAGTAAAAGCTGTATATGACAAACCCATAGCCAATGTCATGCTGAATAAAAAAAAAAGTTGACCACATCCCCCCTCAGAACTGGGAAAAGGCAAAGATGCCCACTTTTACCACTACTATTCATCATAGTACTGGAAGTCCTAACCAGAGCAGTCAGGCAAGAACAAGAAATAAAGGATATCCAAATTGGAGAAGCAGAAATCAAATTATCTCTGTATGCTGATGATATGATATTATATCTAGAGAACCCCAAGACTCTTCCAAAAGACTCCTCTACCTGATAAATGAATTTAGTAAAGTTCCAGGATACAAAACCAACACACACACAACAACAGCACTGCTACACACAAATAGCAACCAAGATAAGAATCCAATCAAGAACTCAATTCCATTTACAAATAGCAGCCAAAAAACTAAAATACTTAGGAATATATTTAGCCAATGAGGTGAAAGATCGCTACAAGAAGACCTACAAATCTATGACGGAGAAATTGCAGAGGACACAAATGGAGAAGCACCCTATGCACATGTATTGGAAGAATCAACATAATAAAAAGCCTATGTCAACCAAAGTAATCTACAGATGCGGTGCAATCCCTATCAAACTACCAATATCATTTTTCACAGAATTAGAAAAAACAATCCTAAAATTCATATTGAATCACAGAGAACCAGAATAGCCCAGACAATATTAAGCAAAAAGAAAAGCTGGAGGCATTACATTATCTGACTTCAAATCATGCTACAAGTCTGTAGCAACCAAAACAACATAGCACTGGTACAAGAGCAGACACATGGACAAATGGGATACTACAGAGAATCCAGAAATAAACCCAAATACCTACAACCAACTGATCTTTGAAAACGCAGACAAAAGCATACACTGGGGAAAGGACACCTTATTTAACAAATGGTGCAGGGAAATTGGACAGCTACATGCAGAAAAATGAAACTTAATCCCTATCTCTCCCCATATAGAAATTATCTCAAGAAGGATTAAAGATTTAAACATCAGATCTGAAAACATAAAAATTCTAGTAAAAAACCTAGGAGAAACTCTTTTGGACATCGGCCTAGGCAAAGAATTTATGACTGAAACATCAAAAGCAAATGCAACTAAAACAAAAATAAGTGGAACTTAAACTAAAAAGCTTCGGCACAGCAAAATAATCAACAAAGTGAACAGACAACCTACAGAACGGAAGAAGATATTTGCAAACTATACATCTGACAAAGGACTAATATCCAGAATCTACAAAGAACTCAAACAAATCAGTAAGAAAAAGTAAATAACCACATGAAACAGTGGGCAAACAACACGCAGAGACATCTCTCAAAAGAAGATATACAAATGACCTGGAAACATATTACAAAATGCTCAACATCACTCATAATCAGGGAAATGCAAATCAAAACCACAATGAGCTACCACCTTACACCAGTTAGAATGGCCATTATGAAAAACAAAAACAAAATCAAAAAACAAAAACAAAACAGAACAGTAGATGTTGGTGCAGATGTGGAGACAATGAAACACACACTGTTGGTGGGAGTGTAAATTAATACAATCTCTATGGAAAGTGGAATGGAGATTACGTAAAGAACTAAAAATAGATCTACCATTTGGTCCAGCAATTCCACTGCTAGTTATCTTCCCTAAGGAGCAGAAGTCATTATATAACGGACTCCTGCACCCGCATGTTCATTGCAGCCCAATTTACAATTGCAAAGACGTGGAATTAGCCTAAATGCCCATCAACGGATTAGTGGCTAATAAAAATGTGGTATATATACACCATGGAATACTACACAGCCATAAAAAGAATGAAATCACGTCCTTTGCAGCAACATGGACGGAGTTATAGATCATCATTGTTATGAGCTGACTCAGAAACAGAGAACTAAACACCACTTGTTCTCTTTCATATGTGGGCGCTAAACGGGAACAAAGATGGAAATACTAGACATGGGGATACCAGTAAGGGGGTAGAGGAAGGCGGTAGGCTTCAGAAACTACAAACAGGGTGGACACAGTGTGCATTATCTGGGACATGGGTCATCTGAGAAAAAATCCTCACCACTACACAATATGTCCATGTAACAAACATGCATGTTTATTTCCTGAATGTAGCATAAAAATAAAATAAAAAAGAAGCAGGTGAAACACTGAAGCAGGTTTTTGCCTTGAAGACATTCACAAAACTAAGTTAATATGGGTTTCATGGGGCTCAGAGAAAGTCGAATGTAAATGAAATGGATCCATTTCTTGAAAAAGTGCAATTTAACAAATCAACTCAAGAAGAAGAGTTTTATGACCACAAACAAATAACTCAATAAATAAAAATATTTCTACAGAATCAAAGAATTGAAAAACCTTCAGACTCTAGATTGTCTTATCAATGTGTACCCAATCGTTTAATAGAAAAATAACATGAAATATAAAATGGTCAAGAATATTTTATGCAATATGGGAAAAGAAGTAAGTATCCCCATTTTATGAGTATACAATAAACTTTATATCAAAAAATGAAAAAGATAGTAGCAGAAGAAAAAATGCTGAAGTGTATTTTTGCTGTAAACATTTTAAACAACATATTAATAAGCAAAATCCCCAATTGTATAAAATAATACACATTGTGAGCATGTTGGGATTATCTCAAGAATACAACTTTAGTTTAGCATTTGAAAATTAACCAACATGATTAGTTGCATCCACAGATTAAAGGAAGACCCTATAAAACCATTCAGTGAATGCAGAAAGTGTTTGATAAAGCTCAAAATTTATTTAGGATAAAAACCCTTAGTACATTTGGAACATATTAAACTTAATCAAATAAGCACTACAAAATCCTATAACAAGCTTCAGAATTTTGCAACATTTTTGGATAAAGGGAGGCTGAGGTGAGTGGACTGCCCGAGCCCGCGGGTTCGATACCCGCCTGGGCAGCGAGACCTCATCTCTACAATAAATGAAAAAATCAGCCGGGCATGGTAGCGCATGCCTGTAGTTCCGGCTACTCAGAAGGCTGAGGCGGAAGGATCGCCGGAGCCCAGCAGGTCGAGGCTGCGGTGGCTGAGAGTGGCCACTGCACTCCAGTCTGGGCGACAGAGCGAGACTCCAACTCAAAAAAAAAAAAAAAAAGAAAATCAATATCTACAAGTCAGTTACATTTCTGTACATGCCAAAACAGGTAATTACCAAAAAAATACAAAAAATGCAAAGTATCTCAGGATGACTTAAGAGAAGCTATTTATGCTCTTTATAGGTAAAATAATAAAACACTTTGAAAACATTTTAAAAAATGATGGAGGTCTATGTCATCTTCATTGATGAAAAGTTCCAGTGTCATGCTAATAGATTCAAGCAATTTTTTTTTGAGTTGGAATCTCACCCTGTTGCTCAGGCTGGAGGGCAGTGGCAAACTCACGGCCACCACAGTCTCGACCTTCCGCCTCAGTCTTCCAAGTAGCTGGAACTACAGGTGCACACTACCATGCCCGGCTAACTTTTTGATTGATTGTAGCGATGAGGTCTCACCAAGTTGCCCAGGCTGGTCTTGAACTCGTGGGCTCAGGTAATCCTCTCACCTCAGCCTCCCAAAGTGCTGGGATAACAGCCTTGAGTCACCGTGCCCATCCTCAAGCAATTTTAATAAAAATTTTAACAGGCCCTTGTGTGTGTGGGTAATTTGATCAACTTATGTAAAAATTTATATGAGTGAGCAAAGGCCAAAGAACAACCAATTAATCAGGAAGTAGAACGAAGTGAGAAGATTTACCTTTTCATTTATCAAGAATTATTTTAGCCGGGCTCGGTGGCTCAGCCGGGCGTGGTAGCGCATGCCTGTAATTCTGGCTACTCGGAAGGCGGAGGCAGAAGGATCTCCGGAGCCCAGCAGGTCGAGGCTGCGGTGGCCGGGAGCGGCCAGTCTGGGTGACAGAGTGAGACTCCAACTCAAAAAACAAAACAAAGCATAAGTTCAGAATAGCAGTTTTATCAAAGAAGATGAAATTGAAGAAATTTAGGAAGGGATACAGAAAAGTCTTCAAAGTAAGTGTGTGTGTGTGTGTGTGTGTGTGTGTGTGTGTGTGTGTGTGTATTCTAACTTCTTAATCCGGTTGGCATATATATGAGTATTAAATATGCTGTTTTTTAAATAATTTCTTATAAATATGTTTTATTTGCAATCTTTTCAATATTTAATCACTTAGTTTTTGAGTCAGGGTCTCACTTTGTTGCCCAGGCTGCAGTGCAGTGGTATAACCATAACTCACCACAGCTTCAACCTTCTGGGCTCAGGCTATCCTTCCATCTCAACCTCCTGAGTAACCAGAACTTCAAGCATGCACCACTAATTTTTTAATTTTTTGTAGAGATGAGGTCTCACTATGTTGCCCAGTCTCGTCTTGAACTCCTGATCTCAAGCAATCCTCCTGCCTCAGCCTACCAAAGTGCTGGGATTACAGACGTGAGCCTCTAGGCCTGACCAAAATTTTTTTTTTGAGTTGGAGTCTCACTCTGTTGCCCAAGCTGGAGGGCAGTGGCATGCTGATGTCCACTGCAGCCTCAACCTGCCGGGCTCCGATGGTCCTTCCGCCTCAACCTTCCAAGCAGCCGAAACTACAGGCACACACCACCATGCCTGGCTAATGTTTTGATTTATTGAGAGATGAGTTATCTCCAAGTTTCCCAGTCTGGTCTTGAACCCGTTAGCTCAGGCAATCCTCTCACCTGCCTCCCAGAGTGCTGGGATTATAGGCGTGAGCCACCGCGCCCAGCCTGGCAAACACTTTTTAAAAGAGGATTCCAGGTGAACCACAAACTTATGGCTGGAAAATTTTGAATGTAATACGAGAACTGCTGGAGTGTTAGCAAAATCATGATATTCTCAGTATTCTGAAGTCGGATTTTATGGGTTGAATTGTGTCCCCCTCAGCCCCTCAAAAAAAAGTACACGTGGAAGTTCCAACCTCCAGCACCTCGGAATGTGACATTTGGACATAAATTAATTGCAGTGTAATTAGTTAAGACAAAGTCATGCCTGAGTAGGGTGGGTTCCTAATCCAACATTTTACTTGAAGAGAAAGGAAGAAAACTATAGTTCTGTCTGACTCCAAAGTACAATAGGTACAGGGCCAATGCTTGTTTTAAAAAACCTCACAATTTATTCTGAATAGGTATTCATATGTTTAGAAAGTAAAATACTCATATATTTTAAAGTGCAGCCTTTAGTATACAGTCCAAAGAATTGCTATGTATCTTTCCAGAGATACTTATGCATATATCAGCACACCAACACTCTCATTATTACACCACCTCCCTTTTTCACACAAAGCCTGTTAGACACTCTGTTCTCTGTTTCTTCTTTTCCATCTAACATTGAATCCTGGAGATCTTTTCACAAAAACACACAAGCGCTTCTTATTCATATTTTATGGCTACGTGGGTATCCAACAATTTTTGAAGTCTGCTTTTTAAAAGACAAAATAATGGCAACTTTTAGGGAAAGCTAGTCCAGGATGCCTCATTGCAGATTTAAGTCCTCACATAATCAATGAAAAGTGGTAAAATCTTATGCTATAAACTCTGAAAAGTAATGACCAAGGAGAGAAACAGAAGTTTCTATTTCAGAATAGCTCCTAATTCTGCTGCCGCACCAACCCTCATGCCAGAAAGGTAAGTGAGAAATAGAAGGTGATGCCCAAATCCTGGTATCGCTGAGAACTCCACGTTGGAGAGATGCAGCCTGGCACTCTGTGAACAGGCAGTGTGGGGAAAGTTAAAACGCATCCTGTGAGAATCCAATCTCAGTAGGACCGAAACGGTCTCTAGGACCCTGTCTGTTTTCCAAAGAGGTAAAGTGTTTCAGAGTAGGAGATCACCTGGTTATATGAGTGATACTCTTTATTACAGGACAGGCAAAATAATTCCAATGATAAAATAGGGGACAGTTTTCTTAGAGATGCTTTTATTTTCAAATGCTCTCTTCCCTTCTTCAACACAGCAAAATCTCAGATTGCAGATAAATGATTAGGAAACAAGATCCTGTCATGGACTGCAGTTCGGATGAAATACAATGATATCAAGGAAGATTTCACCCTCATTCTGTCAGAGAAAATTAACATTCATATTACAAATACATGCATTACCCACCACAAGGTTTTAAAAACTGGCCAGCTTGGCGAGACCTCATCTCTACAATAAATCAAAAAAATTAGCTGGGCGTGACAGCGCGTGCCTGTAGTTCCAGCTGCTCGGAAGGCTGAGGCGGAAGGATCACTGGAGCCCAGCAGGTCGAGGCCACGGTGGCCGGGAGCAGCCACAGCACTCCAGTCTGGGCGACAGAGTGAGACTCTAACACAAAAAAAAATAAAAATAAAAAAAAAATTACCAGCAACTAAACAAACACAAAATGATAGGTAAAAGAAATATAACAAAGCAGGACAAATATACCATCCATCCAGACAAATATATTGCCCAAGAAAGAGAATAAAACTTTCCAAGTGTGTTTTGAACTATAAAGAACTTAATAAAAATAAAAAAATCAATAAAACAACAAGTCATAGACAAGACACTAAAGGAGAATAAAATGAAAAGGGAAATTTCAGAGCTAGTAAAACAAATCAGGTTCAAAACATCAACATTTATAGCTCTAATAAATAAATTAGAAACAAGAAGAGTCAGGAAAGAGAGAGCAAAATATTGAATTTCTACCCTGGAGGAAAGACAAGATAATAAATTCAGTGAAGAAAAGAAAACCAAGAAATTTAAAAAATTACACAAAATGAGAGATTCGGTAGCCAGAGATGGTCTAATATAAGAACAATTGCTAAACTTGCTATCCTTGGAGAAGATAATCTAGTTAATGGAAGAGAAAAACTATTGAGAGATTTAAAAGGGGGAAATATCTCTAAAATTAAGTCAGATATCAAATATATACTAGGTAGGTGATGAACTTCAAAAAGAAAGACTTCTCTAGATATCTAGTCAGGATAAAAGTCCTGTCTCCTGCAATGTGTGGGAAACAGGAAATCATAAATATCAAAAAGGTTTTTCCCCAACAGATTTCAATATCATCTAGAAATTACATAAAATTCTGAAGGTGAACAATAATGATCTAAGAATGTGTTTCCAGCCAAGTTATCACTTACAGCAAAAGGCAGACATTCTCAGACAAAATAACTCAGTTAGGGACTGTAATCTTTTCTTGAAACAATTACTTATTGGTGAAGTCCAAGTAATCAATAAGTGAATAAAATAAGGAGTCTGGATTAAAACACACCTGCAATGAGTGCAGTAGGCAGAATTCTAACATGGTTCCCAATTCTAACCTATTCTCATTGTTAGGTTTTATGCTTTATGTAATCCTTTCCCCTAGAGAGTGATTGGAACTATTAACTATGATTAACTCTTTCTTGACCAGGTTACTAATGAGTTGACTACGAGTTAATCAAAAGGGAGATTAATTGGATGGGCTTGACTTAAGAGGATCGTTTAAAATGTGAAGTTTCAGAGAAGTGTTCTGCTGGCCTGAAAGAAAACAAACACATGATGATCTGCCTATGGAAAGGAGTGTCTGTTTTCTGTTCAGTTATTAGCAAGAAGATGGGAACCTCAGTCCTACAACCACGAGTAACTGAATTCTGTCAATAACGGTATGTGCTTGGGAGAGTATGTAACACAAGCTCAAGTAGGGAGTTAGCCAGCCAAGTGGATTCCAGCTTGTGAGACTCAGAGCTGAGAAACAGTCAAACCATACCTGGACTCCTGACCCTTGGAAAATGTGAGATAATAAATTATTATTGAGGATTGTTTGAAACAACTAAATTTGTGTTAATTTGTTACACAGCAATAAAAATCGAATACAGTGAGCCCTTAAGTATTGAATCAAGACAAAACAACTTGGGGGCATTGGATTTAATAACATTAAGTCAGTATTCATAAAATCTGAGAAAAAATTATACAGTTAATTGAGAAGTAGTTGGATTAAGGTAGGAGAAAGATAAACAAAATAATTTTATGTTTAAGGCAGGGAGTATTCAAAACTGTATATACAAAAATTGTGGCTAAAACAATAACTCAGAATTCTTCATATTTATGAAATATTGTCCTTAATATAAGTGGGATTTTAGGGATTCTAGTGCTTTTGTAGTTTCCAGGGATTAAAACTTTAAACTACATTTACTATCTATCTACCAGTTTGGATAGATAGATCTGGAATAAGTTCTCAGGAATGAATAGGATGTTTCAGAACATTGAGATTTGATGTGATTTAACTCTATTTTTGTATTGCTTGTTATTTTTAATATGAGCATATATTCGTTTCTATAAAATAATTGTTCTAAAAATTGAATGCATTACATGTAAAGAGGGTGAGGATAAAGGAAAGGAAATAACATTGGGAATATTATTATCAACCCTATCGTACAGATGAGAAACTGAGGGTGAGCAGGACTAAGACAGGTGCCTAACTCATGTGGCTAGTAAGTGGCCAAGGTCTGATGCCAGCACTCAGGCTCTCTGGCATGCTGATGCAGGCTAGGAAGTGAAAGGGAGGAATGAAAAGGTGACCTTCACACTTAAAGGACACTCAGGAAGCTGCCAATTACTGATGTCTCTTTTTCTACATTGTTGATAATGATTCCATTGATTTCTGTTTCCACAAGAGTGATGCAAATAATACTATCTCAAGCATAGATTGGAAAATTTAGGCATGTATTGACAAATAATTCACTTAATTTTGATCTGGGAAAATTTTAATTTTGTTTCTTCTAAGTCTACTATATCAGATTAAATCCACATATACAGTTGATCCTTGAACAGCATGAGTTTGAACCAGGTAAGCCCATTTACATGCAGAATTTAAAAATAACTATATTAGAGATTTTCTTTTGGAGATTTGTGGCAATTTGAACCACATAGATTAAAATATTAAAAAATTAAAATTAGTATGTCATGAATAATGTGTACAATATATGTAGATACTAGTCTATTTAATAATGTACTACCATCATATATACACAAATCTATTCCAAAAAGTTGAAATTTATCAAAAACACATGGTATACATTTGCAGACTGTACATGGTGACTTTTGCAGATAAGAGAAATGTAAACAAATGTAAAGATGCAATATTACATTATAACTGCATACAATTGACAATAGTACATGTTACATGACTGCAATACTTTTGTAATTACCTCCTGCGGCTGTTGTGTGAGCTTAAGTGTTGTGAGTATCTGCTTAAAAAGCTGTGTGAGGCTATTTATCTCCCTGTGAGCAGCTCCTCTCTCCGATACACTGTATTGCAGTAAAAAGCGACCTCTCCTGGTTCCTGCCTATTTTTAATCATGCAGAGTACAGTCGCATAAATCTTGAAATAATATCATGGGACCCATACAAAGTGCTACTACTACTAGAAGTGCTTCCCAGAAGCATTGAGGAGTCAACAGTTGGCTATTAATAGCTAAGTTTTAGGGGAGTCAAAAGTTATAAGTGGATTTTCAGCCATGTAGGGGTTGACATCCCTCACCCTTGCATTGTTCAAGGGTCAACAGTCTCGTTCACTGACTCAACTAATACACACTCCTAATGTTATGTCATACTCTGAGGTGGAGATTGGGAATACAGTGGTGAGCCAACTCAATATTGTTCCTCCACTCCTGCAGTTTAAATTCTACTGCAAGAGACAAATAATATGAGAAAGCAAGCAAAATAAGTGTCGTCTGCGATCCATTGCTATGAGCTCAAGTAAAAAGCTGCTGAGCAAAAGAATTAGAGTGAAAAATATTCTTTAGGAATGGTGGTCAGGGAAAATCTTTATTGGGAAATTGCATTTAAGCTAAACTCAGAAGCACGAGTAGTCAGTCGTATGAAGAAGAGAATGAATCCAGTTTGGGCTGAATACCCTGGTGCAAAGAAAACAGAATGTGTAGAGCTCTTGTGATGCTCAGGTTCTGAGGGAATCGCAATGTCGCGAGAGTCCGGTGAAAAACAAGAGGTGGAAAGAAATTGATGGGCGCTCAATTATGCAGGACGCCAAAGGTCACCATAAAATAATGAACGTTGGTCTAAGTAGAGTGACAGGGATTATTGAATGGTTTTATGTAGGGGGTGGTAAAGTTTGATCCATGTTTAAAGACAAGTGCTCTTGTTGCAGGAGAGAGGACGTGTTACAGAAACAAGAGAGGGTTGAGGGATACACTTGTGAGTAGACTGAGGCGTAAGCTAAAGAGAGTGATGGTGATGGGAGTCCAGTGGATCAAACAGAGATGGAGGAGGCAGTACAAGGATTAGAGCAGTAAAGCAATGGAGGTAAACTTCCCATGATTCTTTGGGTTTGATATAAAAATGACGTACTTGGAGGATTAAGCATTATTCCTAGGTTTCTAGAATCGATAGTGCATACTTTGGTTCAGCAGAGGGGAAGAGGGTGGATTGGGTATGGAATATTTTAAAAAGTGTTTTTCACATTAAATTTGATATATTTGTGAGACATAAAAGAAGACATTAAAGTAAAAAATTATATATATATGTATATATATATCTTAAGCTCAGAGGAAATGTCTTGGGTAGAGATAAAAGTTTGAGCTTCGTAACTGTACTGCAGTGTTTTGCTTCATTTTACCTTGTGTTTGGACGAGATTGTGGAGAATTGGTACCATTAAGTTCTTGAATATTTGGTAGAAAGTGCCACCAGACCCATCTAGGCCTGCTGCTTTGCTTTTTCAGAGTCTTAAATTGTTGATATAATTTATTAGGTAGACAAATATTTAGGTAATCTCTTTTTCTGTAAGTTTTGAAAGATTGTATCTTTTAAGGAATTGGTCCATTTCATCAAGGTTATCAAATTTGTGGACAGAAAGTTGTTCATCATCATAATATTACTTTATTATCTTTTTGATGTCCATAGCATCGGTAATTATGACCCCTCTTTCATTGCTGATATTAGTAATTCATGCCTACTCTCATTTTTTCTTGATTGTCTGATTAGATGTTTATTGATCTTTTGAAAAAGAAAAAGAAAACAGTTTTTTGCTTTATTGACTATTTTCTTATGCATTTTCTGTTTCCAATTTTATAATTTCCACTCTAATTTTTAGCTTTCTTTCTTACTATTTTAGGTTTGTTTTGCTCTTCTCTTTCTAGTTTCTAAGGTGAGAGCTTAGGTGATTGATGCTAGAACTTTCTTCTTTTCTGATATATGCATTCAAGGCTACATATTTCCCTGTAAGCACTGTTTTTGCTACAAAACAAATTTTGATAAATTTTGTTTACATTTTTGTTTAGTTCCAAGCATATTTTTAGAAATTTGCTAGACCGCTTTTATGATTCATGTGTAATTTAGAAATGTGTTGCTTAATCTCCAAATATTTAGGGATTTTTTTCTAGTTATCTTTATGCTATTGATTTCTAATTTAGTTCCATTAGGGTCTGAGGACATGCTTTGTTATTTTGTCTAATTTTTTAACCTTTTTAATTTGTTGAAGTGTAAAATTTTATGGCCCAGATGTGGTCTATCTTGATGAATGCTCCATGTGAGTTTGAGAAGAATACGTATTCTGTTGTTGTTGGATGAAGAATTCTATAAATGTCGACTTGGTCAAGTCAAGTGATAGAATTGTTTGGTCAACTATATTCTTACTGATTTTCTACCTTTCTTATTTATCAATTACAAATGGAGACATACGGAAGACCTCAAGTATAACAGTGGACTTGTTCTTTCTCCTTTCAGTTGTATTAGTTTTGCATGTTTTAATGTGATTATTGATACAGCTGTATTAAAATCTTCTGCATTTATAAATCTTTTCTATTTGCTGCAATTTTTCTTATTCCCCTATTTTTATGTGTCTGGTCTTAATTGAGCATTTTTGTGATTAAATTTTCACTCCTCTCTTAACCTAGTACTTATACTTTCTAACTTTTTAGCAGTTGCTTGAGTTTGCAAAACACGTGTTTTCAAATATCATTATGTCACTTCATATGCAGTAAAGGTAACTTATGATAGAATATTTCTAATTCCTCTTACTTATCTCAAATAACATTTCTGTCATTCGTTTCAATTAACTCAATACTAGTTTACCACTTTAAACTAATTGCATTTTAGATCAATTAAGGATAAGAAAAATCAAAGCTTCTGTTGACCCCTATTTATGCCACCTCCAACGCTCTTCTTTTCCTGATGTAGTTTCAATTTTCTACCTATATATTTTCATTTTATCTGCGTCCTTTTTTGTGTTTCTGTTTTTGTTGCTGGGCTCCTCTAAATACCCCTCAGAGAGTTTGAGCTTTGCAGTCCTTGCTGGTCAAATTCACTGTGATTTTACTGGTGCCCTCATGTTTAACGTTCTGTAAGATGTCGGTGAGGGAAAGCATTCTATAATCTTACTAATAAATCCCAGTCTTTTAGTGGATCTCTGCCCCTGAGCTGCACTTTCACAAGTGTTTCTTACTGTCCACATGCCCCCTTGGGTGAGACAGAAAGGAACGAGGAGGCGGGAGATGAAGGAATGGCCTTTCCCCAAGTGGGACGAGACTCCGGTGAGTCCTTTCTTCTAGAGAGGATGTTTTTGTTATGGCAAATACACCGCACCTATTTCACAATGTTTCTCCTTCCCCCCCTTTACCAAAGCCACAACGAGATCTTGATTGACTTTTCACCTTAGAACCTAGTGGAGTTCCAGGAGGTAAAACCCATGAAAGAATGGTGATCCCTTTATGGACAGGAGTTTCTCATAGTTAAACTAGTCATACTCAGCCTCCAGCAATTTGACATAGTGATTATTCAGTTATTATCACCATTTTATGGACCAGAGGTTTATGCTTCAGGTAAGACAATCTTGGCTATCACTCTCCGGACTTGCCTGTCTCTCCAGATTTCAGTGAGACAATTTTTCCTGTGACCTCAGCTCTCTAATAGATTTGAGAACAATTGCTGATTTTACAAGTCTTGTGGTAAGGGAATAATGACTTCCAAACTGTAATTACTGCTGCTGGAAGCAGAAGTCCTCTTGTTCATTTTCCATTCGTGGAGATAAATGAAATCACCAAAGGAAAGATTGTAGAGAAAGGAGTGCAGTTTTAGAAACTTGAATATTTGGACATCACCTAGAGGAGAAGAAGCTAGTATGGGATACTGAGAAGAAGTAGCTGTTCCGAGATGAAATAAATGCCAGGACTCTATGGAGTTATAAAGAGCGAGATAAGAGTGTGGCAAGAGACGGGAGTGGTCAATTAGTTGAACGATGCTAGATGTCAAAAAAGCCCGAAAGGGTGCTGTGTATGTTTGATTTGGCAAAAAGGAAATCATAGTTGATTTAGAAAAGCACAGTCTCAATTGCAAGATGGAAGGAGTGGGTTGAGTGTGAGTGTGTTTGTGTGTATTGAGATGGAGAGTAAAAGCCAGACTGGAATAGGTGAAAGGGTTTGCTACAGTAGAAGTGGAGACATCATAGTTAAGTGCTATTTTTCAAGAGACTGTTTCATCAGAAGAATATCTACCTTTAACTCTGAATTATTTAGAAACATCCTGGAAAGAGTACTGAAAGCCTGCTCATCTGTTTATACAGGCTGTCTGTAAATTTGATTTGAGAAATAGAAATAATAGCAAACCAGATAAACTATGCTATTAAAGTGACAATAATAATGTTAAAAAAGAAAAAATCCCTGGGGATTTGAATAGCCTAATTTTACTTCTGTATGGAAAATTCTGCGGTCTAAACTGAGGTAGTTTTCTATAGATGGTTAAGAATTTTATAAAATAAAATTTATCCTTTTAGTGAAGAGGAATAACTACTATCGTGGGAATTAACTTTAGAAAGATTCCTGTATGTTTCTAATAGACTTAGAAGGAATAATATGAAGCACCAGTGTATGTGTTTGTGTGTGTGTGTGTGTGTGTGTGTGTGTGTGTGTGTGTGTGTGTGTGTGCAGTATATATAGATTGATTGATGGATGGATATAGATATAGATATTTAAAATTTGGGGTCCACTGCGGAGAAAGTATTGCTCCCCATCCCCCAGCCACGTGGGAAACAAACCTTACAACCCTTTCTGCTTCAAGAACAAAGAGTTAGGTGACTGCATTAGAGCCTGTCTTTGCGACTAGAATTTAATCGAACTCTCTGAGAAGGCAGACCTCCACCAAGGCCTAGGTGGTAGGTCTAATTGATTTATTTTGTGCCCCCGTGTGCTGTGTGCATTCTATCCCCATGTGGAGCTGTACTTCAAATGAGATTTCTCAATTAAAGTGAAACGACTTCGTCTTGCCAGTTGAGTTTCATAATGATCCTCTGAAGTTTCCCTTCTTCGCGTGAATCCAATGATACATTATCAAAGAACACACTCATCATTCATTAACTCCAAATCAAATCCACTTTTCCCACCCAGGAGCAATGCCTTTCCAAAACCAGCGGTGTGAATTCGTCTACTTAAAGCACAGCAGCAGCACGTCAGAGGAGGCTGAATCTCAAATGCATGTACCTACACAAATCCCTACCGACCTCCAAAGTCAATTGCTACTGCAGGTTCCTACTGGGAGATTAAAGCACAGCAGGCTGTAACAGGGCCTTAGTCGATGTAATCAGGTACCCTGTTCTCCGAGGCAGGTTTCCTGAGTAGCAGACAGAACGAGAACTCAGACAGGGATTGCAGCCAAAGAAATGAGCACATGTGGTTAAGGTATCCATAATACTCTGTCTTTCATCCTGAATTTTCTCTTCTCATAAATACACCTCCTTGAGTTTTCTTTGTGTCTCCGTATAGCTTGGGTTTCCCCTCTCCCACGCCTTTCTTCTGATCTTAATATGTGTCACAATAGACTCTTTGCAACTTTTATCTCCTAATGAACTTTTCAAAACAAATGTTTTAATGAGGCGTTGCTGATACTGCCACGGCTCTCATTTTTTCCTTCTCTTTTACTCTTTCTTCTTTTGTCTTCGTGAGTGTTTTACTTTTAAATATGATAATGCCCCCGCTTTCCTTCACCGTCTAAAAGCGAAAAGGAATCCTTACAAGGACTTATTTCTCAAGAAGTGTTTCTTGTTTTCTATGTAAACAATTTATCAACCTAAAAACATAGCACCAAAACAAGACATGTTTTATTTCACCGAGGATGCACATGAGGTAAAAGCCTCTACACAATACTGCAGAGATTATTCAAATTTTTATCAGCTGAGAGAAGCAGCACAGGTAACGTCCAAAGCCTCGGAAGGAAAGCTTGGCTCCTTCATGGTCAACCCTCTGGGAGGAAAAGAAACAATTTCGCTTTCAGGAAGTTGGCTAAGTTGTATTTTTTATTTTTATTTTACACTTCCATAATTTTTATTCATTTAAATTCCAAACATAAAAAAGCAAGCCTCTAGAATTTGTAAACAGAATTTAGCTTAAGGAAAAAAAATAAGGAAGGTTAAGCAAAGGCACTCTGGTTTTAGCTTTCTGTTTGACGAGGCTAGCACTCCCATTTCGTTTACAGAAAGAAGAGAATTGATATTTCATCAAAACTTTTTAAAAATAAAGATAAATGTTGAGAGAAGATTAAGAAACCCAGTGATGATTTCTAAGTCTAGCTATAAGATAAACTATGAAAAGACAGGCATTTCACTTATTAAGTGAACTTGTGAAAATAAATAATAAATGCCAGCAATAAACAATATAGTCCTGATTTCACCCAAGCGATATAAGAAACAAAATAAAGTTATTTCTGCTCTTATAGAGAGACAGGCAACCAATTTCTCCAAAATGTGTTTAGTCTGAATGCCCTTTGGTGTTAATAACATGATCTCAATGTCAAAGTTTCAAGCAAAGTGTGCACAAACACGTTTGTGAGACCATCAACCTTCATCTCTACATTTCCAGGCGTTTAGTTTTTGGATCAGCCAGCATAGCTAAGGCACATGAAAATAATCCATATGTCCAACCTTGTTTTTAAATTTGTTTTTACAGTTTTCTATACCATGACTGCCATGTTGGAGTTGGGAGTTGGAAACCGCTGTTATGGAACAAGAGGGCGGTCTACAGAGGTCACTCTCCATTAATCGATGAGTATCACAGCTGGAACTAGGGCACAGTGGCCTGGCTCCCAGGTCAGGGTGCTTTTCATTTTATGGAATAGTTTGCTCTTCATGAGGCATGGACAAAACATATTTATTAACTAATAGATTAAAGTAAGTACAAAGAAAAATTACATGCCCTCCCAAACTAACCTCAAATAGTAATTTTTCTCTGATGCTTTTCTTGATACCTTTTGGCAAGGTAGTATTTCTCTTTAAAATTCCCAGAATATATTAATATATTATGTTGTAACTTATTTTCTTACATTTATGTGTCCCACTAGCTGGTGAGGTATTTCAAATAAAACAGTAAATCTTTTTTTTTCTTTTAAAGATGTGGGGTACAATTCAGAGTTAAGTACACAAATGTTCATTATGCAGATCCCCTTGTTGATGAGGTGTACCCCCTCCTTCCCTGGCAGTTTTCCACTACTGTTAATCCTTTTCTTATAGTATTATGGTAATTGTTCAAGATCTGCTTACGCGTGAGAACATGTGATACTCAGTTCTTTGTTCCTGTGATAGATCGCTCAGTATTATAGACTCTAAGTCCATCCAAGTTGCTGCAAAGTTCATAATTTTGTCCTTCTTTATGGATGTGTAATAGTCCATTGTGTATATGGACCCCATTGTTTTTTAAATCCAGTCCTCTTTCGATGGCCAGCATGGTTGGTTCCATGGTTTTGCTATTACGAATAATGCTGCAATAAACATGCGTGTGCAGGTATCTTTTTTGTTGTTGTTCTTTTTTGTTTTTTGAGTTGGAGTCTCACTCTTGTCTCCCAGGCTGGAGTGCAGTGGCATGCTCACAGCCGCTGCAGCCTCAACCTGCTGGGCTTAGGTGTTCCTTCTGCCTTCTGCCTCAGCCTTCCAAGTAGCTGGAACCACAGATGCACGCCACCACGCCCGGCTAGTTTTTGTAATTTACTGTAGAGACAAGGTCTTACCAAGGTGCCCAGGCTGGTTTCGAGCCACTGGGATCAGGCAATTCTCTTGTCTCGGCCTCCCAAAGTGCTGGGATGACAGGCTGAGCCACTATACCTAGCTGGTATCTTTTTCATAGAGTGGTTTGAGTACCTCCAGGTATAAAGAAGTAAATATAATACATCTTTATAATCCCAGAGACTGGATTTAATGAGTGCATAAATGCACGAATGTACAAATTAGTGAATACTGTGGCAGAAGGAGCAAGAAAGGCAACCAGCGTCTACTGACTGCCCACCATGAACCAGACTGCTTGATTTAAAGATGATATTGGTAATATCTTAATTGTTTCTTACAACAAAGCTATAAAATTGGTATTTTAGGAAATCTTTTAGTGGGATTGTTGGATCACGAAGTGGTTCTATTTTTAACTTTGTGAGGATACTCTCTACTGTTTTCCATAATGGCTGTACTAATTGACATTCCCACCAACAGTGTGAGATTGTTCACTTTTCTCTACGTCATCCCCAACACTTGTTATCTTTTGTCATTTTGATGAGAGCCATTTTACCTAGAGTGAAGTAATATCTCATTGTGGTTTTATTCGCATTTCTCCAATGACTAGTGATGCTGAACATTTTTTTTTCATATATGTGCTGGTCATTTGTTTGTCTTTTGAAGAATTTCTGTTCAGATCTTGTGTCCATTTTTACATTGGATTATTTGTTTTCTTGCTGTTGAGTTATTTGAGTTTTCTATATGTTTTGGAGATTAACCAGATTTGTATTTATCAAATTATATAATAATATTATATGTTAATATAGCATTTAACCACATTTATGTTAACCAGATCTATAGCCTGCACATCTTTTCTCCCATCCTGTGGGTTGTCTCTTCACTTTGTTAATTGTTTCTATTGCTGTGGAGAAGCTTTTTAGTTTGATGTAATCTCGCTTGTCTATTTTTTGCTTTTGTTGCCTGTGCTTTTGGGGTCTTAGCTAAAATAACCATTGCCCAAACCCATGTCATGAAGCTTTTCCCTATTTATCTTCTAGTTATTTCATCGTTTTGAGATTCGTGTTTGTCTTGAATCCATTGTAAAGTGATCTTTGCAAATGATGAGAGATAAGAAATTATTGCATGCTTATACATATGGATATCCAGTTTTCCAGCACTAGTTATCAAAGAAACTATCTTTTCCCCATTATACATTATTGGCACCATTGTTGTATATAAGCTGGCTGTAAACGTGTGGATATATTTCTGGGCTCTTACTCTGTTCCCTTGGTTTATGTGTTTGTTTTTATGCCAGTACTATGCTGTTTTGATTCCTATAGCTTTGTAGTCAGGAAAAGGGGTTAATAATTAAAAGAATTAAATTACTCTTTGAAAGTCACACAACCAGTGGGTCAGTTTTCAAACACATATCTAACTGATTTAAAGTTCATGCATCCATTTTAAACATGTCATTTCTTTTTAAAAACAATTCTAAAGAGGCAGGTACTATTGTTAGCACTATTTTACAGGTTAATGGACCAGAGATTTAGAAAGACTAAGCAACTTGTACTAAATCATATGGGTTGCCAGTGACAAACTAGGATTTGAATGCAGGTCTGGGTGAATTTAAAATAAGCATACTTCGAAATTGAATGAAACAGGTAAATGCCTAATTATTGAAAACAAACAAACTGACGACAACAACAGCAACTACCATCAGATATGGCAGGCACTTGTGCTGGTTTGCATTGCATTCCCGGATTTCAGCACAGTTGTGGTGGACAGTTTCTGTGCTTGCCAGCTCCCTCATGAGAAGTGCAGACTTTCTTTGGTCAGACACACAAAGACCACTCAGTAGTGCCGATGTGATGTGTTAGATGAGGCACTAGCTTCCTAGGGGAAAACCTTCACTCATAGGGTTCGGAAGCCAGTGAATAGCAGCTCCTGTGCTGCAGTGGCACAGTTCTGAAGCTCACGCTCCATGCTTCTTCCTTGAGTTCTCAGTGGGATTGAGTTTAGTTGCCCGGGATGGTAAGGTAACGTACCTTCCGTTGGTTTGAATCCCTTTGTCCCCTCAATTCTTCTACTCCCTCACTTGAACTTCCTCAGTCGCCTCCCAAATAAGCCACTTGCATTCAAATCCTTATTTCAGTGTTTGCTTTGGGAAAAAGCAGAGGCAATGGATGTAGCAGATGGAGAAAAGTAGTGCTGCATTTAATGAAATATTTTATATTGTTTACTTGAGTGTGGAAACATGATGGACACTACAAACTACTAAAATTAGCATACGTGTCTATATACATATAAATCCCAACAGGAGATTGGAAAGATAGACGTGCAGAAAGACAAATAGATAGACCGGCATAGTGTTGCTTGGTATTGCCTTTTTTCCTTCACTATGAGTTTTCGCCCTTTAAAGTTGTCCTTTGGGTCAGGTTAAGAATAAGATTAGATGT
This sequence comes from Cephalopachus bancanus, assembly GCA_027257055.1. NCBI lineage: Eukaryota > Metazoa > Chordata > Mammalia > Primates > Tarsiidae > Cephalopachus > Cephalopachus bancanus. The sequence continues at coordinate 3,459,322 of JAPVLO010000018.1, read as the reverse complement.
TCTTAATTCCTTTTCCAACTACTGCGTAGGTAAAATTGAAATTAAGGCATGCAAAAAATAACAAATTACAGTGTCTGCTTTTGTGCCGAGTAAGACTTTACTACCTGAATGAAACACGTTTTGCAGAACTGCCGGTACCCACCTCAATCCCTGTTCTGTAGCCAGAACTACAAAACAAAGCCTATGTCCATCATCTAACCTGCAGTGGGAAAGATTGTTATTCAATTTTCATTATTTTATTCTATTATTATTCAATTCCATTTATTCAGTATCATTCAATTCAAAGACATATTATTCAATTTCCCTTCACTCACCTCTCACAGCAAAAGCGTATCAGCAAAGTCCAATGTACTGCAGCGTTCTTCCTTCTAAGTGTTTCCTGCCCTCTTTGCTTGTATTACAGAAACTCTATTTTGTAATGGACAAAACATTAAAATATTATCAACTTTTGTTTTATGATCTTCATACTTACAGGAGATCTAGTGTGCTAAATTAAAAATAGACTTGAATCATCAGCTTTTCAGAAGAAAAATTTGTATGAGAATGAGAGCCTTTCCCTGAACTATGAAATTCATGAGAGCTGGAATTTCTGAATCAATTTATTTTAAGTGCAAGTATTTCAACATTCATGTTTTAGGCTTTGTAATCTCACCAGTGCTCCAGAGGGATGAGCCAGCCTGCCTGACAGTTTGAGTGCCTGTACAATGGTGTCCTATAAATACTTATGGCTGCAGTTTTATGCCCATCACCCTCCACTACTTTCTCAACACTTAAAAAAGAAACTCTGCTTTACCTGTATGAGATTAATAACCACCTGAATTTTATTCTATTTTGATGATTTTTTTTGTTTTATCTGTTTATTTGTCTAAACAACAATGCTAGGGGTCATTCTAAGGTGAAGGGAATTATCTCTAAATGATTGTCTAATGAAATTTTTTAACTGGTTATTTCTTGGGAGATTTAAAATTTCAGGATCATGTTAAAGCACAGTTATGATCACATGTAAAGCATGGTGAAACTCACTAGACAATTACATCAGATACTTTGAATTTCAAAGATGTTTCCTAACGATTTGGATAAGTTATATAAAGAGTAGAGTGGTTTTTGGGGAAGGCTCATGCAAGTCATCTTTTGCCAATAGCAAGTATGCTCCTAATTGTGAGGTATTTTAAGGAGTTTTTCAGTAGAAGACAAGTGGCGTCATAAACATCTCTTCAGGGTGCTTAGCAAAAAAAAAAAAATCTTAGATGAAACGTAGCAGAAACTTACAGTACGAGATGAAAGCTCGACCCAACATGATACTGGAGGACGTGGACCTATGACGAAGGGGACATTTTCCCCACTAACATGATTTCCTTAAAGCAGCTAAGAAGTCTCCTCACAACTTAGTGGCTTGTATTCTTTGGGAAACTGTCTTTTAAAAAATTAATACCAAACAACTTCCTTAGACATTCCTAAAATGTCACTAAAGAAAATTTACTTACTCTATGCTGCAAATGAAATGACAAGAAAATAAATGCTGTCCAATGATGAGAGAAGGTAGGCAGGATAAAGAGAAAGTTAGTTTTGTTAGCATTTTGTTTTCCCTAGTGATAATATAATTGCATCTTTGTTGCTTCTGTGTGGGTCTTCAATATACAATAGTGTAGAGTCTGTATTCCAAAACACCGAGGGCCTCATCTAGGAACAGGTGTTTAAACGCCACCCTCTTTCACGATATCACTCTTTTCTCTGAGAAAAAGATTCACTCTGAGCTATCAGAATCACCTTCACTCTCTGAGATTTGAGGTTATCAATTGGTTATTCCAATATAACATCTTTCCCCCATAGCTCATCATGCGTCTTCTAGTATCTTCTGTATCCCAAGCAAAGGACACGTTTTATTCTTCCTCCTTGCTCTTGCTCCTGCTTTTCACCTTGTTGGTATGTCTTGCTTCTCTCAGGTACCTGCTTGAAACTTGCAGGCACATGCTTTGTCACTTCTCCCATGAAGTCTTGCCTGTCTGTGTATTTCAGCTCACAGTGGTCTGTGATGCCAATGACAAATCTTTATTTTGCAAATGAAAACATATGCCTTGTACAATTTACTTCTTTCTTAAAGTTAATAGTAGCATGCTGCTGTGGAAAGAACACTTGATATGCAGTGCTATTTTCAATACGCCTACTATCTAATTTTTATAATTCACATGTGTCAGAGGAAGATAAGGATGTCTAATATGGTTCTTGAAATATTTATAGGAATCCTTGAACTACAACAAAAATGTAAGGCCTTTATACAACTTTGATAATTTTTTCTAAATACTTCATGTGTTTACGTTTCATCCTAAGCTCTGGAAGAACGAATAGGTCCCAGCATGTATTGGTTGAAAACTTCTGCAGCATGTTGGAAGAACCATATGATAATAATAATAATTAAAAACAACAACTAACGTTAACACGGCGTTTTTATATTTCAGGCACTAAGTTTTTGGTATACATTGTCTCATTTAATTTCTTATCGTTTTGTTTGTCTGGCGAGAAAGTTGAATTTCAGAGCGTAGTTTGCCTAAGTTCACACATGTAGTTAACAGATGGGGGGACTCCAATCCAAGGTTTTTAGAGTTCAAAACCTTTTTTTCCCCACATCTAAAGATGAGGGGGGGGACAAAAGCTTTTAGGAAAAAATGGATGATTTTGTAGATGACACTTTCTATGGATTGAAAACATGTAGGTCCCTGATTGTTACTCTCTGAGCTAGTAAGTTGCCAAAACTGGAAAAGCAGCTCAATCCTGGCTGTGGGCAATAACAGATGGGCCTATCAACCTAGCACTTAGCCCAATCTCCAGGTCTTCATAACGTTACTTTTTATGTTTTCAAAAAGCTTCCAAATAGAGCAAGTTGCTTTTCATTTGCATGACCACACTGTTCAATTAACACCTGACCAGGGAGCCAATTCAGATGATAAGGTGAGTGGGAAGATTGCCATGCTAAAATAGGTAATTAATTAGTAGAATATTCCTGTTATTGTTTAAAAATGAGAGAGAGAGAGAGAGAGAGAGAGAGAGAGAGAGAGAGAGAGAGAGAGAGAGAGAGAAATAGAGAATTGTGGCACCACATTTAAAGTTGAAATTGAATATGTTGAGCCTCAAATAAAATGACTAATTTTAGAGCTGGAATAATTCTTAACTGTTCTATATTTCTCTCTTTAGGCTTAATTTTTTAGATTTTTAGGATGTATCTTCTAGCATTATCCAAGTATAATGGATAAATACAAATTGTAGATATTTAAAGAGCGCGAAGTGATATTTTGACATATGTACAGGTTGGAAATGATTAGACCAAGCTAATTAATATATTCATCACCAGATGCTCACCTTTGTGTGTGTGTGGTGAGAAAAATCTAAGCTCTCCTCTCAGCAGTTTTCAAGTATGCAAGACTTTATGATTGAACTATGGCCATTATACTATGACATAGATCTCCAGAACTTATTGCTCTTGTCTAAATGAAACTCTGTACCTTGTGAGCAACACCTTCCCAACTACCCCTTCCTCCACAAGCCCCTAGCAACTATCATTTTGCTGTAGACTTCTATAAGTTCAAGATTTTAAAGATTCCATATAAAAGTGAGATGAGATAGTTGTCTTTTTGCCCTTGACTTAATTTACTTAGCATAGCATTCTCCAGCTTGCAAACGATTGAGATTTTCTTCTGCTTTTAAGACTGAATATGGTTCTTGAAATATTTAGAGGAAACCTTGAACTACAACGAAAATGTAAGGCGTTTATACAACTTTTGTTGTATAAAACAATATTCCATTGTGTCCTTTCATCCATTGATGGGCACTTAGGTTGATTCTATACCTTGGCAATCGTGAATAATGCTGCAGTGACCAGGGAAGGGAAGAGATCGTCTAGCCGCACTGATTTAATTTCTGTTGGCTATATACGCAGTAGCAGGACAGTTGAATCATGTGATAGTTCTAATTTTAATTTTTTGAGAACCATCCATACTATTTTCCATAATGGCTGTACCCATTTTCATTTACCAGCAATGTACACGACTCTTTTCCCGACACTCTTTTTAACCTGCTGTAATCTTTTTTCTTTTTGTAATAGCTATTTTAACAGTGGTGAGGTGGTAATTTAGTGTGGTGTTGACTTGCATTTCCTCCATTAATGATATTGAGCACATTTTAATGTACCCGTTTGTCATTTGTAGGGCTTCTTGTCTTTTGAGAAATGTTTACTCAGAGACTTTGTCCCATTTCAAATTGAATTATTATTTTTTTTGTTATTGAGTTATTTGTGTTCTGTATATGTTTTGGATATTAACCCCGATCAGATGTATGGTTGCCAGATATTTCATCATAGTCACTAGGCTGTTTCTTCACTCTGTTTCCTTTGCTGTTCAGGAGTGTTCAGCTTTATGTGATGGCACTTATCTATTTTTGCTTTTGTCGTTTATGGTTTGGAATCTTATTTTAAAAATCAGTGCTCAGATGAGTGTCAAGAAACTTCTTCTCTGTGCTTCATTCCAGGAGTTGAACCATTTTAGGGCTTACAGTTATGTCTTTATCTTAAGTTGATTTTTGTTTATGGTGTGAGATAAGGATCGTACTTCGTTCTTCTGCAAGTGCATACCCAATTTTCTTAACATCATTTATTGAAGAGGTTGTTTTTTCTCATTGTTTCATCTTGACACTTTTATTGAAGATCAGCTGACCAAAATTAATGGATTTATATCTTGGCTCTCCATTCTGTTCTATCAGTCACCAGTCTATGTGTTTGTTTTTATGCCAGTACTGTGCTATTTTAATTACATTTGATGTATATAATTTAATTATATTTATTATAACTTAACTTAATTATAGTAAATATACTTTGAAGTGAGGTAATGTGATGCCTATAGTTTTGTTCATTTTGCTTAAGATTTTTTTGCCTGTTTGGGTCCTTTGTGGTTTTGTATTAACATTATGATTGTTTTTCTACTTCTGTGCAATATGCCATTGAAATTTGGATAAGGACTGCACTCAATTTTTAGATCATTTTTGGCAGTATGGATATTATAACAATGTTGAGTCTTCGAATCCGTAAAGACAGGATATCTTTCCATCTTATTTGTCTTTCATTTTCTTTCATCGATTAATTTTTTCGTTGTTTGCTTACAGACCTTTTTACTTCTTTGATTAAATTTATTTCTAAGATTTTTAAATGTTATTGTGAATGGAATTGTTTTCTTGATTTTTGGGGGGGACGTAGTTCATTGTCAGTGTATGGAAACACTAACAATTTCGTTTTTGTTTGTTGCACGACTGATTTTGTACACTCCAAATTTACTGAATTTGTTTATTAGCTCTCACAGTTTTTTGGTAGAGTCTTTAAGATTTTCTGTATATAAGATTGTGTCATCAGTAAATAGAAACAATTTTTCTGCTTTCCAGTTTGAATGCCTTTCATTTCTTTTGTTTGCCTAATTGCTCTGGCCAGGACGTCCAGTACTATATTGAATAAAAGTCGTGAGATGGGCTGCTGTGTCTTTTCCTGTTCTTAGAGGAAAAGTTTTCAGTTTTGACCATTGAGATATGGTGGTAGCTGTGGACCTGTCATATATGGCCTTTATTATGTTGAGATACGTTTCTCTTCACCTAGATTGTTAAAAATTGAAAGTTATTTTTGTCACAAAAGAACGTTGAATTTTGTCAAATGTGTTTTCTGCATCTATTGAGATGATTGTATGGTTTTTGTTTCTCATTATGTTAATAAGGGGTATCACATTTATTGATTTGCATATGTGGAAGTATCTTTGCTATCTGAGGGATAAATATTACTTGGTCATGGTGTGTGATCTTTTTAATGCGCTGATACATTTAGTTTGCTAGTATTTGGGAGAAGTTTTGTATCTATGTTCATCAGAGATATTGGCCTGTAATATTCTGCTTTGTAGTGTCATTTTCTGGCTTTGGTATCAGGACAGTGCTGGCCTCATGAAATGAGTTGCAAAGTAATCTCTACTCTTTAACACTTATTTATTTATTTATTTTTCCGAGTCGGAGTCTCACTCTGTCATCCAGGCAGGAGTGCAGTGGCGTGCTCATAGCCACCACTGCCTCAACCTGCTGGGCTCAGGTGATCCTTCTGCCTCAACCTTTCAAGTAGCTGGAACCACAGGCACCCACCACCAAACGCAGCTAATTATTTTTTATTTATAAAAAAGACGAGGTCTCACCAAGTTGCCCAGGCTGGTCTCGAATCCATAGGCTTAGGCAATCCTCTTGCCCTGGCTTCCCAAAGTGCTGGGATCACAGGCTCGAGCCACCATGCCTGGCCCCTCTTTACTTTTTAAAAAAAGAGTTTGAGAAGCATTGACATTAATCCTTTTTTTTTTTTTTTTTAGTGTCTAGTAGAATTTGGCTATGAAGTCATCTGATCAAGGGCTTTTCTTTATTAAGAGTTTTTGATTACTGACTCAGTGTCCTTACTTGTTATTGGTCTGTTCACATTTTCTGTTTTTCATGACTCAGTCTTTGTAGGTCGTATATTTCTAAGATTTTATCACTTTAGTCTAGGTTATTCAATGTGTTAGTTATTATATGACTGTTCACAGTAGCCTCTTTTGATCCTTTGAATTTAGTGATATAAATTTGTCATCTCTCCTCTTTCATTTATATTTTTATTTATTTAGTCTTCTTTTTTTTAGTTAGCCTAACTAATGAGTCAATTTTGTTTATATTTTCAAAAAACAACTCTTTATTATTAAAATTTGTTCTTTCATATATATTCTCTTTCATTTATTTATACTCTGATATTTTTCTTTCTTTCTGCTGACTTTTCTGACTTTTCTTTCTGCTAACTCTGGACTTAGTTTTGTTTGGGGGGTTTTTGTTTTAGTTTTTTGGATTTTTTTTTTTTTTGGCCTTTTTCAATTTCCTAGAGGTGTAATGTTGCATTGTTTATTTCAGATTTTTCTTTTTCTTTTATTTTTGATGTAGTCATCTATCACTATAAATTTCCCTCTTAGAACTACTTTTGCTGTATCCCATGTTTTGCTATATTGTGTTTCCATATGTGTTTGCATCTATAAATTTTTAAATTTTCTTTTTGATTTCTTCATTGACCTATTTGTTGTTAATGAGCATACTGTTTAATTTCTGTGTATTTGTGAATTTTCCCATGTTCCCTCTGTTATTGATTTCTGGTTTTATACCATTGTGGTCACATTAGATTTCCAATATGATTTGATATAATTAGTCTTATTATGTTTATTAAGGTTTGTTTTGTGGTCTAATATATGATCTATCATGAACAATGTTCTGTGTGCACTTGAAGAAAAAGTGTGTTTTACTGCTCTTGAATGGAATGTTCTGTATAAGGCTCTTGGGTACATTTGGTCTATGATGTTGTTTTGGCCCACTCTTGATTTTCTGTCTTCATGATCTACACATAATTGAAAGTTAGATAATAAAATCTCCTACTATTATTGCATTGATTTCTATTTCTTCATATAATTCCGTTAATATTTGCTGTATATATTTTGTTACTCTGATGTGGAGTGCATATTTATAATTTTTATATCCTTTTAATGAAGTGGCCTCTATACCATTGTATAATGACCTTGTTTGCCTTTTCTTACAGTTTTTGACTTAAGGTTCATTTTATCTGGTATATTAATAAGGCAGCTACTCCTATTCCCTTTTGGTTTCTATTTGCATGTAACATCTTTTTCCATCTGTTCACTTTTAGTCTACATGTGTCTTTACAGGTGAAATGAATCTTTTGTAGGCAGCATGCAGTACAACCATTAGGGAAAATAGTAAAATGAATCCTCTGAAAATTAAACATGGACATACCATATGATCCAGCATTCCCATTACTGGATATATATCCAAAGGAAATAAAATCAGCATGTTGAAGAGATATCTGCATTTCCCTTTTTATTGCAATATTGTTTACAACAGCTAAGATATAGAATCAACCTAAGTGTCAATCAACAGATACATGGATAAAGAAAATGTGGCATATGTACACAATAGAATACTACTCAGCCATAAAAACAATAAAGTCCTGATGCTTGTGACAACACAGATGGAACCAGAGCATATTATACTAAATGAAATAAATCGAGCAGAGAAAGACAAATACTGTACAATCTCACTCATATGTGGAATCTAAAAAAAGTTGACCTCAGAACTAGCGAGTAGAATGGTGGTTACTTGTGGCTGAGGTCATTGGGGTGAGAGGGACTGGAAAGATCTCAGTCAAAGGATACGGCTATTTCAGGGGAAAACAATTCAAAAAATCTATTGTGCAACATGGCAACTATTATTAACTGTATTTTCAAAAAATGCTACCAGAATGTTCTTACTACAAAAATAACTATTAAAATAATGCATATTTTAATTAGCTAGATTTAGTCATTGCATAATGTACATATACTTCAACACAATATTTTGTACATGGCAAACATATTATCTGGTAGTTAAAAAAATTAAAAAGCGATTTACCCATCACCATTAACTTGTTATTCTAAACTTGACTATATTCGTATCTTTATAGTGAGCTTTATAGTTTCATATGTGTTTATGTTGTAAGTTGGAGTTCTTTGTTTCAACTCCAAAGACTATCTTCAGCGTTTCTTGTAAGGTGGGTCGAGTGCTTATGAAATTCCAGTTTTTGTTTGTCTAGGAAAATCCTATCTCTTTTCATCCTAAAGGACAGCTTTGCTGGGTATGCTATTCTTGTCTGAAAGTTTTTTTTTTTTTCTTTCAACACATTGAATATATTATCCCATTCTCTTCTGGTCTGCAAGATCGATACTGAGAAACTACTACTAAGTGGGTTCCCTCATAGGTGACTAATCGCTGCTTCCCAGATTCTTTGCTTTTGACTTTTGAGAGTTTGATTACAGAGTGTCCTGGTAACGATCTTTACATTTCATCTCCTTAGAGTCTTTGAGTTTCATGGATCGGGGTGTTTAGTTACCATTTAAGATTTGGGAAATTTTCTGTTCTTGTTTCTTTAAATAAACTTTCTTTTTTCTTCTTCTTTTCTGCTACTTCTGGAGCTCCCGTAACGTATGCATTTGTTCACTTGACAGTTTTCCATAAGACCCACAAGCTTTTTTCACCCTGTCATTCTCTTTTTTCTTTCCTGGGGAAGAAATTTCAAATGACCTGTCTTCATGTACGCTAAGTCTTTGTTCTGCTTGATAAAATATCACGTTGAAGTTCCCTATGGAATTTTTTAGTGGCGTCATTAAAAGCTTCATAAGTATCGTTTGGTTCTTTTTTATGATTTGTATCTTAAACTTCTCATTTTACTTACGTATTATTTTCTTGATTTAGCTTAAATGTTCTGTGTTCTCTTGGGGCTTACTGAGATTCTCTACAAACAGTTTTTATTTTTTAAATTTATTTTAAAGATGTGAGGTACAATTCAGGATTAGGGAGCTAAGTGGTCATTGTACAGGTAAACATTGGGCTCCCTTTGGTCCCACTTTGCCCGGGAATTTTGTAAATCTCTATTGCTTTAATGCTTGTTACTGATGTTTTACTTATTTTATTTTATTTTTTTCTATTTTGTGGTATTATGTTTCCCTGATCATTTATAAGCCTTAGGGGGCTTTCATTTATGTTGGTGCATTTGAAGAAGTAAGCCTCTATTTCAGTCTTATGAACTGGCTTCTGTAGGGAAAGTCTTTCACCAGTCAGACCGCCTGGAGACTCTGGGTGAACCATCTAACAGCAAGCTTACTGCTGCTGCTGGAGTCCTTGAGGTACTCTGTTCTTGGTTTCTGTGATAGATCACTGAGTATGATGGATTCTAAATCTATCCAAGTTGCTGTGAAATCCGTATGTTTGTTCTTCTTTATGGCTGCATAATATTCCACTGTGTATATGACCCACATCTTTTTTAACCAGTTCAGTTTTGATGGGCAGCACAGTTGGTTCCATATTTTACAGGAGAGATGATGCTGGTGATATGGAACATTTTAAAAACCTTCTTTGATGAGTCTTTCCCTGTTTCTAAGCTATACCTTGGTACTGTCATCTCTTACTTGGATTCCTTAGCCCTGTGGAGATGTTTTCATGCATGTTCAGATTGATATTTCTGTGTTGGAAAGTCCAATTCTGCTGTCTTGCTGACATCAGACCTTCAGATCTAGACTTAGTTAAAATAAAGAGAGAGAATTTTTTATACTTATTATTTTTAATTTTTTTATATTTTATTTTAAAGATGTGGGGTATGATTCAGAATTAGACATACAAGTGGACAAGGTACAGGAAAAGTTTGGGCCTCCTTTTAGTCCCTTCTTCGCCTGGTTTCGGATCAGGTACCCTTAATGGCCTTGCGTTCCGTCGCCCACCGCCCCCATTTCCTGCCCTGGCAGTATCCTACTACTGACAATCCCTTTCTTGTAGTATTATGGCAAATGTCCAGGGTCCGTTTATGTGTGAGAACATGTGGTATTCTGTTCTTTGTTTCTGTGATTGACCACTGAGTATGACGGATACTAAATCTATCCTAGTTGCTGTGAAATCCGCATGCTTTTCCTTCTTTATGCGGGCATAATATTCCACTGTGTATATGTACCACATTTTTTTAACCAGTTCAGTTCGATGGGCAGCACAGTTAGTTCAATATTTTTGTTATTGTGAATAGCACTGCAATAAACATGCATGTGCAGGTATCTTTTTTGTAGAATGATTTGAGTTCCTCCAAGTATATTCCCAGAAGGGGGATTGCTGAGTCATATGGAAGGTCGACTTTTAGATCTTTTAGAAATCACCACAATGTTTTCCATAGAGGTTGAGCTAGTTTGCTTTCCCACTAGAAGTGCAGAAGTGTACCCTTTTCTCTGCATCCTCACCAGCATCTCTTGTTGGTTTTTTATTTATGATGGCCATTCTTACTGGGGCTGGGTGGTATCTCAATGTGGTTTTGATTTGCATTTCTCTGATGATGAGTGAGGCTGGGCACTTTCTCATGTGTCTGTTGGCTGCCCGTCTCTCTTCTTTTGAGAAGTGTCTATTCATGTCTTTTGCACACTTTTTAAAGGGGCTGTCTGTTTTTTTCCTCTTGGCATGTTTGAGTTTCTTGTAGATCCTGGATGTTAGGCCTTTGTCAGAAATACAGTTGGCAAACATTTTTTCCCATTCTGTGAGCGGTCTCCCCACTTTCTTGATAGTTTCTTTTGCTTTGTAGAAGCCTTTAAGTTTAATGAGGTCCTATTGCTTGTCTTATTTCTTATGACACGGATATCTGGGATTTTAATCAGGAATTGGTTGCCGACTCCGATTTCGGTAAGGGAGTCTCTGGCGTTTTCTAAGATTCTTCTAGTTTGAGGTTTATGTTTAAATCTTTGATGCATCTAGAGTTGATTTTGTGTGTGGTGATAGTTAGGGGTCCTGTTTCGGTCTTCCGCATGTCGCCGGTCAGGTTTCCCAGCACCATTTACTGAACAGGTTCTCCTCTCCCCAGTGGTTGTTGGTGGAGGCTTTGTTGAAGGTGAGTTGGTTGAGAAATGGAGGTTTTGTTTCCAGAATCTGTATCCCGTTCCATTGGTCTACATGCCTATTCTTGAACCGATACCAGGCTGTTTTGATTATTGTAGCCTTATAATAAAGTCTTAAGTCTGGAGATGTGATACCTCCTCCTTTGTTTCTTTTGCTAAAGATTGTTTTGGCTATTCATGGTCATTTGTGTTTTCACATCCAATGTGAATTTCCATAGTGTCATTTCCCGGTCTGAGAAGAATGGTTTTGGTAATTTAATGAGTATTGCGTTGAATCTGCAGATTGCCTTTGGTAGGATAGACATCTTAACAATGTTGATTCTTTGTTTCCAAGAGCATGGGATATTTTTCCATTTGTTTGAATCTTTTTGGATTCCTTTGAGCAGTGTTTTATACTTTTCCTTGCAAAAGTTTTTCATTTCTCTGGTTAGGAAGATGCTGACATATTTCATTTTTGTTGTGACTGTTGTGAATGGAATTGTGCTGTTCTTGTTTTTGTCCTTGTTTTTTCTGAGTCAGAGTCTCACTCTGTCACCCATGCTGGAGTGCATGGCCACTACAGCCTATACTTGCTGGGCTCAGGCGATCCTTCTACTTCAGCCTTCCAAGTAACTGGAACTACAACCGTGCACCACTATACCGGCTAATTTTTTTTATTTATTGTAGAGATAAGGTCTCGCCAAGTTGTCCATGCTGCTCTTGAACCTGTGGACTCAGGTAATCCTCTCACTTCGGCCTTCCGAAGCACTGGGATTATAGGCGTGAGCTACTGCATCTGGCCAGGATTGTGCTTTTTATTTGCCTGTTTGTTCCTGGTGTATAAGAATACAACTGTCTTTTGCACATTTATTTTGTATCCTGAGACTTTACTGAACTCCTTTATCAGGGACGTTTTTGTCAGACTCTCTTGGATTTTCGAGGTATAGGATCATATCGTTAACTTCTTCTTTTCCTATTTGGATATCCCTGATTTCGTTCTCTTGTCTAATCACTCTAGCTAGACTTTCCAACACAATGTTGAACAGGAGGGGTGAGAGTGGGCAACCTTGTTTAGTTCTGGTTTTAAGGGGAAATGCTTCCAGTTTCTGTCCATTTTGCAATATGCTGGCTTTGATTATTGTAGATGGTGCTTACTCTTTTGAAAGTTTGTACCAAGGTGTTTGAGGGTTTTTATCAAGAAGGGATGTTGGGTTTTATAGAAAGCTTTTTCTGCATCTAATGATATAATTATGGTGCTCTTGTTTTTATATCTGTTGATGCATTTAATTACATTTTTGGTATTGCAGATGTTGAGCCAGTCCTGTATCCTGGGGATGAAGCCTACTTGGTCATGGTGGATGATTTTTGAGATGTGTTGTTGGATCCCATTTGTTAGAATCTTGTTGAGAATTTTTGCAACTATATTCATAAGGGATATTAGCCTGTAGTTCTCTTTTTTGTGGTTGGATCTTTACCTGACTTGGGTATCAATGTGATGTTAGCTTCATAAAATGATTTGAGGAGAACTCCATCTTTCTTAATTGCCTGGAATACTTTCAATAGGATTGGTATCAGCTCCTTCTTTATGTTTTGTAGAGTTCTACTGGAAAGCCATCTGGTCCAGGGCTTTTTTTTTTTGGTAGGTAGTTTTGGCATGACAGGGTCAATTTCCTGGATTGTTACTGGTCTATTTAATGTCTCATTACCTTCTTGTTTCAACCCTGGAAGGTTGTGTGATGTCCGAAAGTCCTTCATTTCATTTAGGTTTTCAAGTTTGTTCCAAACAGGTAGGTGTATATAGAATCTCTGATAATCTTTTGTATTTCTTCGGGGTCAGTTGTAATTTAATCTTTTCATTTCAGATTATGTTTATTTGGGCTTTTTCTCTTTTTCTTTGTCATTCTGACTAGGGGTTCATTTATCTTATTTATTCTTTCAAAGAACCAGCTCTTTGTTTTGTTGATTTTTTTCTATGATTCTGTTGTCTTCTATGTCCCATATTTGAACTTTAACTTTGGTGGTCTGAATTTTTTGACAAAAGTTAGGGTTTTGAGCCGGGCTCGGTGGCTCAGCCTGTAATCCCGCGCCTTTGGGAGGCTGAGGTGAGTGGATTGCCTGAGCCCACAGGTTCGAGACCCGCCTGGGCGGCGAGACCTCATCTCAACAATAAATCAAAAAATCAGCCGGGTGTGGTAGCGCGCGCCTGTAGTTCCAGCTACTTGGAAGGCTGAGGTGGAAAGATCGCTGTAGCCCAGCAGGTCGAGGCTGCGGTGGCCATGAGCGGCCATTGCACTCCAGTCTGGGTGACAGAGTGAGACTCCAACTCAAACAAAACAAAACAAAAAAGTTAGGGTTTTGGTGGTCTTGTCTTTCCAGCTCCCTTAAGTAATTTGTTAGACTGTTAACTTGTGATCTTTCCATTTTCTTGTTGTGTGTTTGCAGAGATATACATTCCCCTCTTAGAACTGTTTTCATGGCATCTCAGAGGTATGGGTAAGATGTTTCTTCCTTTTCATTTGTTTCCAGGAATTTTAATTTCTTTTTTGTTTTCTGTGTTGACCTAGTAGTTGTTCAGCATCGTGCTGTTTAATGTCCATGTCTTTGTGAATTTGGGGGTAGCTTTGTTGGTATTGATATTTATTTTTATTCCACTGTGGTCTGAGAAGGTGCATGGCAGTATTTCTATCATATAAAATTTATTTATGCTTGATTTATGGTCATGGATATGGTGATGAGTAGAATGTGTTCTGTAGTAGTTGGACAAATGTTCCGTAGGTATCTATTAATTCTATTTGATCAAATGTCAAGTTGAGTTTCCAGACTTCTTTGTTGATTTTTTGCCTTGAAGACCTATCAAGGGTTATTAGCAGGGTATTTAAGTCCCCAGCTATAATAGTTTTCAAGACAATATCTTTTTTTAGTTTACTTAGTGGTTGCTTTATAAACCCCGGTACTCCTGTACTGTGTACACATACGTTTAGTATGGGTATTTCTGGTTGAAGGATTGGACATTTTATTACTATGTAGTGTCTTTTTGTATCTTTAAAAATTTTTGATAGCTTAAAGGTTGTTTGGTTTGATATTAAGATTGCAACTCCTTTCTTTTTGATCTATTCACCTGGAAATTCGTTTTTCATACTCTAACTTGGAGTCCATGCACGTTCCCTGTGGTGAAATGAGTTTCCTGAATGCAGCATATTATTAGGTCATGGTTTTTTCCTCAATTTGCCATTCTGTGTCTGTTCAGTGGTGCATTTAGTTCATTCATGTTCTGGGCTGAGTATTGAAATGTGATTTTTTTATCCATGTCATGAAGTTCTTAGAAGGTTTTTTCTTTTTTTGTTGTTGTTTTCGTTTGGCTTTTGGGTTGAGGTATGTGTGTATTTTCAAGTTTGCAGTTGTGATTTATTCTCTGTTGATGCTGTGTTCTCCTGCTCTCTTGGGAAGTGTGTGGTCATTCTTTTTTTTTCTGTGTTTAATACCTTTTTAAGCATCTCCTTCAGAACTATTCTGGAAGCTGCATAATTTCTTAGGGATTGGATGTCTGGGAAGGATTTTAATTCTCCATAGCTAATGAAGCTGAGCTTGGCAGGGTAGGAAATTCTTGGTTGAAACCGTCTATTTTTGAGGAAATTGAATATTGGACTCCAGTCCCTTCTAACTTGTAGTTTTTCTGCCCATAGGTCTGCTGCTATTCTGATTGGTTTTCCCCAGTAGGTAGTCTGACCTTTCTCTCTTGCTGACTTTAGGATTTTTGTCTTTTGTGCCTATTTTGTGTAGGCAAGTTACTATGTGTCTAGGGGCAGGTCTTCCCATTTGATGTCTTGAGGGGGTCCTCTGTATCTCTTGTGCTTGGATGATGACATCTTTGTTGAGATGGGGCAAGTTTTCCTGGAAAGCCTCCTGGAATACTTGCTTCAAAGTTTTCTTCATTTCTCTCTCTTCTTCTGGGGTGCCAGTTAGGGGTAGGTTCGGCCTCTTGATATAATTGCCCATTTCTTGGATGTTTGTTCCTTCTTTCTGAATTTTCTTTCTATGGTTTCACAGATCAGGCTGATTCAATGTTTCAGTCTTCGAGTTCTGACATCCTTTCTTCTGCTTGATTAATTCTGCTCTCCATGCATTTCATCTTGTTATTTATGCTCTGGATGAAATTTTTTGAAGACCAAAATGTCTTTTACAAGTTATTTTAGTGTTGCATTTTGTCTTTCGTGAGTCTTATTCACTCTTTCCATCCATTCTCTAATTTCTGTTGCATCCTGGGGTCAGTCATGGTGACTTCTGTTGTTTGGGCTCTGAGGTCTAATTTTTCAGGAGTTTTTCTCTTTGTTACACTGGGAATGGCCTATGTTCTTCCTTTGATTTTTCCTCATTTATGATAGATGTATCTCTTTTTTCTTAATTCCATTATTCAGTGGCAGTGAGAGAGGCTTTCACTTCTGATGTTTGTTCAGTCCTCTATTCTTCCTTGATCAGGGCTCTCAATTTGTTCTATTTTGAAACTGGGCTGTGGGTGAGACGCTTTGCTATTTCTCATAAGTTAGATAGTTGGATAAGATAGAGGATTGGGAGCTAAGAATTCAGAAACTATTTGCAGATCACAATGTTCACTGATTGTGGTATGGGTTCCTTGAGACCCACTCTCCACCATCACGCCATATGATGATGCAGTGGGTACATGTGTGTCTCCCCTGAGTCCAAGATACAGTTCCAGTAATGAGAAAAGCAGAGAAAAGTAGAATAAAATATGATGGACACAAATAAATAAAATTTTAAAAACTCCAGAAAAACAAAAGCAGAAACCAAAGCAAAAACAATTAAACACTAACACACACACACACACACACACACACACACACACACACACACACACTAAAGCCAATAGAAACTGGGGGGAAAAAGCAAAAGAAACAAACAAAAAAACCCATAAAACAGGAAAACCAAACACACACACACACACACACACACACACACACACACACACACACACACATTCATGCCCAACAGAAAAAGGAAAAAAAAAGAGCAAAAAAGGAATTCAAATCAAACCCTCACAAATACATTTCCACACATTAAACTTAAAAAAGAGAAGAACATTAAAACAAAACAAACAAAAAAATTGAAAGATGAACACTCAATCATTCATGTACACACATAAACAGAAAACAAAAAAATAAAAGAAGAAAAAAACCAAAAAAAGGTGGGGGGAACCCAAATCGAACCCTCACATACACTTTCGTGGCCACAGGAAAAAGAAAAAATAAAAATAAAACAAAGAAACAAACCAAAACCCCCAAATGAAAAATAACCTGCCCCTTTGTGACAGGTTCTGTGATTGTTCCTCTCAGTTGCTCACAGGTAAGCCCCTCTGCCGTCTCCTGTGGAGTTTTGGCCTCATTCACAATCTCTCCAGTGTCTGAACAGGAGAAGGAGAAGGAGGCAGTAGGGGGTGGGTGGACCCCAGTCTTCCCCTTCCACTCTCCTGTTTTTAGAGGGATCCACTCCGGTGGGAAGGTGCAGAATTGTTTCTTCTTCTGGTACTGGCAGGGACTGCCCCAGCCAGGTTCATCCCAGAGTAGAGTCCTTCTATTGCAACTGATGTCCAGGCTCTGGGTTCATCCCTTTTAGTTTTGCCCCAGTCATGTGGATCTCATGTTAAGAGGATTGCTGGGGAGGAGGGGGACAGACTCAGGGCTGATCTCTTTGGAGGTCTTCCTAATTCTTTTCTGGTCACACCCTTTGTCCCACAGCTGTATTAGGGTAGGAGATGGGGTACCTGAGATTCAGCGCCTGTACTGTCCTTCTGGAGTTTGTGCTTTGGGGATATTCCCTCTGGATCATGATCAACCCCTGAGTAGTTAATATACCAGTCACATAGATTGGGTGTGTTGCTCTGTGGTGAGCAAGCCAGAGCACTTTCCTGCCCAGTTTTCAAGGTGGTGGCAGGGTGCCTCTTTTGTCTTCTCCATGGGCTCTGTCATGTTCCTCATTTATGATAGATGTATCTCTTTTTTCTTAATTCCATTATTCAGGGGCAGTGAGAGAGGCTTTCACTTCTGATGTTTGTTCAGTCCTCTATTCTTCCTTGATCAGGGCTCTCAATTTGTTCTATTTTGAAACTGGGCTGTGGGTGAGACACTTTGCTATTTCACAGTATTCTTCTCCATGGGCTCTGTCTCTGGGTTTCCTTGCTGTGCTCCCTCCAAAGTCCCTGCTGCCAGTGTCTGACCTGATGCTGTAGTGGTGAGGCCAAGCCTGGAGCCAGCAGTCACTCTCAGCAGGTTCTTCCTGGGAAGGGCTTTGCTGACTTTTTCAAAAAAGGTGTAGGCCAGGCACAGTGACTCAGCCTGTCATCCCAGCACGTTGGGAGGTCAAGGCAAGAGGATTGCCTGAACCTAGGGGCTTGAGGCCAGCCTGGGCAACTTGGGGAGACCTCGTCTCTACAATAAATAAAAAAATCAGCCGGGTGTGGTAGCACGTGCCTGTGATTCCAACTACTTGGAAGGCTGAGATGGAAGGACCACTTAAGCGCAGCAGGTCGAGGCTGCGGTGGCCATGAGCGTGCTATTGCACTCCAGCCTGGGCAACAAGAGTGATTCCAACTGAGAAACAAAAACAAAAGAGGTGCTTGGCTTCTGTGCCCTGGGAAGTGCTAGGGTCCAAGAAGAGCAGCTGTAGCATGAGCCACTTTACCAGGAGAGTCCTGGCCACTTGCTCCCAAGTCCTCACTCCGTCAGCCACTCACACACCCACTCACTCACAGACACACATGCAAAATTGTCCATGCACTCACTCATTCATACTGGGACTCACATCGTCTGACTGGCTCCTCCACCATCTTCCCTTATTTCTAATTTTTTAAAGACCAGTTTTCAGTTCACAGAAAATGTGAGAGAAAGCGATAGGGATTTCCCATTTACTCTCTGCCTTCACACACCCATAGCCTCCCCCAGGTTCCACATCCACCTTGACATATCATCCTTGTCCCAAGTACATACTTTATATTAGGAGTCACTCTTGGTGTACATTCTATGAGTTGGAACAAATGTATAATGGTATGCATCTACTGTTATGAGATCACACACAGCATTTTCACAGCCCTGAAAGTCCCCTATACATTACCTATTTGTTCCTCCTTTCCCCGAGCCCTTGGCGACCACTAATTGTTTTACTGTTGCCATAATTTTGCCTTTTTCAGAATGTTATATAGTTGAAATCATACATTATGTAGCCATTTGAGATTGGCTTGTTTTATGTAGTAATATGCATTCAGGTTCCTTCTCTGTCTTTTCATAGCTTGATAGCTCATCTCTTTTTAGCTCTGAAATAGATTCAGTTGTCTGGATGTACTAAAGTGTATTTATTCATTCACCCACTGAAAAACATCTTGATTGCTTCCAAGTTTGGGGAGTTATGAATAAAACCACTGTAAATGTTAATGTTTAAATTTTTTGTGTAGATGTAAGTTTTCAACTCCTTTGGGTAAGTTCCAAGGTACATGACTGCTGGATTATATCGTAAGAGTATGTTTAGTTTTGTAAGAAAGTGCCAAACTTTCCCCCAAAAGACTGTATCCCTTTGTATTCCCACCAGAGTAAATGAGGGTTCCTATTGCTACTTGATATCATTTGGTGTTATCTGTGTGGGATTTTGACTATTTTAATAGTTATTTCATTGTTGTTTTAATTTGCTTTTCTCTTATGACATATAATATTGAATTCATATACTAATTTTTCTTCTAACATATTTTCTTTGGTGAGATGTCTGTTTAGGTCTTTCACTCATTTTTAAACCAGGTTATTTGTTTTCTTACTGTTGTTTTATAGACTTCATTTTTTAATTAAATAATATAAATGATAAAAGATGTTTACATTAAATGTTAAAAATTCCTAGGTACTTTTATTCTAAAATCGACAATTTTTAAAATATTCATTCAAATTTATGAGAAATTTACTATTTGTCAATTTTCTGAAATATAAGAATTAGCACACTCAGTGATTAAGGGAAATGATCATTTGATGATTATATGGATGAAAATGGAAAATTGCAAACCAAAACTATTTGTATCCCCCAATGGTATTGAAATAAAATAATTTAATACCTTTTTTAAAAGAAAGGGGAATTTTGAATGCAAGAAAAGGTTTAGAGATGTTACTTTGATTAGCAAACTTATATGTCTTCATATCTCAATGCAAGTGAAGAATTAATATATTTGTGCATAATTTAGACAAAAATTGGGGCAATCTTTGTTCAGTTGCAATAATGAATGAGAAATTCAAAATCTGAATGACGTTGAACCAGTGCTGCATCCTGGGGATGAAGCCTACTTGCTCATGGTGGATGATTTTTGAGATGTGTTGTTGGATCCATTTGCTAGAATCATGTTGAGAATTTTAGCATCTCTATGCTCATCAAGGATATTGGCCTGTAATTCTCTTTCTTTGTTGGATCTTTACCCGTCTTGGGTATCAATGTGATGTTAGCTTCATGAAATGATTTTGGGAGAGTTCCATCTTTCTTGATTGTCTGGAGTACTTTCAATAGGATTGCTGTCAGCTCCTTCTTACATGTCTTGTAGAATTCTGATGGAAAGTCATCTGGTCCAGGATTTTTTTTGTAGGTAGTTTTCCTATAACATAGTCAGTTTTCTGGGTTGTCATTTGTCTATTTAAGGTCTTGATTTCTTCTTGTTTCAACCTGGAGAGGTGGTGTGATGTCAGAAAGTCCTCCATTTCATTTAGGTTTTCAAGTTTGTTTCTATACAAGTGCACGTAGTAATCTCTGATACTCTTTTGTATTTCTTCAGGGTCTGTTTTGACTTGATCTTTTTCATTTTTGATTGTGTTTATTTGGACGTTCTGTCTCTTTTTCGGTCAGTCCAGCTAGGGGTTCAAATCTCCACCATCAACCACTGGGGAGGGAAGACCCTATTCGGTAAATGGTGCTGGGAAAACTGACTGACCACATGCAGAAGACTGAAACAGGATCCCTAGCTATCACCATACACAAAAATCAATTCTAAATGGATCAAAGACCTAAATGGAAAACCTCAAACTATAAGAACCTTAGAAAATGCAGGAGACACCCTTCTGGAAATTGGAACTGGCAACCAATTCCTGATCAAAGCTCCAAGTGCCCATGCCATAAGAGATAAGATAGACCATGGGACTTCATCAAACTAACGAACTTCTGCAAAGCCACAGAAACCACTGAGAGAGCAGGGAGAGAGCCCACAGACTGGGAAAAATTATTTGCCAACTGTATATCTGATCAAGGCCTACCACCTAGGGTATACAAGGAACTCAAATGTGCCAAAAAGAAAAAGCAAACAGCCCCATTACAAAGTGGGCAAAAGATATGAATAGACACCTCTCAAAAGAAGACATACGAGCAGCCAGCAGATACATGAAAAAAGGCTCAGCCTCACTAGTCATCAAAGAAATGCAAATTAAACCCACACTGAGCTATAACCTAACTCCAGCCAGGATGCTCATCATCAATAAGTCAAGAAACAACAGAGGCTGGAGAGGATGCAGGGAAAAGGGAACACTTCTACAATGTTGGTGGGAGTATAAACTTGTACAACCTCTGCAGAAAACAGTATGACAATTCCTAAAAGATCTAAAATTCAACCTTCCATATGATCCCACCAACTCACTGCTAAGAATATATCCGGCGGAACTCAAATCACTCTGTGAAAAAGATACCTGCACACACAGCATTATTCACAATAGCAAAAACATGCAACCAACCATGCTGCCCATCAAAAGAGGACTGGATAAAAGAAATGTGGCACATATCCATGATGGAATATTACGTAGCCATAAAGGACAAAATTATGAACTTTGAAGCAACTTGGACGGACTTAGAGTCTATAATAATGAGTGACTTATCACAGAAGCAAAGAACTGAGTACCACGTTCTCACTCATAAGTGGACCCTGAACAATTATCATAATACTATAAGAAAGGGATTGGCAATAGTGGGAAACTGCCGGGAGAGGGGCACAGCTCATCAACCCTGCATTGTACCCCACATCTTTAAAATAAAACGTTAAAAAAAAAAAATCAGCCGGGCTCGGTGGCTCAGCCTGTAATCCCGCGCCTTTGGGAGGCTGAGGTGAGTGGATTGCCTGAGCCCGTGGGTTCGAGACCCGCCTGGGCAGCGAGACCTCATCTTTACAATAAATCAAAAAACCAGCCGGGCCCAGCAGGCGAGGCTGCGGTGGCCGGGAGCGGCCACTGCACTCCAGTCTGGGCAACAGAGTGAGACTCCAACTCAAAAATAAATAAATAAATAAATAAATAAATAAATAAAAATCAGAATGACATAAAACCTAAATGTTCCAATATACTTATTGGTATATATAAAAATTAAGGAAATGTCTTTTAAATAAGTTATGGTGAACTGTAAATTTATAGTTTTATAACAAACACTTTCTTCATGAGTCCATATTTTTATAGTAACTTTGAATATGTATAGGCTGCTCATACATTTAAAATGGAATGGTAAATTTAATAATCAAAATAAACATAAGGTTTTTTTTTCCTGGAAAGATCACTTAATTTTCAAGTTTTTTAAAAATTATAGAGCTGTGGGGTACAAGTGAGAATTGACTGCTAAGCAGGCTGTATGCAGTCCGGGCTCCTAAATGTCCATCCCTCCCCCTGGTAGTGGGCCAGGTGCCCTTTGTGTTGTCACGTGTTCTCCCACGCCTCCCCTAGCCTGTGCCCAGCGACTGCTAGTCCCGTCCTTGTGCTTATGTGTCTAGCTTTCAGGGGTCCTTGTGAGTGAGAACGTGCGGTATTCGGTTATTTGTTTCTGTTTCTGTGATAGTTCACTTAGTGTGATCATCTCCAATTCCATCCAAGTTGCTGCCAAGCCCCTGATTTTGTTCTTCTTTATGGCTTTGTAATACTCCACTGTGTACATGCACCACATTTTTAAATCCAGTCCACTTCCAAAGGGCGGTATGGCTTGTTCCATGTTTTTGCTACTGTGAATAGTGCTGCATGAACATATGTGTGCAGGTATCTTTTGTGTGGGTCGATTTATGTTCCTCTGGGTATATTCCTAGGAGAGGGATTGCTGCACGGCATGGAAGATCTTTTTGTTCCCCCCACTTTTATTGATGAGTTTGAAAAGTAGAGTAAGGTCTTTGCCTGATAAGAGGCGGAGCAGAGATTTAAATGACTCCAAATGTGTGGTCTTTCATAGCCGCTCATTATCTTTCAGTGTTTCTACAACTATTTGTCTAACATTCTCATTCTCTTTCCTAAAATAAATAAATAATTATAGACACAAGATTTAGCTTTGAATATTTATACTTGTAGAGTTGAAATGACCACAGATATCACCTAAGTGTTCCCCAGCATACATTCCATTTTTCTTCCTTTTATGTCAAGCTTCTTGAGATTTTTCACACAGAATGTGCACACTCTGGGCTAATATTTTTCCTTTTCAGTGAATGCCCACTATTTATTTATCATTATATCATCCCATTACCACTACACTGCCCAATCCCAAATGCTGCATTCTTTTACTGGTTGATTGTTGATATGGTTTTTGGGAAGAAAATCTGCAACTGTTTTTTTTTTTTTTTTTGAGTTGGAGTCTCACTCTGTCGCCCAGACTGGAGTGCAGTGGCTGCTCCTGTCCACCGCAGCCTCGACCTGCTGGGCTCCGGCGATCCTTCCGCCTCAGCCTTGCGAGTAGCCGGAATTACAGGCACGAACTACCACGCCTGGCTAATTTTTAAAAAATTTATTGTAGAGATGAGGTCTCGCTGCCCAGGCGGGTCTCGAACCCACGGGCTCAGGCAATTCACTCACCTCAGCCTCTCAAATGTGCGGGATTACTGGCTGAGCCACCGAGCCCGGCTGCAACTGTTTCTTATATTTAAAGGCAATTATTATCATTTTTTCCTCTGCTCCAAGATAAGTATCCATAACTTCACTTTTCCTTATAGATGACTTCCAAACCTCTCATCTTCTCTTGAAACACTTGGTTGTCAAAATTCCTTTTAAGATTTGGTATAATAACAAATGTGAGAGCTAGAGCAGGTATTTTGTTTATGTCCGTGACAATGACGTCGTATTTTAAACTATTTCTTATTGGCAGTTCTTGAACTATGTTAGGAAGCACCTCACAAACTCATCTTGAATGTCAGGGCAAGTAAAATGTCTCAAGTCTTCTTTACACTGACTACAGATATTCAATTCTTTTGTGTGTGTATGTTTGCGATCAGGTCTTGCTTTGTTGGGTAGGCTAGAATGCAGTGGTGTGATCATAGCTCGCCGTAACCTCAAATTTCTGGACTCAGTTGGTCCTTCTGCCTCAGTCTCCTGAGTAGCCAGGACTACAAATGCACACCACTCACCCACCCAACTAACTTATTTTTTATTTTTGTAGAGACAAGATCTTGCTATGTTGCCTAAGCTTGTCTTAAACTCCTGGCCTCAAGCTATCCTCGTGCCTCAGCCTCCCCAGTTAATGTGATTACAAGTCTAAATGATTGTGCCTGGCTGATAGTTAATTCTTATCCAACTTGTAATAATGTCTCAGACATTTTTGCATAAACTCTTACATTTATGCTCCATTTACTTTTGTCTTGTAATTTTTATTAAGATTTATAACAGCACAGGCATATTATAGCAAAAAAACCAAAAAACAAAAAAACTTTGAGAATTATGATTTAGTGCACAGGTTTAAGAATTTTTTTTAATATTACATATAATCGTGGCAATAGGCACTATCTGTTGGGGACTAGATGTTTTGCCAGGTGTTTTATATTAACTATCTCTTCACTAAATTTTTTTATTGATATATAATGGGTGTTCACATCTTGGGGCTATATGTGATATTGTGATACATGTATATAATATGTAATGATCAAATCAGCATAATTAGGATAGTTATCTTTTCTTATATACATAATTTATCTTTCCTTATTTACATAAATCCCAATGCTTTCCTGTTAAATGGGGAGGCTGAGGCAGAAGGAGAGCTTAAGGCCAGGAGTTCATGACCAGTCTAGGCAACATAGTGAGACCCTGTCTCTACAAAAGATACAAACATGTATCTTTTCTCTGTCGAAAACATTCATTTCTTCTCTTCTAGCTATTTTGACCTCTATAATAAGTTATTATTAACTATAGCCATCCTACTTATAAACACCAGCTTTTATTTCTTCTAACTGTATTTTTGTATCCAACTACCAACCTCTCTTCATCCTCAGCATTATTATTTTATAATCATGAAAAGTTGAGTTTTTTTATTTTATAGATGTGAAAATCGAAACTCAGAATTTAAGTAACTGCTCCAATCTTTACTTGACTGAGTAGAGAAATTCTAATTTCAATCTAGGATTATTTTTCTTTAAAAGTGTGTGAATTCCAGCCGGGCTCGGTGGCTCAGCCTGTAATCCCGCGCCTTTGGGAGGCTGAGGTGAGTGGATTGCCTGAGCCCGCGGGTTCGAGACCCGCCTGGGCAGCGAGACCTCATCTCTACAATAAATCAAAAAACCAACCAGGCGTGGTAGCGTGTGCCTGTAGTTCCGGCTACTCGGAAGGCTGAGGCGGAAGGATCACCGGAGCCCAGCAGGTCGAGGCTGCGGTGGCCGGGAGTGGCCACTGCACTCCAGTCTGGGTGACAGAGTGAGACTCCAACTCAAAAAAAAAAAAAAATAAATAAATAAATAAATAAAATTAAAAAAATAAAAATAAATAAAGTGTGTGAATTCCACTGTAAAATAACTCATAAAAGTGCCTTATTATATCAATTATGTCAATCATTTTGTATTTTTTAGGCACTAGCTAAATTCTCTAATAATCAATGTTATACGAGCTTTAAGGAGGAACATTGCTTTTGTTTTGGAGGGTACTTAGAATAACTGAAGAAACACTGATGTTGGTGGCCTAAATTTCTGAATTACTTATCTTGATGCCTGTTTCCTACGTCAATTTTAATTTATTTTTTCTCGGGCACACACTGAGCCCACTTAGAGAATGCAGAGCAGTTGTCTTTGAAAAATAGGCTGGGTAAAAATCACGTCCTTTCATCTAGCATAATCTGCACTTCACCAGCTGGAGCAGCATAAAAAAGGGCTTTAGATCAAGTGACTCTCGTCAACTCTGCTGAAGGTCTGGTTAACAGACGAGTCGATGTGAAATGGCTGACCCCGATCACACGACAGCTGCTATGTCCTCAAGTTGGAAATGGTGAACTGCACAGCTTCTAGGAGAGAGAGATCGAGTCCTCTACCTCAGTGAGCATTGCCGTCCCTGCAGAGACCAAGGGGCACATCCCATAGTCAGTTAAAAAACAAAACAAAACATGGGTGAGATGAACATTTCATGGAAGGGTCTTGGTTTGCCACTATGTTTACAGTTTCAAAGCATAATCTCTACCTGAAATGTAACTGCAAGAGGCAGCATACTGAAAAACAAATGAGTTGCTCTTCAACTAGATTTTGAGGATATATATTTATTTCTATCCTTTTGAAGAGTTGGAAGAGGGGTAGAAGAAGGAGCAAAGCAGTAGATGAGTCACCTTGTGTGTTTCCTTTCCAACATTTTACGAGAAAGAAAAATGATCTTTGAATCACTTTCTGGACGACTTCATAATGTGGTCCGAAAACAACAGAGCCTCACTAGCCACTGGTTTTACTTGTAGGCATTGAAACTCGTAGGAATATTTGGTTTGAATATCACCAGTATGAATGCAATTGGTTTCCAGCACCAATTATTCTAATAAAAGTTGTGTCAGAGTCAATCTTTCTGAGCCACAAGAATATAGGGATTCATATTTCTCAGTTTTTGTTCATTATTTTGATTATGCGACATAAACTTTGAATAAACTTTAAAAATTTTCCAGCACTTCTTCCTTTAAAAGAAAAAAAAAGAGATAGTTTCCAGAGAGTTTTTGTTTTATAAAAGACCTGGTCTGGGTAGTGTGAGTTTATATACAGAGAGAGAGATTACTTACTTAAAATAACAACTTTCTAAATTCTCTGTAGCACTCATAATATTATTGCCAAAACACCTCCTCTTTCTCCCAGAATATTTGTCTGATAATGGTTGCTGTTCTGGTTGTCTGTTGCTGCGTAAATACGTCACAATTATTATGAAACAGGCTCAGCAGGGAAAGTCCATTGCTTGCTTAGAAGGCATCAGTCTGGGCCATTCCTCTGAAAACTGGAGAATCCACTTCAAAGTGGATTAACTTCCACGGCTGCAAGTTGTTGCTGACTGTTTGCGAGCTTGTGCCTCCAGCCGAGAGCAGAGGTGTGTGGCTCCTCTCCACATGAATCTTGTTTCATAGGCATCTCCACAGCTGCACCCTCATGCGTCGGTGCCTGGGTTTCAAGAGCAAGTAGAAAACAACAGTTGCCCGTTTCTCAAGGCTTTGAGCCCAGAAACTGGCATATCATCGACACCACTACATCCTGTCGCTCAAACAGCCATGGAGATCAGATTGAGTGGAATGGTACATGGACCCCATTCCTTGATGAGGGGCGTTTCAGAGAATTTCTAGGTCAGATTTTAAAATGACCAAAGTTACCTGCATTTTTTTCGCATGCACGATGTACTGACGTCTTCTCAAGACCTCCCCAAAGTCCCATTTACCAGAGCAATAAATTAAGCCTTGAGGTACAGAATTTCACAATCTCAATGGAGTCCAGGAAAATGTGGGTTCTTGAGTTTAGTTCTTTGGGTACAGCTTCTCAAGTTTTCTTCTTATCTGAAGACCTGTGAACTAAGGAGACAAATGATCTTCATCCCAATATACTTTGGTAGGACAGCATTGGATAACGGAAACAGGCATTCCCATTCACAGACAGGAAACAAAAGACACACAGTAATCATGGTCTGCAGTAATTCTGGAATCCAGCTAATCCTAATCTTAATTTTTAATGAGGTCTAGTGCTCATCTTAAGAATGATTCCCCACAACTCTTGGCTCGGTTCTCTGGAGTCTTGTTTTCATGCTCTGAATTATCATTATTTTTCCATAAAAAATAGCCTGTATTTAAAGCTGAATATTGTTTAAAGGAAAGATATGCCCTCAGGATACTTGGAAGTTCAAAGAAGTTCCATTGTTTAGTGGAGAGGTACACTCAAAGGATGCTTTATCCGACTGAAAGTTTCTATGAGGCATCATTTTAGTTCTTTCTGAGGTATTAACAAAGGATCTTATTGTCACCATGGATTTTATCTTTGGCTTGAGAAACTTTCTTACTTTGAGACTGTTCTGTCATCTGAAGAGTCTTTGAATAGGAAGAGTTTTATTTTGGGGCTTAGTGATCTCTGTCTCCTTTATATTTAACAAGTGATTTTTGAACTTAACTCTCTCTTCCCATGTTTTATCATAGGGAGAAGGAAGAATTCAGAAGGCAATTGCAATATTCTGCCTGGAAGTAGGTAGTAATTAGGTAAATTTCTTATATTGTATGTTATTGCAAGTAACGATTTTGCTAAATTTCTATCACGACATAGCAAAAATATATTTTTTCTAGTTTTCAATATTTTCTTGCTTTTCTTCAAGTCCTCAGTGACAACCTTCTTGAGGTCCTGCAGTCTTTTATTACAATTCTTCTCACACTAGGCGTCCTCTAGTAACTCTCAAGGCTTTTCTGATATTCATTAGCATGCATATATTAGATTATACATATTATATATTAGATTTTTGTTAAACATCTTCTACTCTGAAACACATAGAGCTAAAAGAAAAATAGGTACTTTTGGGTTATGTATTACTGCGTTAAAACAACCAAACAACAAAATATTATATAACTTTAGAGGCTTAAAACAACTATTTTCTGATGTTCAGCTCATGTGTCTGCATTTTGGCAGAGCTTGTCGGGGAAGACTTGTGTCTGCTCCAGAATTGTCATTTAGGCCAACTTGATGGAGAGCTGGAGAATCCACTTCTTGGATGGCATGTTGATGGTGACTGCTTGACTGGGAGCTCAGGAGAGGGCTGAGGATTCCATGTGGACTTTCTCATATAAGCCTCTCCATGGACTGCTTGGGCTTCCTTATAACATAGTACTGGGTTTTGGAAGTATGATGTCTCAAGGGACAGCAAATAGAAGCTTCCAATTTCTTAAGGCCTTGGACTTGAAAATTGGATTAGTGTCACTTCTGCTGTGTTCTGATGGTAGAGGGAGGAACGTCAAAGAATTTGGCACCACGTTTAAAAACTGCTATAGTCATAAAGAGAGAGAAAAAAACTAAAGAGAAGCGGATGAACAGAAGTTTTATGTGTACCTTGGATTGCTTGTTTCTCTCGCTGAGACACTCCTGGGTAAATGTGGTGAAAGGAAAATGAAAGTGAAAAAACTTTTCACCTATATGAAATGAGGAGACAGAAAATGAGGTAATTATTTATATTTCTATTAAAGATCATTTTTCTTCATGTTGCTGTTCAGAACTCTGGTAATAAAACTCATTATAGCCTGAAATACAATTGTTAAAGTGAAATTCATTACCAGCTACTGATTTGTAAGTTAATTCAGTCCACATAATTCTCATCCTTGACACAGTTCTATGAAGTTATTGCTAAAATACTTATTTACAAAACTATACTAAAAGGAACAGTATCTTGATTGGTCCCAAAGGCATTATGAACACGAGAGTTGTATCTTAGCTGGCCGCTTCTTCAGTTTCCTTGAGTATATATTTTCTCATCAGAAGTGCAATTGTATTGCTTTTATTTATATTTCCTATTATGTTCAAAAATTGCTTTACATTGTTAAAAGTCTATCAAGATTATGTGCACTGATATGTCTTAACTAATGTTATACGAGTTTGAGGATTTACAAGTGTCCTGTAACCTCATTGAAATAACAATTAAGTAAAATATCTATTATGTTACAGAATCAGATATTACTAGTCAAATCTCATCCAAAACAAAAACACTACAAATAAAATCAATATTTGCTATAATTGTCATTGCAGATAAATTACACATTGAAAGATACACATTAATCTGGTTTTCAATTGCATTGTGAGTTTATAACATTTCAGATTTTGACAGATATTTATTGGAATTTTTGGCATTAGACTTGATGCTACTTTCAGTTGGTTCATTTTCATGGCGTAGGCCACTACTAGTGGATAAAGTTCTCCCTTGTGTTTTACTCCTTTTTAATCTGCTCATAAACTAACTAGAAGAAGAAATCATGTGTTTTCTTTTTAGTTGAATTTTCATAGAACTAGTTTCTATAGGACTTAGGGTTCTAAAAATAATCCTAAAATTTATATGGAACCATAAAAGACTTAGATTAGCAAAAGCAATCCTGGGCAAAAGGAACAAAGCTGGAGGCATCACTTTACTTGACTTCAAATGATACCACAAAGCTATAGTAAACAAAACAGCACTGGTATAAAAATAGACATATAGACCAATGGAACAGAATAAGGAAACCAGAAATAAATCATTGAATTTACAATCAACTCATTTTCAACAAAGACCCTAAGAACATACATTGGGGAAAGGATAGTATCTTTAATAAATAATGCTTTGATTACTAGATAGCCATATGCAGAAGAATGGAATGAGAGCTCTACCTCTTATTATATAAAAATTTAATCAAAATGAACTAAAACCTTAAGTAAAACACCTGAAACTATGAAATTATTAGAAGAAAACTTTGGAGAAACATTCCAGGACATTGGTTTGGGCACAGATTTCTCGCATGCGACCTAAAAAAGCACAGACAACTAAAGCAAAAATGAATGAATTGAATCACAACAAGCTAAAATCATTCTGCACAGCAAAGGAAACTATCAACAAAATGAAGAGACAACCAGCAGAGTGGGAGAAAAATATTTTCAGACTACCCATATGGAAAGGAATTAATAACCAGAATATATAAAAGCTCAATTCAATAGTACCAATGGAAAAAAACCCAAAAGACATATAAATGACCAGCAGGTATGTGAAAAAATGTTCAACATCACTGATAATTAGAGAAATTCAAGTCAAAACTACAACAAAATATCATCTTATCCCCATTAATGGCTTTGCTCTAACAGATAGGCAATAATGAATTCTGCCAAGGCAGCTGTTGGTGGGGATGTAAATTAGTACAGTCACTATAAAGAACAGTGTGAAGGTTTCTTAGAAAACTAAAAATAGAACTACTCTATAAGATCCAGCAATTCCACTTCTGAGTATACAGCCAAAAGAAAGGGAATCAGCATATCAAAGAGGTATCTGCCCTCTCATGTTCTTTACAGCACTATTCACGATAGCTGAGATGCAGAATCAACCTAAGTGTCCATCAATGGACGACTGAATAAAGAAGATGTGGTACCTATACATGGTGAAATATTACGCTGACATAAAATGAATACTATTATATCATTTGCAGCAACCTGGATGGAACTGGAGGACATTATGTAAGACGAAATAAGCCAGACTCAAAAAGACAAATAACACATATTCTCAATTGTATGTGGGAGGTAAAAAATAATTAAACTCATGGCTATTGAGAGTAAAATGGTGGTTACCAGAGGCCAGGCAGGGTACTAGGGAGGGGAGATAAGGGGGGGATGGTGAATGGGTCTGAAAATGCAGTTAGATGGAAGAAATAAGATCTAGTGTTTATTAGCACTGTAGGGTGATGGACAATAATTTATTGTGGATTTTAAAATAACTAAAAGGTGGAATTGCAATGTTCCCAGCACAAGGTAATAATAAATGCTTGAGGTAATGGATATCCCTATTACTCTGATTCGATCTTTACTCTATGTATGCCTGTAGCAAAATATCACATGTATCTCACAGGTATGTATAAACATTATGTATCCATAGTAATAATAAAAATTAAAATTAAAAAAAATTTTAAAAAGGATTATTGTTTTAGTTGGACTGCAACATAAATAAACTTTAAACTTGGGTGACATAATTTTAATCTTAAAAGGTCACATTTGTGTTGTTATATTGAAGGCAGTGATAATTATTACAGGCATAAAATAATATTCTTTTTTTTCAGGATAGTATATTGAAGAAATCACAGGGCCTCTTTTTAGCTTTGATTTTATCCTTTTTGCATTTGGGTAACTTAGTGAGTACCTAAATCTATTTACCACAGTACAGAATACCCATATTGTATAAAATTCAAAACAATTATAAATGAAGCAGAGATGATTTCAAGAAAACAATTATTATTATTTATTATTTTTTGCAAGTTGCCCTTTGTGTTTTCACTCGAGAGCCTGCAACAGATCTGTCTGTTAATAGATGCCAATATGATTAACTGAAAGAATCAATAATTATCGCTTTCTTTACTTGTTTTCCCTTCAACACTCTGCTGATGTTTCGAAAGAACTGTTACTACCCCGACTTTATTATCTCAAAAGATATGTTTAAAATTTTTAACTTTAAAGATGTGGGGTACAATTCAGGGTTAGGCAAACAAATGTTCATTATGCCTATACCCTTGTTGATGAGGTGTGCACCCCCTTCTCCTGACAGTTTCCCACCACTGCCAATCCCTTCCTTTTAGTATTATGATAATTGTTCAAGGTCCACTTATGAGTGACAACATATGGTGCTCTGTTCTTTGTTTCTGTGATAGATCACTGAGTATGACTGACTCTAAACTCATCCAAGTTGCTATGAAGTCCATGGGTTTGTCCTTCTTTATGGCTGCACAATATTGCCTTGTGTATACATACCACATTTTAAAAAATCAAGTCCAGTTTTGATGGGCAGCATGGTTGGTTTTATGTTTTTGCTATTGTGAATTGTGCTGCAATAAACATGAGTGTGCAGTTATATTTTGTGTAGAATGATTTGAGCTCCTCTGGGTATATTCAAGTTGCTGGGAAATCCATATGTTTGTCCTTCTTTATGGCTGCATAATAATCCATTGTGTATATATACCACATTATTTTTATCCAGTCTAGTTTCAATGGGCAGACGGTTGGTTCTATGATTTTGCTATCGTGAATCGTGCTGCAATAAACATGAGTGTGCAGGCATCTTTTTTGTAGAACGAATGGAGTTCCTCTGGGTATATTCCCAATAGGGGAATTGCTGGGTCATATGGAAGGTCAATTTCTAGTTCTTTCAGAAATCGCCACATTGTCTTTCAAAGAGGTTGCACTAGTTTGCATTTTCACCAGCAGTGTAGAAGCGTTCCCTTTTCTCTGCATCCTTTCCAGCATCTGTTGTTGTTTGTTTTATTAATGATGGACATTCTGACTGGGGTTAGGTGGTATCTCAATGTGATTTTGAGTTGCATTTCTCTGATGATGAGAGAGGCTGGGCACTTTTTCTTGTGTCTGTTGACTGCCCGTACATCTTTTGAGAAGTGTCTATTCATGTCTTTTGCCCACTTTTTTTTTTTTTTTTGAGTTGGAGTCTCACTCTGTCGCCCAGACTGGAGTGCAGTG
This sequence comes from Cephalopachus bancanus, assembly GCA_027257055.1. NCBI lineage: Eukaryota > Metazoa > Chordata > Mammalia > Primates > Tarsiidae > Cephalopachus > Cephalopachus bancanus. The sequence goes on along the minus strand of JAPVLO010000018.1, from coordinate 3,426,445 downwards.
GCCGCTCCCAGCCACCGCAGCCCGACCTGCTGGGCCCCGGCGATCCTTCCGCCTCAGCCTTCCGAGTAGCTGGAACTACAGGCGCGCGCTACCACGCCCGGCTGATTTTTTTTTTGATTTTTTATTGTAGAGATGAGGTCTCGCCAAGTTGCCCAGGTGGGTCTTGAACCCATGGGATCAGGCAATCCACTCACCTCAGCCTCCCAAAGGCACGGGATTACAGGCTGAGCCACCGAGCCCAGCTTGCCCACTTTTTAATGGGGCTGTTAGTTTTTTTCCTTTTGGCGCGTTTGAGTTCCTTGTAGATCCTAGATGTTAAGCCTTTCTCAGACATACAGTTGACAAATATTTGTTTCCCAATAGGTGGGCTGTCGCCCTGCTCTCTTGATGATTTCTTTTGCTTTGCAGAAGCTTTTCGGTTTGATGAGGCCCCACTTGTCTATCTTACCTCTTAACTGAACTCATGTTTTTTTAACTTATGTTTTGTCTGAAGGAAATTACCAAACAATGTGTATCTCTAGTTATAGTTTTAAGATTATTGCATGTTAAAATATGCTATCATACCTCTGAATTGTTCACAGCAATCCAGAACAACGTGATACAGTGGCTGCCGTTGGTGGCTGCCACCAACTAGAAAATATCTCAACAAATGTCATCAGGTTGGGAAAAAATCTTCCATTCCACTAGACCAAATACTTTCAAGAGCAAACTGAATGGAATTATTTTCCCAAATGCAGACGTTCCTCTTTATCCTTCGTAGAGCCTGTCCATCACTTTTCAACTACACTTACCAATATTCTAAGCTTGATTGTCCTTACAAGCCTATGCAAGCATCAGTTCCTGGAGGGGATCATGTATGGACAGGCTGGATGAACCAGACATTCTTAAATAGTCACTTCTGATGCTTTTTGAAGTTCTCAGTCAAAGGAACCTCCTGGCATTTCTGTCTAGACATTGATACCTGGACTGATGTTTGCGGTCCCAATCTGGTATCCACCAATGAAGTAATGCACCACGTGTAGAATTGCCTTTGAACAAGGCATGTGTCTTTTTGTACGTATCAGTCATCCTATTTCTCATAATGTGACATGGTGCATAATTTTTAAATTGTTAATAAATTCCACATAGATTCTCTTCCTTCCTCTCCAACCATGTAGCCACATTCATTTTAGATTTTCCACTAATTCTGACAACTGGTTAAATTTGTGGTATGGAACTAATTTATGCTCATATAAATCTGAGAAACGTACACATGTTCATTTCAGTTTTTCAAGTTGGGGTCATCTTTATATATTTGAGTTCTTGTTTATCTACCTTTTAATTTATATTTGCCCTTTGAGAGTTAGCATTATCTCCTATGCCCAAAGCTTATCATGCCTTGGGCACTTGTATTTTCTTCATAATTTACTGTGTGTCATGAAAACATAATATACTTTGAATGCACTTTTAAATTTGAAGAATGCATTGATTATAGGGAATTCAAAAATGGTTTTCCTAAAAATGTAATACTTCCTTATTTCACTTTCATAATTTTTTAAATTCATGAGGATATTAATTAGGTGCCAAGACACTTAGTCAAATTATTACTAACATTTTAATTTTTATTGGAGCCACTAATTTTCTAATAACATTTTACTCATTGATGATAGTAGTTAACCATTAAAGACAATGCTAGAAATATATATATATTTTTTGAGTTGGAGTCTCACTCTGTCGCTCAGACTGGAGTGCAGTGGCCACTCCCGGCCACCACAGCCTCGACCTGCTGGACTCCGGCGATCCTTCCACCTCAGCCTTCCGAGTAGCCGGAATTACACGCACGCGCTACCACGCCCGGCTGATTTTTTTTTTTTATTTATTGTAGAGATGAGGTCTTGCTGCCCAGGCGGGTCTCGAGCCCACGGGTTCAGGCGATCCACTCACCTCAGCCTCCCAAAGGTGTGGGATTACCGGCTGAGTCACCGAGCCCGGCTAGAAATATTTTAATGGGGGAAATGACCCAACTTGTTTGGTGTCATTGACTCACTTCATTTATAAATACTCCTCTGTCTCTTGTTGTATGCTAGACCTCACTTCAGTACTTTTTGAAGGTTAATTTACTAATCTTCATGGCAATCCCATAGAGATAGATGCTACTATTATACCCATTTTACAGATGAGGCTCCTGAATAACAGAGTTTAAATAACTTGGCCAAGGTTTATATAACTAATAAGCATTGGAACTTAGATTCTCATGCATGGCTTTTCCCCATACTAAGAATATAGCTTCCCTTTCCCCCATAAATCATTTTTGTGACCAATACACCTCATTAATTCTAACTGCTCTATGCCAGTAAAATGTGAATTTGTGAAATGAGTTATGAATATGAACATTAAATATAAATAAACTCAATATTGAACATACATTATGCCATTCTTTGAATTTCACCTCATATAAGGCAACATGTTTTCTAATATGTCACCTGTGGAAAAAACCCCTAAGAATATTAAAATGGAAGTTATTTTTAATTAAATGAAGTCTTCTGTCTTGTATATTCTTCTTCTCTAAGTGAAGATGAATAGTGGCTGGAGATTCAATTCTCTCTGTCATTTCACTCTTTTTAGAAAATTCCTTTAGGGGAAATTGTAATTTCATCTGGGTAGATGTAGTCATACTGTCTTTTTTTTTTCCCTGAAAATTTTATTTCTCATCAAAACTGTTAATCAAAGGAAATGCATTATTTTAGCTAATCTTGTACTGAAAAATTGCTGTGGCTTTACAATGTGTCTCTGTTTTTAAAACTATCTATTTTGGAAAAGTAATTCTGAAGAGTTTCAAGTGCTGTTTACAATAAAATCAATGTTGTGTTTGATTAATGTGACTACAACAAAACTCAACCCAACCAATAGAAATGTATGCCATAAATAAACCATGGCCACATTATCATTTTCATTATAAGTCTGATGAAATATTGTCTTAAGGAGAGATACACTACTGACAGCCATGAAAAACAAGACATCCGAAATTCCATTTAAGTGCAGGTGGCAGTGTTATTTACTGCTAGCCACTCATGTTACCGCCAAGCTCCTTAAATTCACACAGAGGGAATATATCCTCTCAGCTTGTGACAGCTGTAGGAGAAATTACACTGGTGGGAACACAGTCTCATAAAGGGCCAAAGAAGCTTCGCCTTTCTTCTTCTGCTCAAATTGTATATGATTGGAAAGGCAGCAAGCGCCAATAATTATGACAAAATAAAGTATTAAAATTCCAGACAAGCTTTCTATTTTAACTTTTGCTTTCCAAATCAGATTTTACCTCGCTCCTCCTCGTCTTCCCTATCTGAAGGATAAAAACCACCACCACCACCAGCAAAACTAACCCAAATCAACTTGTCTATTACCACTTTATTTCCTTATATTTTCCATTGGGTTTCTTAACCCAAACTTCAATGTAGGGTTCTTCCCCCTTTTATAAGCTTGGTCTCATCTTTCTTCTTGCTTGGCTAGGTAAACTTTCTCCTCTGATTGAATGTTAGCAATACCCAGGAAGCTAGATGACTTCCAGAGCAGTTCCAAAAGATAAGTTATCTTACAGAGAAGAATCATGGGGACTTTTCTGAACAACTTCCTAGATAAAAGATATCAAGCGACTTTGTATTTAAAGAAGCAGTAGGCTGGTTTTCTTTTTGTCTTCGAGTAGGGACCCAGGCAGTTTGAAGACATACCATGTCCATTCAAGCTGCCAACACTTCCTAGAGATGCAGAACCAAAGCAAAAGCATAACAGGGTAAATCCTCTTGAAGGAGAACAACCGTACAACTTGTTACGATGTGACTGCCAGAAACGGTCCCTGTTGGGTATCAGAACAAGTTGATGACCAAGTGGTAGAATGATGTAAAGTTTAGGGATTTGGGGTGCCCACAATCTGACAATGCCCGAGGTACAACTCTGGCCTTCAGAAGTGGGGGAGGGGGAGAGGGATTGATTGATTGATTGATTTAGAGACAGGGGCTTGCGTTGTCACACAGGCTGGAGTGCCGTGGTGCATAGCGTATTCCAGCCTCTACCTCCTGGGTTCAAGGGATCTTCCCATGTTGGCCTCCCAAGTATCTAGGAAAACAGGCATAGGGCATGGTGCCTGGCCCAGAGGGGGCACCTGAACTCTGTGGAGCTGAGACTTCTCACCTGTGCAACCAGCTGAATTATGGCAGTGGTTCTCAAACTTAAGTGGCACATCTGATTCACCAGGAGGGCTTGTTAAAATAGATTGCTTACTCCATCCTCAGAGTTTCTGATTCCGTACATCTAGGTGGGGCCTGAGAATTTTCACTTTTAACAAGTTCCCAGGGTGTCCTGATGCTTGTGGACTGGGAGCCACCTTTGAGAAACATTGAATTAATTTTCCCACTGCATTATTCAATGGATCCTCTCCCAAAGATCCACCGAGAAAACAAAAAAACCAAAGAGGAAGCTAAATTTTATGCAGTTATAACATTTATTAAATTCTGAGTAAAAATGATTTACTTTTGCTTGATTTATCAGGTAAATTAATATGCTAATATATGTGTGTAACTTTCATCTGAAAACGGAGTATTAATATGCAGTGGTTTTCAAACTTTTTTGAAATCTTTTTCTGAAAGCCCTCTGTATCTTCTAGATCTAACATTGTATGGAACACACTTGGGCGTATCCTTGAAGATGGCTTTAAGGTGGTTTTTAGCTCCTTCGATTTTTAAGATTTGGAATTTTTTTAATAGTCTCAGAGGGTATCTGATAAATGACAGATCCGATAAATGAGGTTTAGCAGGAGATTGCAAACCCTCAAGGAGCACCTGATTCTGTTACGTCAACGAGGACTCCCCAATTGCTGACTGGCAGACATGTATAGTCTGACCACCTCATGGGATAATGACAGTGGGACTCAAGACACAATTCAAATTTCTGTTGCTCTTGACTTATTTTCAAGCCTTCTCTTTCGCCACTCCTTAATCTGAACCTTCTGCTCCAGTGACAAAGAAGCTGATATTTCCTGAACGTCCCATACTCCTGAATCTTGTCTGCCTTTGTGCATGCGCCTTCTCTTCCCTCAGCCTGCAATCTTCTTCCTCCTCCTGCTTTACCTGCCTGGTGACTGTATTCTTTTAGTCCTTTCTCCTTTAAAAGCCGTCTCTTCTCTGAGGTTTTCTTTGATCAAATCCATTTTACTCTATACCACAATTCATTGTACTGTAAATGTTTGTTTGTCTGTCTTCTGTAGTTCTGTCAGGACAATGGAAGTGTCTTGTCTGGCCGGGATCGATAGCTCAAGCCTGTATTCCCAGCACTTTGGGAGGCGGAGGCGAGAGCATTGCCTGAATCCAGGGGTTCGAGACCAGTGTGGGCAACTTGGTGAGACCTTGTCTCTACAATAAATCATAAAATAAGCCAGGCATGGTGGCGTGCGCCTGTAGTTCCATCTACTTGGAAGGCTGAGGTGGAGGGATCACCTGAGCTCAGTAGGTCGAGGCTGCGAAGGCTGGGAGAGTGCCACAGCACTTCAGCCTGGGCGACAGAGTGAGACTCCCACGCAAAAAAAAAAGTGTCCTGTCATCCCGTGTCCTTAACCGATAGCACACTTCCCCATTTAGTAACAGGTGAGTGAGGCTCTACATTTTTAGTGTTTTTAGTGTTACAGCCTGCGCCAAATCCATTGTTACAGAAACCGAAATTTTGAGAATTTATTCAGACTGGCCTAAATTTATTTACTGGTTGTAGCGGGCTGAAGGATGGCCTGCCAAGATGTCATCATCCCCAGAACCTGTGACTATGTTACCCTATGTAATAAAAAGGACTTTGAAGGCATGTCTAAGTGAAGGATCTTGAGATGGGGAGATTAGCTTGAATTATCCAGATGCGCCCAAAGTCTTCACAAGGGTTGTCATTAGAGAAAGGAAGAGGGAAGCCATAGGGTGTTGGAATGGTGCAGTAGAAGAAAACTTTGCCCAGCCATGATTGACTTTCAAGATGAAGGAAGGGGCAGGAGCCAAAGGACGTAGGCGCCCTCTAGAAGCTGGGAAACGCAAACCAACGGATTCTCCTGCAAAACCGGCTTCAGAGAACATAGGACAAGCGGCGCCTAAAGTCATGTCCGTTGGGAGGGTTTACGGTCTTGTGAAATGCTCAGCAGAAGCGTGGGACAACTTCTAAGGCAAGTAGTTTCTTTTTATTAGAAAACCAACATTTTTGTCAGTGACTCTTATTAAAAACTTGATATGAGCCGGGCTTGGTGGCTCAGCCTATAATCCTGCGCCTTTTGGAGGCTGAGGTGAGTGGATTGCCTGAGCCTGTGGGTTCGAGACCTGCCTGGGCAGCGAGACTTCATCTCTACAATAAAATCATAAAATCAGCCGGGCTTGGTAGCGCAGGCCTGTAGTTCCGGCTACTCGGAAGGCGGAGGCGGAAGGATCGCCGGAGCCCAGCAGGTCGAGGCTGCGGTGGCCGGGAGCGGCCGCTGCACTCCAGTCTGGGCGACAGAGTGAGACTCCAACTCAAAAAAAAACCCCAAAAAACAACTTGATATGCATCCATACGCATGCCTCATGCACTGTAATGTAGGAATTTGTTTTCATATTTTTACATAGAGCATTGGTGATTAGCTGAAATGAATTCTACGTGCCTACAGTGCTGATTTGTTCAGAATACAATCTTGACATCTTCTTCGAGTGACCTGTATAAACAAGTTTCGGTGCTCTTAAAAACATAAGTTCTGTGATGAACTGTGATAATATTTATGGCGAGAGAAAACGTATTTAAAGACAAAAAAAGTTTTCAAATGATGAAAGAAGCACAACTGAAAGCATTAAAATGAATACCTCACATAGCACAGAATCTGGAATATCATAGGTATTCAAATATGTTATTAATTAAGTGAATCCATATTTTCAAATGTTTGTCAAAATGGAAGTGTCTCCTCTTTCCTTCTCCAGTATGTATGCAAACCCATAGCTTTCCCATGCATGTGTAATGTTTCTGTGTTACTGGAATGGTCTGTTCTATACATTATGTTCTGCAATTTAGTTTGTGTGTGTGTGTGTGTGTGTGTGTGTTTTGTTTGCTATTTGTGCTCTACTGTTGTGGCATTAATAGTATAGCATGAATTTTCCATTTCTTAGACATTTAGATCTGCCTTATTTTCTAGTGTTGCTTCATAGTTTGTGATATGAACGTACCATTATTTAACCAGTCTCATACTGATGGATGTTCAGATCGACTCCTCTTTTATTGCTAATATAAGTAATGCTATTACAAAGTGCTGCACCTCATCTTTATTTGCTTAAGTGATAATATTCATAGACTGGATTCCTTGAACTGGACTTCTGGATTCAAATATATATTTAAAAATTTTGATAGCTAATGACAAAATGCCTCATGGAAAGTTGCAAAAATTTATATTCACATCAAATTTATGAGTTTTTTTCCCCCCATATTAATACTGATTTAGGATGTGAAAAAATCTCTAGAGTTTTTAGTCAGATAAAATTCATATAAAACAGTGCTTTCTATATTTACAGACCCACGCAAAATAATATAGAAACTACGGAAGAGGTAGATTATACAGTACTTGCTTTCATGCTTCCATTCTTACTAGGAAAAGAATCCATACAGGTAACACTGTGTAAGTACAAAACATTGTGTGTATGACATATTGTTGCGGAGGGAAAAGCTGTAGGACTCAAATATCGAGTACTTTGAGAATCTAGTAGGGAAAGGAATCTATGTAGTTAAGTGTATTGAGTAAGAGGTCATAGTCACCACTAGGAGGAGTAAGCGGGGTCTGGGGTAGGTGGAGTAGAAGACATTAAGTGTTTTAGAAGCATGTCTGGTGGCAGGAGGGAACGAGTTTCTGTAGACACTACATGAATGCAGAATTTTGCTTCTGTTGCTGCAGAAATACTCATCTGTCAACAAATTCCTGTGATGATGATAAAGGAGCGGCTCTTAGAGTCACTTAAATCTGGGTTTCAAGCCTTCAGTATTTAATTTGGGAGGCTAACATTTCATTAATTCATATGAATACGGGAGGGAAGTCAGAGACATTGGAGGCTGCCACTAGCTGTCAATGAGAGCATAGGTGACGGGAACCCAACACCTACCAGTCATATTTTAGCCCCAGGCCTTGGGTGCTGCAGCATCTCAGAAGCAGCTGTGACACTTCTGATGAATGCCTAAAAGCAAACAATGACAAGAAAGCCCAAGAACAACCAACGTGTGGAGAAACTTAACCCTAGGCAGCTACTGAATGCAAACAGCATATCTGGAGCAAGAATTCGGAAATTATACCTGGGCGTCGCTGGTTCTGAAGGGACGTTCAAAGCAAAATGCATCAAAACTCTGAGGGAAGGCTTGGTATGAGATGCCTGGAGAGAAAGGCATAAAGCTGTCCTTCTCCTCAGGCACCAAACAAATCAGCACACATCATCCTATGTTACAAAGAAGACAGATGTCTTGCATTTTTAAATAACATGGAAAAAAATGTCAACTCCTATCACCAAATTCTGCATCTTAAAAACAACCGCTCCATTGAAAAAAGGGAGACATGCAATCTGGTTGCTGGATAGAATGTTTAAAATGGGATCATCCCTATAATCCCAGCATTTTGGGAGACCGAAGTGAGAGGATTGCCCAAGCCCAGGGATTCAAGACCAACCTGGGCAACTTGACGAGACCTCATCTCTACAATAAATCAAAAAATTAGCCAGGCGCGGCAGCGCATGCCTGTAGTTCCAGCTACTTGGAGGGCTGAGGCAGAAGGATCGCCCAAGCCCAGCAGGTCGAGGCTGCGGTGGCCGTGAGCATGCCACTACACTCCAGCCTGGGCAGCAGAGTGAGACTCCGACTCAAAAAAAAATAAATAAATAAAGTATTTTGAAAAGAAGAAAGGCAATCTGAACTGCTATAATGACATGTAATACTGAAATATACTTAAAAAAAGATTAAGACTCAAAGTGATATTTGGTAAAAGCTAAAAATCTGTTTCTCCTTATCCCTTAATTACACTCCAAAAGAAAGAAAGAAAGAAAGAAAAATGAAAATAGCAACAAAAAATTAACATTTCATACCTTCAAGAAATTCTTGTTACAAAAATCACCTCTTTGCTGGGTGCAGTGGTTCAGCCTATAATCCCAGCACTTTGGGAAGTCAAAGCAAGAGGATTGCCTAAGCCCAGGGTTCAAGACCAACCGGGCAACTTCACAAGATCTTGTCTCTACAATGAATAAAAAAAAATCAGCTGGGCATGGTAGTGCGCCCCTGTAATTCCAGCTACTTGGAAGGCTGAGGATGAAGGATAGCCTGAGCCCAGCAGGTCGAGGCTGCAGTGGTCTTGAGTGTGCCACTGCCCTCCAACCTAGGTGGCAGAGTGAGACTCCAACTCAAAAAAATGAATAAATAAATAAATAAATAAATAAAAATAAATAAAATGGGGTCATCCATAAACAGTCCCATTTATTGGTATATATACAAAATATGTAACATTTGTGTACACAATATATATATGCCATATCCACTGAGACTTTTTCTGATGATATATTTGTATTTGCTGAGACCATGATTAACCAACCACTTAAGGCCAGCCTATGAATGCTATATGCTTCCTTTGAGGAATATAGCATAATTACCTTCCTTCAAGAGTCCTCCAACACTTCCTTGGTCTTGTGGAATTTGTACGTCAAACAAAAGAGTGGCCCTGCAACACGCTGCGAACTCCATAGAAATTCTTGGTTGAACAATTTTTTTCTTTAACTTTCAGGATCCTACTAAAGCTGTCAAAGGGTAACGCAATTGCGTATGTTTTCATAGAGGATCTAGTATGTTGGGGATATGTCTTACTTCAGAAGATACAAACAGAGAAGACACGGTGTCTGCTATGACATCAGGCATAACCTCACTGGGCTAAACTAGGCCAGTTGTCAAAGAATAAAAAAACTGAAGACAGGCTGCAATTTGGTGATGAAAACATACAGTGCCCTGTAATTACTTGAGGTGTGCTAGAAAATCATGAGACAGGCACGTACTCGATCTTGAGATCTGAATGCCGATAGTCTTGTGAGTAGTCAAGTCTAACTTGTGTAGTTCTAAAAGCCTAGACTATTAAAATTGCAAAGATTATCACATTTTCTATTTTTAGTCCATATAAGAAAAAAATGACAAGGGGACACGAAGAGCATGTCCAAAAAGAGCACGACATGTCAGGGGCAGAACAAGGTCATGCACCCGAATTTCTTGATTCCTAGTTCCACACAAATATCTTAAAATACCCTAAATTACAGCTCGTGCTGTGTTTTCCTGTGAAAGCAGAATGTAGCGGATTGAAGAAGAAATAACACAGAAAACCTCTACCTAACTGGCCGCCGGGGAAAAGGCTGGGTCTGCCTTCCTGGTTCTTGTCTTGTTCTGTCACTTACTGGGTGGGACTGGGCGGGAGGCACCTGCCCAATGCATCGGATCTGTAAATTTGGGATCATAATAACCCTAGTTCATAGTCTTGTCTAAAGGATTAAAGTGAAAAAAATACAATGAAAGAATTAGAACAATGCCCGGCATGGACTAATTGTTTAATGAGCTATCATTATCCTTGCCCTTTCAGTCTCTGGCCTCTAAGCCTCGCCCACTGCAGGTCTGTGAATATAAATGAGAAACCTTAATCCAAAGCAGCGATTTTCTTCCAAAACCTTATCACAAAGTTTAGTTCTTATTCAGATTAGAAAGCAGAAGTCTACAGTTTTAGAATTGCAAATAACCTTTTACAGACTGTAAATCATCGAGGAGAAGATGGTTTGGCCAACTTCCAAACTTCACAAACTTTTTCGGTTAAAGATGCGTTTTTCCATTGGTTATTTTGCTGGGTCAGCTGTATAATTTACATTTTTTTCTTCTTTATTTCAAAATGTAGGTTCTATTTTATTTTGTGTCATAAAACCAGAAGTGTTATGGGAAAAAATGAGGAATGGCTGCTTTTAGCATTCCCTAATCTTGATCTTTTCCTTAAAAATGCCATCTATTGGAAAGAATATTTTATTTCGAAATATACCTTTTTAAAATTTATTTTTATTTTTTTATTTTTTATTTTGAGTTGGAGTCTCACTCTGTCGACCAGACTGGAGTGCAGTGGCCGCTCCCGGCCACTGCAGCCTCAACCTGCTGGGCTCCGGCGATCCTTCCACCTCGGCCTTCCAAGTAGCCGGAATTACAGGCATGCGCTGATTTTTTGATTTATTGTAGAGATGAGGTCTTGCTGCCCAGGCGGGTCTCGAACCCACGGGTTCAGGCAATTCACTCACCTCAGCCTCCCAAAGGCGCGGGATTACAGGCTGAGCCCCTTTTTTAATAGCTTTAGGAATAACAATGACTTTTGGTTACATGGCTGCTTTGAAGAAATCTGGGTTTTAAGTGTACCCTTCACCGCTGTTAGTGCACACTGTATCCAATAGGTAATTTTTCCTCCCCTTCCTTCCTATTATCCTTCTTCTGGGCCTCCAATGTCCAGAATATCATTCTATATGCCTTTTCAGACCCTTAGCTTGCCTCTCACTTGTAAGTGAGAATATGTGGTATGGGTTCTCTGTTCCTGTGTTACTTCATGTGGAATAACAGTCTCCAATTTCACCTAAATTGCTGCAAAGGACAAGATCTTGTGCTTTCTTATGGCTGAATAATATTCTCTAGTATATCCACACCACACTTTCATGATCCGCTGATCAACTGATGGACATTTAGGTTGATGCCACTTCTTTGCACTTGTGAATCATGCTGCTATAAATGGGCAGTGCAGGTGTCTTTTTTGTGTATCGACCTCTCTTTCTTTGGGTAGCTACCACGTAGTGAAATTGCTGGACTGAATGAATGGTAGTTCTACTTTTAATTCTCTGAGAAATAGTTACACTGCTTTCCATAGAGGTCATATAATTCATATTCCCATCAACTGTGTATAAGAGTTTTCTTTTTGGCCATTGCTTCGTTAAACTGCTGTCTCCATGTGACTCTTGGAACTATCGCCACCATGTTTTCTTAGCTTTGGCTCCCTCACTTACCTTGGGGAGGTGAATCTCCTCTCTCTCTTCTTCTTCTCTCTCTCTCTTATTTACTTTCTAAATAAACTGCTTGAAAACTAAAAAAAAAAAAAGAATTTTATTTTCATCACATCCATGCCAACATCTATTTGTTGTTGTTGCTGTTTTAAAAATAATAGCCACTCTGGTATAAGGAGGTATTGCATTGTGGTTTTTAATTTGCAGTTCCCTGTTGCTCCCTGGCAAATGAGTCTTTAAATTCCTTTCAGATTAGATTGTATACAGCTCCACCATTCCTGTCTACTACAATCTTTTCTAGTCACATCTCTAGCCTTATACTGAACTGTGAAACTATCATGAATGTTTTGTATCTTTTCATCTTTGGTATCCTTTAAGACAAAGTGTAATAAGGAGTTTATTTGATCTTAGATAAGTAGCAAGTAATCAAACACAAGGCGTATGATGTGAGAATTTTAGATTTTATGTGGCAGGTGAACAAAAACTCTTCAGAAACAGCAATCCAAATACCTGGTTCTCAGTCTTTGTTTTCCTTAAGTTGCTAAGTAAAATCTTTGGAACCCTAGATTCCTCACTGGAGGTTAACCAGAGGTTAAAGATATGATGCTAGCTTTATAGCTTATACAGTGCTATGCTCAAGGAATACAAAGGGCGATGACTCTATTTTGCCATGCTAAAATACAACTTTCATTCAGTCGTTATAAAAGTAGCTTAAAATGACATGTTGAGAAAAGTGAAAATTATTGGCATATTATTAATAAAAAATAATTTTATCTAGCCTCACATATTAAATATGAATCATTCAGAAAGGATCATAAATTCTGAGAAGTTATACCCACTTCTATTTTCTCTAAAACCTCACCTATGTAACAAATTCTGTTTCTACTGACGTGCTTAATATTCTGGATCAGTAGCAGACCACGCAATTTCAGATTTGAAGATCTGGATTTTATTTTCCTACTAAGAATTTGGTTTTCATTGTGACAATAGAATCAACTGATGGAAAAGATAAATCTTGAATGTGGGGTTAAGGTTCATGGGATTTCTTGGATCCTTGAATTCTACAGAAAGGCATGGCTCTGCACCAACAATGAATTTGGAATGAAAGCTCATGCTGGACTGGACAAGAGGAAACAGAGTCCTCTCTGGCTGCATAGTAAAGGATAAAATCCTAGTCCTTGTATGAGAAGTCTTGCCACTTTTAAGATGCACTCAAGAGTTATTTGGAGTTCACTCCTGAGCTTCTTATTATGCCGAGACTTATAGAGAGTGGTAGAACCCTGAAAGGTAAGTTTGAAATTATTTCAATGCTTATAGTAAGTCAAAGTACTAGAGAGTCTGAAAGTTCCCTAGTACTTGGAGACTTAAGACTGTCCAGGCAGTTAAACTAAGGCATATAGTGAAAGGCTGGGTCATACCATTTTTTGAAATTCTTACATTTCTGCCCATTAAATAAAAGAAAACACAAAACCCTTAACCCATGTCCTCAAGATGTTCAAACAGAGTACCTAAAACAACAGATGATGAACAGATGAACTGCTTAGCTCACCAGTTCTTATCAGGCATGTGCGGAAGGTGTTACACCATCTCCATTTAGTCACAGTATCCTGGTTTTGAAAAATCTGGGACTACTCTGGGACACCTCTCTCATGGAGCAAACCAAGGAAGAAAGTCCTATAGTCAGAGACCCCCAGTGGTTGGAGCAGGTTGGGATGGAGGATGCACTCCATAAACCACAGAGGACCATTGGGGCACAAGAAGAGCAGAAGGACAGAGAATGAGCTGTCAGTTTTTGGAGCTAGGAAGCCCCCTCCCCACCAGAAACAGAGAGCAGCCTCTGGATGTGGCACGTGGTGAGTGCAGAAAATTAGGTACTCAGGGCTCACTCCACCACACACTGGGAGGGCCCCCCAAAGCTCATGGGGTTCCAGTCCCACATGAGAAATGACCTGGATATGGCACAGCTGCATGCTGCTAGAGGCCATGTGGAGCTGGGAACCCCTTCGAGCTTTGACGGCCAAACCATCTCCGAAAACTCATTCCCTGCAGACAGCGCCTGGTGGCCAGCTCTCAGGCCAGAAAAAAAATCCCAGCGCAGCCACCTTCACCTGCCCTAAAGATAGGTTCTTCCACTGCAGGCAGCTCCAGTTTGGGCAAGTTTCAGCGAGAGATCCTGCTGCTTAAAGAACTTTTGAGTTCTGAACTCGGTCAGCCTCTGACAAGAAAAGGGAAGCCAGGAGGAACCCTGTCACACTGGTAACTTTGTCTACTCGTGCAGACGCTTCTGCACAACAGATGACCCTGCCATGTCTGCGGTGCTGCCACAGTGGTCAGAGGGCCTAGCCACACCCTCAGTTCCCACTGAGTGTGCACACCTGGGAATCAGAAACACAGACCAGCTGATTCCAGTCTGCAGGGAAAAAAATTCCTGCAGAAAGAAACTTTGAGTTCTGAGCACGCACAACCTCAGGCAACAGAAGGGGAACTGAAGGGGGGTGGTGGTGGGGGCTGCCATCCTGGCAACCTCTCTCTTCCTGTGTGAACTCTTTTTACAACAGAAAAGGCTCAGCCATCCCTGCAGGTTGGCCAGAGCAGCCAGGAGACCAGTTTCCTACTCAGGTAGACAATTGTGCAAGAGAGTGGTCCAGTCTGACTCATCCCTCTCTGTCTGGCTTTCCCCCCGATCCTCCTGGAAAGCCAAGGGACTGAGAATTTGGGGAGTTTTCATAACGCCACACATCACGTAGGTCATCTGTACACTTCCTGGGGGAAATGAAGGCCAAAAAGAAAAAAGAAAAAAGCTCACAGCCACCATCATAGCTGGCTATCTCCTGTAAGTGCTACCTCCTGGCTGGAGGTCAACCAGTGTAGCCTATGACAACATCTGAGATAATAATTCGACCCTTGGGAAGGAGACAGATACAAAGCCCATGCCACCATCCATCTCACAGACTAGTCTATAGACCAAGGCATAGGAGAGCGTCTCCAGAGTGTCCTCCAGAAATACTGGTGACCAACTTCCCTTAGAATCAACCCATGTGTCTTCACTTCCTCATATACTTTGCGGAAACCCTCCAGAAATAGCCAAATGATGACAGGCACGTAGAGCAGACTCAGAATCCCCAGTGGTCCGGCCCTTACACGCTACCATCTCAGGGGAGAGAGAAGGGCAGCACAACAGAAGAACACCCTGTGGGACTAAAAAGTAAATAAATAAATCCCACAAATGCCACCTCAAGAGTTGCAGTGTTGTCTAACTATAAAGCAACAAAGCAAAAAATAAAGTAAAATAAAATAAAAAAGGAAGCGTCTGTTCTCACAGATGAGAAAGAACTAGTGAAAAAACACTGGCAATCTCAAAAGCCTTGAGGAACCATCACCCAGAAAAGAACCTCCCAGATTCCAAGCAATGGAACACATCTAGGACAACCTGTCCTTGATGACATACATAGAATTCAGACTTTGAATGGCAAAGGCAGTCAAGGAAAGCCATGAGAAGATGAACACACACATCACCAGGCATTGAAAACAGTAAAGAAAACAAAAGCTGAGCTGGCCAGTATAAGAAACATTCTATCTGAACTCCTGGAACTGAAGAATTATTTCCTGGAAATTCAAAGCATGATGACAAGTCTAAGCAGTAGAATTGACTGGTCAGAAGAAAGAATCTCAGAGCATGAAAATCAAACTAATCAATAAAACTAGTTTGATTAACAAGGAAGAAAGGCTCAAGCAGAATGAGCAAAACCTATTAGGGCATTGGAATTATGGAAAGAGACCAAATCTGCAGCTTATAGGCATCCGCAAGAAAGAAGTGGAAGCTGAGAACACCCTGGGACAAGTTTTCCAAAATGTCATCCAAGAAAATGTCCCCTCTTTCATTAGAGAGTGGCATGCATATGCAAGAAGTTCAGAGACTCCTGGGTTTTATGCAAGAAGACCATCCCCAAGACACATAATAACACATCTCGCTAAAGTGAGCATAAAAGAAAAAATCCTAATGGCAGCTAGACAGATCATCTACCAGGGAAGACCATTAGAATTGCATCAGACTTCTCAGCAGAAACCTCACAAACCAGAGGGAACTGGGATCCCATCTTTAACAGTCTTGAAGAAAAGCAATTCTAGCCAAGAATTTCACACTCTACCAAGCTAAGATTCGATTAATGAAAGGAGAATTAAAATCCTTCCCAGACATTCAATCCCTAAGAAAATATGCTAACTCTAGGCCAGTGCTTCAGGAGATGCTAAAGAAAGCTGTAAACACAGAAATAAAAGAATGCTCCCATCCATTACAAAAGCACAGGCAACCATAGAGTTAACAGATCACACTAAAAATAGAAAAGAAAAAAAAAACCCTACAAACCCTAAGAAAGCAAATAAATATCTTAATAGCAATATGATAGGAATAAACTCTCACATATCAATAACTATCTTAAATGTTAATGGACCAAACACAACCCTCAAAAGGCATAGAGTGGCAAATTGGATAAGGAAACACAATCCACCTTTCCTTTGCCTTCAGGAAACTCATCTTACTTTAAATGACACTCACAGGCTCAAGGCAAAGAACTGGAGAAAGATCTATCAGTCAAATGGAAAACAAAACAGAGCAGAAGTTGCTATTCTTATATCAAACAAAATAGACTTTTAACCAATAAAAGCTAAAAAGAGCACTGCATAATGATCAAGGCTCAATCCACCAGAAATAAATATCAATCTTAAATACATATGCACCCAACATAGAAGTGCCCAGATTTATAAAGCAATTGCTAATTAAGCTAAGAGAGCCCACATACAATTATAATTGGAGATTTTAATACCCTGCTAACAGCATTAGAAACATCATTGAAGCCAAAAACTAAAAAGGAAATCCAGAACTTAACTCAACTCTCAATCAATTGCACTTAATAGACATCTACAGAACACTTTGCCCAACAACCACAGAATATAAATTTTTCTCATTAGCATATGAAACATATTCCAAGATCAACCACATACTTAGGTATAAATAAAGCATGAACAAATTTTAAAAGGTTGAAATCAAACCAAGCATTTTCTTAGACCACAGTGGAATAAAAATAATTGTAATCACTAAAAGAGGATCCCCCCCAAAACACACAAATACATGGAAATCAAACAACATGCTTCTGAATGCTTTTGGGGTTAACACATAAATCATGGCAGAAATAAAAATATTCCTGGAAACAAATGAAAGTAACTACACAACACACCAAAATCTCTGGGATACCATGAAAGTGATGCCGAGAGGGAAGCTTATACCATTGCATGCATATATCAGGAAAATAGCTGAGTGCGGTAGCTCATCCCTGTAATTCCAGTACTTTAGGAGGCAGAGGCAAGAGGATTGCCTGAGCCCAGGGGTTCGAGACCAGCCTGAGCAATTTGGTGAGACTTTATCTCTACAATAAATCAAGAAAAATTAGCTGGATATGGTGGTGCACACCTGTAGTTCCAGCTACTTGGAAGACTGAGACAGAAGGATTGCCTGAACCCAGCAGGTAATGACTGTGGTAGCCATGAGCATGCCACTGCACTCCAGCATGGGTGACAGAGTAAGATTCTGACTCAAAAAGACAAAAAAGAAAAAATAGAAGGATCTCAAGAAAGAAACAACCTGACACCACACATAAGGGACCTAAAAAATCAAAATCAATCCAATCCTAGAATTACTAGAAAAATTAAGATTATTAGCTGGGCTTGGTGGCTTAGCCTGTAATCCCGTGCCTTTGGGAGGCTGAGGTGAGTGGGTTGCCTGAGCCCGCGGGTTCGAGACCCGCCTGGGCAGTGAGACCTCATCTCTACAATAAATAAAAAAATCAGCCGGGCATGGTAGTGCATGCCTGTAATTCCGGCTACTCGGAAGGCTGAGGTAAAAGGATTGCCGGATCCAGGTCAAGGCTGCCGTGGCCGGGAGCGGCCACTGCACTCCAGTCTGGGCAACAGAGTGAGACTCCAACTCAAAAAAAAAAAATTGTTGAAGTAAAATTACAGTTAAATGAAATAGAGACAAAACAAACAAACACAAACAAGCAACAACAACAACAACAAACATAGACAGGATCAATGAGACAAAAAGCTGTGTCTTGGAAAAGATAAATAATATGGACAGATTCTTGGCCAGATTGCTGAGAGAGAGAGAGAGAGAGAGAGAGAGAGAGAGACAGACAGAAAGAGAGAGATCTAATAAACGCAATTAGAAATAAAAAAGTTGAATCATGACTGACCCTATAAAATTCAAAAGGTTATCAGAAATTACTATGAACATCGGTATGCAAATAAATTAGAAAATCTAGACAAAATGGAGGAGTTCTTGGCATCACATTACTTCCCATGATTGAAACAGGAAAAATTGAAACCCTAAACAGACCAATAGCAATCTCAGAAATTGATTTACATAGAAGAAAACTTGCCACCAAAAAAAAAAAAAAAAAAAAAAAGCCTTGGGCCAAATGGTTTCTCAGCTATATTCTGCAAGATGTTACAAGGAAGATCTTTTACCATTTCTATTAAAAGTATTCTAGGTAATTGAGAAGGAAGGAATTTTCCTTAGATCATTTTATGAAGCCAATAACATCCTGATATCCCCAAATGGCCAACACCCAAGAAGGAAAGAAAACTGCAGGCCAGGTTCCCTGATGAACTTAAATATAAAAGTTCTCAAAAAGATACTAGCAAATCAGACCCAACAGCACATTTCAAGGATCATCCATGATGACCAGGTGGGCTTCATCCCTGGGATGCAAGGTTGGTTCAACATACATAAATCAATAAATGTAATCTACCACACCAACAATTGTAAAATACCAAGAATCACATGATTGTCTCATTAGATGCAGAAAAAGCATTTGACAAAATCCATCATCCCTTCTTGATAAAAACCCACAAACACCCAGAAATCAAAGTGATATTCCTCAAAATAATGAATACCATCTATGACAAAACCTTCAGTCACTATCATACTTAATGGTCAGAAGCTGGGAGCATTCCCCCTAAGAACTGGACATGGCAATGATGCCTACTCTCACACCTTCTATTCAACATAATCCTGGAAGTCTTCACCAGAGCAATCTGGCAGGAGAAGTAAATCAGGGGTATTCAGACAGGAAAAGAATTCACTATTCTTCTCCACAGATGATATAACTCTGTACCTATAAAACCCTAGAGAGTCTGTCAAAAAACCTCTTCTCACTGGTAAATGACTTGGGTAAAGTGTCGAGATACAAGATAAATGCGCTAAACAGTTTCATTTCTATACACCGACAACAAGCAGACTGAGACCCTAATAAAAAATACAATCTCATTCACAAGAGCCATTTAAAAAATGCCTTGGCATCCACCTAACCACAGAGGTGAAAAACTTTTACAATGAGAACTATAAAACACTGCTTAAAGAAATCAAGAATGACACATAAATGGAAAAACATCCCATACACATGGAATGGAAGATTTAATATAATCAGGACGTTTATTCCACCCAAGGCAATCTACAGATTCAATGCAATCTCTATTAATTGCCAAAATCATTTTTTACAGATCTAGAAAAGACAATACAGAAATTCATATGGAAGCAAAAATAGCCTGAATGGCTAAGGGCATTCTCAGCAAAAGGAACAAAGCCAGAGGCACCAGACTTCCAGACTTCAAGCCTTATTACAAGGCTACAGTAACCAAGATGGCATGGTATTGGTATAGGAATAGGCATATAAACCAATAGAACAGGACAGAGAATCCAGAAATAAAAACCATGGTCCTTCATCCAAGTCCTCTTTGACAAAGCTGACAAAAACACACACTGGGGACAGAAAACCATGTTTAGCAAATGGTGCTGGGAAAACTGGCTGGCCACATGCAGAAGAATAAAACTGGACACCAGACTCTCACCATATACAAAAATTAACTCAAAACAAATCAAGGACTTAAATGTAAAGCCTCAAATTATAAGCACAGAAACAAAAGAATGGCTCCACCCATTGCAAAGGAATACTTATCTATACCCTCCTTGATATCAGAGTAGGCAATCAACTTGTGTTCAAGTTCTCAAACTTGACAGTTGGAACCTTATCAAACTTTTTTTGCACAGCAAAAAAAACCACCAAGAGAATAAAGAGAAAACCCACAGAATGGGAAAAATTTTTTCAAGCTACAAGTCCAACAATCTACAAGCAACTCAAATGAATTGACAGGAAAAAAAAAAAAACAACCCTAATAAAAAATGTACAAAAGACTTAACAGACACTTTTCAGAGGAAAACATTCAAGCATACATACATATTAAAATATTAAGCATATATATGTATTAAACATATTAAACAAGGCTCATCTTTGCTAATCATCAGAGAAATGCAAATCAAAACTACAATGAGATACCACCTAACACTGGTATGAATGACTATCATTAAAAAGTAAAACAGTAACAGGTGTTGGTATGACTGCCGTGGAAAGGGAACACTTCTATACTGTTGGTAGGAATGTAAGTTAACTCAACTTTATGGAAAGCAGTGAGGCATTTTCTGAAAAAGTGAGGTACCATATCATCCAGCAATCCATTTCTGGGAATATATCCAAAGGAACATAAGTTGTTTTTCCAAAAAGACATCTGCACGTGTATGTTCATTCAGCACTATTCACAATGGAAAAAACATGGAACTGACTTGGATGTCCTTGAAAGTAGACTATGTGGAAATGTGGTCCATATACACAATGGTCTACAACGCAGCCATAAAGAAAAGCAAAATCATGTCCTTTGCGGCAACATGGATGCAGCTGGAGACCATCATTCCAAATGAACTATCACATAAACGAAACAAGGGAATACTGCCTGTTCTCGTTCATTAGCTGGCCCTGGTCACTGGACACACAAGCACAAAAGCAGACTGAGCACAACGTCTGGACACTGAGAGGAGAGAGGAGAGAAAAGGGGTACACAACCATACACTGGGTATCAGGCCCACGATCGGGGGAGAGAGGGTTTGCTAGAAGCCCAGGCCTCACCTGCATACTGTTTACTTAACTTATGTAGTAAATCCTCACATGTATCCTGAAACTCAACAGTGCAACTCAACTCAGCTCAGCTCAACTCAACTCAAATAAAATAGAATAAATAAAAATGTTTCGGTTCACACCCTTTTAGCTCAAAATTATTATAAAGAAACTTATTTAATTGATTTCTGTGGCTGTTAATGCCCTTTTCTCAAGTCTAGAATTATTCTAAAATAACAGCTGTAATATCTGTGTTTTAGTTTCTGTACATACATAACACACACACACACACACACACACACGTTCTTTTTTAAACACATGTTTGTAAGTATAACTTGAGAAATTTCTTATCTTTGTGTCTTGCATGTGTGTTCCCAAGGCCATTAGGACTTTCCCAGTACATTATTACTTAGCAAGGTTGCTGAAAAATGTATCCTTGTTTGGTAAAGTCCAAAGTGCTGAAATCTTGAATACTGCCATCTCTGATATGTATGACGTTGATCGAACTATGAGACTAACTTAGTTCTTATCTTTTCTTCTACAAAATAATCTTTTTACACAAAACACTTGAGTTTTCTAACCAACATTGCTGAAAATCCAGGGTGTGCTGCTCAATCAACAGCTAAAACTTTCATGAAAGTTAATTCTGTTCTTAAAAGTTAATGACCCAGCCAGCTCCCAGCCTTTGGAAATCTTGTTGACTTCTCTCATGTTCCCTCTTCCTTATTCTGTCTTCAGTTCTTCACACATATACAATTTCAGAGCCATATGAAAATGGAGAATTCATTTATCAAGATAATTGAGAAAGGAGTCTGAAGAGTTAGGATCAAAAATATTTAAACTTAGTAAAAATAAATATAAGATAACTGAGAGTAGACACTAATGAACTTAAAAGTTTGTGTCCCAAATTTTTGTTAGGGAATTAAAAGGAATATTTGTCCTTATAATAATCTTAGAATTGTAGGATAAGTTACACCTGGAATAAAGAAGTCTGGCTAAAATGTTTTATGTTTGGAGAATTGGTTTGAGTCTTAGCTTCTCTAAGATTTCAAGCAGATAGCACCTCTTCCGTTCCTAAGTTGCACAACTATTTCTATAATTCACAACTTGAAAATTAAAATTAGATGAAAATTTCAATGATAATTAGTTTGTTGGAGAAGATCTAGATCTTTTCATTCTCCAGGTTTTTCTTGGGCTATTCATGGTGACCATTACCGACAGCAATATCTATTATTTAGGCTATATCTTTGGCAAAACATGTTTTTATAGAACAACCTTCCTAAAGACACTTATGAGGGACTCATAGTCCAGAACAGGAACAGAGTTTGTTGCAGTATTGCTTATTTCTAGTTTTGATGACTAAGCTATTCTATGTCTCTCTACCCTGATGATAAACTCTAGCCATTTCTGAGACAGACAGAAGGTTGAATGTCCTGCTAAACCAGGCATTAAGATCAGATTTTACCTAAACTATGGGTTGGAGGACTTTTTTCCCCCGAATTTCGTTTAAGATTTTTAGGAGACTGTATGAAAAAAAAATGTGTCAAATTCTGTTGACTGAATTATTGTAGATAAAATAATCCATTTCAAGAACAGGAATGTGGAGTCAGTTAATTAAGATAAGAAAAGATGTTTGCCAATTAAGTCTTGAATTTTATGTCAGAACACCAAACTCTCAAACTTGATTTCAATAATAATTACTTTTGAATTCACAGCTCAGGGCAGCACAGATGTGATTGTATCAGGAATTTGTTCAGTTATATCTAACTAAAATGAGACCTCAGTGGTATGTCCATAAAGGAATTTATTTAGATTGTGAATCTAGATGTGTGAAGTAGCCAGCTATGGCTGGTACAGAGTTCACCGATGACATTCTGAAGGAGGCCCCTTCTCATTCCAGGGCTGCCATCCTTGATGGTGATGGCTGCAACTCTATCTCATGCCTCACTTCCAGGCAAGAAGAAAAGGAGGCAGAAAATGCAGAATGCTCACAGTTGTGCTGTGCTTCCTTGGCAAGTACTGAGCCTCATGACT
The DNA here is from genome assembly GCA_027257055.1 of Cephalopachus bancanus. Lineage (NCBI taxonomy): Eukaryota > Metazoa > Chordata > Mammalia > Primates > Tarsiidae > Cephalopachus > Cephalopachus bancanus. Next base: position 3,403,362 of record JAPVLO010000018.1, on the reverse strand, counting down.
CTTCCTACCAGAATGGGGCATGATAGAGTTGAGTATTTTAACTTTGCTGCCTGTATTACGGAGGACACACAGAAAATGAATTGAAATTGATGTTGGGTGAGATTGTTTATAGCATCTGCCAAAAATGTGTATGGAACGTTTTGATGAGCCTGTCATATATATAAATATGTTTTTGTTGTTGTTGTTGTTGTTGTTTTTGAGTTGGAGTCTCACTCTGTCGCCCAGACTGGAGTGCAGTGGCCGCTGCCAGGCACCGCAGCCTCCACCTGCCGGGCTCCGGCGATCCTTCCGCCTCAGCCTTCCGAGGAGCCGGAATTACAGGCACGCGCTACCACGCCCGGCTGATTTTTTGATTTATTGTAGAGGTGAGGTCTCGCTGCCCAGGCGGGTCTCGAACCCGCGGGCTCAGGCAATCCACTCACCTCAGCCTCCCAAAGGCGCGGGATGACAGGCTGAGCCACCGAGTCCGGCTTGTCATATATATTTTTATGAGTGTTCTTTAAGATAGCAGACTAAAGGGAGGATACAAGATGGCGATGGAACAGGTTGAAGTGTGAGTCTCCGCAAAAGCGAGTGTCCACAAAGACTGTCTGCATGAGTGTGTATGTGCCGGGGGTGAGTGAAAGTCTGTCTGAGGGGAGCCTCGGGCTGATGCACCCAAGGCTGTCCTCCGGAGCTGACTGCAACCCACCACCACCCTGAGATTGGAGTCCCCAGTGCACAAAATCGCCTGCTATTCTCAGGGCTCTCTTGAGAGGAGGCAACAGAAAACAGCTGCTTCTCACCACCTGGCCCCTGGCCCGTGCCATCACCTGTGGCAGCAGGCTGGCATGAGCCACGGAACCATGGAGAGGGCAGGGCGTGAAAATCTTGAACCCAGCCCTGCCACCAGTGAGGAGACACTGACAGGACACCATCTTGTCCGTCCTGGGACTGGGAAGAGCCCGCATTGCCCCCACCCAGCTGTTGCTGGAGAGACAGACATCCCTCTTCCCATGCTAGAACAGGCACAGACCTGTCAGATCCGAGTGGGAGACTTGACAGCAGCGACAGCAACAGATGAGTTGAGTGAGTCTGGATCTGGTCTATTCTCCTCTCACAGTATTCCTTGGGGCATCTGATCCATGCTGAGAGCAACCCAATCAGCCTGCTCTGAGAGTGGAGGGGACTGGCTGGAGACCGGAGCCACTCCTTAATGCTGCGACGGTAGCCAAAAGGGACCTGGAGTTACAGAAACAGCCACAGAGCAAGTTTTTTCTTTTTTTAATTGTTTCTTGTTTTAGTTTTTTTTCCTTCTGCTTTTGATTGTTTTCATACTTGCTTTGTTTCTGTTATTTTAATTTTTTTGTTAGATTTTCTGATTGTGTAGGGGTCTTTTTGAGGGCGAGCACATCAACAGGGGATTTTTTGTTTGTTTGTATGATTGTCTGTATGTTTTTTTGTCTATGTTTTTTCTGTCTTTGTTTCTCTGTTTATTTGTTAATCGGTATGCCTGTCTGTTTTCCCTCTTCTTCTCTCTCTCCACCTTCCTTTTGGCTTCCTCTTTCCTTTTTCCGTGTTTTTCTTTTTTCTCATCTCATTTTGCTTTCAGGAGGCAAACATACATCCCCACTACATGGACAGATTGTAAGGCAGTGGGTAGTGGGTTCCAGGGGGCCTGCACACCTGTCAGCAGATACTGGGATCTGCAGATAGTTTCTGAATCACCGCTCCCCCCTTCATTAAATCTTAAAACTGCAAAATGCATCGCCCCCTCACCTCCAGTCCAGCTTCAAAATTGAACAAAGCCAGAGGATCTATAAAAGGAAGAACAGGAGACTGAGCAAGCAGAAGTAAAAGCTACCCCACCATCACTGAACAACAGAATGAAAGAAGAGATTTTTTGAAGAGGGGAGGAAGACCTCCACAAATGAAGAAAAACCCAAGGAGGAATATGAATCTCACACAGACCCTTGGGAGGTCAGCTACGGAGAATACAGACTCCAGACCTCAACCAGTGAAGAGTCCCCAGAGTGACAGGTCTAAAACCACAAACCCAGATCTCAAGCTATTAATAGAGAGAATAAGTAGAAATGAGGAGAGACAAGAGGAAAGAAGATAGGAGTAGATAACTGAGACAACAGCGATAAAAAACAGAGTGAATGAAATAAAATAATAGACTATACAAAGAGGGGCCCAGAAGTACTTTTTTGAGGGTGGGCCCCTTGTAGTACAGGCTTTTCTTGCTAAGTGAGTGTTCTAGGAACCCATCGACTGCAGTATAGTGTTGTGAGAAACTGTGTTCAGCCGTAGTGAATTTTTTTTTTGAGATTCTTTTGGTGCATTTACCCATTCCATGATGAGCAATTTATAAGCACTCTTGTCCACACTGCACTGAGTGTTCGGCAGTTTTTGAGAAAAAATGGTGTGACCCACCCTCCCTTATTTACCCAGTTTCACCCCAAATAATTTTTTATGTTTCTTCAGATGAGAAAAGTTATCTTCCTTGATGTGGAAGTGAGAAAACAAAAAACGGCAGAGCACTAAAAGGCATCAGAATTGATGAGCTCAAAAACTGTTTTGAGCAGTGAAAAAAGCATCTTGATAAGTGTATTACATCAAAGGGAGAGAACTTTGAAAGTGACTGAAGTTTAAGCATGTAAGAATAAATACACAATTTTTTATAAATGAATTTCATTTTTTGGGAATTCCCTCATATTATACCACTAGTCATTACACTATTCATATTGCTTAAATAATATTTATAATATGTGAGGGCACACACACCCAAAATAGAAGGATCTTTTGGAAGGCTGGCCCCTTACAGTACACTCAAAATTTGTCCCCTTTGGATCAAGCCATCAACCAAAGTTTTTATCTGGAAGTTTTGAGAAAGTTGCATCACAACTCATGGAAGAAACGCCCTGAGTTGCCACAAACAGTTAACTGGTTCTTCCACCATGACAGCATACCTGCCCATACCACCCTGAGTGGTCAGCAGTTTTGGGCCAAAAGCAGCACGACCCCCTGTCTTACTCTCCCTATTTACCGACTTTGCCCCGAATGACTTTTTTGTTTTCACAGATGAAAAAAAGTCCTTGAAGGGAAATATTTTGCTGATGTGGAAGAGGTGGATGAAGCAAAAAATGTCAGAAACACTAAAAGGCATCAAAATTGATAAATTCAAAAACTGCTGAAGAGAGGAATAAGCATCTCAATAGCTGTATTGCATCAAATGGCAAGTACTTTGAAGGTAACTAAGGTTTAAACCTGTAAGAATAAACACACAGTTTTTTGTAAATAAATTCTGATTTCCTTTTGGTCCCCCTTTATATCTCTTTTAAACAGATATATCTATTCATGTCTTTTGTCCACTTTTTAATGGGGCTTTTTTTTTTTCCTTTTTGGCACATTTGAGCTTCTTGTAGATCCTACATGTTAAGCCTTTTCAGATATACAGTTGGCAGATATTTTTTCTCATTCTGTGGGTTGTCTCCCCGCTCTCTTGATGGTTTCCTTGGCTTTGCAGAAGCTTTTCAGTTTAATGAGGTCCCACTTGTCTGTCTTATCTCTTATGGCCTGGGCACTTGGGGTTTTGATCAGGAATTGGTTGCCAGTTTCCATAAGGGTGTCTCCTGCATTTTCTAAGATTCTTATAGTTTGAGGTTTGACATTTAGATCTTTTCCATTTTGAGTTGATTTTTGTGTATGGTGATAGGTAGGGGTCTTGTTTTAATTCTCTGCCTGTGGTCAGCCAGTTTTCCCAGCACCATTTACTAAATAAGTTCTCCTCTCCCCAGTGGTTGTTAGTGGAGGTTTTGTTGAAGATGAGTTGGTTGAGAAATTGAGGTTTTGCATCCAGAATCTCTATCTTGTTCCCTTGGTCCACATGCCTATTTTTGTACCAATACCAGGCTGTTTTGATTACTGTAGCCTTACAGTAAAGTTTAAAGTCTGGAAGTGTGATACTTCCTGCTTTGTTACTTTTGCTGAGGACTGTTTTGGCTATTTGAGGTCGTTTATATTTCCACATGAATTTCTGTATTGTCATTTCCAGGTCAGAGAAGAATGATGTTGGTAATTTATGAATAGACACTTCTCGAAAGAAGATATACGGGCAGCCAACAGACACATGAAAAGTGCTCAGCCTCACTCATCAGCAGAGAAATGCAAATCAAAACCACATTGACATACCCTCTAACCCCAGTCAGAATGACCATCATTAATAAAACAAACAACAACAGATGCTGGTGAGGAGGTGGAGAAAAGGAACGCTCCTACACTGCTGGGAATGCAAACCAGTGCAACGTTTTTGGAAAACAGTGTGGCATTCTCGAAAAGAATTAGACATTGACCCATATGACTCAGCAATCTCCCTATTGGGAATATACCCGGAGGAACTCAAATCATTCCACAAGATACCTGCAAATGTATGTTTATTACAGCACTATTCACAATAGCAAAAACATGGAACCAACCGTGCTGCCCATCAAAACTGAACTGGAGAAAATAACGTGGTACATATACACAATGGAATACTACACAATGGAAGGACAAACATGTGGACTTCGCAGCCACTTGGATGGATTTAGAGTCGATCATACTCAGTGATCTATCACAGAAACAAAGAACAGAGTACCCCATGCTCTCACCCATAAGCAGACTCTGAGCATTTACCATAAAACCATAAGAAAGGAATTGGCAGGAGCAGGATACTGTCGGGGTGGGGGTAGTAGGGGAACACAACATCAAGAAGGGCACCTGATCTCAAACCAGGCAAAGTAGGGACCAAAGGGAGGCCCAGACTTGACTTGTACGATGACCACTTGTATGTCAGTCCCGAATTGTGCCCTGCATCTTTAAAATTAGAAAAAGTAAAAAAAGCCGGGCTCGGTGGCTCAGCCTGTAATCCCATGCCTTGGGAGGCTGAGGTGAGTGGATGGCCTGAGCCCGCGGGTTCGAGACCCGCCTGGGCAACTTGGTGAGACCTCATCTCTATAATAAATCAAAAAATCACCCGGGCCTGGTAGCGCGCGCCTGTCATTCCGGCTCCTCGGAAGGCTGAGGTGGAAGGATCACCGGAGCCCAGCAGGTCGGGGCTGCGGGGGCCGGGAGCGGCCACTGCCCTCCAGTCTGGGCGACGGAGTGAGACTCCGACTCAAAAGAAAAAGAAAAAGTAAAAAACAAACAAACAAGCAGATATATCTTGGTGTTTCCTACCTGCAGCATTAAGCAAAACCTGAAAATTTAGACAATGGGATGAAGTAGGAGCGTGCGCCCTGCAATTCAAATCTGGAGCCCTTTAATTAAGCTCTAAAATCTGAGGCATTTGTTCAACTTCTTTGTGCATCAGTTACCTCATATTTAAAATAGAAATAACAGCATGAATACAATAAAATCGTGGCACAGATTTAAAATAGAAAGTTTGGCAAATAGCTTGAGTCCTGTACCCACTTTATCTATTTTCTTTTTATTAAGATGCTATTTATTTAAAGTCACTATCTCATCTATTGTTTTAGATTTCCTGAATTTAAAATATCCATTTTAAATGTGCTTAATATCTAAGTGGGGAAGACACCAAAACAAAGTTTCCAAAAGTGACATTGATGATTTTCACAGAACTACAACTTTTTAAAAATCCATAGAAACCGATAACACGTGTAAGCATGTTTCAATAAAAGTTTCCCCTGTCCATCCATTTGAAAATATTCAATATTCTTATTGTTTAGCCTTACGTTCAAAGAATATAGCCAGCACAGTTTTAGTATGGATTGCTTGGTTTTAATCTAATTAAATAAAATATATCTGCAAATTTGTTATATAGCCCATAGAGAAATTTCAGGGAGTTATTTAAACAATCATTTATTTTTACAAAACATGGAATGCTTAAAAAACTCCCAATAGAGAGATTCAAGGTGTGCTTTTTTTTTTTTCCAAAAGACTTTCCTTTCCCTCAGAAGCTTGCATTCACTGGTTCTGTTAGTGAATGCCAAATACATGTTCTCTGACCTCTGTATAATTTATTTAAACCCAGGCTCAATAACTTTAAATGCAGTTATCATCACAGTGCTTCAAACAATGGTCAGCGAACTGTGAAGATGCACTGCACTGTCTCATTAAACCAAAAACCCGACAGTCTGAAATAAGCACAATCTCACTGCCTAACAATCAGATATAGTATCTTACAAAAATATGTGCAGCATAGCCTTGACCTTTGTGCTAATTAATCCTCCCTGGTAGCTGACTCTTCTTACACACACACACACACACACACACACACACACACACACACACACACACACACACCCTTCCTTAAATAGTCCTGAATGTCAAATAACTTCTTATTTACAAAGGCAGCACTGTCAAATACCCACGAGTATGCTATTTTCTTCCCAGAAGATCTGGCGGTCTTCCACAGGAGGCTTTGTGTTCTCACAGCTTTGAATCTTTAAGGAAGATGTCAGAGTCAGGGAAAACCGGGAGAGTCGAAAAGGGGATCACGACAGTGTGGAGCAGACCGGGGAAGAGGAGCGGTGGGAGACCCAGAGGAGCCACTGAGTCAGAGAGCAAGAGGAAAAGCGTGCCGGGGCGTGGTTTTCTTGGGGTGGCCACAGGGATGTGTAAGCCAGAAAGGAGGTTGTGGCATGATGGTGTGGAGACGAGGGCTGGGAAAGAAATGGGATTTCAACGCTGCACGATGGTTCAGACAGGTTCTAAGACGGTTCTTGTATTCACATACCCGGCAGAGCTTTTAAACGAGGAACCATGCACGAGGTGCTTTGCTAAGTGCCGAGGACACTGTGTTAAGCTCGACAGACATGCACATCCTCTAAGAGAGAGTAGCTCAGCTCATTTTAGAACAGAAGTGAAAGAGGCTACCCGTTCAAGTATGACAAGGTAAACGGGGACATCCAACAACTGATGGCGGCGTCCTGAGTGCGTCAGAGCCGAGCGTGAGACATGGGTAGTTGGGACTCAGTCACAGGGAGCTGATATGCAAGGGAGAAACTTACTCAGAGGAGACACTGCGTGTTTTATTTTACTCTGTGTTGCCTCTGACACAACGCATCTCTATTTTTTTGACTCATTGTCATTCCTTATATGTCTTTCTACTAGATTGTGAACAGTGCTTAGCCCGTGGAAGGTGCTCAATAAATAAAGTCTATTGAATAATTGAATGAGTTAGCAAGGTCAAAGTAGAATCCTAACAAAACAAACTCAGTGAGAAGCTAGTGGAAAACTCCTGGAGCCTCCTTGCTGTGGACAGGAGAGGTCTCAGGGTCTGGAGAGAAAGAGCCTGCATTGGGAGCTTGTCACCCAGCAGCCATGTGAGATAACAGTAGCTGTGCCATTAAAAAGTAAACGTGGTGGCTGTTTTCCAGAGAGAAACGAGTTAAGCCAGGACATAACTCTCTTGGGCAGCACAGATTTTTTTCTCTTCTTTCTTTTCCAGCCGTAGGCCTGGACAAAAATGAGGCTTAAGAAGCTGCAAACAGAAAGTCAGATACAGGTAAATAAATGTCAAGGTTAAACAAAGGAACCCTGTGCTGTGGTATTCTGCATGACTGCTGAAAAGAGTCAATCTAGGAGACTTAGGTGTCTTGTGGTTACGGTCATGTCTAATCTAAGCCGAGAATTTGAAGACGAAAGCAAGAAGGAAAAGGGCCATCCTGGTTCCAAGAGATCTGGCCTCTGGAACGGCTTTCTGAGAAGTATCATTTGAGGCTCCTCTATCAAACCAGCAGTTTCATAAGTGGCTGAGATTGTAGGTTAAATAAAGGAGTTCATTTCTGATGAGTTTCACACCAGGGGACTGTCCCTAGCACCCTTAGCAGCTTCAAAAATAGCAACACACACATGTTCCTCTCTTCCACGAGGAGCCAAAGTGCAGACAGGCTGACCGAAGTGTTCATTAACAACAGCTGGAAATGGAAGCAATCACGTGCACATCTAACCTAGATTTAAAGCCTTTAATTTTTCCTTCAATTTCAAAGTTGTTCTGCTTTCACCACTGATCTAGTACAAAAAAAAATACCTTCAAATGGTTTCCGCGTTTTTCTGTTCACTGTTTAATATATATTAGAACAACCTTGACACACTAATGCCATATATAACCTGAAGAGCACTGGAGTTTTGTGGAAATAGCAGAGATAAGACATATCAAGCTGTTGGCACAGTACCTGATACAAACGAGGTAGGCATTGAGTCAAGGTCTGTGGTTATTATTAAAAACAACGGGGGTTATGAATGGGTGATTTTGAGTGTTGGCTCTGTCTCTTACTAGTTGGCTGACCTTGATAGGTAAGTGTCCTTTTTCAGACTTGCCTTGGCTTCCTCAGCTGAATCATAAAGGAAGAGAATTTGAAAGTAAATGGGAAGACAAGAATGTTGACCAGGAAAATACAAACAAAAAGAAAACTGTGTGGCTAGTTATTTTTAGCTGAAATACCTAATTAAAACAACAAAGAATTAGTAAGAAAAAAATCAGTCACCAAAAAAAAAAAAAAAAAAGATTCAATTCATTTGGAAGCTGTAACAATTGTAAGCATATATGTACCTAGTAAAAAACTTTAAGCATAAATAAATCTTAACTTTACAAAACTTCAGACACAAGTTGATAAATGCAACACCACAGTGGCCTATTTCAACAGACTTTTCTCATTTATCAGAAGGTCAAATGGCCAAAAACTTAGTTAAGATACTGAGTGAGTACTTGGGTTATACAACTAACAAAGTTTGAGTTAATATTTGGTTTAGTAATAATGCAATGTGTAAGGGCAAATAATTTATAGTCTACTTTCGAGAGTGAGAGGGATAGAATACTTAATTACATTTTGAAAAGCAACTGGTGTTGGTATGTTGCAATTGAATCCTCATTTTTCTCTATACCTCTCCAATGCCATGAAGAGGAAACAGAATGAATTCGAATATTCTGAGGATGCTTGTGAATCCCTCCCAAGTTAAGGAAAAGCAGATGGAAAGGCCGATTAAGCGGCCTGGAGAAAATCCCAGAAAAGCCCCTTAAGAACAGACAGCTTTGCCTGCCACCAGCGGGCTCTCGGGCTCTCAGCAGAGGCAGGGGAGGCCGCCAGAGGTCACTGTGTTCCAGGAGAACAGTCAAAAACCCAGGGGGATCCTCCCACGGGGGCAAAAAAGCACCTGAACTCAGTGAAATAAATTCTGCGAATAGACACTTAGCACAATCTCACAAGACAGAGCAGAGGAGGCCTGGATATCCCCAAAGACTGGACTGTCAAACAAGTAGAGCTTTTTTTCTGTAACCTGCCCACACCTTCAAAATGCCCAAAAGCATGTATAATAGCAACGCTCCAGTTTTCAGAGAGGGTGCCAACCCGTTGTCATGTAAAATACAAGTGGCATTAAAACAAATTCACCCACATTTTGTATGAGAAGATAGAAATTCTGGATAAAGCTGCCAATATTAAGCACAGAAGAAGGAAGAGTGTAGCCTAGCAACTAAGCAAATGTTCTACGTAAAAATAAAAGAAAAAGACAAAAATCCCAGAGTGTAATGAACAATGCACAAGGAAAATTGCTTAAAAATATGTGTAGGCGCTGGGCTCGGTGGCTCAGCCTGTCATCCCGCGCCTTTGGGAGGCTGAGGTGAGTAGATTGCCTGAGCCAGCGCGTTCGAGACCCACCTGTGCAGCGAGACCTCATCTCTACAATAAATCAAAAAAATCAGCCGGGCGTGGTAACGCACGCCTGTAATTTTGGCTACTCAGAAGGCTGAGGCGGAAGGATCGCCAGAGCCCAGCAGGTAGAGGCTGCGGTGGCCGGGAGCGGCCACTGCACTCCAAACTTCACACCTCATCAATAAGGATACTTGCACAATGAACATCTGTATACCTAATCCTGAACTGTGCCCCACAATTTCAAAATAAAATTTTTTTAAAAAAGAAGATACAAAACTTATTTTAATATAATTATCAATGAATACGATAGCATCATAGAATGACCTAATTACAGAACTGACATACACATTAGGCATGCAATGGAATAGATTACATATTGCTCTACACTGAATTCCCAATTCACAGGAAAATCCTGATATCATGAGAATAAATGGAGAAGAAAGAGGAAAAGAGATTAAAGCAGTTACAGAGAAGATAGAGGACCCAAACGATGGCTATCAAAATCCCCAACATAGAAAATCCAAAAGCTTAAGAAAATTAAGAAATAAATATAATTGTAAAAGTTCCCTAAAGCAAAGGGAGCACTGAGTTTGTAAATCAAAGGAATTAGTTTCATTGCAAGAAACTCTGGTATAAAGCAATCAATATTAAGACACATTCTTCTTAAGCACAAGGATGAAGAGCTCTTTAGACATTCAGGTAGAACAAAGCAAGTACTTAATAAGGACATTAAAAGGAACAACTTAGTTATGTCAGAAGACTACTGGGTAATTTCTTTATTGAGAGAAACAATTGATGTTTTGTTCAATTATGAAGATGCCAGACAAGTCCAACCATGAAAGATTCAGAGAATAGAGCATCTATAACATCAGTGACATAATAACTGGAAGTGTTTGCAGCAATCCAGGCAGGAGAAGATGGTAGTTTAGATTAAAGTGAAAACGGTGAACCTGGTGAAAGAAGTCAAATTCTAGAAATATTCTGAGTGTAGAACTACTGTGACTCTTCTCAGGATATGGATACTGCCATGAGAGAGAAGGGTTGAACAAGGTCTAGGATTTTGTTTGTTTGTTTTTGCCTGAGTAGTTGAAAAGATGTTGCCATCATCTGAAAAGTAAAAGGCAACAAATGATTTATTTTTTTTGTGTGGTTTTTTTTGGTTGGTTAAAAGTTGGCTAGAGGTCAATTAAAGTTTTGTTTGTTGGAAGTGTCTACTAGACATCTATGTGCAATTCAATATGTGGGTTTGAATTTTTTTTAATTTTTAATTTTAAAGATGTAGGGTCAAAATTTATATTTTAAAATTCAGGGTTAAGTATACAAATGCTCATTATGCAGATACCCTTGTTGATGAGGTGTCCTCCACCACTCCCAGCAGAATCCAACTACTGCCAATCCCAACCCCCCCCAGCAATTTCTCACTACTGGCAATCCTTACATTAGAGTATTACGATAATTGTTCAAGGTCCACTTATGAGTAAGAACATGTGATACTCAGTTCCTTTATTCTGTGATAGGCCTCAATATTATAGACTCTAAATCCATCTAAGTTGCTGCAAAGTTCATAATTTTGTCCTTTGTGACTGTGTAATGTTCCATCACGTATATGTACCACGTTTTTTAAAATCCAGTCCTCTTTTGATGGACAGCATGGTTGCTTCCATGTTTTTGCTATTGTGAATAATGCTGCAATAACACATGTGTGCAGGTGTCTTTTTTATAGAGTGATTTGAGTTTCTTCTAGTAGAGGAATTGTGGGGTGGTATGGAAGGTCGATTTTTAGACCTTTTAGGAATTGCCAAACTGTTTTCCACAGACGTTGTACGAGTTTACCCTCCCACCAACACTGTAGAAGTCTTCCCTTTTCCCTGCATTCTCTCCGGCATCTGTTGTTTTTTGAGTTATTGATGATGGTAGTCCTGACTAGAGTTAGGTGGTATCTCAGTGTGGTTTTGATTTGCATTTATTTGATGGCTAGTGAGGCCGAGCATTTTTTCATGTATCTGTTGACTGCTTGTCTGTCTTTTGAGAAGTGTCTATTCATATATTTTGCCCACTTTGTAATGGGGCTGTGGTTTTTTTCTTTTCAACACATTTGAGTTCCTTGTAAATCCTAGATGTTAGGCCTTTGTCAGATATACAGTTGTGAACTGTCTTCCTGTTCTCTTGATGGTTTCTTTGGTTTTGCAGAAGCTTGTCAGTTTGGTGAGATTTCACTTGTCTATCTTACCTCTTATGGCATGGGCACTTGGGGTTTTGATCAGGAACTGATTGCCAGTTCCAATTTCCATAAGGGTGTCTCCTGCATTTTCTTAGGTTCTTATAATTTGAGGCTTTGTGTTTAGGTCTTTGATTCATTTAGAGTTAATTTCTGTGTATGGTGATAGGTAGGGGTCCTGTTTCAATCTTCTGCTTATAATCAGCCAGTTTTCCCAGCATCATTTACTGAATAGTTTCTCCTCTCCCCAGTGATTGGTGGTGGAGGCTTTGTTCAAGATGAGTTGGTTGAGATATTGAGGTTTTGCTTCTGGAATCTCTATCCTGTTCCATTGGTCTTTCTGGTTTGGGTATCAGTGTGATGTTAGCTTTGTAAGATAATTTGAGGAGAGCTCCATCTTTTTCAATGGCCTGGAATACTTCAATAGGATTGGTATCAGCTCCTCCTTGTATGTTTTGTAGAATTCTGCAGGAAAGCCAGCTGGTCCAGGGCTTTTTTTGTAGGTAGTTTACTTATGAGAGATTCAATTTCCTGGATTGTTATTGGTCAATTTAGGGTCTCAATTTCTTCTTGCTTCAACCTGGGGAGGTTGTGTGATATAAGAGAGTTCTCCACTTCATTTAGGTTTTTGAGTTTGTTTTCATATAGATGTACATAGTAATCTCTGATAATTTTTTGTATTTCTTCAGGGTCAGTTATGACTTCATCGTTTGCATTTCTGATTGAGTTTATTCGGGCTTTTTCTCTCTTTTTCTTGGGCAGTCTAGCTAAGGGATCCATCAATCTTGTTTACGGTTTCAAAAAAACAGCTTTTGGCTTCATTGGTTCTTTTGTATTATATTTTTGTCTTCTATGTCCCTAATTTGGGCCTTTCTTTTGGTGATCTGGAATCTTCTGCTGAAGTTATGGTTTTGGTGGTCTTGCTTTTCCAGCTTCCTTAGGTGATCTGTTAAGCTGTTAACTTGTGATCTTTCCATTTTCTTCATGTGTGTTCATAAGATAACAATTCCCCTCTTATTACTGTTTTCATGGCATCCCAGAGGTTTTGGTAAGATGTTTCTTCATTTTCTTTTATTTCCAGGTATCTTTTAATCTCTGTTTTGATTTCTTGGTTGACCCAGGAGTTGTTTAGCATCATGGTGTTTTGTGTCCATGTCTTTGTGGGTTTTGGAGGAACTTTGTTGGTGCTGATATTTAATTTTATTCCATTGTGGTCTGAGAGGATACATGACAGAACTTTAATCTTACAGAATTTGTTTATAATTGATTTATGGCTGAAGGTGTGATCGATCTTAGAGTATGTTCCACATGGTGATGAGTAGAATGTATAGTCTGTGGTTGTTGGGTAGAATGTTCTGTAGATATCAATTAAGTCATGTTGAGGTTCTAGATCTCCTTGTTGACTTTTTGTCCTGATGATCTGTCTGTTATTAGTGGGGTGTTTAAGTTTCCAGCTATGATATTGTTAGAGTCAATATCTTTTTTTAGGTCACCTAGTAACTGCTTTATGAAAGTTGATGCTTCTATGTTGGGTGCATATATGTTTAGGATGGATATTTCTTATTGATAGATTGAAACTTTTATCTTTATGTAGTGACCTTCCATATTTTTTTTAATTTTGGTAACTTAAAGGGCATTTTGTCTGATATTAAGAACACAGCTCCTGCTTTGTTTTGTATTCTGTTCCCCTGAAATTTTGTTTTGCATCCTCTTTCTTTGAGTCTGTGAGTATCCTTTCTGGTGAGTTGCATCACTTGGAGACAACAAATTGTTTATCTTTTAGGACTTTGAAGATTGGGTTTCAATCGCTCCTAGCCTGAAGTGTTTCTGTCGATAAATCTGCTGCTGTTCTAAATGGTCTTCCCTGATAGGTAGTCTGACCTTCCTCTCTTGCTGCCTTTTGGATTTTTTCTGGTACCCCTACTTTGTGTAGGCAAATTACTATGTGTCTGGGAGTTGGTCTTCTCGTCTGTCGTCTTGCAGGGGCTCTCTGAATCTCTTGTGTTTGAACAGTCACGTCACTGATGAGATGAGAGAAGTTTTCTTGGGTAATTTCTTGAACCGTTTGTTGCAGGGTGGTCTCGGTCTCTCTCTCTCTGCCTCAGGGATTTCCATTAATCTTAGCTTTGGCCTCTTGAAATAATCACTCATCTCTTGGAGGTTTTGTCCTGTCTTTTAAAGCTTCTTTTCTATGTTTTTTACCAGTTTGGGTTAGTTCTGTAGTTTGGTCCTCAAGTTCTGAGTCTCTTTCTTCTGCTTAGTTAATTTTGCTTTCCATGTTTATCAGTTTGTTGTTAATTTCATTCACGGTATTCTTTAGTTCTGTTATCTGAGTTATCAACTCCATTCTTTTTTCTTGTTTCTCCTCATTTCTATTTACCCTCTCTATTAATACCTTGATGTCTGGGTTTGTGCTTTGAGACCAGACATCCTGGGGGCTTTTCATCGTGTGAGTTCTGGAGTCTGTATTCTCAGTGGCTGACCTCCGAGGGGGCTGCGCGAGGCTCAGATTCTTCCTTTGTGCAAAGGAAGTTTGTGTAAGTTCTTCCCCTCCCCTTTTTAAATACCTCTTTTTAAATTCTGTTGGTCAGCGATGGGGGGATAGCTTTTATTTCTGTTTGCTCAATCTCCTCTTTTTCCTTATGTAGATTCTCTGCTTTTGTTCAATTTTGAAGCTGGACAAGGGGTAGGAGCCTGTTCTTTTTGCAGTTTTGAGATTTAATTGAGGACTGCGCCATGATTCAGAAGCTCTCTGCCGATCCCAGGATCCACAGACAGGTGTGTGAGCCCCCTGGAACCTACTTCCCACTGCCTTACAATCTGTCCATGCAGTGGGAGTGTCTGTTTGCCTCTTGAAAGCAAAGTGAAATAAAAAAGAGAAAATAATGGAAAAAGATAAGAGGAAGATAAAAGGGATGTTGAGAGAGAGAAGAAGATGTGGGAAAACAGACAGGTGTACCAACTAACAAACAGAGAGACAAACAAAGAAAAAACATTAAAAAATGTACAAACAATCATACAAACAAAAAAACAGACACCCCCTGTTAGTGTACTCTCCCTCAGAAATGCCATACATAAACAGAAAATCTAAAAAAAAAAAATTAAAATGAAAATAACAGAATCCAAGCAAATACAAAAAGTGCAAATAAAAACAGAAAGAAGTAGAGAAGAATAAAAAGCTACAACCAAAACAAAAAAGAAACAAGAAGGAAAAAAACTCATTCTCTGGCAGTTTCTGTGAGTCCAGGGTCCTTTCAGCCCACCACCTCTGGTCCCCAGCTCTCCCCTCCACTTTCAGCAAAGGCTGATAGGGTTGCTCTCAGCCGGGGTCAGATGCCCCACAGACTACTGCGGGAGGGGAATGGTTCAGATCCGGAATCACCCTATTTGCTGCTGCTGCTGTCAAGTCTTCCACTCAGATCTGATGTGTCTCTGCCTGTTCCAGCGCGGGGGCGGGGGTGGCATCTGTCTCTCCCAGTCTGATGAGATAATAGCCTCTGGGTCTCAAGATGGAGGCTGGGCGGAACTGGGTAGGGCAATGCCAGTCTCCAGGGCTGAGAAGATGATGCCCGTTGGCATCCCATCACTGGCATTGAAGCTTGATTCGATTTTCATGACCTGTCTTCTTGCGCCAAGTCTGCTGCTGCAGGTGGGGGCATGGGCTGCTGCCAGGGCTGAGGGGTGGCTGCTCTCTGCTGCCTCCTCTCAAGAGAGCCCCGAGAGCAGCAGATGACTCTGCCTGCCCTGGTCTACAGTCTCGGGGCTGCCCTGGTCCACAACCTCCAGAGGACAGCTCTGGGTGCATGAGCGAGAGTATCGCCTCAGATGGACTTTCACTCACCCACCGGCACACACCCACTCAGGCAGGGTCTTCATGGACTGTGGATTTGAATTTCAGGCAACACCACGGGGTGCGAGTCATTAGAGAGCTCTGCAAGTGGACGTGAATGTAAATAGAGGCAAGACCCAAAGACTTGAGTTTGGGAGCTCTAGAACATAGAGTTCAAAGTGAAGGTACAAACAGAGAAGGCTGCAAAGGAGTGACTTGTGAAGAAGGCTGCTGTCCTGAAATCCACGTGGAGAAGGGGTTTCCAAGATGAGGGCGGCGTCAGTTGTATTACATGCTACTGATGATTCATGTAACATAAGGGCAAATAAGTGACTATGGGATTCGGCAGTGTGAAGGCCTTTGACAAAGTGGTTTCAATGGCATGGTGGGGGTGAAAGTGTGAGCAGACTCGATTGACAAAAACATGTGGGAAGAGCATTTGCATACTAAGTATAGTTAAAAACAATAACATGACTATTTGAGTGGCAGATGCATTCATTCATTTTCTTCTAAGTAGAGGGTCAGCCAATGCTGTCTAAAATTAACAGTACAGAGTTAACACAAAAATTCCATATATTAGAATTTTATGAACACTTTTTAAATGCCTTTTAGAAAAAAAACCCGTGAAAGAAGAATTATTGTTAATTCTGTCTGAACTATTATCCTAAGTTTAATAGTTTTCTTACCTTTTCTTCTATGAAATTAATAACCTATATAACACGATGCCATTTACAAATGTTTATGGCTAACCTTTTATTTACTTTCAGTTTTTATGCATGCTTAAGGAGGCGTATGGAATGGTTTCTGTAGTGTCCACTTCTTTATAATTTGCTATGCTGCTCCAAATTTAATAAAGAATGTCTATTATTTTAATAGAATCAATAGATTAATCATTCTTTATCATAATTCTTGGAAAGAAGATGCCATGGCAAACATCTCGCCCTGAAGGCGAACGTGTGTGTGTGTTTAAATCCTGCTACAAGAGCCTGCAGGAGATGTTTGGTTTTCTGTCCTCCCAACTCTTGCTTTGAATGTGTCTGTTTGTTAACCCCTGTGTGCAATCCAAAACACAGGCAGTCCAGCATTGCATATCTTATATGTAGCAATACATATATATAGACATGCTAATAATTGATGGCTAGTAATTAGATGTTGACTATGCCCCCAAATTGCCAGAACTTTTTTCTCAAAAGGGAATTGATTTAAATAAGTCACAGTAAGCCAAGCAAGGCAGTTCACGCCTGTAATCCCAGCACTTTGAGAGGTGAGAGGATTGGCTGAGCCCAAGGGTTCAAGACCAGCCTGAACAACTTGGCGAGACCTGTCTCTACAGTAAATAAAAAATTAGCTGGCATGGTTGTGCGCCTGGTTCCAGCTATTTGAAAGGTTGAGGTGGGAGGATCGCCTGAGTCCAGGAGGTTGAGGTTGTGGTAGCCATGAGCGTGCCACTCCAGCTTGGGTGACATAGTGAGACTCCGACTAAATAATAATAATAATAAGTCATAATAGTAAGAAGAAGTAATGATAACTTTAGAATCCTTCATAATTGGCACCTGCGTTGTTCAGATGTATTTGGAGTTAATAAAAGAGTTTGTTAATGATAAATGCATATCTGTGCTGATGAAGTTTCAGCAGGGGTATTTTGAAACAGAATGCACGGTGATACAGCGTGGATTCTTGTCCTCCAGATCTCCCGTTGAAATGGGATCCCCAGTGCCGCAGGTGGGGCCTCGTGGCTGGGGATGAGTTTTGGGGGCGGATCCCTCATGAATGACTTGGCATTGTTCTCAGGGTAACGAGTGAGTTCTCACTCTATCAGTTCACGTGGGAGGTGGTTGTCTAAAAGTGTCCGGCACCTCCTTCCTTCCCTTCTCCACTCTCACCCGTGACACCATTGCTTCCCCTCTGCCTTCCATCATGATTGCAAGCCTCCCAAGCGACAAAAATAAATCTTTTGTCTTTATCAATTATCAAGCTGCAGGTATCACTTTACAGCAATACAAAAAAAAAGAGCTAGGAAAAAGAAAACAAAACAAAAACAGACTAATACACTAATACATTGGGAAGAATGGAGAGAGGAGGGCATTGTTAAAATTGCATCACTGATGTGTGCCATCAGTCCAGCTTCGGGTCTCCCTCACTCTGCTTGTCTATGAAAGTGCCGCTCACCCACTGACACAGTTTCAGGTTGAAGAACCTTTGCGTCTAAAGTGAATACGCATGTGTTTGTGTTCATACCTTTCTACAGTGGATTCAATTGTAGACAACATGACGGCCATGCAGCAGCGTTGTTTTGACATGAGGGAAGACTGCCATCAAACCAACTGAAATGCAGAGGCATCTCCCACACCTCTGAAGATTCAATGCCAACACATTTTCAAAGAGAAAGAAAATACATCACGTCCAAATTTTGATTTTAGATGCTCCTGGAGAATCACGGCTTCAGAATGCATCTGTTCCTCACAGTTTGCGCCTATGGAGGTAAATGTTTGGGAAACTTCTGCTCTAAACTTCGACTGGACACTTGGAGGACAAAAGGAGACACAGTGTGGCGGGGAATGGGTAGGTCAACCTGGGCATAAAAGGCAGCGACGCACCGCAGAACGAGGACTGAGAAATGAGGTTCCATTGGGGGAAAAAGTCATCTTTTTATGCTGTTCTTCGGATTCATTCATCTCATGTGCCATTAAAATAGTAATCCGAAAGGTGACATTTTCAGTGGCAAGTTTTTGATAAGTTATTATGGGGACTCAGAGCTTCTATGATTTGACAAAAGTGGACTGCAGATGAACAGTGCTCTCTGTCGCAGAGAATCTGCTGGAGCTTTAAATCTTTTAAAAGCGATTTCGAGACATTACCTACATTGTTCTACGTTTCCACAAATGTGAGCTGCATTTTCTTTTTCTACTTTTTCATTAAAAATCAAAAGGTGAATCTAAAGCTTGATGTTAACAATCTCATGTCTTGAATTGAAACTGTATATGTATTTGTTCTTTGTGTGAGCTAAGAAAATATTACTCAGGGTAAGAAAATAATATTTGACCTGAAAGGTTGCTCCAGAAACTGTTAATTTGTTTAAATGAACATTCAGGGAGAATGTTTAGTTGGCTGACTTGCTACCTGAAATCTGTTTTGAATACTTAATACATGTAAGAAGATTGGACTGTTTGTGAGGAAACCCAATCGTCAGCTTTTGAATGAGCAGTATCTGAAGAAAGAAGGTTGAAAAATATATAAATGAACATGTTGGTGGCATTTCGAAATGTTTTTGAAATTGACGAAGATGATTTTTTTCCAGTCTCCTACGGAGAATATATTTTAGTCCCAAAGTCATGAGGACATTGCGATGTGCTGGAGCTGAATTATAACTCTCAGCTCCACTCAGGCTGAACTTTTGTGTATTCTTTATCTGCTCAGGCTGGCCATTAAACCCCTTTCCCAATAGGCTAGGCAGGCTATAAACAATGGAAGTCGGCTACTGACAAGCTTCAATAAATTTTTCAAATGAAGAGCACATTTCCATATGCCATATATCATCAAATAAATATGCTTTCCATCTTACCCCCATATCTAATCAGTGTCACATATTTCACACACTTTAGATTAAAAACAACCCAAATCCTCAAAACAATAAGAAAAGACCTCTCAAAGAGTTGCCTGTTTTCACATATCAGTATTATAGAAACTGGTTACAGAGTAGTTGAAATAACAAAAGTACCAATGATATCTCAAATATATGTGCAAAATGCTCAAAGTAATTAGCAGATTGTAGTTTAACCACATGGATTCTATCTTATTTAACTACGTACTTTGTTTCTGCATCCTTTCCAGGTTAAAATTCCGAGATTCTTATTATTTGTTGAAAATACAAAGTATTGTTCTTTCTTGATATAATTTATTCACTAGATAAGTGCCTCATCATTTTAGATGGTCACATTCCAAATAACATATTCTGTTCAATGATTACAATTTATTAATCCCAATTTAAAAAATTCAATGGTTAAATTATCAGGCTAATTCAGAGAAATTCAGTACAAGTTTTTTCATTTATAAGGAAAGAAAGCCCTGCTTAAAAAAATAAGATGGATTGCTTATATATCATTTAGGGTACTGAAGAATATAGCTTCTTCATTATATACTTTTATAGATCAAGTTTTTTCATCAGAAGCACAATTGCAAATTTATAGTGACTTATCCTGCCCTCATTTCCTCAAGTCTGTTATGTCTTGACATCACTTGGTTTCATAAAATTTTGATAGTTTCAACAACAGATCTTCTAATTCATTTAAATCTTGTGAAGATTATTTATTTTTCAGATAATGAAAATTGTCAAAGTTGAATTCAAAGATCCACCCCCCATCTCCCTGAAATGATCTAAGAAAGGGAATTCTTTCATATGGTGATTTAAGGAAGGAAATTCTTGGTTCCTTGAGAAAGCAAAACTCAATAAATGAACATGCTTATTTATAAAATGAAATGAAAACTAAAGTGCTAAATGACATCTCAAAAATTAAATATTGTAAAGAAAAAAAATCAGAAATGTCTGAAGGATTGCCACAGGGCAAGATAAGAAAAAAAAAATGTTTGTTTAGATTGGCAAACCATCTCCACTAAACCTTGTTCTCTGTCAAACATCCTTATTTACTTTTTCTCTCATAAGAGATTTATGAATTAATTATATCTATTTACCATTTTCTCTTGATGTGAATATTTAGATTATATCACATTTCCAATGTATTGTAATTTATTCTCCTATGAATAAACACTCTGAGCCTCCTTTATATCTGATGTCTTATCTTTATAAACAGATAATATTTACAAGGAACTATGGATAAAATAATGTTATAGATGATTCTTGCATTAAGAGGGCATATCTTGAGTTCTAGAAGCAAGACAAATAAAATAAGCAAAATAACAACGAAGGAAATCTCCTATGGTAACATAGTAAGCGATGAACAAGTGCTAAAAGAATGTTAATAAGGCATCAATCTTTTGGTTGTGGAAAATTGAAGAATGGGCAATAAGAAAGAAGAAATTAGAAAATGATCCTTGAAAGACACCTGGATTTGAAATGGCCTGTCATTGGAAGATGTTCCAGCCTCGAAACACATCTGAAAGTTTTGGAGATCAAGAACCATTTTGGCTGATATAAAAGGCTTCTTTCAATCTGTGCTGCTTTATTATAAAATACAGTTCTTTAAATGTTAAATTAGATAATCCAGGTGATGTACTTGAGTACTGAGTGCAGAATAAATGTTTGATACTTGGATTGTTTTCTAGAATATAGAAAAGGTTATAGAGGTAACTTAGCAGCTTACTAGAGAGGGCGAAGCTCTCTAGAGTTTCAATTTTATTGTTTAGAAAGTAAAAAGTCGTTATGGTTTTTGGATTAAGGAACAGACATGTAAAAATGGGTACCAGGAAGATTAAGTCACCCTATCCTGCTGTTGGATGAAGGTGGCCAAAACTCTATAGAGATGAGAACATGGGTATGGGTGGCAGCTGAAGAGCTGAAGACAAGTGCCAGAAGCAAATTCAGAGTTTTGAACTGCCTGAGTGTCATGCATGGAAGAGTTAGCGGACAGGGCTGAGCAAGTGTAGCCAACTTAGTCAATATTTATGGTGTCCCTTCCAGAGGCCTTGTGTTTTCCAGATTTTGAAGATAAAATGATGGAAAGGACTGTTTTCTTCTCAAAATGCCCCTGGAACTACAATTCTGTGTTCCTTAGGACAAATTACTTTTCTGTGCCTCAATTTCCCCATCAATGAAATGGGAGTAATGAGAGACCCTCTCTCATTGTGTTACTATAAGGACTAAATAAATTATTCTATGACAACGCCTTGGACAATGCCAAACATATATGTATTCGTAGCTTTTATTTTTGTTATTATCCAGAAAATGAGAGGTCAGACTGAGAATCTGAGAATCTGAGTCAATGAGTGCACACGGTGCTGAGCTCGTGGTCAGTGCTTCATTAATAGGATCCATTGTTGCTAATGAGATCTGGAAGGATCAATAGGCCTTTTCTAGGCTTGCCAGTGAGGAAGCACATTGGGAGCAGCTGGACAGCATGTGTGAAGGCCCAGAGTCAATGAGAGGAATGGAGAGCGTGTGACACTGCTTGCGTGCTGTAAGGCTGGAGACGAACGGCAGGGGAGTCTGGTGGCCTCAAGTTTATTTGGGAGAAAAAACCCTGCTCACGAAGATTTTTTCTGAGCACACGTTCGATGTCTTACTCCATCTGTGAGGCAATGGGGAGATAACGATGAGCGTTTTGCTGGACACTGATATGAAGTGTGTAAATATCCATTTTAAGTAGGTTCCAGGAGCAAGAGAAGTTTGAAGGTAGAAGGATGGTTATCAGAAAAGGTGATTTTTAGGGAGCTCTTTGAGTCTATTTATTTATTATTTATTTTAGTGATTCAGGTGTGAGATGATGAATACTTGAATTAAGGGTTGGATGAGACGGATGAGATGGATATTATGAAAGTAACGTGTGAGTTAAGGGGAGGTGGGGCGTTGGATGACAACATGGCTTTGGCCTTAGAAGTTGGGCAGGGCCCGGCATGGGGGCTCAGCCTGTAATGCCAGCACTTTGGGAGGCCGAGGAGAGAGGATTGCCGGAGCCCAGGGGTTTGAGACCAGCCTGGACCACTTGGTGAGACTTCGTCTCTACAATAAATCACATAATAACTAGCTGGGCATGGTGGCACACGTGCTTGTAGTTCCACCAGCTACTTGGAAGGCTGAGGCAGAAGGATCACCTGAGCCCAACAGGTTGACACTGGGGTGGCCGTGCGCGTGCCACTGCACTCCAGCCTGGGCAAAGGAGTGAGACAACAACTAAAAAAAAGGAAAAAAAGAAAAGAAACTGGAATGCAGAGAATTAAAGATAAAAGTGGAATTAGAACGAGAAATTGGTTCTAATTACAAAGCTCATGTCCACGTCCTGTCCACTGCACCGTGCTATCTCAACAGCATGGCCCTGCAACAGCAGTGCTGGACTAAGGATGAACAGACAGGCATCTTGGTCATGTGATTTTGCAAGCTTGCTTTTGAAAAGAGGATGGAATTAAATGCTGCCAAGTGATCGTACTTCAGACAAGAAAGAGTTTTGTTCTAACGGAAGTTTCTATAAGGAAGAAGTGGCTGACGGGTCAAATGCTGCATTGAAGAGATAAGGTCTGAGAAAAGGTCATCGCATTTCAAGACCAGGAAGTCGCTGGTGATCTTTAAAACAGCAGGTTCGGTAGAAGAACGGGCTCACTCTTCTGAAGCAAGAGATTAAAGAGTGTGCAGGGTGGGGATGGGGTGGTGGGGGGAGTGAGTGTGAGGTACCCTTTGAGAATTTTAGTCGTGAAAAGAAGAAAATAAATGGAAGGGCAGCTTGTGGGTGGCTAACAATCTTAGGTTAGGGTTTCAGAGATGAGGTGATCCTGAGTATGTTGGTCGATGAAAAGGAGAGAGATCGGAGCAAGTGACTAAGGGATACACAAATGGGAGCAAAGCACTGGAAAAGATTTGGCATTTGCCTTAACTGTGGGAAATGAGATTATGGTCTTTGACACTAGATGACAAAAATAAAGGTAGAGTGAAAATAGGGAGAAGTGATGAGGAGGATAACGTGGCTATGTGTTTGCCATCAGCTTTAATCACTGAACTAAAAGTTACTTCCGCTTCAGCATATACTTATTTCTCGGTGTTATTCCAATGATATCACCATTCCAGGGAGTATCCATGCTTTTTGAGTGTCGACTTAACATAAATCCATTACAGAAAGTTTTTTCTCTCCCCGGGGGCATTAATGCTATCAATTCTACATAGGTGTTTTAATTTCTGGGACAAATCGACATAACCATAATGCATTTGCCAGGGTCAGCCCAAATTGCTTTTGATTTTCATTCGTGTATCTTCTGTTCACAAATTTTATTTGTTCGTCAACCCAGAGAGCCCATTTTGAATCTCACGTTTCTGTGGAGATCCTTGGTATGGACTGTAGCTTTGGTGTCATGGCCAAACCAGTTCACAACATCATGTGGTTTCGTGCAGTGAGAAGGAAGGGAGAGGAAGAAAGGAAGTGCTCTGTCATCAGTCATATCTCAGATCTAGGGATTCAAATGCAAAGTGCAAGTGCCAAGCTAGAGTGACCAGAGGCAAGGATGAGGGAACGGGCCTGCAGAAGGGCAGGTAAGTATAGAAACCAAAGCTAAAGGGGCAGCTGAAGTGCACGCGATGCCGTTGGTAACTGGCCACTTGTTGAAATGCATTTCCAAGTTGTTGAACCAACATCAAGTTCAAGACATACTCAGAAGCTCTGAGTCATAGTTGCCCATGATATTTCATCATTACCTTCGAGACTTTAGAGCCTATTCTTGAGAGCATTTGGGTTTGCGTCTCCCTCGCCAAAGGCCAATGACACAGATCTATCTTCTTAGGCCTTAACGTTTGATGCCAGACTTTCTAGTTCTAGGACTCACCACGACAGCCGAAACACTTCCCTTAGTCTGACTTAACTTTAGACAGTCTTCATTCTGACTCTAGGTCCTGACTTCCTTTTCTTAAGAGTATTTACCTCAGAAAATTTGTCATTGCAAATTCTTTCTCTGCCCCTTTGAGATGTGTGTAAGTCTTTTTAAGAGACTCTTGCCAGTTTTATTTATCCTTATTTCTGTGAGAGGGTGGAAGCCTAACTTCAGCGGGCATCTTGCTCCAAGTTGTAAAACTACCTCCTGTCATGAAGATACAAGCAAGTTACTTTTCCTTTGGGTAAAGCCAATTAGCAAACACAGATGGCTCATGCTCTCCCTCTTATCCCAATGGTTAAAAATCCTCCTGATATTTGTTTCAGCGAAGTTTAAAGTTTAGTTCTGTGCTCTCTTCCCTATTGCAATAGACTAGAATAAAGTTTTCCTACCTGTTCAGCGAAATTTTGGCTTTGACAGACTTCCACACCCTAATCTAATCTCTAACATCCTCTGGTATCCTCATGTTTACTCAAGCCCCTTTGAGGTTGAGTACTGTAAACAACTTTTTTTTTTTTTTGAGTTGGAGTCTTACTCTGTCACCCAGGTTAGGGTGCAGTGGCATGCATGATCACAGCCACCAGAGCCTCGACCTGCTGGGCTCTGGTGATCCTTCCACCTCAGCCTTCCAAGTAGCTGGAACTACAGGCGTGTGCCACCACGCCCAACTAATTTTTTGATTTATTGTAGAGATGAAGTCTCACCAAGTTGCTCAGGCTGGTCTCGAACACGTGGGCTCAGGCAATGCTCTCACCTCAGCCTCCCAAAGTGCTGGGATTATAGGCATGAGTCACTGTGCCCAGTCAACAATTCTTAATTGAGACTGGAATTAGCAACACTTTAGGCAGAACCTCACCAGCAAGGACTGGTGGAAATAAATCTCGAGAGTCTTAGATCACTGAGTCTTTGAAAAGTTACTAAAATCTGGAAAACAAATTTTTCCTAAGACTCAGTAGCCACATATTTATTATAACCAGATCTCTTTGCTGTATCTCTTTGGTGTGCATTTCTTTACAGTATGCCTTTATACAAGCACATTCACAAAGCAAACACAGACTCTCATCTTTATTTGTCTTTATTTTAGTTTCACAGCTATATTGGCTAGTTAAACCTTATACTGGGCATCCTGCAGACTCACTGTTTAACTAATTTTTTCATTTTTTGTCTAGTGTTTGAGGAAACATCGATATTTTTCTGCTAGCTTGTCAGAATGTCAACAGTTAATATTATTAGACTGTTTTGAAAATATTCTTTTCTTGATTTGCTCATTTCCTTTGATGGTTCATTTCACTGTACATGTGAACTTCATAGATTTTGACATCCAAGTCTGTCACTGGCACGTTGGATCTAGTCTGCACACTATGACTGAATATCTTTAACGTTTACACAGTGTTAATAGATCCTCAGAGACTGTCCTTCCCTTTTTGCTTTTATAGTGCAATGTTTTCTGTTCTTAACTTTGAGCTATTTGCAAATACGTGTTTTTTGTACTGCAGCATTTCCATTTTGAATAGATGCATCCTAGTCTCTGAATATGGATGTCTTCTGTTTGCTGTCATTTTTTGTAGTTGACAAAGATTAGGCTTTTCTGAACTTGCATAAAGAAAGACAGTAAACATTTCTGACCAGATTTGCTAACAAACTTTTTCTCCCAATGTGTGTTGTCCTTTGAGGATCTCTGCTCTATTATTGTCTTTATTCATGAAGTTGTTGTTTTTTGTTTTTTAATGGAATTTAAAGGAAAGACAAAATAATAGACTAATAGTTGGTGTTAGAATGTTTGAACATCAAATAGCCCTGGATTTTATTCTTGGCCTCCATAGCTGTTAGCTGTGTGACCGTGAACAACTTCCAAGTTCTTGAGCACTGGTTTCTTTATTTGAAAAGGGAAATTGATGAGATCATTTATGTTAAGCACTTAGCAATGGGGCTAGGCCCTCAAAAAACGCTAGTTCCTCCTCTTGTTTGGAAATAGAGAACTAGCTCTTCTGAGAAAATTATTGACTGCTCTGATCTCCATATTGCCCATCTATCTCCCTCTTGGAATTAATGATGAAACTGTCATTTATGCAGAAATGAAAAGTTGGCTACCCAAATTTAAGATTATGCTGAATGACAGGCGTGTTTGTGTTCCCTCCCCTCAACAAGTACACGACTTGTAACACAGCTCTGGATCGATGACTGTGTCATCATGAAATATCAGTTGTCACAATGAGTTCATTAGACAATTCCCTGGGGAATGCCTGAAGCTGTGAAACCTTCGGCAGGTCAGAAGTATCTCTCTCCTGAGCAGACTTTTGGCTAAGGGAAAGGAAACACTGTCACTCCTCTGAATGGAAGTGACACACAGTGAATTACTTTAACCTAGACTGCCAGGCCAGCATAATCTGGTGCAGTGATGTGTCATCATCACTCCTGGAAAATTAACCGCAGCTCCACACTTCTGTGACCAAGAGCAAGCTACTCACTCTCCAGAGAATATTTTGGAAAACAAAATTGCCTTTCCTAGTATTGTAATCATTTTTTCCCCAAAACAGTACAATAGAATAATATTTGTAAATTTGCAATTTTGTAGGAGAGATCATGGACATTTGGGGTTGACTGCCATTTACCATTTCCTTTTCCCTTCATTTGTATTATTTTCTTACACAGCTTTATTGCCCAAATAAGATCTTTTCTTCTCTTTTACATAATTGGATAGTGAAACAAATTCAGAAAATCAGAATTAATGCATATGAACCAAGCTGAAAGGGGTTTACATTTATTAATTTGGAAACTCTTCATAATATGAATCTTTAAATTGAGATTAGAGCCCAGAGTACCTTCAAAATTTTTACATTTAGATCGGCCTAGAACTGCTGGTTCTCTGCAACAGCCAGCTTTACATAGAGGAATGCTTCTTATGGAATGAAAGTTTGTGTCCTGCTGGGTGCAGTGGCTCAACCTGTCATCCCAGCACTTTGGGAGGCTGAGGCAAGAGGGTTGCCTGAACTTGCTGGTTCGAGACCAGCCTGGGCAACTTGGTGAGACCTCGTCTCTACAATAAATTACAAAAACTAGCCAGGCGTGGTGGTGTGCGTCTGTAGTTCCAGCTACTTGGAAGGCTGAGGTGGAAGGATCGCCTGAGCCCAGCAGGTGGAGGCTGCAGTGGCCGTGAGCGTGCCACTGCCTTCCAACCTGGGTGACAAGAGTGAGACAACTCAAAAAAAAAAAAAAGAATGTTTGTGTCCTAGCTTACCACATTCATACAAATAAGAAAAGGTATAATGTAATATAAAGCTCTTATACAAGTCTCTTTTATGGGTACATATTTCCAGATGTCTTTGGTAAATGACGAGAAATGGAATTGCTGGGTCACATGGTGGGTGTATATGCTTAATTTGTTAAGAAAATAATAAATTTCCTATTTTTTTCCGAAGTGATTGTGCAAATTTGCACTCCCTCAGCAGTGTATGAGATTTCCAGTTGCTCTACAACTTTTCAATTTAGTGTTAATTGTGTTTCATCGTGTTATTAACTTGTGTTACCCTAATGAAGCTGTGCTCCTTTCCATGTGATTATTGGTCAATGATGTATCTTTCTTTGTAAGGTGCAGGTTCTAGTCTTTGCCCACTTTTAAATTATGTATTATTACTGGCTTGTAAGATTTATTTGTATACCCCAGAAACAAATTCTTTGCCAAATATATCCTTTGTGAATATTTTTCTCTGGTCTTTGGTTTGCTTATCCATTTTCTTAATCGTATCTTATGATGAGCACAAGTTTTTAATTTTGATGAAGTTTATCTATTTCCTATTTTGTACTTTATGGTTGTTTCTAGTCAAGCTGTGGCAAAACAATCTGTGATGATATTCAAGTCGTGAAGGTATTATTGCATCTTTTTCTAGCAATGTTTTAGCTTTAGGTTTTAAATTTGGGTCTGTGGTTCACATCAAGCTGTTTTTCATGTATACTTGTAAGACAAGTGGTGAGGTTCATTTTCTTTCCATATGTTTACAGGTTTCACCACCCATATCATGAAGGGACCTGTCTGTCTTTAATAAATTGTATTGTCCCTTTTGTTAAAATTAATTGAATGTATTTTGAGATTCTGTAATATTTCATTTATCTGTTTATCTTTATGCTGATACCATGCTATCTTTATTAATGTAGCCTTATGGTAATTTTTGAAGTCAGTTAGTATAAGTTACAAATGTTTTTGCCTTATCAATATTTTTTTCTTCCCCGCAATAGGTTTTTTTGCATTATTACATACACTTTAGAATCAACTTGTCATTTTTATAAAATTCTGCTGGGATTATTATTGGAATTGCAATAAATCTGTATATCAATATAAAAAGAGCTGACATCTTAATTTTGGAGTGTCACAGAATACAAGGTCAATATACAAAATAATTTGTTTTTGTATCCAACAAATAACCATATCAAACAAATGGAAAATAAAGTTTTAAAAATTCCATTTGCAATAGCATCAAAAGCTGCAAAATACTTACAGATAAATTTGATAAAAGTCAGACGAGACTTGTAAACTAAAATATAATATAGTACTGAGATAAATTTTAAAAGATCAAAATAGAGAGATAGAAGATGCCCATAAATTGATGTCTTAATAGACATTCGGGTCTTCTATAGAGTTTTATCTTTTCTTTCCTAACTATAACAATTAGCATAACGATTTTTTTTCCTCTTACCTTATTGCATCATCGAGAGACTTAGTAAAGTGTTAGATAAAATAAGTGAGAGTAGACTTCCTTTCCTTGTTCTAGATATTAGGATGGACGTGTTCAATATCTTGTCATTTGCTTAGATGTTAAATGAGATCTTTTATAGTTGTCCTTTATCTGGTTGATGCAGAGAGTTTTGTTAAAATGATTTATCTGAATGTATGAAGAAATGAATAGTTTTTTCTTGTTTAGTTGTTAATATAGTGATTTAAATTGATTGATACTTAGATATTAAATTAACTTTTCATTCTGGAGATAATTTCCATTTAGTCATGTCTGTATTTTTAAAAATATAATGTATCTTCTAATTTTGCCTATATTTTTGCAGGAATTTTGAATCTGTGTTCTCAAAGGATATTTGTAGTTTTCTTTTAGATATCAGGGTTATAATGGCCTCTATTTTCTAAAAAAAAAAATGTTTGACATGACTACCTTAAATTTTGATAAGATACATTCATTAACATATCTTGATCTAGAATTTACTTTGTAAGATGAAGTTTTTTATTCATTCAAATCTCAAAATAGAGAAAAATTCAGTTTTTCTATTTTCTTTTTTTTAAGTTTGAAGATTTTTTAAGAATTTGTCTATTTCATATAACTCATCAAATTCACTGGCAAACCTCTTTATTTCTTTATCTTCTTTTAATGTTTGCAGAATCTGTAAGGCTAACTTCTTTTTATTTCTTATATTAGTAATTTGCTTTTTCTTTCTTATTCCTCAAGCAGTCTTGCTAATTGTTTACAAATTTACAAAGAACCAATCTTATGCTTTGTTAATTTTCTCTAGTGTTCTGATATTGAATTTATTGGTTTATTTTCTCCTATGTTTTCTATTCTATTATTTCATTTCTTTCACTTACTTTAGAGTTAAATGTCCTCATCTTTTTTCTGGATTCTTAGGGTGACAAGTTAAATAATTAACTTTTAACTATTTCTTTGATGATACAAGCATTTAAAGCCATAAATTTCACTCTAAGCACTGCTTTAGCTGTATCTCACAAACCGTATTATATAACGTCTCTATCATCTTTCAACTGGATTCATTTTTTAAATTTCCCTGGCCATTTTATTTTTGAGCCATGGGTTGTTTAGAAGTGAGTTATTTAATATTCAAATGTCTGGAGGTTTGGGAAAATATATATTAAAAAAAACCTCTTTGCAACCCAGAAAGTCTCTCCATAAATGTAGAAGAGAAAGCAATTTTATTATTGAACAACCATCGAACAAGAATGTGATACACATCACAGGCAATCTGCTAAGAAACTACAAGGTAGAAAGAGAACTCTCTTTATATAGCCAGGTAGATACAACCTATTGCATACCTGTTCTCTGGATAAATAATCACTAGTCTTTAGGTAAGAGAACTTAAGAATACCATTTATCACCCATAGTTCATCCTAAATTCACTTGGTAGTTGGGGTGACCACCTGCATTATCTGGCAGACTTTAGTCAAAGGTAAAATAAACTTCTCAGATCTTCATGACAGGAGGCAATTTTGAAATTTACAGGTAGCCTCTGCCCCACAGAAACTGGGAATAGGAGCACTGTCTTCCTTGATAGGAGCACTGTCTTCCTTGATGATTGCATTTCAAAGAGATCATTACTAGGTCTTTGAGATTGTGAAGAGGCTTATTTAGTTTTTAAAAAAGATTTATATACATTTCTAAGAGACAGAAACATTTTATAATTTCAATTTTCTAAAGTTAATGTTTTAAGAAAAGGGAGGGTTAAGAGAAAGTCTTTGAGCCACCAAACCCAGCCCCCTATTTTCTTTCTTTCTTTCTTTCTTTTTTTCAGTTGGAGTCTCACTCTGTCGCCCAGACTGGAGTGCAGTGGCCGCTCCCGGCCACCGCAGCCTCGACCCGCTGGGCTCCGGCGATCCTTCCGCCTCAGCCTTCCAAGTAGCCGGAATTACAGGCATGTGCTACCACGCCCGGCTGATTTTTTTTTTTTATTTATTTATTGTAGAGATGAGGTCTCGCCGCCCAGGCGGGTCTCGAACCCGCGGGCTCAGGCAATCCACTCACCTCAGCCTCCCAAAGGCGCGGGATTACAGGCTGAGCCACCGAGCCCGCCTTAGCCCCTATTTTCAAAAGAGGATCAATTTGTATTTGCCTTTATAATCTCTTCCCTGTGTTACTATAACATAGTAACGTTGTAATTTTTAAGTTATTTCTATTACTGTTCTTATCTTTTTCTGGGCAAATTGAAGCAGTTTAAATGTCCAGCAAGCCAAACAATTGTCCACAGCCAAGCAAAGTCCATAGCAAAGCAAAATCTATAGATAATCCATTTTTAGAATTACTACAGAATAACAGAATTACAGAATATTTAAAAGGTCAGTATATTATTTGGCTTGGGAAAATAACCTCTGAATATATTATACCAATGGTGAATGGTTAAAACAGATTCTTGATTAGCAATACACACATTTTTCTTAGTCATTCATTAATTTTATAACTTATGATGTCTTTATTGCTTCCATTTCTTATATGATTAACTAAGTATTATTTGTTATTTTTTTTAAAGAATAAAGTCTTTCCCAATTCAGGCCATAGAGTGGGTTAACTCTAAATCCTGATAACCTTAATTTTTATTTAGGGGTTTTGCTTTCAAGGCCCAGTAAATTTTTCCTAAGTTTCAATCACATAAGTACCATCACATTTATATGAGCGTGTAGGCCCTTTAGTAATTATTCTATCTTCCAAATAATTTTTCCTAGTGTGAAATACACAAGAACTTTCCATGGCCATCATCTAGTATCGAAATTTTACTATGAGGCTTCCTTTGAAAGGTACAAATTGAACTTCCAGTGTTCAATTTCCATGACTAATTGTTTTAAGTCTTAAGGACAAACCTACTCGATGAAACTTTTTAAAGTTTGCATTGTGCATCTATCAATATTATGCAATAACACTACTATAACAGCCAACTGAATCATCATGAGCAATAGACATACACTTTTATTTATCTGTCTGTTCTGAGACTAGAATTACTTGCATCCCATAGTTACTGGAGTGATGCAGGCTATCTGTAAATTCCAAATTTCTGTTTGTCTCTTAATTAGATTTTTTTTCTTTTCTGGATCATCAAACTTGTTAGCAAACCATTTTTTTGTGTCAAATGTAAGGCTTGAGTCCCTGTATGCATATTAATTGCTTTTACTTTGTTATTATAAACATTAATGAAGATAGGCTCTTCCGTGGTTGTGGCAGGTGGCAGAGAGTTGTCTTCCTTTGACCACTATGTTCCTTTTTGTGGTGATTTTCTGCATCCTGATGTGCTTTCTCCATCAAAGGAGCAAAGTCTGCTGTTTGCAGACCTTCACACAGGAGCCAGTATGCATTTCCATGTGTGGAGCTGCATCAGAAAACATGCTTTGAAGTCCTTCTGCAAGATTCTGGGGCACAGGGAAAAGAAACCTTTAATGAGTTCTGTGCTGGTTTTCCTCTCATTGAAGCAAAAACAATGGAAATGATGCGGCACTCGGTGTGTGTTCTCTTGTTGACCTTGATCAGCTTAACACCTAGCTGTTTCCCCAGTGACTAGTGCAGCTTCTCCAGCCTGTTACCTTCACATAGAGATACAATCTTTTATCTAAGTTCACAATTGTTCTCTGGTTAGGTTTCTTTATCATCTCAGACTTTTTAGCTATAGGCTGTGTAATGATAAAAGGGTCTCTTATCATTAAAGGGGAAATCTGGGTTATGATATGAAGTAACCTCAGGCACACAAACCCATGTCTTTAAACAGAGCAGGCAGGCAGGAAGCAGAGGCTCAAGCCTGTCATCCCAGCACTTTGGGAGGCCGGGTGAGAGGATTGCCTGAGCCCAGGGGTTCGAGACCAGCCTGGGCAACTTGATGAGACCTTGTCTCTACAATAAATCAAAAAATTAGCCAGGTGTGGTGGCGCCCACCTGTAGTTCCAGCTACTTAGAAGGCTGAGGTAGAAGCATCACCCGAGCCCAGCCGGGCAACGCTGGGGTGGCTGTGAACGTGCCACTGCTCTCCAGCCTGGGAGGCAGAGTGAGACTCCAACTCAAAAAAACCAACACAACAAAACAAACAAACAAACACAAAAGTCTGTGCCCTCATCTCTCTTTATTGGGAAACCCACTATTGAAGGGACCTCTTACCTCCATCTAAGAGATCATCACCTTCCACTTTCCCAAAGTGAGTTTGAGGTAGAAAGAAATAAAGACATGCAGTTGAAGAGGGACCAGTAGAAAAAGGAGAAGAAGGGTTCTTTGAAAGGGAAGAGCCATTAATTCCTGCATTTCTTCTTTCTCTCAATTTCTACCCACCCCTCCAACCCCCCACCTCAGAATGATGGTCATTCTGCAAATACCACTAATTTACTTGCTTGGGGTGAGGCCTTGGAACTTGCCTCTGCAAATAGATTAATAAGCCCGAATCAAAAGTCCTTAGGCCACTCAAACTGGATCCTCATACACCCATTACAGATATGATTACAGATATGACCGAAACAGAAACCTGCAGCCAACATTCTTGTCTTCCTGTGTTTTTCAATCCTCAGGCGGTCCTTCCAAGGTTTTAGGACCCATATTACCTAAGCTTATTCAACAGTAAAGTCTTGAGTTTTGGGAGGGTGGCTTATCCAGAGAGTATTTTAAAAGAAAATAAAGCTAGAAGGGAGATGTTTCGTCACTCAGGGCCTCTTCCTCGATGGTTGCGTGGTCACAGACCTTCAGTTGCTTCAGATACTCTAGTTTGGGTCAAGAGGTACGGTAAGATAGTCCCCCTTCTGCCTATGAGTAGGGCATACTCTTCCTGTAATCCAGTTCTCCAGGTTAAATGTTTGTCCCTCCTGTGAAGTTCTCTTTTGTGTGGAAGTGGTGACTAATTGTGAGTCTTAAGCGAATTCAAATCCAGTTAGTCAGTGACCTACAGAGGTTGACAAACTACTCTTGTATCACTAATTCTCATAGTCGTCTTAGTAAAGGCTGCCAAGGGAGCTGTTTATATGGAGCAATCAACTGGCTCGATTCCTTAACTGTGCATTCATAGTTTCTGTTTATTTTCAGTTTAGCTTGACTATTCGGTTCTACAGTATTTTGCCCACCCTGAACTTTAGTCTGAACACTGCCTTCGTGACTGGCAAGCGGTCAGCTAGTTCAGACACTTTGTTATTCTTCTCTCAAGGAAGCACAGCCCTGTGCTGCCTACCTGCGAAATCCAGTTCATTACCGAATCTTGGTCAATCACTATAGATTTGATAGTGATAAATGCTGTAATTCCAGCAATGTAGACAGAACCTTTCTTACAAAACAAATGTAATCATATTGTCTTAGTGAATCCATTTCTTGAAATTTAGGTAAGAAGCTTGCACAGGATTTTTACAAGATTCAGGATGCACAGCATTGCTATTACTTGGATAAAAAGTTAATGTTATGTCTGCTTACATATTTATAGAAATCAATCTAAGAATATCATTTGCATATTATTTTATTTAGATGTTTTAAGAAGTTGACTTGCTCAAAGAACTTGAAATTTAAAATTTTTTTTCAAACGAATTCCCAAGAACTGCAAATGCATTACTTTACTGCTCTCAGTGGCTAAACGTCTTTCATAATTAATGCGAATTAGGCTAAAGGGGGCATTCATTAACTTCTACAAGGGAGAGCCTTCATAGAAAAGTGCTTGAACATGAACATAAGTAATATCCATGTCTTAAATAAGTCATAGAATCCTGTGGATGTAGTCCATTCATCTTCATCTACCATCTTTTTCATTAATAAGAGAAGCAGTCAAATAAAAGCAACACTGAAAAGTAAACTAAAAACCTAGTTCAAAAGGAAGACGAATCTCTCCTGATGTAGGAGAAGTACCTCTTAACATGATTTTGCTTACTTCTGACTCTTAAGCTTAAGTAGAAATTCCAGTGACACTAAGTGATTACATTTTAATTATAGCCTACTTTTCAAACAGGGCAGATTGGCAGAACTCCATGCGCTTAATAAGTAGCTGTATATCCTGAAATATATTCAGGCTAGCCATGGTTCTTGCACACACATTCAATGAATATTTCAAAATAAAAGAGCTGGCTCTATGGAAGGTTAAGTGAAGCTCAGTTTATATTCCTTTACTTCTCTTCTGCCGTTCTTAAATGCAAAAGTAAAATGGCATGATTTCTCACTACAAGTAGAGCAACCTGGATATTGGGACCCAAACAATTTCAAAGGTTTGGTTTGTTCTTTCCTATTCTTGAACTGATTATCATGCATGTGGCTTACATAGGGTCTTACATTTGAGTTGGCTTGTTTTTATTAACTTGATCTTCCAGTGGGGCCTGGGAGGTATAAAACTCACACATGTCTACTTGTTAGCAGTTGTGCTAAGGAGCAGTTCATATTGGAGGAGGTATAGCCAAAATAACAGGGTTGGTTTGTGCTATTTTGGAGTTCAGTGATCCATATTATTTCTCTTCTCATGATTGATAATTAAAATCTGATTTTCTTGCAATCAAAACAACTAACTCCTTTGGTGCATGAATAAATCAAGATCACAAAAATAAGTAAAAGAAAGCATAGAATACAAACTATTCTAAATAAAATCAATATAAAAATGCTCACTGATTTCAATCAAGCAGTATTTTAAATGTGGGAGTTTAGCTAATCAACAATTATACAAAGGTGTAAAACAGTGATAAATATGAGGAAAATATTGGGCATGAAAAAATTAAGACCTTTTCAGAATGTAGTTTAACTTGATCTCAAAGGAAAAGTATATCTAATAATTTTCTGTGTAAGGAAATTTTTCTGTTCTCAAGAAATTATTAAATAAAAAAATCCCCTTTCAGTGTTTAATTTTATTTTTTCCTGTAGTCAAACTTTATAATAATAGAGAAAATTGAGCAATCTCTTTATACTTCATAGGTTAAAAATATTTTTATTCCATCATGAAATGTCATTTTCTAAAATATATTCTGTGGTACATGGGTTCTGAGAGACACCAGTAGATGTTTATGATGAAAGAAAAAAGATGGAGAGGGTTTCATGTTTAAAGAGACACGGGAAATGTTAGATTAAGTGTACTTACTTATTATAGAAACTTAAGTATGCTATCCTTGTGGTAAATGCTCAAGTGATGGAATCTGGCGTGCATTTTTCCCTGACTGATTTGGCACAGAACATGTGTTTGGGCAGAATACCTTGTGGGTTAAATTCTGATTCAAGAAGAATCTTTCAAAATGTTTTGGAAGAAAACTCTTCCAAATTGATGTAAAATACTTTTCGTAAATGTCAGATTGTAGTAAGTTATACATATTATTTCTATAGCCGTTTGTTGATTCAAGGGGCCCTATTTTTATGAATGGCTTAATTTCTTCAGTATATTTTGTATCAGTTAAAGCTATTTTACCTTAAGTAAGCTAATGCCTCATCCCAGGAGCAATTCTTACAAGCTTTGCTAGCAGAGTATTAAATTCACGTGTCTAATAAAAAATAATGTTTCACGTGAACACAGTTGCTTATAAACAGGCTGGCAATCTCTTTTCCCTCTTTCTGCCAAGTGCCATTACTAGTTGCCTGATGAGTCATTTCCTTACTGAGATTGGCTAAAAAGGCGAGAAGCTCCTTGTTTAGAGCAATGCTTTTTCTAACGCCTTTCTGTAATACAGTCTCTTCCCACTTTGCAGAAATCTGAAGCTACTCTGCACTTATCAATTGCCAAAGCTCAGTGGGTTATTTTTCCTTAAAAGCAGGATTATACCAAAATCCTTCCAGTTTTAGGGAAGCACTTATTTTCTTTCTCGTATATAACCATTTAAAAATTTTTCTTTTCTTTATAGTTTTTTCTTTACTGACCTGAAATTCACTTCTAAACTTTTCATATCTTCTCTCCCAATCAACTAACTTTCTAATCCTTACAGGCTGTGATTGGTGCCCTTATTTCTGAAAAATCTCTCTAGACAAGTGACACATATACCTATGTAAGAGAAAACCTGAGAGTATCTAGTAGAAGCTACAATCTAAGGTGCAGACTCACTGGTTAAGACCAGTATTTAAGTATCTATCATATTTTAGCACTGAGAACCACACAATAGGCCAGAGACAGCCAACCATGGGAGCCCAAACATTTCTCCTAGATACTGTAATTCCCACAGTCTACCATTGCTTTATCTATTTTGTGGTTGTTAAGGTGTCACTAGTCTCTTCCTAAGTCTTAATGTTTATTTTAACATAATGTATTCAAATTTGTAACAATAATACTACTTGCATAAAATATTGACCAAAGTACCTGCTATATCATTGTACTTCTTTAGAATCTTTCTATTGCTTTTGGTTTCAAAAAAATCTTTTCAAATCAGAATTTGTCAGTTTTTGGGTCTAATAATTGCAAGAATACCAAACTGTTTTTGTATTTCAACCTGCAGTAAATTGAATTCGGGGCTGATAATAACTTTGTACATCGAAGACTGACTCTTGGAAATAAACATCTTTTTGAAGGATCTTCAGTCTGTCATTAGAGAAAGGCAATCTTTTCACTCTGCCACCAGTCCTTGCATGTCAATCTAATCTCAAGTTACTACCCTGAGTGGTATTTTTTCTACAGCCTAGAAAATAAAATTATATAATAAGAAATCAGTACTCAAGAGCTCATTTAATTCTATTTATTCTATGCAAATCTTTAGAAGATTAAAGAGTGGGTGACAGGTGCAGGAAGAAAGTCTGGTAAAGTGAATGATCTATTATTTCTTGCCTTGGTTTGCTAGGTAATATTTTGAGAGCATGTCATTGATATATAAACAACTGCAATAGATTTGGGAAGTGTGAACTAGCATAGAGAAAAATAAGAAGCACTGTAATAAACTAGATCACTGAGTAGGTAGAGAGAGCATTGTTTGAGTTTTAGTTAAAAAACAACACTTAACACTTTGTCATTTTCAGCACACATGGCTCACACAAAATTAGAATCTTTGTCTTTCTGTTGGTAGCAAAAATAATTTTATTTCCAGGGGGTGGACTAAAATTAGCAAAAAAGATGAAAGTACTCAATATTCATATTAAGACTATATTTTTCAGATCTCCAAAACAACCCTGGACAAACAAAGCCTGAAACCATCATTAGATGCTTTAGTCTTTGAAAAAATGGGTAATTAATAATAAATAATCTTCAAAAATACTATTTTTAAAAGTAATGTTTTTATGAGAAACCTGCCCACTTTAAACATATTCTCACAAACTGCTCTTTAGATTGTTAGTTGCCATAACAAAAAAGAATTGGACCCTAAACTTACAGCACACACACAAAATTAATAAAGATGGATTCAAGACTTAAACATAAGACTGCAGGCTTTAAAATTTATAGAATAAAACATAAAGGAAAACCTTCATGACATTGGTCTTGGCAATGGTTCAATAGATGTAACATCAAAGGCACAGGCAACAAAAACAAAATTAGGCAAGTGAGACTATCTCAATTTAAAAAAAAGCACAGCAAAGAAAACAATCAACACAATAAAAAGGCAACTTGTGGGGTAGGAGAAAATATTTGAAAATCATGTAGCTGATAAAAGATTAACTTCCAAAATACTTCAAGAACGCTTACAACTCAATAAGCAACCCAAACAATGCCAAAAACCACTAACCCAGATTAAAAAAGAGATAAGGACTAGAATTGACATTTCTTCAAAGAGGTACAAACGGCCAAAACGAATATGAAAAAATGTTCCACACCATCAATAATCAGAGAAATGCAAATCAAAATCATGAGCTATTACGTCATACCCATTAGAATAGATATTGTAGAAAAAACAAGATAACAAATGCCAGTGAGAAAGTGGTACATTTGAAACCACTGTGCACTATTGATGGAAATGCAAACTGGTATAGCTTTTATGGAAAACAGTATGAAGGCTCTCAGAAAATTAAAAATAGAATTACCATAGGATCCAGCAACCTTCCCTCTGGGTATTCGTCTAAAAATATTGAAATCAGGCTCTCCAGAGATATCAGCACTCTTAAATTCATGGCGGTATCATTCACAGTAGTGAAGATGTAGAAACAACCAAAATGTTTATCAACAGAAGAATGGCTAAAGGAAATGTAGCATGTACATATGATAGAATGCTATTCAGTCTTAAAAAAGAAGGAAATTCTGTGATATGTAACAACATGGATGAACCCTGAGGACATTATGCTGAGTGAAATAAACCAGTCCTAAAAAAGCAAAGACTGGGCTGGAAGTGGTGGATCACGCTTATAATCCTAGCACTTTGGGAGAACAAGATAGGAGGATCGCTTGAACCCAGGAGGGTGTGGGAGTACACACACGTAATCCTAGCCACTTGGGAGGCTGAGACCGAAGGATTATCTAAACCCAGAAGGTCAAGGCTGCAGTGAGTTGTGATTGTGCCACTGCACTCCAGGCTGAGTGGCACAGTAAGACCCTGACTCATTAAATAGATAGATAGATAAATAGATAGATAGATAAGTGCAAATATTGCAGGATGAGGTATGTAAAGCAGTCCATTCCACAGACTCAAAGAATAAAATGGTGGTCATTAGTTGCTGGGGAAAGGGGAACACAAGGAGTTAGTGTTGTGATGTTTAATTTTATGTGTCAACTTGACTGAGTTAAGGGATACCAGACAGCTGGCAAAGCATTATGTCTTGGAGTCTACGAGAGGGTTTTTCTGGAGAGCTTAGCACTTGAATCATCAGGTTATTTAAAGAAGATTCATTGCCACCAATGTAGGCAAAAAGTCGGAAGAAGAGTGAATTCTTACTGTCTGCATTAGCTGGGACATCCATCTTCTGCTCTTGGATATCAGGGCTTCTGTTCCTGGTTCAAGCGCCTTCAGCTCCATGACTTCTGCCAGCGTTCCAACTGCTTCTTAGATCTTTAGTCTTAGGCTGAGGGTTACACAACTGGCGTCCCTGGTTGTCAGGCCTTCAGACTCAGACTGGATTGCACCACTGGCTTTGCTGAGCCTGCATCTTGCAGACGGAATGTTGTGAGAATTCTTGACTTTCATAATCACGTGAGCCAGTTCCCATGATAAATCATAAATCATAATCTCTCTCTCTCTCTCTGCATATAATATATATATATATGTTCTGTTTGTCTGGAGAATCCTGACTGATACATCAATCAATGGATAGAAAGTTTCAGCCCAGCCACATGAATAATCTCTAGAAATCTGCTGCCCAACACTGTGCCTGTAGTCAGCAATGATGTCTTGCACACCTAAAAATTTCTTAAGAGAACAGATCTCATGTGAAGTGTCCTTATACTTAGCAGTGAATTCTGCAAGCAATCTGTGTGACTTTCCTCAGATATTGGAGCTCATTTAGTGAAAAAAGATATATTAAAGGTCCACATTATTTTCATCATCATTTTTCTTTTATGTATTCCAGTTTCTTTCCATAAATGTTACCTAGACTAGATTTTCACAATATTTGCATGGATGAAAACACAGTTATTTCCTGTTATTTCATCTTGAATGATAGGCAGAAGAATTCTTTCTCCCATTCAACAATGTTCAGATACCCAAATTTCAAGAAGGATTCCTTTAAATTTTGTCTTCTCATTTATATTGTATATTTATTGTTGTTTTGATAATAATGTTATTACTTACTATTGATATTTATGTACAAATATGTCAATATTTTGATCAACTAATTGATATATTATTACCGATAGTTACTAGTAAGTTGTATGCTATAGTCATTAGCATAATAATCAAAATATTAATGGTAATGAATACCTGTAACTGAATGTCTGCAATGTGACAAGTATCATGTTCGTTACATCTGGTGTTTAATTTAAGCCTCAAAATGACTCTGTGAAATAAGTAGTATTTCTCTTTCTCAGATTTGGTAACAGAGAATTAGAGAGGTTAGTTAATGTGCCCAAAGCCACTTGGCTTATAATTTGCTGTTTTGTTTGACTCTTGACTACTGTGCTGTGCTACCTTGATGTCATGTCTTGGTTATTTTCATTCTTTTTTAACCCTTTTTGGTCTTTTACTTCCTAGGAGAAGAGCATACACTTAGACTTCCTTAGTGGATTTTGTTAATGGCAAAAGGGGTTTGAATCTGAGTTTAACAGATAATTAAAATAGGGACTAGAGAGTCTGCCAAGATAGAAATTACACAGAAAGATACAATTGCACAGAAAGGAAAGCTAGGGGTACATACCAGAAAGCTTTAGATTGTTTTTAAATGCACAATTGTATAGATTGCTATTTAAAACAAGCTTTACTTATTTTTATACTGACTTTATTTACTTATTTTGTGTTTATTATCTGCAAAACATTCTGGTAGATATTTGAAGTGAGACAAAATGCATAAGATATGATTCCGGTTCTCAATTTACACACATTTCTGTGAAAGAGATGAGACAAGGCAAAATGAAAGTCACTATGCAATCAATTCTCTTAGAGAACCCTAAGAGCAGAAGCAGGGGGGTTGATCATCATAGAAGAGATAAGCTACTACATTTATTCATGTTTCCCTCATTCCTTCCACTAAAATGGGGCTTTCGGGAGGAATTTTCAGGGATAAAATATTTCCACTTACCATCTGCAGTCGGTGTGCAAGAGAGAGGAAACTGTGAGTAGATATGGCATTGGTAAACGTGCAGAAAGTATTCAACGACATAAGGAAAAATTAAGCACATGACACAGCATTAAC
This sequence comes from Cephalopachus bancanus, assembly GCA_027257055.1. NCBI lineage: Eukaryota > Metazoa > Chordata > Mammalia > Primates > Tarsiidae > Cephalopachus > Cephalopachus bancanus. The sequence goes on along the minus strand of JAPVLO010000018.1, from coordinate 3,361,773 downwards.
CTTAGGTCCTCTTTCCTTTATATTTTGGTAATCTGCCAATGCAAAACATATTTCCCCATCAAAAAGGACAGAATGCAACATTTTTCTTCACTCTTCAATGCTGTGACTGAATACAGCATTGTCAAGGACAGAAGAGAAGAGCACTGAGATTGCTGGGAGAAAAGACACTGACCGGTCCGTTTTTCTGCAAGTAGAACTCAAAGGTAAACTATTGTAAATATACAGAAAATTCCCATTTGTTTGTCTGTTTCCCACCTGTAGTGATGTTTCCTGGGACCACGCTACTCTCTTTAATTAGCTTACCTCTAGAAATGCAGTCTATTTTCTTGCAGAACACGTGTGTTGGCTACAACTTGGTAATTTTATCTTCTGCTTAAAAATACCGATCATTCTCAACTCCTGAGGCCAGAGATCAAGTGAATCGAAGTGAGAAGAAGAAAAAAAAAACCATGTTTTAAATAGTTCTATACTTCAATTCAGTCTTGCTAAACAGATTGCTTTTTGAGAGATTAAAAAATACTATTTGGAGTGCTCAAATATGAGTCATACTTCACAGCTGATGGTAATTTTTATAATCTCACAGGCAGAAACCTAAGTGCTCAAATATTCTTAAACTTTCTCTCCCTTCATTGCACCTCACAGGATGTAATCCCGTTTGAATATTAAGCTCTACTGTGGCAATGATCATGTTTATCTAATAGAAGTTCGGGTAAACGTAGACGGCATTTAATAATTGTTAGTTTTTCATTGAGGCAATTAGAAAGCCGTGAGTATGCATATAAAGGCATCATTTGTGATGTCTACGTCGACTTTTAAAAACAATGTCTTTATTTAAAACCACATATTGTATTTTGATTACTACAATTTAAAAGGAGAATATTTGTGGATGACTCACCTATGTTATAGGTAAAAATCGGCTATAAATAAACTAGTGTATGAACATAGGCCCTGGAGGTATAACACCAGGTTTTGAATCCTGACTCTCACCTACAAATCGTTCAACACATCGGTGCCGCATTGGTAAAATGGGAAAAACAACAATAGCTACCCATGCAATAGCTGTTAAGCTTAGGTTAGTTGAACATGTAAAGCTTAGTACTTGTCCCCAGAAGTTATTGTATATATTTATCTATTATTAATATTTATATTGACATTATTTTATTCTTGTCTGGTAATCAAGAAAAACTATGATCTTTTTTAAAATGTGACATAAAACATTTGCTTTGGTTCATATGGGCCATTCACGCAATGAAAATAACTTGACTCCATTAGTATAAAATGCCCAGAATCGAGGCATTGATAATAATAGAAAGTGAGACTGAGCCGGGCTCGGTGGCTCAGCCTGTAATCCTGCACCTTTGGGAGGCTGAGGTGAGTGGACGACCTGAGCCCGCGGGTTCGAAACCCGCCTGGGCAACTTGGCAAGACCTCATCTTGGCAAGACCTCATAAATAAAAAAAAAATCAGCCAGGCGTGGTAGCGTGTGCCTGTAGTTCCGGCTACTCGGAAGGCTGAGGCGGAAGGATCGCGGGAGCCCAGCGGGTCGAGGCTGCGGTGACTGGGAGCGGCCGCTGCACTCCAGTCTGGGCGACAGAGTGAGACTCCGACTCAAAAAAAAAAAAAAGACTGGTGGTGTTGAATGAAAGGGTTGTTGAATGCGGAGTTACTTCTAATGGTTTTCTTTTGGGGATAATGTAATGAAAATGTTCTAAAATTAGATGAACAGAAATTTGTGCAAGTCTGTATGTGAAAGACTACTTTACTGTACACTTTTAATGGGTGATTTTTGGAGTGTGCATTATATTAATAAAAACGTTTAAAAAGATAAAGTAATGGTATGAATGTTTAAAGACCTATTCAAAAATGTATTCGTTCGCTCAAAACATTTTCACTGATTACTTTTTTAACCTCGTTTGCAAATGTTTTCTGTAGTCTGTGAATTTTCAACTATAAATATCCTGATCTTTTAACTTCTTAAATAACTCAATATCAAAGAGAGTGACAGTTTTCTAATTTTGCCGTTTGGTCTTTGAAGTATGTAGTATATGGAGAAAACATTTGATTGAGACAAGAAGCGTTTGAATTGAAGCTTGGTAAACCATGCAAATGCTTTGACAAAACCAGACTGCGATACAGTGATCAAGGATATATGTGGGCTGGAGGTGGGGTATTTTTTCAGAGGGAAAGCTTGTGCTTCAAGCTTGACAAGCTTAAGCATGTTAAAAATGGCATTATTACAAATCATAATGCAGTAGTATATTCTTACTGAGTGGCCTACAGTTAGATCTTCAGTTTTCAAATATATAAGGCAAAATAAAAATAATACATCCAGTAAGTCTAGGTCACTGAAATAAATTTGATAGCATACGACAAATGGAAATGACCTTTTTTGAGGTAAACCAGTATGAGTTAGAACTTTGTGAGAGCGGAAGAGGGAAGTGAATCTTATGAGCTAACTGGTCTCTGCCTTTTCCCCACTAGATTATTCATCCCAAACAAATATTTATTTTACTGGCAGTACCGAAATAATACTTGGTCTTCAGACTTCTCTCCTTCAAGTTATACTAAAATTATCTTACTTATCAACATGGCAAGAATGCCTGTAGGTACTGCCAGATTTGGGGATTTCACTGAACTCACAGGCCACTGTGAATCCCAACAGGGAACCTTTTCTAAAGGTCAGACAGGTGATGTTAGAGAAAATTTTTGGTGAGTTTCTAAATATCCTGATTGTCAGAATCTCTTGGAGAACACTTTTTCTTTCCCTCCCTCCCTCCTTTCCTTCCGTAGAAACAGGGTCTTGCACTGTCACCCAGGCTAGATTGCAGTAGCATGATCATAGATCAAAGCAGCCTCCAAATTCTGATCTCAAGGGATCCTCCCACCTTAGCTTCCTGACTGAGTAGCTGAGACTCCAGGCATATGCCACCACGCCTGGCTATTTTGTTTTTTTTGAGTTGGAGTCTCACTCTGTCGCCCAAGCTGGAGTGCCACGGAACGCTCACAGCCACTGCAGCCTCGATCTGCTGAATTCCGGCGATCTTTTTGCCTCAGCCTTCCAAGGAGTCGGGAATACAGGAACGCGCCACCATGCCTGCCTAATTTTAGATTTATTGTAGAGACAGGCCTCACCAAATGGCCTGGGCTGGTCTCGACCTTGCGGGCTCAGGCCATCCACTCACCTCAGCCTCCCAAAGTGCTGGGATGACAGGCTGAGCCTGGCCTTTAAAAAAAAAAAAAATACAAAGTCTCTCTATGCAGTCCAGGCTGGTTTTGATACTTCTGGCCTCAAGGGTGGTCCTGTCTTGGCCTCCCAAAGTGCTGGGATGACAGGTAGCGAGTTCAGCTGAAACTTTTGGAAATACAGCCTCTTCATTTCTGTCTTGAGTGAATGTACTTAATATTCAACAAATCACTTTGTGATGGCTTGGTCCACGCCAGATGACACTTTGGGGCCTGGTAATTCAGCGGTGAATGAAACAGTGTCCATGCTTCTGCAGAGCTTACTTTCCAGTAGAAGTGTGTGTGTGGCAGGCAAGGGAGGTGGATAATAAATACATGAAATGTATGAGCTTAAAGAAGATAAAGAAAATAAAACAGGATGAAAGGATAACAGTTTACTGGACATTTATTCTAATTTTGGTTGTTGGAGATGACTTTTTTAAAGAAGGGATACGACTTCTTTAAAATGAACCTTAAGTAGACTGAGTGGAGAGAACTGCAGGTGAATGGAACTGAAAGTGCAAATCCCCTAAAATGGTGAGCACAGGTTCCTGGAGAAATAAGAGAAGGTCAGTGAGAAACAAGATGCCATGAGATGTGGCCACAAATGGAGAAGGGGAGTCACGGGAACCATGCCTCGGAGACACACGGATGAAACACACATGGAGTCTATTTACAGGCTGTTCCTTGTTTGTTCTCTTGGCTTAGGAAAAACTACTTGGTGGTCCCTTCACATGGAAATCTAGGATGGTACCTCTTTTGGGTCTTTGCTTTTCCTAGGAAAATTCTGGGAGAATCTTTCGTATGTGTATTTTTCTCATTTTAAGTTTATTTTCATTGCTATAGAATATCTTATTATATAAAATAACATATGGGGTATATAATGTATGTGAAATATATTGTTTTCAGTGTTTGTGGTTGCAAAATTGTTACTATGAGCATCCTTGTGAGTATCTCCTGGTGAACATTTGTGCAGAGAGGTGTTCGGGAGTATTCCCAGGAGGAGAATCGTTGGAGTGTAGGGCATGCCTTATCGAGTCCTCCTAATCTTGCCAAATCACTTTCAAAGTAGCTGTGCTATTTTATGCCCCAACTAGAAACATGAATGAATTCTCCTAAAACCACATTTTTGTCAATTTTGGCACTGACACTTTCCATCAGATGTATGAAGTCAATTGGTATACACAAAGTGTTATTTTCTTATTGATTTATTTCAGGTTTATCTGATCACTAGGGATGCTGAACATTTTTGGGGAGAATTTATTTTTGTTAAAACCTTGTTATTGTCTTCTATCCATTTAAAAAATAAAATTGTTTGGCTTTTTGTTATTAATTTTTAGGAATTATTTGTTTATACGTTAAAAATTTTGAAATGAGAACTGTGAATTTTGGAAAAGAATAGACTGCGATAAAGTCAATATGTACAAATAATGTTTGGTTTTTTTTCTAATTTTTATGTCCTTTATTTCTATTTCTTTCTCTGCTGAATACGATTGTTAATACTATGTTAAATGGAAGTGAGGTGGCATATATGTCTGTTTCTGATTCTATGGGAAATAATTATAACATTATCATCAAAAACATACTTTACCATTAGGCAAGGTGTTTTGTTTTGTTTCTGTTTTTTTTTTGTAGAAATATTCATTAGTTAAAATAATTTAAAAAATATTTACTGGCTGTTGGTGTTATCATGATTTGTGTTATATTTTTATGTATATATTTAGGATGATAGTATGACCTTTTCTCTTTAATTTGTTAATGCGGCACATTTAATTCATAAATTGGATATAATCATAGCTGACATAAATCTAACTTGATCATTATTTGTTGCAATTTTAAACATTAATGGATTTTCTTTGCTAATCTTTTGCTTAAGATCCTTTGCATCAATGTTCATAATTATCAAGGTTATCAAAGACTCTTATCATCATAAAGAAAATTCCTTATATATTCTCAAAATAATTCGTGTAAGAGAGGAAACATTTCATTCTTAAATGTCTGTTAAACTCACTTGTAAAATGATCTGAGGATGGTAACTTTGGGGCAGGTAACCTTTTTTAACTTTTTAAATGACGAGGGCTATTATCTTTTTTCTTCCCTCCTGAGTCAGTTTTGACAGATTTTATATATCTAGGAAATTTGTCAAAATCATCAAATTTAACTTTTGATCTCTGAAGCACTTTGGTGATTTGACCACTATTCCAAAATTGTTTTTATTTTACCATGGGGCTATTAGTCTGTGTGTTGTTTCTTTCAGAATTTTTTTTTGTAAGCTAAAATCAAGCAAAATTAATTAAAATGCATGAATCCATAGTTAAATTGCCAGGTGAATCTTCTTAGGAGGTGAGATTTTAGCAATATGGGGAGGGGGGAAAATAAAACACAAAAAACACCTGAATTATTTTTTGAAGGACAAGCCCTGCTAGATAAGTGTTCTAGGGACCCTCAGCATCAGTGGACCAGCTAGAGTTGTTGTGAGAGGCTGCTTCTGGCTTCAGTAAAAATTTTTTTGGAGATTCTCTCAACGAGTTGCCCGTTTCATGATGGATGATTTACGAGTGCACCTGCCCGCACTGTTTTTGACCAAGATCAGCATGACCCCTATGCCCTGACCTCCCTGTGCACTCAACCTTGCCCAAGCAACTTTTTGTTTCTCTGGATGAAAAAGTCCTCAAGGAGAAACGTCTTGCAGATGTGCAGAGCAAACTCAAAATTAGAAGAAATCCTTTGGGTTGATCCCTTTGCCACTATATAATGACCTCTGTTTCTTTTACTGTTTTAAATGAAGAAATTAAACAAACAATGGCAGAGCACTAAAAGACATCAAAATTGACTAGTTCAAAACCTGTTTTGGGCGGTGGAAAAGCGTTGCAGCAAATGGAGAGTACTTTGAAGGTGACTGAGGTTTAAGCATGGAAGAATACACAGTTTTTAAATAAATTCCAGGTTTGGGGGCATCCTCTCTCATAGATCACTTCCACATTTTTTCGCACAACACTGCACAGAAGTCTGTCTATTTATTTTAAAATGATAAGATTAAGGTATCTTAGAGTTGACTCTTCAGGATGTCATCTCTGGCTCTGCTGCACCGGTGTAGAGTATTTTGATGCCTGGCAGAGAATTGTGTCTCCAGTTGCCTCTGATATCTAGCCAACTCTGTCTTTTAAGTCATTCAGCTTTATCTTATTTTCTATTTTGGCCCTTTACCCTACTGATTGTGTGTCACTTCCTTGAGGCTATGACAAAAGCTACCAAGGTATGTTCAGAACTACCCTTTTAGTCACTCATGTATTGTCCTTAAACAAATATACTTGTCTATGTCCTCTTCTGTCAGGATGTGTTTTTTTCTTATGGACGCCTCTTGTCCTCAAAGAAATCAATTCTTCTCAAACCTATTTCATCACTCTTTCATCTAGGTGTCGTAGATTAAACTTAATTCCTCGGGGATGCTGTTATAAAGTCTGGAATTTGATGGAGGAGTCACTGAGCAATGTTTCTTGTCAAGGAAAATATTCAGTAGAATAACAATAGGAGGTGATACATAAGCTTTTGTTTGTTTGATGTTTTGTTTATGTTTATCAACTCGCTCCTGCAGCCTTCTTCTTTTCACCCTTGCTGTTGCCCCTGAACCATCAGCTCACAAGTAAATTGTCTATATAAGAATCAATTTGTTGGTATTTAAAAAGCCAATTAACATTGAAGCTGATCTTGGGGTTTTATCAAACACTAACTGCAAATTTCCCCCTTTCTGCTGGATATTTTGTGTACTGAAAACTAACTGGGTTCCATGGAATCAGGCTAAAATTTAATGAACAAAACCACTATAATACATGATACTCAATAACCTATGCAGTTGTGCATCAGAATAAAAGGAAAAAATTATTGCATTTTTAGAAAGTTGTTGTGGAAATCTTTGTCCATGCCAAAGCATAGGGAAGAGCAGGAATGATTACATAAATAAATAGTATATGTGATCCTTGGTAAGACAAGAGTACAATATACAAATTAAAAATCATTTCTTCTCACCCTTATCCTGAAATAAAACCAAAACATTTTGGTTGGAAAATGTTAAGTCAAAAAATTAGGAAAAAAATAAATCCCAGTATCAATTGCACCATCTAGGCCTAAAAGACATAAATGTATAGATACAAAAATCTGATTATTTTGATAATGTCCAGAGAATATCTATGAAATAATACACAAAACATTTTTGTACCTTTAGATAATAATATATTTGGATGTTATTTGATCTAGGCAGTCATTCTAATTAGTAAGAGAGACTTCCTTTAGAATAGATTAAGCTTTGTAAATAAAAAAAGAGCAAAGAGATACTGATAAGTTCACATTGATAAGTAGAATGAGGTTTTAGTCTACTTTCAACAAATTATTTCTTTTTTTTTGAGTTGGAGTCTCACTCTGTCACCCAGACTGGAGTGCAGTGGCCGCTCTCGGCCACTGCAGCCTCGACCTGCTGGGCTCCGGCGATCCTTCCACCTCAGCCTTCCAAGTAACTGGAATTACAGGCATGCGCTACCACGCCCGGCTGATTTTTTGATTTATTGTAGAGATGAGGTCTCGCTGCCCAGGCGGGTCTCGAACCCGCGTGCTCAGGCAATCCACTCACCTCAGCCTTCCAAAGGCGCAGGATTACAGGCTGAGCCACCGAGCCCGGCTAATTCAACAAATTATTTCAGCAGGGGTGATTTTGAATTTCATATATCACTTGGAGATTTTGAAATAGAACCAATATAAGAGATGCCCAGTTATTTTAGCCTTGTTACCCAAACAAGGTCCCCTTAGAAGTCCTTTCTGCAATTTGTTGAGAAAGTCTTATTTTTCACTCTGTTCCTGTAAATCTTTTTTACATTTCCTAGTAATGGAGGACTCACGGACTGGAGAAAATTTCTGCTTCTTTTATTTTTGTCTGTGCTTCTCTTCATGCAGTTTTCTTAATTATCCAATTAAAATGTAAAATGTGCTAATTATAACAAGCAAAACAATCAATGATGCATTGAGAAGAAGTTAATCCTCCTCACCTCTTCTTCACGCTCCCATATTCTCTTAGATAACCTCTGCTAATAGCTTGAGGTATATTCCTCCATGGCACTCTCTTGACTCAAACTTATAGCATGCTCTGTAATTTGGACAAGAGAACATTCTTAAGTGTATTTTGATAGTCTTTATTACAACTGATTACTGTCTTCTAATAAAATTACTCAAAAAAAGAAACATCCTTGATGTTTCCTTGAGAAAATGAAACATTGTGAGATGATGAACCATGGCATTGTCTTAAATGTGACCAAGTCCACGATATAGGAGAGGCAGACATGAGTTTGACTTATCTTAAATCCATTATCCATAAAAAAATCTTTCTACTCGGAATTAGCTATGCCAAGATAGGCTATCCTGGAAGAAAATATATACTAAGCTGTTCTATGTCACTGAAAGTTATACTAAAAAATATATCTAACCTTACAACCCTATTCATTTTTATTTCCAGTAAGAGCTAATAAAAAGGACAATGCTCTTGGATGATATTCTACAAGTTCAGTTATGCAACGCTGATTTGTTAGGGCCTTTTAAGTGTCAATAATGGTCCAAATTTGCAATATATCAGATAAGTGACTGTGTGAACGAACATTTATATTCTGTAGGCAAGTCTCTGTATCTGTAATCAAATGCTTTATCGAGCCTATCGGTATGTGATGCAGACTTTACTTGGACCACTGACATTACCAAAATTCTTAAGCTACTTACTAAAAACTTGATACTTGCCTTCTCCCCTATGTATAATCAGTGATAGATTTCTAACTGGTACTAAAGGTGTATCCTACCTCAATCTACATATTTGTGAGCACAATTTGGTTTATACATATTCAGTTGTTCTTTACTTGGATAGCTGTCTCCTTAATGTTGATTTACAGGTGCACTGATAAAGAAATATGTGCCTGAATGTAAATCAAAGTAACACATGATTTAAGCATTAAATTTCATTTTTGATTGCAAGTTTGTTTTCTGGTAGCTTTACTTATTTAATAGAAACATGCAATTTACAAGATGACATAAAGTTCAATAAAGATACATTTTTAAAGATGCACATAGAAACAAAAATTTAACTGAGCTAAAAATATCTTGAGGGAATGAATGTCTATATAAGACCCTGCAAGAAGGTATAAAACAGAGTTTATAGTGAATCACAAACTGAACTTTAACTAAATTCACAGTTGGAAAAACAAGAAAAAATAAGCATGACATTGAGAGACAGTGACAACCAGAAACTGACAGTGCTCATCTATCAAATGTCTATGAAAACTTTTGTTTCCATGATTCCTGTAGGCAAAACAAAAGTTTATAGAAAATGTAGGGCAATATTGTTTTATAATTTCAGGACTTTGCTGTCATTTGGTACACTTCTATATTTTAAAGAAATGTTGGCTTGTAAATAACACCATATTTACTGCCTGCATTTTGAGAATTTCCTATACTCCTTAGCCATTTCTCACAATTTCCTCCCTTCTATTTTTTTTCCTTCCATATATATCTAAATACCTCATGTAACGTTGGCCACTCACAGCCTTTCACAGGCTATCAGTAATTTGTTCCTTGCCTTTCTCTAGGCAATGCAAGAAGATCTGTTAAGGTTGTCAAATAAAAATATAAGATACCAATTAAATTTGAGTTTCATGTAAACATATGATTTGTTTTTAATAAAAGTATGTTCTGTGTAATATTTGGGATATGGTTGTATTGAAATTATGTATTCCTTACTTTTCTAAAATTCAAATTTAATCCAGAGTGCTCTATTTTATTTGATAAATCTGGCAAATGTAACAATTGAGGCAATTGTAACAATGCAACATAGAACCGCAGACCCCAGCCATGGCATGTACTGGTGAATTACTTTGTTCCAGGAGAGGGTGTTTCACATGATTTTTGTCGTTGCTCTGTGAAAGGGATATTGGAGTGACGGCAGTACTCAGAAAACACTTTAATTCAGTTTCCCACTGGTGGTTCCAATCCACCATGGTTAGTTCTTCCAACTTGTAGATGAAACCTACAGTAAGTCCCATGACATTTCTGGATCTTTTTAGGTAATCACAAAATTTTGGATATCGTGATTTTCTAGAAAGCGGTCTCCGTTCAGTAATTACTATGTCCCGTTTTAGAATAATTATCAAATGCCTATCGCTTTTTAATTTATGGCTTCTCTGTCTCTCTAGAATAGGGCTTCTGAAGACCACCCTTCTGAGGTGAAAAGCATCAGATGGGACCCCTCCCACTTGTCCACTTCTCCTGCCCATTCCAGAGACTTCCCTGGTTTTTCTGGTCTGCATACGTGTGGAAGAGGAGCAGTGGAGGGGAGGTTGTGCGAGTAAGTGGTGAGACATTTGAGGATGTCCCAGGACTTAATGCTCTGGGTTTGAACCTTCTGGGATTGGCATGGCAAGTGTTCTAAGAAGACTCTTCAAAGACACTTTGGAAACTCGCTCCTCGATATGAATTTCTCACTGAAAGCTACCTTAGTCATGGGGAACTCCACCTGCAATGGCGTCCTTGATACCTACTCTATAGGAATAGACAAGCCACGGTCCACTTCTAGCTGCTTCTTGCTGAGTTCTTTCTACCATTCTTTTGGTCCTTTTGGAGAGCTATCTATATGAGCATTATCTCATCACGCTGCAAGCACATTTTGTCCATGGGTAACACATATATTCTTATCCCTGACAAGGGCTCCAAGCGAAGGAGAATACCCAGGTTCCTCTATGAGTAGCTAAGCGATTGTCCTTAAGTTTCTCCTCTTGCTTCAGTGTCAGTCTGCTGTGGCCCACAGCTCCAGGGCTCACAATACAAGCTGATCCGGTGACTTCACTGAGCCCCCTTTTCTTGGTCTGAGATGAGGAAAAGATACCCCAGCCTTCCTTTTGCCCTGCTGAGACTCAAAGGACGCCTCATCCTCTCACCCCAAATATTTAGACCCTTAACATGGAAGGGGAAAAATAATTGCAAAAATATTTTTGAATGTCCTTTCCAAGTCTCAATTTAGCATCCTACATTAGATATGGGAGGGTGACCTGCTATGGTTTTGGAATCTTGATGGAAGCTGAGACCAAAGCTGAAGACGACAGTGATTCCATTTAAACATACCATTAAACGTATTAACCCACATTCTTTGGCATTCTTAAAAGTAGCAAGTAAAAGTTCTGGATTCATGCTAAAATGACCACCTAAGACAATGTCCTTGACCACAGATTGTCAGCTTGGATAATGTCCTCGGGCACAAAGCAGATTGCCACTCACGGATTCTTGATTTAGTCTAATTAGAATGGATATGAATGTCCTCAGCTTCGTTTCTGAATCGGTAGCATTTGTAAAAGTAGGAAATAAATAATGAACCTATTAGTGCTTCCATAGACAGACCATTTTCTAATGAAAGACCACTTAGATGGGTCATACTATGGAGGACAGACCTTTGATTCATTTGCCCTTTATTCTAGGAAAGGGAAAAAATTTAGAGTGTGAAAACATCAAATAATGCATTGGCATTCATAGCAGGATGCTGGCATTAACAAAATTTACAATGTTTTTGAAGAGAGGTAATGAGAACTTTTCTGCAGCTTCAGTGGCAATGCATAATACAGCACAATGAAAAATGATGTTTTAATTTTCATGCATGACCTCCGCCAGATGTGTTAATCCTATGCTAGACCCCATAATTCTCCAACTGTTTGGGGTGAAAGGAAAATGATATTTTATATCTTTCACAGATAGATCATTTATCCTGGGGAATCTAGAGGCTGGGAGAATCTATTCCCGTGTGAAAGAGTAAGGACCATGTGGCATAATCCAGCTGTTTCACAATTGAATAAGATATTAAACAACAGATTATTCTACCAGGTTCTAAATGTAAGAGCATAGCTTGCCTTTAAAACTAGATTCGAATGATACAAAATTATTAAAACTGGATTGCATTTTTCTGAGATAGTGTTGAAATAGTTAAAATTTTAAAGATATTTAGTTTTCACAAAAGGCTACTATAAAGGATAGATAGCAGTTTCTGGGTAGATAGGGAAGTCAGGGTGATAAAAGACAGATGAGTGCCGACAGATCTAACGTAGGATGTGGAAGTCACTTGCGATTTGCTTCGTTATCACGCTGAAGGCAATAAAAGGCCGCTTTAGAGACTGGGGTGAGAAATAGATAGGCCACAGGATTATTTAGGATTACCCATCACATCTGGAGGCAAAGTGGGATACAGAGGTCACCAGGAGCTTGCAGGTGAACAGCAGGCGCGCAGGATGACCCGAGGAAGAGGGACAAGTAGGGCAGAGATGAGAATTATTGTGCAGAGAGGAGTAAGGACACTGGAGAAAATGCGAGATGTCCACGTGTGCATGTAGTTACAGCGACTTCTTGGTCTCTCTCTCAGGCCAGGTGGTGAGAATGTCGCCTTGTCTGAAGCCATGGTGGAGCTGGCGATAAAGTTTTCTAAATGATGATGTCTTCATTGTTTCAATGATAAAGGCCATCTAAATCAGTAGTATCTATACTGGATGTATGTTAGATCAAACTTGGGAACCTTAAAGAAGCACCGATGCTTGTGACCTATGCCCAAATATTTTAATTTCACTAATTTGTGAATGATCCCAGGCATAAGTTTTTTTATGAAAGCCCTCCAAGTGATTTTAACGTAGAATTAGTGTTGAGAACTACTGCTGTAGCTGAGAATAAAAAAAGGTAGAGAGTGAATTATCTGGCAAAATATGCACATGAGATGTGAAAAATATCTCTCCCCGGGTGACCGTATAGCATTACTTAAACTGTTGACTGTCAAGTCTTTGATGTGCCTAAGCCCTGGCCTCTTTTTCTCAGCATGAGCACTGACATGGTCCATGAGGGAGTGAATCAGAGAGACACCCAAACTCATCCCTAGCTTTTTCATCATGAAGACTTTCACGCATGAAAACCAGATGTAGATCAGAAACTCAAATGCCTATAGAAGTCATTTGGGAAATCAGTATGCAAGCAGCCTATGAGTCAATAGAAAGGAACAAGTGTGGGAACTGGAACATTCTGGACACTATAAAATGGGGTACTAGTCACTCAGCTCCCACTGACAGTAGCCACGTGGGCTTACAGCCCAACATCACCACATCTTTTAATTTTTCAAAAAGTAGCAAGAACTTGGATTTTTATGTGAAAATTTTGGTTGCTGGAAACATTAATACAATGCATTTTGAACACTGGTGGCCAAACCAAGCACACCTGTGGTCTTAGCACGGCCAGGGAGATAACAATTTGAGACCAGTGTTCGCCAGTGATCTCTGTGTGTGTCTTAAATTATGGTCCTTGATCCATATGCATAAAAATCACTCCAGATTTCTGAATTTGCTGAGATGCCTCTAGCCTGTTCCCATGAGTACTGTCTACTGTTCTTTCAGGTCACAACCCTTGCTCGCATGACTCAAAAGCAGCCTTTAGAAAAGTCTGCAATTCAGTCAGTTATGTAGTTGTTCTTTTTGCAGGGAGAAATATGTTCCTCTTGTCTCAAAATGATTGCAAATACTGCTCCCATTCATTCTCAAAAGAGAAAGTTGAGAAGATAAATTATATAGTTACCCTTCTATGTGTGATGACTAAAAAACAGCAGCAACAAGTACTTGTGAGTTTGGTGTTTAGCTGTTTTTCTACTGACCTGACTAAATTAGTTGAATATTGTGACTCTTCAAATGGTAGAGCGTGAAGGGCAAGCTATCCTTGCTAGAAACACAAATACCGGGCAGCAGACGGCGGACACTCTCGCTGTTGTCCTGCCCATTGAGGCCCTTCGTGGTGTATCTTTCCTTTAATAAATCCACCTCTCTTAAGTCACAAAAAAAGAAATACAAATATGGTAACGATACTTGTGTAGGCAAAAGATTTAGGTTAGTGATCCTTTCTTTATTGAAAACACATGCCAATCCTATACTTTTTAAGGAAAGACAATACATTTATTTTTTAAAATGATTTCGTTAGTGATCCTTTCTTTATAATGACAACACATACCAATCCTATACTTTTTAAAAGAAAGACAATACATTTATGTTTAAAATATGTTTCTGAGTATGCTTTATCATATTATATGAAAATATAAGATCAGGAAACAAAAAAATAATAATCTCTCTTCCAGGAGGTGGAGCTTAATTCAGTTCTCCTTGCATATGGGGCTGAACATAGTCACCCACTTCCACCAAGTCAAGCATGGAAAGGAAAAGCCTGTCTGACGTCACCTTGACCTAGCAATCCAGGCTAACATCACCAATGTAAATTGTGCTGATATTGTCTACCTGTTGGTATAATGGGATGAAAAGGGCATTTCATCTCCTTAGCACATAATCATGAGAAACATCTCACAACCCCAAATCAGTGAATATTTTACAAAATACCTGACCAGGAATCTTCAAAAGCATGAAGGTCCCAAAAAACAGAGAAAGACTGGGATACTGTCACAGACCAGAGGTGACTCAGGACACAATGCCAATGTGGTATTGCAGATGAAGTCTTGGAACAGGAAAAGTGGAGAAACTGGGGAAATCTGAATTCACACTTTAATTTAGTTAACTAAATGTCTTAGTTTTAAGTCTAATGTCTTGGTTTTGATCAATGCACTGTGGTTTGTGATATGATAGGTTAATATTAGGGGACACTGGATGACAGGGGTGTAAGTGCTTCCTTACTATCTTTGCAATATTTTCATACCCAACACACTATTCCAAAATTAAAAGTTTATTATGAGAAGATAACATTCTTACTCACTGTTCTTAAATATGGAAATATCCTTAAAATGATGACTTGTAGATATGTACCTGAATTGTGCACTCCCTATAACCTAACCTTCAGGGCAGACAGTGATGATATTGGAAGAAGGGGCACTGTTTTGACTTGCTAATGCTCACCTGTGTCTTGTTCCTGGTAGTTGCTAAATAAATTCTTGTTACACGAATAAAAGCATCATGTTTGGTTTCTGTTTAATTTGTAAATTCAGCACACGGGACTCTACATATCATATGTTCACATAATTTGGAACATCAGACTTCATTCAAAACATAGAGTTAACTACCAGGATCAAAGCATTATTTCATGAATTACTCTTTCAAATATACACATCAGGGAAAAAGTTAAGCAAAATA
This sequence comes from Cephalopachus bancanus, assembly GCA_027257055.1. Taxonomy (NCBI): domain Eukaryota; kingdom Metazoa; phylum Chordata; class Mammalia; order Primates; family Tarsiidae; genus Cephalopachus; species Cephalopachus bancanus. The sequence continues at coordinate 3,346,384 of JAPVLO010000018.1, read as the reverse complement.
GTATTAAGAAATATGATGATTAGAAGTTAATTTTAAAAATCTCAGAATAAGATTTGAAGAAATGAGCTAAATGCAATGCACACTTTTCTCTAAAATCTGTTGTAGCCACAGATTTATTCTCTGACATAAAGGAAGTGATTTTTCTAAGTGTCTACAATTCTTATCTTGAAGTGTATCCCACTGAAGGATGACTGCCTCCAGCCTGCTTGGAATTAAAATCCTTCCCCTTGATTTGGCCTTATATAGCAACAGCTTTCTTTGTTCCAGTTGTCAGAGACTCCTAATAAAAGCGTTGGATCTTAGTTTACCTCTGGACTTGTTTTCTCTATGGATGGAGCAAAAATGGAGGTCACAAACATGTAATTCATCAGCAGCTGACCCCCATCACTGTTTTTGTTCTTGTTGTTGAAATAAACATGATCCTAACTGTTTAGGAAAGAAACTGATAGAACCTTTTAAAATTCTCCCTTATTTTTTGTTTTTGAAATCTCAGGTGTCTTCTTTGCTAGTTTTTCCAGAAATGAAACTAGCATTGAATTTTTCAATCCTCTTTAGAAATTACTTGAAACTTGTCTCTAAAACTACTTGAAATTCTGAAAAGAAAAAAAAAAGAAATCCCAGCGGTGATTTGTATTCTTCCCCAGTAAACCATTTTTAAATAGTTATGAGAAGATTATTGCTTTGTATATGTATTTTTAAATTCCTGCATTTTGCCATATCCAAAATACAATTTTAAATCATCAAAGGAAAAGGGTTGGTCCCTTTGAAACCCAATGTGTCAGCAAAAATACGCAAATTGCAAAAAGGCTAAAATTGCTGGACTAGCAGCAGAAAGAAATTATTCAATACTAACAGAGCTATTCTTTAGTAAGGTAGGGAACTCAGTCGTGTGGGCAGTTTCAAAGACACTATCGTGTCACAAACATGCAGCTTAATTTTGGCTGGCAACTAGAATGCCCAGCTAGCTTATTCACAGTTGGAAATGAAGAGTCATGAGACTGGGATTAAGAAGGAAGACACCAAGGAGGCAAGTAAAGCAAAAAAATGCTTTCATTGTGAAGATGAAAGAGTTTGGGGTCCAAAAAATATATTTCTCTTTAGTCTTTTTTAAAAAGTTAAACCCTCAAAAGAAAAGTAATAAAAATAATGTTTTAGGCACTGTATGGCTCCTTGAATATCAGCTTTGAAGATACTCTATGTGAGAAGACAGAAAATTAAAACCCTTGAAGAGGCTGACTCAAAGAGATCTGTGGACCCCTGATGAGGAAGGTTGACATTTCTCCCCATTCTCCTCAAAGGAGGTGTGGTGCTTTTGGCTCCCAAGGAACCGAGAAACACGGTGACTGGGTGTCCTCATTGCCTCCTAGTGGACAGAACAGGGAGACAAGGGAACAATGGAACTCACTGTAGGTCCCTCAGCAGGGGAATGGCTGTCTGCTGCATCTACATTGGCAACCACCCTCCCCACCCTGGGGTAGAGAACACTTGACTTTCCAAAACCTGAAAAATGACCACCATCTAGTATGGAGCACATAAGACCTGGAAGTCTCCAGAGAAGAAAAGCCACACATTATGATGTCATGTGTTAGAGTGAGGAGATTTAGGTAGAACAATCTACACACGACCAGTGAAACAAAGATTGTATGAGTGATAGCCTGAATGAAAAAAAAAATGTGTATTTGAATCACTTCAGTGATTCAGATTCAAGTGTAGAACCTAAAATATGATTCCCTACTAAACAATGCATTTTGAGTCCCAATCAGAAGCTTAACATATCAAGTGCAAAAAATCTTTGAGCTACTTAGCCAAAAAGACACATAGATGATAATTATGGGGTCAAAGATAAGAAATCTAAATTGCAGATCCAGAAAATCAGAGTTCTTGGAAGAAGGAAATAAAAAAAAACTTACGGATTAGAGATAATAATTAAACACATAATAAAGGTAATTTTCCTTTATTATGTGTTTAATTATTATATAGTTCTAAGCCTTTAGTTTGAAAGTGTCTGGGCATGGATTGTGGTCAAACACAATCATCACCATCATCTTACAGGATAGGGAGGACTAAAAATATTTCTAGAAATTCTTTGACATTGCTTCCATTAAAAAGTGGAGCTGTATTTTCCTCCTTGTGAATATAGGAATGTAGACTGACCTTAGAAACTTGCTTCTGATTGTTAGAATGGGTCGAGAGTGGCATTGTGTGGTTTTGTAAGTGAGATCATTAAAAATCATATAACTTCTGCTGGTTCTCTCTCTCTCTCCCCCTCCCTCCCTCCCTCTCTCTCTCTCTCTCTCAGAACTTGTGATTTTAAAAGTCCATTAGGAATCACCACACTGCTTTCCAAAGAGGTTGAACTAGCTTGCTCTCCCACCAACAGTGCGGAAGCATTCTGTTTTCTGGGCACCTGCTGTTTTTTTGATATATTAATGATGGCCATCCTAACTGGGGTAAAGTGGTATCTTATTGCAGTTTTGATTTGCCTTTCTCTGATGATTAGTGAGGCTGAGCAGTTTTTCATGTATCTGCTGTCCGCTTGTATATCTTCTTTTGAAAAGTGTCTGTTCATGTCCTTTGCCCACTTTTTAATAAGGCTGTTTGCTTTTTTCTTTTCAGTTTGTTTGAGCTCCGTATAGATCCCGGATGATAGGCCTTTGTCAGATACACAATTTGCAAATATTTTTTCCATTCTGTGAGTTGTCTCTTTACTCTCTTGGCTTCTTTTGCACAGCAAAAGCTTCACCCTTCAGATGATCTGGCAATCCCTCTCCTGGGAATATACCTGGAGGAACATAAATTGTTCTACCCAAAAGACACCTGCATACACATGTTTATAGCTGCACTATTCACAAGAGCAAAAACACAGAACCAACCCTATTGCCCATTGAATGAGGACTGGATAAAGAAAATGTGGTACATATACATGATGAAGTATTATGCAGCCAAAAAGAACAAAATCATGGACTTTGCAGCAAGTTGGAAGGAGTGAGAGACCATCATACTTAGTGATCTACCACAGAAAAAAAGAACTGAATACCGCATGTTCTCACTCATAGTGGAACCTGAACATTAATCACAATAGCACAAAGGGAGGGATCAGCAGTCACTAGACACTGCCAGGAGGGAAGAAGGGGCATGTAACAACACAAAACGTACCTGTTCCCAAGCTAGAAGAAATGAGGGCCAGTTGGAGGCCCAGATTTCACCTGCATGTGACCTATTTGTGTAGCTAATCCTTACCTGTATCCTACATCTCTATGACAAAATAAAATTAAAAAAAATTAAGTCTAGCTCCCTGAAGGAGCCAGGCTAGAGAGACCATATAGAGAATATCAGAAAGGAAGAGAAAGATGCCTGCAGAGAGGCTCAGCTAGACTCCTGTTTGACTTTTCCAGTTATCAACTTCCCAGCATCCACAGGTGGGTGAGTAAGCCTGCAGATGATTCTTGTCCCCAGACTACCAGAAAACCCAGACAATACCGAATTGAGCCAGAATGGTTGATCCTAAATTGAGCCTTGCCCAAAATGCAGATTAGGGGCAGAATACATGCTGCTGGTTTTTGGAGTGGTTTGCCATGCAGCCATAGTGAGTAGAATAGGTACTGTTAAGCTAATGAAAATATAGCTACACAAATAAAACACCAGACATACTGTAAATTTATGATTGTCATCAATGGATGCTAAGACATAGAGTTAACAAATGTATTAACCACTGAGGGAAAATGATCCTAACAATTCTGCAAGATATCATGCACTCGCAGGACAAAATACTGGGATGTACAAGAATTCTAAAGTATAATCACTTAAGAAAATTAGTAAATGACACTAATCAAACAACAAAGGAGGCAGAATGAAGATGTAGACACAGGGAAAGATGAAAGAGAAAAGAAACAGTTGTGATCAGGAATATATATATATATATATATATTTTTTTTATTTTTTTTGAGTTGGAGTCTCACACTGTCGCCCAGACTGGAGTGCAGTGGCCGCTCCCGGCCACCGCAGCCTCGACCTGCTGGGCTCCGGCGATCCTTCCGCCTCAGCCTTCCGAGTAGCCGGAATTACAGGCACGCGCTGCCATGCCCGGCTGATTTTTTTTTGATTTATTGTAGAGATGAGGTTTCGCTGCCCAGGTGGGTCTCGAACCCTCAGGCTCAGGCAATCCACTCACCTCAGCCTCTCAAAGGCGTGGGATTACAGGCTGAGCCACCGAGCCCGGCTAGGAATATATATTTTACAAATATACAATTAAATATACAGAAGGGTTTGCTTTCAAAAAATGTATAATGCCGCTGCTAAATAAGATTTTTGAAACAGGAAAAATTGATGCTGAAAGGAACACATTTGAATGATGAGTCATCTTAGGTAAAATTAAGAGTTGTAGGGAAGAGGAAAATACCAAGAAATAAAAGCTTTCTAAAATAATAAGAGAATGAAAAGAAAAGAGAGAGGAGGAAAAAAGTCTCAACGAAAATATCTCATGGGCCCTAACTTAGTCATTTAGCAAAATAATAAGCACTTTAAAAAATTATAGTACATAAATAATTATATAATCATTGACTGTGAGAGAAAATTAAGGGAAGGCAGCCACTAAGAAAATAGAGCACAGAAAACTTTTCAAAATAGCAATGGGAAAAATGCACAAACCAGTGAAGAGAAAAAAGAAAAAAAGAGACACATTCAATAAAAATCAAATAATCACCATACAGTAAGACTATTTCTTTAACTCTGACCCGTTTAAGTGTTATATAATTAGAGCTAACTAATTAAAACTCTCATATGCTATTTATAAACAATATACTTAAAACAAGTCACAATGAAAAACTTAAAAGAGAGACTAAATAAATGGAGAGAGAGAGAGAAAACGAATGAGTAGAATGGAAGTATAAATATCAGGTTGGTTACATTCAAGACAGAACTTTCTAAATAAGAGACAATGAGTATTTTTTAAAGATAGAAGTATAATTTCGAAGGTTTCATAAAGCTGCTTGTATAAAAACACAAGGCAGTTAATTATACAAAGTAAAAAATATAAGTAATGAAAAAACAACCTGCTTAAAATATAGCTAAAGAATTCATTTCCTCCTCCAATTTTAGAAAGGCTCAACTACTTTTGTGCCTCCCAACGTCCCCTTCTGCCACTGAGAGCATCAGCTTCATCCGAAATGCTTCTCAAAAGACCTGGAGCCCAGATGCTCTTTACTTCCAACTAACGCTACCTCTTCCTTTGTATCCCTGGTCAATGGTAGTGGAAGTCCAAGTGAGATCCTTGAGGTACACAAAGCCGATTATTTTCTGGGGTGGAGCTGGAGAGAGGGGTTGATAACACCAGTGTGCTCCTTTCTTAAAAACTCACCCTGGCATATATGATTGAGAAGAATAAATCAAATTTGTTTAGACAGATGCTCTTGGAGAGCCTATGATCCCTCTCTTGCCCAGCTTTTGGCATTTAGTGATGATGCTTTCTAATTCTCTGCAAAATGTAATATAGCAAAGTTTCAATTAATGGCAACATAGGGACTATGCCCATTAACTAAATGTCACTTTTATCTTAACATTTACTGAGAGATTTTATTGATTTTTTTTGCTACCTTGGGCTTATTGATACATTTTAATAAAGACATATTTCATCTCTCCTTGAGGGCTGACTATATAAGCTCAGACGTGTTGCTTTCGATCTTAGAACCAAATGTATACTGGTTCCAAGATAGCCTAAAAAGTTGCCTATATTATTTATCACTAAATTGTGAAATACTTTTATATGAAAAGTGGATAAGAATTCCAAATAAACTGCAGAGCAGACATTACATCATTGCTAGTAAAAAATACTGATTTCAGCCGGGCTCGGTGGCTCAGCCTGTAATCCCGTGTCTTTGGGAGGCTGAGGTGAGTGGATTGCCTGAGCCCGCGGGTTCGAGACCCGCCTGGGCAGCAAGACCTCATCTCTACAATAAATCAAAAAATCAGCTGGGCATGGTAGCGCATGCCTGTAATTCCTGCTACTGGGAAGGCTGAGGCGGAAGGATCGCCGGAGCCCAGCAGGCGAGGCTGCGGTGGCCGGGAGCGGCCACTGCACTCCAGTCTGGGTGACAGAGTGAGACTCCAACTCAAAAAAAATAAAATAAAATAAAAAATACTGATTTCTCCGAGAAAATTTTTTTCAGTGGACTTTGTTCTTGGTTTGTGACTCCTGGGAGTTTCCGAAGTCAGAAAAAAACAAAAAGATTTGGTGACTTTTTCCAGAAGTAGGATTTCTTTTCTCTCTTTTTTTTTTGGGTTTTGTTTTGTTTTCCTCTTCTTCTTCTTTTTCTTTTTTTTAAATTTAAGAACAATAAGCAGTTGTTCTCCTTTTCCTGTCTTTGGAAGAAGCAGAGCCTACTAACAAAATTGAGGGTAGTCAGTCACTCTTCTTTTAACACAAGGACTAGTGGGTTACTGTCTCCTGTATGCATGTCACTGAGTCAATGTACTGGACTCTGTCAGGACAAAGGGACTGGGAAAAGCTGACAAAGGAAGACAAGGCAGGAGCAGGATGGCAAAGGTGTGTAAGCTTTTTATGCTTCTGGGAAGCAATGCAAGCGCTTGTCTGGGTTTAAATGATCGTTGCAATACTTAGTTGTAAAAAACGAAGAAGACTGTGTCTAAAGAACAGAAATGTCACTTTAATAACTGAAGGTGACAGAAAAATGTGCAGATTCAGTCTGAGTTGCCACAAAGATGACTGCTATTCAGCAGACAAAAGGTGAGTGGTGGATAACCGATCAGTGTTGGTAAAAGTTATTGAAAAAATAAAATGGTTCCATGTTTATATTCCTATAAGTTAAAACTTTTCAAACTGACCATATGTCTTTGCATACTTTCTCTTGTGTTTTGTCTCTTTGCCTTAATCATAAGTGTCAAAACAATGCTGATTAATTGCAGTCGGTGAATGAGTTCCACATCTTTGAGGTTTAATTGGTCATTGATATGTGGAACGGCATCTTCAATGGATAGACAGATTACTTCCATCAGTCATTAAAAAAACTAAGACCTCAGGAAGGGCAGCATGTAGTTTACTGGATTATAAGGATAGCAAAAATATAGAAAAATTACTGCAAGGGGAAAGAAGCTAAATTTGTCAATGTAAGATAGAATTAGGCAAACTTTACAGGTCAGTGTGTGTGTGTGTGTGTGTGTGTGTGTGTGTGTGTGAGTGTGTGTGTGTGTAACCTTAATAGCATTTCTCAGCTATATTAAAGGGAAATGAGCTAGGCAAGGAACTGATTTTTAAGTTGTGCTTATCAGCTAATATAGAAAAAATGACTCAATTTAAAATCTAAGGTGAAATCAATGGTGTCTAAGTTGGTAACACATCTGTAATCTGGGCCAGGCCCTTAGTATTTTGCTGTGTTTGATCTAAATTCAATAAATGTTTTTGAACTTTTTGACAGAGTTTCATCATGCTATCATGATTCCTCGCTGGTTCAGGGCACCTGATATCAAGTCTTTTACTTTGATGCCCCAGAAGTTTGTTCATATCTCCTGGTCCAAGTGTCCTGTTTCTAGATATAACTGCTTTCTAGGGGGATTTTTTAGCCAGATATTTTAGCAATTATATTATTTTATATAAGATGTTCTCTACCGAAAATTATACCTGTGATAAATTTCGCAAATCCTGCCCTGGAAATAATTGCTCATACAAGGTAATATTTAAAAAAGTGAAACAATTTTCTTTTCATGTCTTACTTTCATTATGTGTGTTCACATGTGCACTAATTTCCAAGTTATGAATTTCTCAGTGATAATATTTTTATATAAAATTACGTTAAATAAATTATGAGAAACATATAGATATGCCGATGTGATTTGAAGAAAGATACTGACTTTCATCTTATTGTAAAAAATCTCTACCTTAGTAATTCATTTTCAGATATATGCTAGTCACACTGATACGTTTTTAGGATGAATTTCTACAGATATATTACTTTATCTGTAGTGTAACCATCATCAGCTGCAATGTTAAGACATGTTAAAAAACAAGGCCTCAAAAGAATTCATTGTTGAATTTTCTCTGATAACCTGATTTAAGTTAAATGAGGAAAATGAGACACATAAAATAATTCTTCTATGTACTCAGAAATGATTTTCCAAATTTCACTGAAATAAAAGTATACCTCCTAGAGAGACCATAGAAATTTGAGCTATTTAAGAATACCATTTACTCAGAAATTTATAAAGCAAGAGAATTTGCTAAAAAATAATTTTAAAAATAGAGCAATCAAACTGTATTTGTTTATATCACATAATTATAATTCGTGCAGAGGATGAAAATGATCAGAACTAATGTAATGATCGTTCACATAGTAAAGCTCTCAGGATTGCATGAGGTATCGTTGTCAGTGCTTTGCTGGCCATGTGCACGTTCAATCCTAATAACAGTCTTAGGAAGTTGATATGCAGACATGATAGAGCAGCTTGTCCTGGCTCAGAAGAGCCAGCAACCACATTTTCAGGAAATTTTAAGGTTCTGTTAAGGCCAGGAAACAATATCTCAACATGAAGTCCCGGCGGCAGCCTCAGAAGCAAAAGGTTTTCTCTTACCTTCTCCTGGCCTCCTGTCTCTGAGTCTCACCCTCCCCCCAAGACCAGGTATAGGAATTAGAGTCCTTCTTCCCTGAGTTGAACCAGAGAAACCAACCTTTTCCCAAATGCCAGCCATGACACTGAAAGATATTCCATGTAAAAACTGGCCATAAAGAATTTATCTGATCTACCTTGTTTGACTGTAAGTCACAAGACCCGCATTCCAGAGAGGGCCCTGCCCGACCTCCAGATGGAAGGAATAAGGGAATGCGTGTTCAGACAGGCCAAGAAGGATGTAGACCAGCAGGCCTTGCTGGGTTTCTACGTTCAGACTATTAGCATTAGATCATACCCTTTTTGCCCAACCATATTTCCTTACAGCTATTCATGCTTGTTGAACCCAAGCGTAAAAATGGACACTTTCTCCAGTGTCTTTGTGTCTTCATTTTGAAAGCTCCTGTGTCTACACATTGAATAAACTTACATGCCTTTTCTCCTGGTCTGCAACCTGACTCACATCAGTGATTTGTCAGTGAAATTTCATTGCCTCACATTTGACGGATATCTTGTTGTTAATTTGAATTTGGCAATGATGGTATTATTTATGCCATGGACATTGATAAACACTGCAAAGTAAAGTATTCTTTCCCTCAGAGAGCCAGTTGTCAAACATTTTCCAGCACACCCCTGGGTAGATACTATTGCTATTTCTAGTTTATAAATGAGAGAATTGAGATATAAAGGAGTTAAGTACATTTCCCAAAGGCACAAAACAACACCAGAGATAATTTAATCCAGGTAGTCTGCTCTCCAGCTTCTGTAAGTGGAAGACTTGTGAAATTCTGAGAAAAGACCTTGTCAATCTAGGCTGCAACTGGCACTCTACAGAAAGCCTATGCCTTTCCCTTCTCAATGGAGAGCAGTTGTTTCTAACATGCGATGAGGACCTGCCCATGGCTCGGAAAGGATCTAGTGGAAACATTGTTGGTTCACAGGAGACTTCATTCCCAAGGCCATCGTTCAGGGTGGCACCCCTCTCTGCTGGATGACACCAAACGCCTTTCTCTAGGTTGACCCCCTCAAATCTGTGCTTCTCCTAGCAGTCACAGAACTGTTCAAAGCACAAGTCTGGTCATGTCACTTGATGTGTAAATGCTTTTAAAGGGTCTCCGTGATTCTCAGAATCAAGGCCAAATATTCTGGTCCTTAGCCATGCGGCTTTTGCTCACCGTGACACTTAATTCTTATCACTTTTGCAGTTGTGTACACTGAGCTGTCTGCAGTTCCTCAGGTGTCTTCTTCGGCCTCTGCAGTGTCGTTGTCTCTCACGTCTCCATGTCTTGGCACCTTTCATGAGGTCTAGCAGGCCCTGAGCATTCCTAGGTTTCCAGGCCAGCCTGTGGAACAACGGGAACATTTTCTGCATATTAACAGTGCAGTTTGACAAATATTTTACACTTTGTGTATACATATATGTAGATGTATATATATAACATATTCATATCTATATAGTTTTATTCTGTTACATAAAGTACAGTGGTTTAATAAATAGTATCCAGTACTTTCTCATTCATAAGTATAGATTTCTGTTTAGGTAATTTGCATTTATATTTATTTTGGTTCCTCTTCTTTCTTTCTATCGACCTTCTACTCCCCAAAATATTGAATTTCAGACAAATATGGAAGCATGCAGTACCAGAGAAAAATGATTTCCAACCTCTATTTCCTGTGACTGCATTCCATTTTTAATATCGCGGCTACAAAAAAATGGACCTTTGAGCCTGAGGTTCATTTTTGCATTTCAATGTGACTGACATTATTATTCAGCAATATCGACGGAATCAAATAAAAGACTAAACTTTTCATTCAATCAACAGAAAAATTACGTTTGTCTGCTCTGTGTTCTCAGTTTTTTTATACTGTTGCCTGAAATTTCCAGGTATCTAAGTACTTAGATTTTAATATGTAGATGCAAGAAGACAAAAGCTGTTAATAAAAGACATTCACAGAAAACGTCTGCATGGCCAACAAACATCTCATCCAAGTAAATGCAGTGCTCCAGAGCCATCCTAATTTTTATTTATTTATTTTATATTTTTGAGTTGGAGTCTCCCTCTGCCGCCCAGACCGGAGTGCAGCGGCCGCTCCCGACCCCCGAAGCCTCGACCTGCTAGGCTCCGGCGATCCTTCTGCCTCAGCCTTCCGAGTAGCCGGAATTACAGGCGCGTGCTGCACGCCCGGCTGATTTTTTGATTTACTGTAGAGATGAGGTCTCGCCTGCCCAGGCGGGTCTCGAACCCGCGGGCTCAGGCAATCCACTCACCTCAGCCTCCCAAAGGCGCGGAATTGCAGGCTGAGCCACGGAGCCTGGCTTGAGTCACCCTAATTTTTAACATTTACAGGTGAGAGAAGGAATATGATGGGCAAAGGATCTCAAGGGCTGCTGATGTGAGTCATCTTACATCTGGGTTGTGGGATCAGCAGGGACTATCAGTTCCTTGGTGTTTTTCAAGAGCAGATTTATTTACCTCATGTCATCTGTAAACACATGTAACAGACACATTTTGGTCACACACACAAACTGAATTTGCAATTAAAGGAAAGGAAAGCAACGTAAAAATAGGAGGCTGAGTACTCAGATGAGTACCCAACACGAGTTTTAAATTAAAATTAAGCAATAAATTAAGCCTTTTTCCTCCATGCAAAAATGCTCCTCTGAAGAACCCCCTTTAAAACATTTACTGCTACCTTATAATGGGAAATATGAGTACAGTGAACTGGAATGCTGAGTTTTTAGGGGCAGGAAAGAAAAAAATGCAAGAATAGACAAAAAGTGACTTCTCAGGAATCATGGCTAACTTTATCTACACATACTCAACTCTGAAGATAATTTCTCCCTCTAAATTCAAGAAAGATTTTAATGTTGTCTCCATTTCACCTGAAGAACAAAATCATATTCGAAAAAGTTGTTTAAAGGCTGGAAGGAATCTGCCTTTGAATTTATAGTGGATTTTGCATATCTTGAGATTTTAACTTGCTGCAGGTGAAATAGCAAAATAGGAAAGGAACGACCACAGCCATAAAACGCAGCTGATGAAAAACTGTATTCAAGGTATGAAGTCTCCACATTATAAGAACTAGTCATGAAGCGGTTTCAGGGTCTGTACAATGAGCACATTGCTTCTGATGTTGCCACAGGGCAGTGTGGGCCTGTGTAGAAAGGAGACATAGGGAGTGTGGATTCAAGGAAATTCAGAACAGGCAGAAGTGAAGAAAAGGACCCTGACTGTCACTGAGCCTTCACTACAACTAAAATGAGGAAATTTATAAACTATATTTAGTAAACACATATACACACACTTTTATTTGAGTTTTTTCACGTGCGTGTGTGTGCGTGCATGCATATGCCTGCACGTCTGAAGGGAGAGACTGTCCCCATGTCTACACCTATAAACTTGTTCAGTTTTACATTCCCGCTGTGGCCAGAGCAGCAAGCAAGCTCAATTTTAGGAGTTTGCTTATATACATCATCTGTGGCAAAAGATCATCAGTGACAAAAGACAAAGATTCAAAAATAAAAGAACACATTTGAGGTACTTAAAATGCAAAATCAATAGAATCGAGCAACTAACTCACTGTGGAAACTGAAAAAGCCATCCATGGCCCGTAGTCGGTGTTTCAGGCATGGGTAGGTCAGCAGGCATTTATCCCCTTAACAAAAGTAGAGAATATAAGGAGAGGAGGATGAGGCTTATTAGGAGGAATCTCCCCCCGCAAAATGGAAATATCTTTGGGAGAGCAGCTCCCTGGCAGTACAGACTTTACCCACTAGGTGAGTGTTCTAGGAGTCCATCAGCATCAGTGTACACCTAGGGTGCTGTGAGAGATTGCGTTTGGCTTCAGGGATTTTTTCTGGAGAATCTTTCGGCATGTTTGCCCATTTCAAGATGGGTGGTTTGCAAATACACCTGCCCACACTGCCCTGAGTGTTCGAGAGTTTTTGAGCCCAAACGGTAAGACCCTTATGTCCCACCCTTCCCATTCATCTGATCTTGCTCCCAGCAACGTTGCTTCCCTGGATGAGAAAAGTCCTCAGATGGAAACACCTTGCTGAGATGGAAGAGGTGAAACAAAAAAACGGCAGAAACACTCAAAGACATCAAAATTGATACGCTCAGAAGCTGTTTTGAGTTGTGGAAAAAGCATCTCGATGGGTGTATTGCGTCAAACGGAGATTCTGAAGGTGACTGAGATTTGAACATGCAAGAACAGATGAGCAACTTTTTATAAATAAATTCCAGTTTTGGGGGGAGGTCTACCCCTGTAAATGGGGAGAGTATGATTTTGTTCATTTATTCAACATCACTCTATTAAGATTCTATTTTGAGCTGGGCAGCGTGCTGAGCACTGACTGTATAGACATGGTCCTTGCTCTCAAGCAGCTTATTATACTCAAGTCATGGCAATTAATGGAGAATTGAATATCAACAAAAGCATGCCACATGTGAGAACAAGTCTAATCACAGGGTCATTTAGTGGCTTAAATCAGTAACCCCGAACATTTTCCTTTCTAAGAGACTTCTGAATGGTAGAATTTGGATGGAACATCTCAACTGGCTACACTGAATTTATATTTATTGCATGACCTTGGAGTTCCTTCTGGAGATCGGAGGCCAATTTTTGTCAATTTGCAATATACAAGATGTTTTTATTTTTAGGCCAGGTCACACGAAGATTAGCAAATCTTTGCTTCAGTAAATTATATCTTGATCATGATGGTGGTCTGTTAAGGTAAACATTCCCTCTACCTATGATCAACAAAGCAAAATACATGCTCACTATTAGGCCATATCATATATGTTGATCAAAATTTGATGGTTCATCTGTGGAAGGGCTACAACATTCCATTTGTTCTTTGGCAGACCTATTGAGGGATTCTGGTTGAAATGCCCTTAGATCATTTACACCTACTTTTTTCCTTGATTACTCGTTAAATAAACAAGTTTTTAATTGCAATTTGTACCAGAAATAAATCAGCCTGGACAAGACAGGTGAATTTTACTCACCAAAAAGACACCCTTCCCACTGCACATCAATGAACTATAATTCTGGATTACACTGTAGGTTGAGAATAGCTGACACAAGTCATTTGTGGAAAATTTGATCAGCTGTGTTACGCTGGTAAAACAAAGATTTTGTGCTTTCCTATGTCGAGATAACAGAATTGTGGTGATTTTATGTTACCATTTCACTACAGGGACCTGTCTGGGAAGTCAGCAGGCTGTTCTTGATGAAGCCTGTGTTTCAGCTTTCAAACTGCATTTCTGAAGGTTGGGAAATGTGGGTGCGTTTACAATGTGCCACTCCGACTTCAGTGTAGATCAGGTCCCAGTGAACAGGCAGAGGCAGCAAGTGTATCATTCTGCTACTGGATGAAAGGATGTCCTCCTTAAGTTATAGCCTCAAGTTAAATGACACCCTTGTACGATTATTAGTGAGAAATAAAGAGCGTGTAGCAGAGTTGACTGTCTCTGCTCCTTAATGTTCTGTTGCAACTTTGGAGTCTTGAATATACTTCTTAGCATTCTGCGTGCCAAGAATCACAGGATTTACATGAAGCACTGGAACATGAGAGTACTCCATGTTCTAGAAGCTTTTAGAAATATGTATTTTTCTTTGGCTGCCTAACAATCAGTGACAATATTACTTTTATTTTTTAAAAACACATTTTAAAACAGAATTTTCAAGTAAATAAGGAATTACTAGTCTCTCAAAATTAATTTCTTCTTTGTATTGAACAAAGCAATTTGGGCCTATATGTAAATATGAACTCTGATACAAGTACATGTCAAATTATTGGTTGGATAAAGAAATTGCCATGCAATTAGCTCACTTAAACAAATGATTGACTGTTTAACCTTTATTCGTAGCACTACTTGTATGAAACTCAAATATCAGCAGAATAAAAGTAAACTGATTTATAATATACAAATAAGTTTGCATTCTATACTTTAAAAATTAATCTGTTTAGTGTTTCTCATGGAAATTAGTAAATGCAATGATAAATTGTTATTTTGTATGAAAATAATGAACATTTTGTGGGCTAAAATTTTATTAAAAGGATGAAAGAAAAACTGTGGCCTACATTTAAGCACCCTAATATTTATTTTCTAACACCTCCAGATAACACTAATAAAGTAAAGTTAGTAAAAAAGGTTATAAGACATTTTTCTAGCAGAAGAAAATTCCTCCACAGGACGCCCAGGAAACACAGAACCTCCCACTTTTAAGAAATCAAGGTGTTGGCCAGGCACAATGGCTCAAGCCTGTAATCCCAGCACTTTGGGAGGCTGAGGCAAGAGGATTGCCAGAGCTCAGGGGTTCAAGACCACCTTGAGCAAAATGGCGAGACGTCGTCTCTAAATAAGTTAAAAAATTAGCCATAGTATGTGTGGTGGCACATACCTGTAGTTCCAGCTCCTTTGAAAGCTGAGGAGGAAGGATCGCCTGAGCCCAGCAGGTCGAGGCTGCGGTGGCCGTGAGTGTGCCACTGCACTCCAGCCTGGGTGACAGGGTGAGACTCTGACTTAAAAAAATAAAAAATTTAACCAGAGAAATTATGTATGTGTGTATATAGACATATAATATTAATCTCAAAGAAAGCTAAGAGTAACTTGGGGCAAATACCAGTAAATATTAAGTAGTTAAGTAATGCTGTCCTGAGATGACTCACTTTATACTGTCTGTGTCTGTGATGATGTGTCATTTAACTTCCCTCTTCCCAAAGCCTAAATTTTTTTTTCAAGGAAACCCCTATGAAACCCTTTCTTTGTCCTTCAGTTATCAGTTTTATTCTCTCAGTAACGGTAGACAGTAAACTTTTTAAGATGCCTCACCCTGTATTTTTCACTGTGTTTGGCCTCGTGTCTTCCTCCCTCCCCGCAACTGGGTTGTAAACTCCTCCAGGTTAAGGAGGAAATCATTTATCTTTCCCATCCTCAGGGCCTATCAAAGTATTGAGCATTTAATGGTATCTACTAAATCCTGTTGATTATCGAGTTTGAATATTAATGATTCATCAGAAGTAATTGTTTCTTAAGCTAAAACATAACTGCCCTATAACTCAGGAGGATAATGCAAAGTTAGGAAGCAAAATATTAAAAGCAGGTGAACTCTGTGACAAGAGCATTTCTAAAGCAACCCTTTAGCAGATGTTCATGTACTAAAATAGGAAACGCTAGGCAGGAAAATACCTTTCAAAGAGCATGGCAGGTGCTGAGATAAACCCTTGAGGACTGACAGTAAAATGCAAAAACAAAAAACAAACAAAACAAAAAAACAAAGGACGCACACAGCTAATAAGAAAGGCAAAAGACACCTCTAGAGGATGTATCCATTTTCAGATAAACAGACTAAATTTCTCAAAATAACATCCTCAGTGATCACTTTACCTGGAAAAGAAGCAGGTGTGAGATGAGTCTCATTCACATGTCCATATGATTTTATATAGTATATATCTGTCTACGTGGACTGGATAATTTATTTAATTGGTTTACAATTTAAGATTTTGTCATAGCCACCTTAGGGATATTTAAAAAGGTATTATATTTCATTAATTAGGACTTTTTATTATTATTCATACATTTTTACTGCTAGCCATTAAATACTTTGGCTATTTTTAAAAATCTTTACTATCCTTCTGTCCCCTTTCTTCCCGCATTCCTAACTGTGGCCAAGCCTTGTTTTCCATCAAGTTTGAACCACTGCCTTGTTCTCTCATAGTCCCTTATATGATTTCTGCTCTCTGTGGTATTGCCCAATTAACCTCAAAACAGTGTTTCCATCCTGCTAGCAACATTCCACATTTTTCCGGTACAAACATGCACATTGAACTTACACTGATTATTTTTCACCCATTACATCAAATCTGAGTATTTTCGGATCAACTGGCAAAGATCTGAATATCTAAGTAGGACCCACTGACCACTCACACTTTGTTTTTCATCGTTTCAATGTTTTTCCTTATGAACATGCCATGCTTCTCTTCACATGCATGAACTGAGATCTATTTCATGGTCTGCAGACTGACAGATTTAAGTGGGAAGTATAGAGATGCCAAACATTTAGTTTTAAATGCATTAAAAATAAGAAGCTTTGATAGATGAATAAAGAAATGGTTAGGTGTATGATAAGCCTTCCAAATTGATAGTAAAATTTAGGTGGTGGGTACAAGACTACTCACTGTAAATTTCCCTTAAATTTGGTTTATGTTTATATGTTACAATAAAGATCTAAATGAAGAGAGACCAAAATGAATTCTCAAACAACATTTTAGAGTGGAAAGATAGTGTTAAATCTGGGGCCTGTCCTGAGAGACTCTGCTCTAAGCTGGAGACTTAGAGCTTTTATTTTATAAACAAGAAGATAAGACAAGAGAAGAACACTTAACCTTATACAACATAGGGGGGAAAAAAACCCATGCTACACTGTCAAGGACAGAATGAATTAGGACAAAAGGAAAAAGAAAATATTATATAAAGGGAAAAAGCAGGGAAAATTGCCTGCCTTCACCATTAATCTATGTGGAAGTAAGACAAATTTCTGAAAATTCAAAGCAACCAATTGGCTCTCTCAAAAAATTGAGGTTCACATTTATACTACCTACACCATTTGAAACTCAAATAGACATTAAAGAAAGACCAACTAAGTTAAACCAAGACTAAGGTTATCTGGGGACACTAAGAAAGTTGAAATAAAAAAAAAACCCAACAAATTGATTTAAGGCACCAAAGAGTCAACAAGATGAATAAGAAGATGAAAATTACCAGGCCAAGACATGGGATAAGGCATAATTCAGAAATCAATAAAAGTGAATGTAGCTTTTGTGACTGTTTTAGCTTGGATAAGAGGATAAGAGTTAAATTCTAGGGTCTAGCAATGGTGCTGTCCCTCCAAAATATTCTATGCCTTTGGTTTCATCCTTGAGAGGTGCAGAAGCAAATAGTACTTGCATAGAATCTAGCCCAGCTTTTATGACATCTGAGTGGGCCAGGAGATCTCAATTCCAGGAACAATATTAAAGTGACATAAAAAGAAAATGCTCCCAGTGACCTGGAAAATCACATGGAACCACTGTCTGGTTGACATAACATCACCTGAGGACACAAACTATTTTTTAAATTAAAAATAAAACCCAAAGTTGACAAAAATCACCAAGTACACAAGGATTTAAAAATTAATAATTTCTGTCTTCCAGCCAAAACGCACAAAGCTTGAAAGAGCTTCACGCCCATCTAACCACAAGAATAACTTTCTCTAACCCAGCAGAGGGAAGAGGTTGCAGGGCAAACAACAAGGCTGTCGTTCATACTACCTACATCAAGGATGGATTGACAAACAAGAGTAAACAATGGCCCACCTATGAGAGAGTTTGGAAAAAAGATAGACCCTGGGTTAGGAGGATAATCATCATACAAGTGAATAAAAAAAAATTGGTTAAAAATTGTAAAGGTCAAATGTGGTATAGCATGAGAAGATGGAAGTCCTTAGAGTTAAAGTCCCGAGCAAACAACTGTTGACAGGCTTTTCTTTGCTAATCTCCATCAGGTATTCACAAGGGAAAAAAATGGGTGAAGGGCAGAGAGGAATTGGAGAAAGTGTTCTTTGGTGGGTCGGCCTTGGAGAAGAGACTGTTCCTTCAGTCCTTACTACTTTTTCCTCTCAGCAATGCCATACAATAAACTTCTTATAATGTGTCACTGTGTCTTGTTTGCTCTCTTGCATTTAAGCGTCTTTCCCCACCAACTAAGTGGTAAACTCCTCCAGGATAACTGAAACGTTGTTGGGATCTTCCACCTGAAGACTCAAGAGCCTTCACCCATGAAGGAAGAGCAGCCAACTCTGTTCTCCCAGAGCACCAATGACAACTCTCTGTGGGCCAAAGAATGGAACAGAAACATGTCTCTACCTCTGAAAGAGGGTTAGAAAATTATCCTGGGCCCAGGTAACTAGAAATCGAATTCTGGAAGCGGGGAAGAGACATTAAGAAAACTTCAAAATGAGACACAGGGCTAGAGGGCTGGCAGAAGTCTAAAGTTGTACCAGGAAAACAAAAGAATATCCCTGCTCCTCACCTTCAGTCTGGCAAGCACCAATTAAGAAGCCGTAGCAGAAAATCTCTGGGAGAGGTGCCAGGATGTGGAGAGAGAACTCCTCTGAGGTTCAGGAGCCCACAGAAGGCCTAAAGTTGAGGGTGGAAGGGGGGATATTATCTCACAGCTTATCTTTAACTCTTGGGAGAATAAATAGTATTTATCACGGTTGCTACTATCTTGCTCTTGATGTCTAGCCTTCAATTAAAAAATGAAACACACGCAAGATCAAGTAAAAACATCTCAGTGTCTAGAAAATGATAATTTAACAAAAAGATAAATGAAGTGTTGGAATTTCCAGCCAGGGAATTAAATGAACTGGGATTAATATGTTGAGGATTCTAGTGACATCACGTCATACATGAACAAATGTGAAGTTTCAGCAGAAAGTTCAAGAGGGTGTCAAATGTAAATTCTAGAACTCAAACAACATGGCAGTAAGATAGGCAACAACTGTATTTAATGAATTGATAGACTTCTCACAACCCAAGAATGATCAGTCACCTTGAAGAGAAGGCAACATACATTAGCAAACTGAAACCACAAAGAAAAAAGCATGATGGCTAAAACAAATAAGGCTTCTAAGACCTGTGAGACATTCGCAAAAGTTCTAATACACAGTTAACACAACTTGCAGAAAGAGAAGAGAATGTGAACAAAGCAAAACTAATTTAAAAAATTCTGACCATGAACCCACAAATTATAGAGAATCTCAAATTATAGGTAACACCTTGTCCTGGCATAAGCAAAAGGAAAGAAACCTCCCTTTCCTCTCTTTCTTTCTCTCCCTCATTCCCCAACACCCACACCCCACTCCCTAGGTATCATATTTAAATGGACCGAAAGTGTATATAAGAAAAATTATGATAGCAGCAAGAGAATTGCAAGACACATTACATTCAAAAGAACAAAGATAAGAATTACAGCAGATATCGCATCAGAAATTATGCAAGTCCAGACAATGCAGTGACTCTGTTAGAGTGCTGATTTAAAAAGACAGCAACAATAAAAAATTCTTTATAATGTCTAATAGAATGGCTGTCAACTGAGGATGATTTTGCCCCCCATGGGTCAATTGGCAGTACCTGGACACATGTTTGGTTATCACAACCGTTAGGGGTGCTGCTGGCATCTAATGATTAAAGACTAGGGTGTTGTTCAACTTTTTGCAATACACAGCACGGCCTTCTATGACAAAGAAGTGTTGAGTCCAGAATGTTAGCTGTGACCTAAAGTATTAACTGTGATGGTACAGACATAACAATCCCAAATGTTATGGGAAATTAGCACAACATTTTGAATCGAACGAAAATACCCACAGCTAAAGCCGTGAGAAAAACAAATTTACAGTATTAAATGCTTACATTAGAAAAAGTTAGAGGTCTGAAACGTATTACCGAAGCTTCTGTCTTAGGAAAGCAGCAAAGAGGAGTCACTAAACCCAAAACAACAAGGATAGAAAAATAGGAACAAAAATCAGTGGGTCTGAAAATGGGAAAATATTAACAAAAACGAATATTGGTTTTCTGATGAGATCAATGAAATTATTAAACTTCTAGTCACACTGAACAGGAATAAAACTAGAGAAGACACATATTGCCAAAACGGGAATGTAAAAGAAAATATCGCTAAATACTGCACAGATGATAGAAGTAAAATGAATGTTAATTATTGAATACTTTAGTTGAAATGGGCAAATTCATTGGAAGACAGCAAAGGTGCCAAAGTTTACTCAAATCAAAGTAACCTGAGTGGCTCTATAATTATTAATTATTAAATAATTTGTATTCACAGTAATAAAGGAATATATATTCCTGAGCAGATTTATATATTAATCAGTTAACTTTCCATGTCCAAGCACTTAAGAAAAAAATCACGAATTCTACACAAACTCCTCTAGAAAAGAGAGGAGTGAATGCTATCTAATCATTTTATAAGGCTAGCTTTAGTCTGATATTAAAGCAGAGCAAATCTGGCAATCTATAAAAAGAATAATATATCATGACAGTGGTGCTTATTCAAGAAATATGAGGCTTCTTCAACTGCTGACAATCTATATCACTCCCCATATTAGAGAAGAAGAAAAAGACAGTGGTATTCTCAGCCCATGCAGAAAATGCACAGACCAAAATTTATTATAATTTTGTTGTTAAACGTCTTCCCTAAAATTGGATTAGAAAGAAAATCTGCTGCTAACACATGCCTTAGGTGGGAAATCTGTCCTGCTGCAAGAATGTTTCCTCTTGTCATTTCTCTTGAACGTCATACTAGAGGCCCTGAGCATTGAGATGGGGAGACAGAAATAGAAGGCACATGTACTGCAAAACAAGAAGTAAGCCTGTCTCTACTGAAAGGTGATATTAGCTGGGCTCTGTGGCTCAGCCTGTCATCCCGCGCCTTTGGGAGGCTGAGGGGAGCGGATTGCCTGAGCCCGCGGGTTCGAGACCCGCCTGGGCAACTGGGCGAGACCTCATCTCTACAATAAATCAAAAAAGGAGCCGGGCGTGGTAGCGCACGCCTGTCGTTCCAGCTACTCGGAAGGCGGAGGCGGAAGGATCGCCGGAGCCCCGCGGGTCGAGGCTGCGGGGGCCGGGCGCGCCCACTGCACTCCAGTCTGGGTGACAGAGGGAGACTCTGATTCAAACCAAAAAAAAAAAAAAAAAAAAAAAAAAGCTGGGCTCGGTGGCTCAGCCTGTCATCCCGCGCCTTGGGAGGCTGAGGGGAGTGGATTGCCTGAGCCCCCGGGTTCGACACCCGCCTGGGCAACTAGGCGAGACCTCATCTCTACAATAAATCAAAAATCATCCGGGCGTGATAGCCCGTGCCTGGAAGGCGGAGGCGGAAGGGTCGCCGGAGCCCAGCGGGTCGAGGCTGCGGTGGCCGGGAGCGGCCACTGCCCTCCAGTCTGGGCGACAGAGTGAGACTCCAACTCAATCAATCAATCAATCAATCAATAGAAAGAAAGATAATATTATTGTCCATGAAGAAATACCAAGTCATCTACAAAAAAAAGCTGCTAAAACTTAGAATAACAGCATTTAGCGAGGACGTAGGATGCACAAGCAAAACAAGGTGTCTTTCATATATAGTAGCAAATAACAATTAGAAACTGAAATGTAAAAACAAATCTTTTATAGTAGCATAAAGAATTATAAAATACGCAGGTAGGAATATAGCAAGCTGTGTGCATGTTCTTTATGCTGAAAACTATAACATACTCATGAAAGAAGTAAGAGAAAACCTAAATACATTGAGAAATATACTGTATTCATAGACTCAAAGACAAAATATTGTTAATATTGCCACATCTCCCTAATTAAAATATAGAATCAATACCATCTCAATCAAAATATCAACAAGGTTTTGGTAGAAATTTTCAAACAGGTTCTAAAATTCATATAAAAATTCAAAACAATTAGTACAGTCAAACCACCTGAAAAAAAGAACAAGTTTAGCCGGGCTCGGTGGCTCAGCCTGTAATCCCGCTCCTTTGGGAGGCTGAGGTGAGTGGATTGCCTGATCCCGCGGGTTTGAGACCCGCCTGGGCAGGCGAGACCTCGTCTCTACAATAAAATAAATAAAATAAAATAAAATAAAATAAAATAAAATAAAATAAAATAAAATAAAATAAAATAAAATAAAATAAAATATTAACCGGGTGTGGTAGCGCGCGCCTGTAGCTCCAGCTACTCGGAAGGCTGAGGCGGAAGGATCGCCGGAGCCCAGCAGGTCGAGGCTGCGGTGGCCGGGAGCGGCCACTGCACTCCAGTCTGGGCGACAGAGTGAGACTCCAACTCAAAAAAAAAGAACAAGTTTGAGAGGCTTCCATTATTATTATTATTTGATTTCATAATTTGTTACAAAGGCACAATGTTTAAGAGAGTATGTTATTAGTGAGAATTAGAAAAAAAATATATTCACCAAGCAGAAGTGTTTTACAAATACACCTACATGGGCAACTTACTTTGGACAGTAGCAAAGGCAAGTCATTGGAAAAAAAAAAGGCTTTTTAACAAACGGTGCTGTAGCAATTGTACAACCAGATGCACCAAAAAGACCCTAATCCGAGAACTTTCCCAACATTAAAAACAAACAAACAAGCAAACAAACAAAAAACTTCAAGTCAATCATGGGCTTCAATGTAAAACCTCAAACTATTAAACTTCTGGAAGATAACCCAGGAGGGCATATTTGTGTCCTGGGTTAGCCAAATATCGCTTCATTATATCACAAGATCCATCACACATGACAAGTTCTACTTTACCAAAATCAAGAGCTTCTGAGCTCGGGAGGCAGTATTCCAGGAAACAAGTAAGACGGCGGATGCGAGCCTTCCAAGAATGCCTCACCTGTCGGAATACGGCCAGAGAGGGTGGAGCAACCAACCCGCAATCTCGCTCCAGAAAGGGAAACAGAGCTTCCTCAGAACGGCCAAGGATACCCCAGATTTCAGGGAGGAGAAGACGGGCGCGAAGCCCCCATGACGACCCCTTCGCGGAGAAGCGAAGGTGACCCCAGCGCACCAGACGGGCCTGGAAACCCGGAGCCGAGACGCCCCTTCCACCAGGGATCTGCGCAACTGGGGCCGTGGAGGACATCCTGTTTCTCTCCGGCAGGTCGCCGCCTAAGGGACGGTCACTGGGTCACAGTCGAAGGGAGCCCCAAAGAGTCGGGGAGATGGAAAGATACCCGGGAAAGCCACCGCGGAGCTCCCATTCCGGCTCAGCGAGGAAGACCCCGGTTTTGACTGGGCCGGGGGTCTCAGCACCAGCACCCACCGCGGGCACTGCTGTGTCTGCCCAGAGACGAAGGCTGCTGGTCTGGGCACCCGCAGCCGGAGCAGAGCAGGCGCGTGGACCGGACCCCAGGCGTGGAACCAGACTCGGGCTCATCCCGGCCTGCGGGGAGCAGCGGCGACCCCCGAGGCCAGGCTTTGGGACAGGCTGCCAGGCTCAGATCCTCCTCCCTGTCCCCCCTCCAGGCAGCGACAGCCTGCGGCCCCAGCCGTCCCAGGACCACCCCAAAGGAAGAACGGCCCCCACGACCCGAGCCCAGCCAGGGGCCCCACCCAAGCGCTCTGGGACTCGCCTCTGAGCAGGTGGAGAGCCTGGAGGTCGAGGTTTCCCAGGGCCAGCCAGCCCGACGGCCGAACCGGCTCTGGGATCTGGACCTCTCCCGCGAGTGGCTGTCGAGAGTCGCGGCCTCCTTCCTGGACGAGCCGGAGCCGCGCGCCCCGGCCACACCGAGCCGAAAAGGGGGCCCCCGCACGCGCACGACCGGGAGAGCCACCCTGGAGGAGGGGAACCCCCGGCGGGGCCTCACTCTGCCTCTGCACGGCGGGCTCCGAACCTGGTCGTTGCTCCCGGCTGCCGTCTCCACCGCCTGCTCCCAAGCGTGTCCGGCAAGGTCGAGGGTCAGGCCGCCACCGTGGCTACACAGGCAGCCTCCGGCCCGCTCCTCCTGGCCAGCCAGCCGTGCTCAGAGGTCCCCTGTGCTCCACCCTCGAGCACACCTGGTCGTCTGGAGCACAGCCCGAGTCCCTCCTTCCGCAGGGGTGGAGTCCCGGCGCGGCCCTGCTCTCTCTGGGCCCAGACACATCCCCATCGCCTGGAGCAGAGCCCGAGGACCACCTCCCCAGGGGTAGAGAAGGAGATCAGGGGTGTCCACGTGGAGAAAGGGAAAGCCAATCTGTCCCTCTTTGGGGACGACATGATTCTATACCTCGAAATTCCCACAGAATCTGTCAAAAGCCTGCTTGCACGGATAAGGGACTTTGGCAAAGGCTCAGGGTACAACATCAACGTGCAAAAGACAGCAGCATTCTTACACACCAACAACAAACGGGCAGAGAATCAAATAAAAGGCACAATCCCATTCACAACAGCCACAAAAAACAAATCAACAAAAAAACAACGCAAAAAATTCCTTGGCATATTCCCAACTAGAGAAGTAAAAGACCTTTACCAAAACAAACAAACAAACAAACAAAACCCCCAAAACCAAAAAAAAAAAAAAAAAAAAACCCACAACAAAACATTGCTCAAAGAAATCAAAGATGACACAAACAAATGGGGAAATATTCCATGCTCATTTGGAAGAATTAACATTGTTAGGATGTCCATCCCACTCAAGGCAATCTACAGGTTTAATGCATTACCCATCAAATTACCAGCATCTTTATCTCAGATCTGGAAGCAATAATACAGAAATTCATATGGAATCTTAAATGAACACGAATAGCCCAAATAATCCTCAGCAAAGAAACAAAGTGGGAGGTATCACATTTCCAGACTTTAAACTTTATTATGACACTACAATAATCAAAACAGCCTGGTACTGGTACAAGAACAGGCATATAGACCGATGGAATAGGATGGAGATTCTGGAATCAAAACCTCGATTTCTCAACCAACTCATCTTCAACAAAGTCTCCACTAACAACCACTGGAGAGAGGAAAACTTATTCAGTAAATAGTGTTGGGAAAATTGGCTGACCACATGCAGAAGATTAAAACAAGACCCCCTACCTATCACCATACACAATATTCAACTCGAAATGAATCAAAGACCTAAATATGAAACCTCAAACTATAAGAACCTTGGAAAATGCAGGAGACACCCTTATGGAAATTGGAACTGGCAACCAATTCCTGATCAAAATCCAAGTTCCCGTGTCACAAGAGATAAGATAAACAAGAGGAGCTTATCAAACTGAAAAGCTTCTGCAAAGCAAGAGAAGCCATCAAGAGAGTGGGAAGATAGACCACGGAATGGGAAAACATATATTTGCCAACTGTATATCTGACAAAGGCCTAGCGTCTAGTTTCTTCAAGGACTTCAAACATGCTGAAAAAAAGCAGCTCTATTAAAAATTGGGCAAAAGGTATGAACAGACACTTCCCAAAAGAAGACATATGAGCAACCAACAGATACATGCAAAAATGCTCAGCCTTTCTAATCATAAAAGAAATGCAAATTAAAACCACACTAAGATACCACTAACTCCACTCAGGATGACCATCATCAATAACTCCAAAAGTAACAGATGCTGGAGAGGATGCAGGGTAAAGGGAACACTTCCACACTGTTGGCAGGAGTGTAAACTAGTACAGCCACTGTGGAAAACAGTGTGGCAATTCCCAAAAGATCTAAAAATCAACCCTCCATATCACCCAGCAATCTCCCTTTTGGGAATATACTTGGAGGAACTCAAATCATTCTATAAAAAAAGATACCTGTGCACGCATGTTTATTACAGCACTGTTCATAATAGCAAAAACATGGAACCAACCATGTTGGCCATCAAAAGTAGACTGGATTTTAAAATGTGGTACATATACACAGTGGAATATTACTCAGCCATAAAGAAGGACAAAATTATGAACTTCGTAGCAACTTGGCTGGATTTAGGGTCTGCATTACTCAGTGATCTATTATAGAAACAAAGAACTGAGTACCACATGTTCTCACTCATAAGTGGACCCTGAACAATTATCATAATATTAAGAAAGGGATTGGCAGTAGTGGGTAACCGCTGGGTTGGGGGACACTTCATCAATAAGGGCACCTGATCTCAAAGCAGGCAAAGTGGGGACTAAATCCAGGCCCAAACTTTACCTCTACAATGACCATTTGTATACCCAACCCTGAATTGTACTCCACATCTTTAAAATAATAATTTAAAAAGTAAAGAAAAAAATCGTAGCTCAGAGATGTGCAAGGTTAAAAAAGTTAGTGCAAATAAAAAATGAAGCTGTACAATAAAAAAAAAGAAATGCAAATTAAAACCACAATGAGATGTCACCTCATACCAATTAAAATGGTTATTATTTGAAAGCCAAAGAACAACCCATGATGGCATGGTTGTGGAGAAAAGGTAAACTAGTTCAACCACTTCGAAAAATAGTATTGAAATGTCTGAAATTGAATTACCATTTGACCCAGTACTTCTAATTGCTCCAAGAGTACTTCTTTTTTAAGTAAAGTACTCTTGAGCAACTACAAGACATCACCTAATACTAGAGTAATCAGAGAGGTTGCAATAAATTTTTAAAGATGTACATCAAACAGACTAAAATGACAATGTTAAAACTACAAGGTTGAAATTACTAGCAGCACGATGGTGCCAATAACACCTATAGATTTAGATGTTAAGAACACTGATATAAATAATTCATGTGTCAGGGATAAATTATGAATATTAAGAGTAGTAATAAAAATATGAAATTTACTCATGTGCATATATATAGAGATGCATTTTCTGAACTATGTGGTTCTGTCTTTTATACATTCTTCAAGAAACAATTGCCTGCAATTGCCCCTTAGTATTTGTGGGGGTTTGGTTTCAAGATCATTTGTGGATATCAAAATCTGAGGATGCTCAAGTTGCTTATATAAAATGGTGCAGTATTTGCATAAACCTACACACATCTTGCCATATACTTTAAATCATCTCTAGATTACTTATAATGCCTTATACTATGTAAGGACTGTATAAATCATTGTTATGCTATATTTCAAAATTTGTATTGTTTTTATATTTTTCAAAATATTTTTGATCAGCAGTTGGTTAAATCCATGAACGTGGGACCCATGGATAAAAGACGACTGATTGTACTTTAAAAAAAACACAGGAAAATTGATAATTGACACGACCACTAACTCAATGATAATTGCATGAGCTCTCATGTTTCTATATTCAATCTAGTACAGAAATCTGTTTATTGCTAAGAGAATAATACAATTTTTTGAAAATATATAACAATATATATGTATATTCACATACCATGTCTACATATATACAGAAATATAGATATCTTTAGCTGGGTATTATTGATACGTCATAAAACTCATAACTATTTAGTAAATTCACAGAGTTTGAGATGATCGCTGTGACTCAGGTTTTAAAACATAACCACTTGCAGCCAACCTCTACTTTGACTCCCAGGCAACCGCTGATGCCTCTATGGATTTGTCTTTTCTGAATATTTTATACACATGGAATCATACAACATGTGGTATTTGGCTTACCACTTCACTTCATGCCTTTAGATCAGTGTAGTTGAGATTCATTCATGCTGTAGCATGAATAACAAGTGTATGAGTACCTTCATATATTCCTGGTGGGAATGCAAAATGGTGAAATCACTTTGCATAAACATATTTTGATAGTTTCTTAAACCTTAAATACATAAAATTCCCATATGAACCAGCAATTCCACTCCTATGTATCTACCCAAGAGAGACAAGAACATATGTCCACACAAAAGACTTGTACTTGAATATTCATAGCAGCATTTTTCTTAATAGCCAAAAAGTAGAAACAACCCAGATGTCCCTCAACTGGTGAATGGATAAACAAAATGTGGTATATTCATAAAGTGATTATACTACTCAGCAATAAAATGGATATATGCTTCAAAGCTGCTACTGCTGTCAGATTCTTAAAACTTGGTAGACATGCATTATTTTTTATATCATTGACACTTATTCTGTAATGGCAAGCCTCTACTTCTGTAAATTATACACTTTTAAATTTTATAGTCCCATAAGGCTATTTTAAAAGATTTTTTATATTAAAAAATGGGAAACCATAAGTTTGAATTTATCAGTAATTTTGCAGTAGGAAAGAATGCACTGGAAAAGCATTTAAGCATTTAGGTGAAAGTAAAGTCTAAAGCCAGAAACTTTTTTCATTTCAGAAGATATCGTAATAGCAACTATAGTTAATGCAAACATCTACTGCCCTTTATTTGTGCATGGAGATTCCATTTAACTGCTTTTTAGAGGAGAGTTTCCTACCCCTGGCTACAACATTGAAATCTCCCGAGGTGTGGGAACAAAGGGAGGCTCAAACTACCTCTATGATGTACACTTGTATATCTAATCCTGAATTGTACCCCACATCTTTAAAATAATTTTAAAAAAGAATCTCCTGAGGTGTTTGTGTAAAGTATAATTTTCAGGGCTTTTAACCCAGAGACTCTGATGAGTGGGCTGGGCATGGAGTCCACCAAACTGTGATGTTGATAATCACCATAAATTATTCTAATTTAGCCATCCTTTGGCATGTTGGAACCACTGTTCTAAATGAGAAAAAAAAAATCAGTTGTTTCCAGTGAAGACTAACATCATGCAGAATTCCAACCACAAGACTCAGTAAAATGCTTTCTAAAATATTTTAGAGTATGAAGGAAAGCTGATTACCTTTAAAGATATGCTAATTATTTTTAAGCGTTACATACAGCACATACTGGTAGAAGAAAACTGCATAGCAATTCAGGTTTATGAATTTTCTGCACAATGAGAGCTAATTATAGTTTTCCTGTTTCTGATAGAAGCCCACTTATAGACAAAGCCTCATTTTGAAAAAGTGTTCTTTAATCAGTGCAATCAGTCAAGTCAATAGATATTAATTGAATATCTTCTTTCCAAAAAAGACTGTGGAAAATGATCAGAACATTTTCCTAGATTTTTAGAGCGTTTACAATCTCTTTGTAGCATGCAGTCAAATAAATATGACAACTAACTAAATATAAGTTCTGCTATAATTTTAAGTAATGAACATTTATTGAGTACTTAGCATATCCTGGACATTAAATGTGTTATATTAATTTAAAAGAAGGGATGAAGTAGACAACATTTTTATTGTTATTATATAGATTAGAAAACAAAGATCCCTGGATAGGAAACGGTGGACAAATGTGGGGCAGTAGTTTCTCTATCTTCAGTGCTTGAAAGTCCTCGATAGAAAAAAAAAATATGCATTAGAGTCAATGACTCTTTCTTGGAAGGAATGTGGAAAGAAGAAAGGCTTCCTAAAGCCAGAGTAGATACACTTAAAATTTGCACAGTTTGGAACAGTAGAGCGAAAAAGAAGGATACGAGTATAGGTGTCAAGGTAGGAACACACTGGTGGTGCCCGAGGGACACAGGTGTGCTGGTTTGTGGAGGGTTTAGAACGGGTGTAGAAGAGAAGGAAAACAAATGTCTGCGCAAGTTTGGTGGACTCTTAAATGCTGGGATAGAGAATTTGAAATCTGTTTTACCTGAAATTAGAGACCGTTTTTATTTTAACTTGTGAAACAATACAATGCATTTTATAAGTAATCACCGATCTATTACTCCATACCAGGAGACACAATGATGGAAAGACAGACATGGTTGTTCTTCCATGGAGTTCACCTTATAGTCACGTAGGATTCTGGGTGTGCATGGATGGCATATGAGAGTTTTAGTAAGGGATCAGCATAATTTAATTCTTGCTAGTAAGATCTTTTGCTTCTCTGTGTATGCAGCCACTATTGTCCTGGAGTTTGGGAGTTAACCAACAAAAGAATAACTAAACCGGCAAATTGTGAATTATAGTATCATGAAGGGAACAAAAAAGTGTTGCAGTAGAAAGTCACTTGGAAGCATAAGGAAATAGCACATGTATTTTAAGTAGGGAGAACACGGAAGGTCTACCTGGAATCTAGAGAATAATAATACACTCACACACCTGAAGAACTATGGTGTCCATAGAGAGCTTCTTGGAAGGTGGAAAGTTGTGCAAAGGCCACATGGAAGAAGAGACGTTTGAAAACTGGCAGCACCATGTAACGAGCTTAACGAGAAAAGCAGGAGTGGCTCAGGAGGAATGGAAAGTAATCAGCTCGGTTCAGATCATGCCAGGTTTACGGCCATGGAAGGATTCCACATGTGTTTATATGACGCTGAAGAGTTTTAAGCAGGGCCAGACAAGATTTCAGTTCTCATCTAATCAAGTCTCTCTGCTTCTCTGTGAAGAATGGCTTGCATAGGGGCAAGAGGAGCAGAATTAAGAGGGACGTCAACTCCAGGAAGAGGGTGCTAGTGGCCTGCCAGGTGGGTGGTCCAAAACAGGTGCTCTGTCAGAAACAGGAAAAGTGCTCCTTAACAATCAACTGAAGTTCCATGTAAAGATAGGCAGTTACAGATACATGACCTAACATTTCATATCGGTAACTGGAATTTTCTTCATTTACGTACTTCTATTTACCAGTTTGGTGAGTATGAGGTGGGACCCCAAGAAATGGAAATTTATTTATTAAAAAACTGTGTATTTATTCTTACACATTTAAACGTCAGTCACCTTCAAAGTGCTCTTCATTGGATGCAATAGACCTATTGAGAATCTTTTTCCCACGGGTGAAAACAGTTTTTGAACTTGTCAGTTCTGATGCCTTTTAGTGCTTCTGCCATCTTTTGTTTCACCTCTTCCACATCAGCAAAAGGCTTCCCTTTGAGGAGTTTTTGTTTTCCAAGGAAACAAAAAAAAGTCACTCGGGGCACAGGGGTCATTCCATTTTTGCTCAAAAATTGCTGAACGCTCAGACAGTGTGGACAGGAGCGTTGTCATGGTGGAAGAACCAGCCACCTGTTTGCCACGACTCAGGACATTTCTTCGGCAAGCTGTGATGCACCACGCTAGCTGGTACCCTGATGTGGATGGGGTCCTAGAACACTTACCAAGTGGGAGAAACCTGTCCCACTCCAGGGGCCCGCCTTCCAAAAGGTAATCCTGGCTTTTGGGGGGTCCTGGCTCGTATGCAGGGGTTTAGATTGCTGGGTGCAAGACCTGCTTTTCCACTTAGCGATATAACCTTGGACACATTATCTGAGCTATGTTGACTTCAGTACATTCTAAATAGAATAATAATATAATCTATATAACAGATCTTTTATGAGGATTTAATGGAATAATAAGCATATGTATTTACAAAGTGCCTTTCACTTTGTAATAAATTAGTAAATGATAGCCAAAGTCCAATGCTATATACGAATAATAGGAAAATAAAATAACACATAAACAAACACTATGTCTTTTATGAATAAAACAAGTATATATGCTTTCCTTCTGAGATTATCTGAGTAGTTTATAAATAATTTTGCTTTAGTAAAGTGGTGCATGGCTTCCAATGGTTCTCTTATCCCATCCTGGAGAATTCTAGGCTGATTGTAGCTCACATGAAAAGGGACAGGGAAACCATTTTTAAAACCATATCTTGTATTTTTCTGAGATACCATCTCTACTGTTAAGGTTTCAGACTTCATTTCATCGTATTTTTCTTGTACTGATAAGATATTAGTTTTATTTCTGGAAAAGCTAGAGAAAATAGCACATTCTACCTGTAAGCAAAAGATTGGTACAAACAGGAAAGAAGTCTTTGCCCTAGTTTGCAGTAACATTTTTTCCATAGGATGGAACCATGAGGGCTAGAGAGAAGGTTACAGGTTAAACTATTACCACCAACAGAAAGGACAGAACTTCTATTTCGTTGGTTGGCATTCCAACTCATTATCACAACTGGGGCAAAATCAATAGAAATCTTGTTAGATGGAGCTTCAGAAAGGAACTAGGAAATGAGCTATATCAAATGGGATTATTATCAAGATGAGTCAGAAGTGAAACATCCTGGAAATTAGTACTGGAAGAATAGCAACTTGCGTCTGCAACTCATAACACAACAAACGGCCAGATCTGAAGACGCTGTGTTGGGTTAAGAAAACTAAAGTGGTTAAGATAATGTCTAGGTCTTATGTCTCACTATGGGAAAGGATGGACTTCCTTCTTTTCCTTTTTTACACTGCCACCCACTGCCCCATCTCTTGGTGTTTGCCCCACTTAGAGTGGGCTGTGTTCTCCCCAACTTTGACTTTCTTTGCTGTCACCCACCCAAAAAGATAAGCAAAAGCAAAATTCAAAATTTCTTTCATTCATTTGGCAAGTGTTTACTGAGTGAGTGCTACATGACTGGCAATGTTCTAGATTCTGGTGAAATAGCAGTGAACAACAAACAGAAGCCTTTACATTTCAGGAAGGGAGACGGTGAATTAACAACGTACATATTTAAACACATGATATGATAGATAATGACTACTTTTTAAAAATTGAAGAGGCAGAGATACCCCAAATTTGTATGGGGTTAGGAGTGGTTGGCAATGAAGATCGGGTGGCCACTGTGAGAAGAAGACATTTGCATCAAAACCTGGAAGCGGGGAGTGCCAGAGCAATTCAGGCCAAGGAAACTGTGGTGCAAAGACCCTGCAGAGGGAGTGTGTCCAGTGTGTGTAGCCACTGTAGCTGGTGTCTCAGTCTGTTCAGGCTGTGTAGCAAAATACCACAGACTGGGGGCTTATAAACAACACTCATGTATTTCTCAGTTCTGGAGCCTGGAAGTCCCAGTACAAGAACAAGACATGGGCAGATTTGGTGTCTAGTTCAGGCCCGCTCCCTGGTTCACCGATGGTGCCCTCTCACCGCGTCTTGACATGATGCTGGGGGTGAGTCAGTGCTCGCAGGCCTCTTTGATTCCATTAGGAAGAGTTCTGTCTTCATCACCTAATTATCCCCCCAAAGCCTCTACCTCCTAGTTTCGTCACCTTCGGGGATTGGGTTTCAGCATACAAGTTTTGAGATGTAGAAACATTCAGTCAATTACACTGGGGCAGAGTGAGGGGAAGGGTGTTAGAAGAAATGTCAGCGTGGTAAGTCACAGGAAGGAAGGAGCATTTCATAAAGCTTTGTAGGCTACTGTAAGCACTTTGACTTTGAAAAACAACTGAAATGATTATTTCTTATTTTCACAGGGAAACAGATGAGAAAAAAACCCCCACAATAACAGTAAACACAGAAACATTTTCAGAACCATTCTGACCTTCTAGAAGGTCTCCTCTTGACCTCCCTTTTCTTACAGTATATACAATTAGAACAAATCAATACATGTGCGCTCATGTCCATTGAGGGATTGTGGCTTAAATGCAAAATTTCACGACCGGAGCCCCTCGGATTAAGTGAGTCCAATGAGTGCTCTGTGAAAAGTCTTCTTACAACGTGTATTTCATTTTGTGGGATGGAAGTGAAGCTCGAATTTTCTTGTTGGTCCTAACTCAGTTTGCAGCTCCTTCTACTGCCAGACCCCTAGCTGTGTTAGATAGTAAATAGATTCAGTTGATATTTTCTTCAAGGGAGTGTATTCTGATTAGTGTACTTCAAGGGGTGATTGCATATCGATCTTCTGTCTGAAATTTTTTAATAGGCATAAGCTCTTTGCCGAGGCATAATCCCTCCTCGAGACCTTCATGCTAATTAAGGGCAGCCCAGGCTTAAATGCCATCTTGCAATGAACTCTGCCTAGCATGGGGATCAAATGCAACAAAGCAGCTGCTTGCAACAGCAGTATTTCCAACGATTTATGAGAGTCTTAATTCATGGAATTTTATTGTTAAAATTGCATTGTGTGTGGAGACTGTAAAGTCTGTTTCCAATATCCCAGTGGAAACATACAGTCACTGAGGTTTGAAATATCTTAATCTCAAAGACTCATAAAAAGCCTAAGCTCAGGGACTGCATGGAAAAACACAGAGGAGAGTTTCTGACATAGCGAAAATCACAATATTGACTTCAACAGAAATTTTGAAAAAGAATATAGCAATTTTATGTTTTAGCTTCTAGAACACCAAACTTGACGAGAAAGCTAAGGTAATTTAGTCACAGTTAAAATTCAGACAATTAAAATTAAAATAGAGATAATATTTTCCAGAAAAAAATATACTTTCAAATGAGTTCAATTTAGGGATGTGGATTATAACTTGGGAAAACTAAACCATGTTTTATATTGAATTCACTAAATAGGTATTTTATATTAATGGAATGC
Source organism: Cephalopachus bancanus (assembly GCA_027257055.1). NCBI lineage: Eukaryota > Metazoa > Chordata > Mammalia > Primates > Tarsiidae > Cephalopachus > Cephalopachus bancanus. Next base: position 3,311,994 of record JAPVLO010000018.1, on the reverse strand, counting down.
TTTTGGGAGAAAATAAAATATAGAAAAATAACTGACATTCTTCCATGACTTTGTTTTTTTTTTTTTTTTTTTTTTGAGTTGGAGTCTCACTCGGTCGCCCAGACTGGAGTGCAGCCCGGCCACTGCAGCCTCGACCTGCTGGGCTCTGGCGATCCTTCCACCTCAGCCTTCCAAGTAGCCGGAATTACAGGCAAGCACTACCACGCCCGGCTGATTTTTTGATTTATTGTAGAGATGAGGTCTTGCTGCCCAGGCGGGTCTCGAACCCGCAGGCTCAGACAATCCACTCACCTCAGCCGCCCAAAGGCGCGGGATGACAGGCTGAGCCACCGAGCCCGGCTATGACTTTGTTTTTAAACATAAGTACTTCAGATAGTATTAAACTGGAAGCAAATAAAAGTCCATAGCTGAAGATAAAAATCATATAGAATAGAGCTCAGAGTGGGCACAGAACCCCTCAATTTATGAACTCTTTTAAGATTGTGTCCCCATCTTTAAAAATAGGAAAATCCAAGTAAACACATCACACTGTTGAGAGGATTAATTAAGCTAATGTAAAGAAGGCACCTAGAAAAACGTCTAGTAAATGTGTTTGGGTGTTAATAGACATTAATGTGTATTATGGTTGTAGTGTTCACTTTGCACTTAATGGATTTTCTAATAGTTATTGACTCATAGAAAGTCGATCATCTTTCATTGGCAGGTAATATTTTATCATGTCGAATTCAGAGATGAACACACCTTGTCAAAATTAGAACCATTGAGGGAGACTTCCAGAACACATAAATGCCTGGCCACATCTGAGATCGTATGGAACAGAATCCTGGGGCAAAGGCTTACGGAAGGTCTGCATTTTTAAAGAGGTTCCCAGCCGACTCTAAGGCAGTGAGGATTGAGCATCACTAGCTTGACCTCTATTGTTCTTCCTTCAGATTAAACTCATTTTCTTGCAAGATCTGTCTTTAGTGAACGTAGTGAACAGCTGATTGACTTTTGTTGACTACCAGTGCACATATTTGAAACCACTGTAGTGGTTTTTAATAGTCTCTCCATTGCCCATGTATTCCTAGTTCAATATGCTGTAAAATCTGAGACCCACGAGAGAACGATGAGATAATTTTGTAAATGTTTTCATTTGACACACAAGGACAGGGAGGCTGAGAGCAATGACTTGACCATAGCCTCTGGTGAGCTGGTGACATTGTTGTAACCTCAAGAACACACACTCTTTTGTTCACTGTTCTTTTCACCGTGCTGTGTAACCTGAATTTGTTTATCATTTCCTAAATGCTCTTTTTTTGAGTCCTTTTCAAAATTCAGCATCTGGGCCAAGATTTAGATGAATAGTACAGTTGGAGAATTACCATGCAGCCTCTCTAATCCACACAGCGTATTTTCTTTCTTATCAATCCTGCTGATTCAGACTATGAGCTGGAGTGATCGCTACATTTTTCTCTGCTATGTTAGCGTTTTTACTATTTAGTCCTCATTTTGTGTGTAGTGCAGTTTCTCCTTTCCACTTGAAACAATGTTATATTTCACATTTTTATATTGCTATCTTCTTTCACATTTCTTTATACTTGTGACCTCAAGCTAAATGTCATTCAACGTAATGATCAATACTTTCTACACTTCCTGTACTAAATAAAAGTGAATTTGTATTTTATGGCATTGAATTTTATGCACTCAAACCACCCTAAAACTCTGAGGTTTTCACTTCTTATTTAAATCTGTGATGTCTCTATAAACCAAATCAAATTTTAATAAAAATGTCTACCCACCATGGACTCTGCCATCCACGAGAGATTTATCTTCTTTTATAATTTAAGTTTCCAGCATTTCTTTACTCAAAATTAATTTTATATTGTTTTTCATCATATTTTTATAATTTTAGTAATACTATATAAGCTCCACCTAGTGATCAAAATAGTACCTACAAATCCGATGATTATTAAATAAAAGATACCCGAAGCTACCTTATCCTGGCAGACCTAGTACTGCATCTATTTTCAATTAAATTAATTGAAATACTCATAGCATTTTTATTGAAATATGTTCAAAACTAATATTTAAGTCAAAAGAACCTAACATGTTATCCTAATAAAATTGAGTTTGGGAGCCAATAGATATTTACGATGAAATAAAATATGATTACATAATTTAAAATAGCATTCAATAGACATTATTTGCTTCTGTCATACTATTTCTGCTTTTCAGACCACACACTGTTTGACCCTCTTATTTAGAAAAGTGAATTTCAGGGTGAACAGCATACTACAGATGTACAGAGGAGGTTACGTCCTGAAGCTTGATGTCAAAATCTCTCCAACGTATATTAAAATGTACTTTTATCAATCCTGAGGCAAAAAAATGGGTTTTGATAATTAAAGGAGCAAGCACATGTAAATATATGAGCGTGTTAAAGAAATAACACTTGCATAAACATTATTTTGACTTTGAAATAGGAAGAATTGCATGGATTTTATTTCCTTAACTTTTTATTATGCATTAAAACACAGAATATACTCAGAAAAGTATGTCATGTATACTTTCTTTTTTTCGTTATTTGTTTTTTAATTTTAGAAAGCAGGGTTTATTGAGAGGACAGAAAAGCTTCCACAGTGGGAGGGGAGTGAAGGGGATCGTTCACATGTACTTTTTGAATGCACAGATCATGAGTGTAAAGCTTGATGGATTGTCACAAAATGATCACACTTGTGTAATGAGCATCCAGATCAAGAATTGAAAGGGCACCAGCATTCCGAAGGGCCCCTTTTTGCTCATCTCTTGTCACTCACTGTCTCAAGGGCAACCCTCTCTCGACTTCTTGCATCATGGCTTAGTTTTGTCTGTGCCTGAACTTGGTATAAACGGAATGTTACACTGTGTTCCTTTTTTGTGTGTGCTTCTTCTCTTTCTTAATGCTATCTATAGGATTTGTTCATATTATTGTGTTAATCCTCATTAATAAATAGTATTCCATTGTGTGAATATACTTGTCTAGTTATTTAGTTTGTTTAATCATTTATTCCATGAACATTTGGATAATCTCCAGTTTGAAGATCTTATGAATAGTGCTGCTCTGAACATTCTAGAGATTTTGTTTTTGGTAAACACATGCAACCATTTCTTTTAAGTACATACTTCAGAGAAAATTGCAGGGTCATAATGAAGAATAAGTTCAGATGCAATAGATACTAAAATTTCTAGTATTAGTTTTTGCTACACATGGTCAGCAATAATTGGTACTGTTAATAAGTGTTCATTCATTATTCATTAATTAATCTTTGAAATTTTAGCCATTCTGTTGGTAGTAGCATCCTATTATGAAATTAATTCACATTTTCCTAATAATAAACTTGAAGGGAATTTTTGGTAAATTTGTTAATCATTGCCTGCTCATTGCCCCCCCTTCTTTTTTTGAGTCAAAGTCTCACTCTGTTGCCTAGGCTGGAGTGCAGTGGCATGCTCATGGCTACTCCAGCGTCGATCTGCTGGGCTCAGGGGATCCTTTGGCCTCAGCCTTCCATATTTCCGATTTTTAGCTTCTGTTTCAACTTTTTCTTACTGATGATCAGTTCTTTGTATATTCTGGAAACAACTTTCTAGGATATTTGTATGGCAGATGTTCATTTCTTTCTGTAGAATGTCTTTCTACCCTTTCCATGACGTTGTTTGATAAACAGAGGTTGCTACTCTTAATATAGTCAAATATATCTATGATTAGCGGTTTTTGTGTCCTGTCTTAGAAATTTTTGCCTCCTTCTAGTTTATGAAGATGTACTTTACTTCTAAAAGTTTTATTGTTTTACCTTACATATTTACAACAGTATCTGTCTGGATTTAATTTCTACAAATGGTATGAAGTAGGAGTCAGAATTGTTTCTCTATATAGATATTCAATTGACACAGCAAATACTTACTACAAAAATTATTCATTCTCCACTTCAGCATAATCTTCGTCATAAATCCAAAGGGTATATATGAACAAGTTGTTTCCCAACTTTCTATTATATTTCATTGGCCACTTTGTCTACCCTTCCACTGATTCCACACTGACTTAACTATTTTTATATCTTTATAATAGGTCTTAATATTTGGCGGTTTAAGTCTTTTAGCTTTGTTTTCTTCTTCAACATTACCTTGTTTATTCTTGAACCTTTGTATTTTTATCTAAATTATAGTCTCAGTGCTTCAATATTCACTAAAATACTTTAATTTGGGGAAAATTTACAAACTCAATATGAAGTCTTCCAATCCACAGACATGTTATACCCCTCCAATTATTTATATAGCTGCCAGCCCCATCAGGTAAGAGGATTGCCCTACTGCAAGTGAGCTGTCTTGCCCAAGGACAAGATACTCTTTGCAAGGGAGGCACACAAATAATTCATGCTGAATGAGAGAGCATAAGGCCTAGCCGTGTCAGCCAATTCTGAGGTCATATCAGTTCCCTATGGGGTAAGCTGGAGCCATCTATCTCCAGAAGGCCTGAGAGATAAGATTCACTAATAAATCCTTACCACTTAAGCCCCTTTAGTCACTCTGTTATTTGCAAAGAAAAAATGTCTCACAGAACCAACTTCTGCATCAGTTTAATTTTGAACTGCGTTTGGATAGCAAGAGAGAAACTTTCAAAATTCTTATTGAAATCTGGACTCACACCATCATATTTCCTGTTTTTCCAATTGAGTTTGCCTTTAAATACAATTGAAATAGTATCGTTTTTTATTGAATTAATGATTATGATTCCATAGCTAAGCTCGTTTGGCTCTTATTTCTGCATGATGTTGATAAATCAATTTAATAGAAAGTTTTTTTAAGTTACTATATTTATTGTGTTTTCCTTTCAATAAAGGAAGTGGCTTGGATCAAAATTCAAATCTGAATTGAACTGAGTGAGTTTAGTCTTCTCTTTTGAGCGGCATAGATCTGTAAAGCATTTTCCAAGGTTTGAGAAGCTGCGAGTACAGCAATTCAATGTTTGCTCATTTGGGTTCGTTTTAATACTCCACAATCAGTCAAAGAATATACATGAAGTCAGTGTTTCCATCAGGAAAAGGTTCTCTGTTGCTTTCCTGGTGTCTGCTGAAAGCAAAACCCAACTCGGCAACTCCCACAAAAGAATCTTTCAGTTCAAAAATGCAACAGCACTTGGGCATGATATATATATATATTTAAACGGTTTTAGATTTGATAATGAGGAAGGGGAAGGAAAGGAAGGAAGACATCAGTATTCAGAGGTCTATTCTTTTACCCTTTAAACATTTTTGACAACAGAATTTTTTTCTGCAAAATTTTTTTTCCTGCATTCTGCAAGAGACGTATTTTGCATTTTATGTTTTATTGTATCTCCACTGAGTCACTCAGGTTTAGTGCCATTAATGTACTAGAATGCATCCAACAAGATCCAACATTTCTGTCTATTGGAGATGAATGGGGTGAAAAGAATAAAAAGTAGCATCTGTCTCCTAAATTTGAGTTGGTCTCAGATGTAAATAATTTTGCAATCATGAGATCATTCTGGTCTTTATTTGCTATTATTCTCTGCATGTCCATCATCCTTGACATTTCAGAGGATCTTTAAGAGCCAGACAGAGAAAGTATTCCAGTATTTCTTGTTGTTCTTAGTATGTTTACTTTTATTCCTACAATGGACTTTATATAATATAGTCCATTGTTTTTATACTTTTACTGTATTAACAGTTTCTTTCCTTTTAGCCCAAGGACCTTGGGGTGATAAAATTATAAGGTACACCAAGAATGTATTTTATTTAAACAATATTTCTTATTATTTTATTTTAATTAAATATATACTCAGAACATATTTAGATATTGTTAGAAGTTTTCATCATTGTTTCTTTTTTATTTGTGTAGTAGTTGTATAAACTGTATTAGCAAGTGTCATTTTTCTTCATTATCTTTCAGAAGATGTTAGAATACGTAAGGAGAAGAGAAAGTATCTTAGGAGATCAGGTCAGACAAATGAGCATGGAACCAAGTGACAAGCAGAGGCTGATGGGGCAGACTTTTTCTAAAAGAATTTCAGAATCTGAACAACGTAGTGAAGAGGTAAGTCTGCAAGTTTTCACAAGAGTTACAAGCTTGAATAAATTTATTTAAAATTTTAAAGAGAAGAATAGAAGTTTTGTAACACATTTAAATTCATTCATTTTATTCTTTTATTAAAATAGCATTTATTGAAATATTCATTCATTTTATTCTTGTATTAAAATAACATTGATTGAGCACATATTATGTGCTAGGCAATTGGCTTGTTTCAATAATTTAAATTATTAACATTAGCTACTTTTGTTAATACTTATACTGTGATTAACACTATGTTACACATTTTGGGATACAATACAACAATGGGAGGAGAGAAAATGATAGAAATACTCTTACAGAGAAAAAAAACTAAAAATGAAATTTAAAGCAAAGTGGGAAAATGTCAATAAGTATCACTGGAGAATCTATATTTTATGTAGACAGTAGCATGCTGATAGCTTTTTCACTCTTATACAATGAGATTAATATATTCAACCCAATATAAATATCAGCATTGGGTTCTACAAAGCAGTTCCTTTTAAGAACTACCAAAAATATCATTATGTCACTTTTGACCTATTTACAGAAGCTGAATGAATCTCTTTAAAGTCTTGATAGTCTCAAAAGAATAAAATTTACTTAAAAGATAAATCATAATTTTTAAACAAATACTGAATATAATCTAGTGGATAAATAGTTAATATAGTTGAATCATGCCACATTTATTTGATATCAAAGGTGCAATTATGTTGTAGTTGACTACACATAGGTTTGCAGACGATAGGCCAGAACATTGAGAGAAATATAATTCTGAGGCAGGGTAATTCAGCAAAATAAAATAATCCCTGGCATAAGTTTCTTTGTAAGGGGTCATGGGAGTAAGCTGTCATCATAAGGTAGAACACTTACAGATATAGAATTGTTTGACTAAGGAAATTTGGGTGAAACAGTTTTTTATAAGAGAAAGAGCATTGCATAATAAGCATTCTAGGTGCTAAGAGTTGCAACATAGCAAGATCAAAAGTCTCCCATCAGATTTGAACCAAATAATATTACACCAAGACATATTATAATCAAACTGTTAAAATCAAAGACAAAGAGTGGATACTGAAAACAGCAAGAGAAAATAAACATATTACATATAATGGAGTTCCAATAAAACAAGCAGCAGACTTCTCAGCAGAAACTTTATAAGCCAGGAAAGAGTGAGGTGATATTGTCAAAATGCTAAAGCAAAAACAAGACAAAACAAAAAACTGCTGACCAGAAATGTTTTACCCAGCAAACCTATCCTCAGCAATGTAGAGATGATGACTTTCTTGGGAGAACAAATATCATATCATACAACTATTGTGTATATACTCACACATACATATGGAAGGATCCCCCAAAACTGAATATTATCTTTGGAGGGTGGGCTTTCTGTAGTACTGGGTTCCCCTGTAGTTCATTTGTATAAAACATATGTCCCCTAAAGAGCATTTGTTTTGGTTTTCCAGATTTATAAGGCCCTCTGTAAAGTCTAAGTCCATAAAGGCATTGATTTTCTTCATGGCCTGAAAATCTAGGACCAAAGCCAACTGAAAACAAAAACTAACCATTTTTGTGTGCTTGTGCAAGCAATAGAAACATCTTGATTCAAGTATTCATCTCTCCTTGGTAATTTTTGAGGGAGAACATATATTTTAGTGTGGAAATAATAAAATATCTCATTTATCTGTGAGAGTTATTCTTCTCTCTAATTATTATTGTACTGGTCATCTACTCATTTAATTTTATGTAATAGCAGCTACAAAGCAAAATTTGGCAAATAGTACTTTTTAGAGAGTTTAATTATGTTTTGGAGCTTAACTCAAGAACTGGAGTTTTAAAGTATAACAATTATTAAAATTTTCATTTTCTTTTATCATCAAGAAATCTATAATAGCTTTATTTTATGATGACAAGGGGAAATTACAGTTCAGAAAGGGAAACTATAAATATTTCCCCTGGCAAAATTTTCTTAGAATTTATAACAGTATTCATCTGTAGAACTGTGATTAAAATAAAGTTATAGTGGTGGCATATAATTCTTGGTGATTTGTGGAAAGACTCTCAGAAAGCAAGGATTTTCAAATGCTTTTGTTAGTTCTAGTTGTATTTTTGGTTGTTTCTTTAAGATTGTAATTTACTGGAAACTTTAATTAGCATAAGTTTTCTAGCCCCAAATACTCGCACAAGAAACTGGCCCTGCTCTTTTTGTCTATTTCATACTTCTTTTCTTAAGTCCTCAACTCTTTCTTATTCCTGTGTTTCTCTCATCCCTCACCTAAAAATCTTGAACTCTTTCTTTTGACTACCAAACCGGCAAGCCAGAAACATCTGCCCTATTCTCTTGGGACAATTTTGTTTCTGAATGATGTTTCTTGTCTCCTCCTTCATTAGTTTACCTATCCCTGATAAATTATCACCATCAGATGTTACCAACATGGCAAAGCATGAGAGATCAGCCTTCATCTCCTCAATATGCATATATGTATATGCATATTGAGGAGATGAACATATATATATATGTTCAGCTATACACAAACTAGAATTTCCCTGTGGGCTCAAGAGACTAGTTAGGGAGCTGTAACAACATCACAGTGGAGCAAAGACATCTAACATCTATGCAAAAAAGATCACTGCTGAGATCAGTGTACTTGAAACTTCAGTAGACAGCAAGGAACAAAGAAAAAAATTGAAGGCTATTTATGTCAGCTATGTGGTGGGAAACCAGGGTTTTCAGCGGCCTGTTCTACAGAGGGCACTGGTATCTTTTGCCACTGAGGTGACCAATAACCATTTGCCAAGGAACACCAAGAGGGAGACATGGTTACAGACTTCTCCCCCTCCAGAAACAACCTCTGTTAAACCATTTAGAAATCAGAGCTGCGACTTTCCCCAAGCCTGTGCACAACCATGGCCCTTAAGTTGCAGCTACTCTGCAAGTGACTGCATTCCAACCTCCCAAACTATGGCTTCACTGTACCCACTCATGCCTTGGACATAGCAGAGCTATCACCATAGAAAGCTAGATTTTACCCTGGACCCTGGAACCAAGGCCTCTGTGTACATGCTTATTCTCCAGACACCAAGTCAGCTGCTATTGAGGGCCAGCTCATACTGTAGTCCCTGGCTTCAAGGCATGCAGCACAAACCTTAGCTGACAGATCTACACTGAAAAGACATAGCTGTGCTGTCACTAGTGCCAGCGCCACTGCACTTTGTCCAGTCAGTGCCCTAATACTACTCCATAAGGGAAATTATTTCCCTATTGAAAATGCCCTGCAATATCTGAAACAGCTGACGGTTTCACCAAATGCACAGAAATCTATTACAAGGTAACAAGAAATATGAAAAACCAAGGAGACTTATTACCCCCAAGATAATATGATAATTCATCAATAGCTGACCCTGCAAAAGTGGAGAACTATAAACTGTGGTACAAAGAAGGTAAAATAATTATTTTAAAGAAGCTCGGAAAATCTCAAGAAAACACAAATAAACAATCCAACAAATACAAAAAAAGAAAAACATATCACAGAGATTGAAATCATGAAAAAATATGAATTCTAAAGCTAAAAAATAAGTATAATGAATATTATGAAAAAGAAATTTAGAACATCAACAGTGGAAGCAAGGGAAGGATCTGTGAACTAAAAGACAGCTAAAAACATACAGAGGAAAAAAGAAAAAAGAGTACAAAGAAATGAAGCATGTCTGCAGGTGTTATGAGACATCAAGAAAGCAAATATTCAAATCAAAGGAGCTAAAGGAGACCAGAGAAGCAAAGGCACAGAAAACTTATTTAAGAGTTAATGGCTGAAAACTTTCCAAACCTGGGGAAAGAAATAAATAATGATATATAGTAAGATCAAAAGCCTCCAATCAGATCCAAACCAAACAACACTGCACTAAGACATATTATCATTAATCTGTTAAAATCAAAGACAAAGAGTGGATACTGAAAACAGCAAGAACACATTACATATAATTGAGTTCCAATTAAGCAAGCAGCAGACATCTCAGTGGAAACTTTATAGACTGGGAAAGAGTGAGATGATACATTGAAAGTACTAAAGGAAAAACAAAACCAAAAAACCTGCTAACCAAAAATGCTGTACCCAGCAAACCTATGCTTTATATGGAGGGACTGGCCAAACGCCAAGTTACCTCTGGAGAGTGGACCCCTTGTAGCACAGGCTTCCCCTCAGGTAAGTGTTCTAGGAAACCACTGTCATCCGTGTACCAGCTAGCATTGTCCCAGCTAGCAGTTGTCAGAGGCTGCGTTCAGCTTCAGTGAGGTTGTTTTTTGGAGATTCTTTCAATCCATTTGCCCATTTCACGCTGGGTGCTTTATGAATGCACCTGCCGACACTGTGCTGAGTGTTCAGAAATTTTGGACCCAAAACAACATGACCCCTGTGACCCACCTTCCCTATTCACCTGATCTGGCCTCAAGCAACTTTTTGTTGTTGTTGCTTCCCTGGAGGAAAAAGTCATCAAAGGGAAATGTTTTGCCGATGTGAAAGAAGTAAAACAAAAAACACCAGAAACACTAAAAGGCATCAAAACTGATGAGTTCAAAAACTGTTTTGAGCAGTGGAAAGTGTCTCCATAGGTACATTGCATCAAGCAGAGAGTGCTTTGAAGGTGACTGAAGTTTAAACGTATAGAATAAATGCACAATTTTATATAAATAAGTTACGGGGTTTTTGTGTCCCCCCCCATATATACATTTGCATATATGGGCATAGTCACACACATAAACGTACTTTTTCTAATGTTAGTTGGCTTATTTTTGGTATGCAGAGTAATTTCCTTCATCAACATAATATTTATACAATTCATATATATTGTTACTTATATTGTAGTTCTTTTACTTTTCTGCTACCAACGATGCTGCTGTTTGAATGCACCTCAGTTTATTTATGTGTCCTCCATGACTTCTGTTTTCGCTTTTCTCAGCAATGCTGTTTTTAATCATCTTATTCCTCTTATAGTACATACACAGATACATAAGACCCTCTGTGGTAAAGGAACAAAGCTGGGCTGCCCTCAGTGCTAAATGAATCACTTTCCTAGCTCTTCTTCAACCAGGACTCTGCATAGCTGTGTGCCTCTGCAGGCAGGCTAGAATTCTCCCCTAGAATATATCCCATATACACTATGCTGGTTTGTAGGCTGAAAGAAGAAAATATTTTATGTGATAATGCAAAATTGTTTTCCAAAGTGGTCGCACTTTTTGTGATTTTTATTATCCCACCATTTTCATTTATATACTATAATTTTATCCACAGTTAGTGTTCTCAGAATTCTTAATTTTTCTGACATATAAAGGGTATGCAATATATTTCATTATTATTTTATTATAGTGAGCATGTCTCCTAGTTTTCAAGGTTAAACATTTTTCCATTTTTTTTTAATTTTTAGATTTTCTTTCAAGGATCTGGGGTACAATTCAGGATTAGGCATACACGTGGTCAAAATACAGGCAAAGTTTGAGCCTCCCTTTGTTCCTCACTTTGCCTGGTTTGAGATCAGGTACGCTCATTGATGTTACGTGCTCCCCCTCCCTGGCAGTGTCCTGCTACTGCCAATCCCTTTCTTAAAGTATTATGGTAAATGTTCAGGGTTCACTTATGAGTGAGATCGTATGGTACTCTGTTCTTTGTTTCTGTGGTAGATCAATGAGTATGATAGACCCTAAATTCATCCAAGTTGCTGCGAAGTCCATATGTTTGTCCTTCCTTATGGCTGTATAATAATCCATTGAGTATATGTACCATCTTTTGAAATTCAGTCCAGTTTTGATGCGTGGCACAGTTGGTTCCATGTTTTTGCTATTACGAATAATGCTGCAATAAACATGCATGTGCAGGTATCTTTTTTGTAGAGTGATTTGATTTTCTGTGGGAATATTCTCAGTAGGGGGATTGCTGGATCATACGGGAGGTCAATGGTTAGTTCTTTTAGAAATCGCCACAGATTTTTCCAAAGAGGTTTCACTAGTTTGCATTCCTACCAGCAGTGTAGAAGCATTCCTTTCTCTCCCCGTCCTCACTAGCATCTGTTGTTGTTTGTTTTATTAATGATGGCCATTCTTACTAGGGTTAGGTGGTATCTCAATGTGGTTTTATTTGCATTTCTCTGATGATTAATGAGTCTGAGCACTTTTTCATGTCTGTTGGCTGCCCGTATATGTTCTTTTGAGAATTGTCTAGTCATGTCTTTTTCCCACTTTTTAATTGAGCTGTTGGTTTTTTTCCTTTCCTTTCAGCACATTGGTATTCCTTGTAGATCCAGGATTTTAGGCCTTTGTCAGATATACGGTTGGCAAATATTTTTCCTATTCCGTTGACTGTCACCCTGCTCTAGATGATTTCTTTTGCTTTGCAGAAGCTATTCAGTTTGATGAGGTCCCCACTGGTTTATCTTATCTCTTATGGCACGGGCATTTGGGATTTTGATCAGGAATTGGTTGCCAGTTCCAATTTCCATAAGGGTGTCTCCTGCATTTTCTAAGGTTCTTATAGTTTGAGATTTTATGTCTAGATCTTCGATTCATTTAGAGTTGATTTTTTTTGTGTAGGTGATAGGTAATGGTCCTGTTTCAATCTTCTGCATGTGATCAGCCAGTTTTCCCAGCACCGTTTACTGAATAGGTTCTCCTCTCCCTAGTGGTTGTTGTTGGAGGTTTTTTCAAAAATGTTGTCAAAGAGTTGGTTGAGAAATTGAGATTTAGCTTCCAGAAACTCTATCCTGTTCCATTGGTTTATATGCCTTTTCTTGTACCAATACCAGGCTGTTTTGATTAGTGTAGGCTTTTAGTAAAGTTTAAGGTCTGGAAATGTGATACCTCCTGGTTTTTTTTTTGTTAAAATTTTTTTTGGCTATTCATGGTCATTTATGTTTCCATATGAATGTCTGTATTGTCATTTTCAGGTCTGAGAAGAATCATGTTGGTAATTTAATAGGTATCACATTGAATCTGTACATTGCCTTTGGTAGGATGGATATCTTAACAATGTTGATTCCTCTTTTCTGTGAACATGGCATATTTTTCCATTTTTTTGTGACTTCTAGGATTTCTTTGAGCAGTGCTTTGTAAAGGTCTTTCACTTCTCTGGTTAGGAAGATGTCAAGATATTTCACTTTTTTATGGCTATTGTGAATTGGATTGTGCTTTTTATTTGGTTCTCTGGCTCTTTGTTGTTGATGTATAAGTATGCAACTGTCTTTTGCACATTTATTGATTCCATGTTTTGGTCTTCAAGTTCTGAGATTCTTTATTCTGCTTGATTAATTCTGTTTTTCAGCTTGTCATCTTGTTATTTACTTCATGGATGAAATTTTTATGGCCAAAATCTCTGTTGCAAGTTCTTTCATTGTTGCGTTGTGTCTTTGTTGAGTCTTATTCACTCTTTCCACCTATTTCCTGTTGTATTCTGTTGTATTCTGGGGCCAGTCATTGATGACTTCTATTGTTTGGGCTCTGAGGTCTTTTCAGGAGTTTTCTCTTTGTTGCACTGGGAATTACCTGCGTTCTTCCTTTGATTTTTCCTCATTTGTGACAGATCTCTTCCTTTTCTCTTTAGTTCCATTATTGGGTGGCAGTGGGAGAGGCTTTCACTTCTGATGTTTGCTCAGCCTTCTATTCTTCTCTGCTCAGGGTTCTGAATTTGTTCTATTTTGAAACATAGCTGTGAGTGGAAAGCTTTGCTGTCTCTTGCAGTTTTGAGATTCAAATAAGGTGGAAGGTGGGGAGTTAGGATTCAGAAACGAATTGCAAGTCACAATGCTCATGGCTTGTGGTATGGGTTCCCTGAGACCCACTCCCCACCACTACTTTATATGATGATGCAATGAGTGTGTGTGTGTACTCCCTGAAAGATATAGCAGCAGCAATGAGGAGAACAGAAAAAAGTAGAGTAAAATAAGATGGACATAAATTTGAAAAAATAAAAAGATAAAAGAAACACAGAGCAATAGAAGCAGAAACTTAAGCAAAGAACAATTAAACACACACACACACACACACACACCCCAAATCAAACTGGAAAAACAACAAAGCAAAACAAAACAAAAAACAGAAAAACCAAATACACATAAGTGCCCAACACAAAAAATAGGAGAAAAAAATAAAATTTAAAGAAAGGAATTCAAATTGAACCCTCACACATATATTCCCACACACATTAAACTAAAAAAAGAGAAGAAGCTGGGCTCGGTGGCTCAACCTGTAATCCCACGCCTTTGGGAGGCTGAGGTGAGTGGATTGCCTGAGCCCGCGGGTTCGAGACCCGCCTGGGCAGCAAGACCTCATCTCTACAATAAATCAAAAAATCAGCCAGGCATGGTAGTGCATGCCTGTAATTTCAGCTAATCCGAAGGTTAAGGCGAAAGGATTCCCGGAGCCCAGCAGGTCAAGGCTGCGGTGGCCGGGAGTTTGGGTGACAGAGTGAGATTCCAACTCAAAAAAATAAAAAAAGAGAAGCACAAAAAAGCAAAAATAAACAAAAAATGAAACATGAACATTCAGCCATTCACATACACATATAAACAGGGGGAAAAAAACAAAAAGAAAGAACGGAAAAAAAGAAGAATTAAAAAAAGAAAAAGGAAATAAAAGGGTGGGGGATGCAAAGCAAACCCTCATGTACACATTTATGCACAAATGAGACATAAAAAAATTGAAAAAACAAACAAACCCAAAACAACAAAAAAAAACAGAACCTGCTCTCTTGTGTTAGGTTCTGTAACTGTTCCTTCCAGGTGCTCACAGGTAAGTCCCTCTGCTGTCTCCTGCAGAGCTTGGCCTCATTCACAATCTCCCCAGTGTCTGGCCCAGGGAAAAAGGAGAGGGTGGGGGGGGATGGGTAGGGCTCCAGTCCTCCATTTCTGCTCTCATATGGTCATGAGGATCCCCTCTGGTGGAGAGCCGTGTGCTTGGCTCTTCCCCATGTACCAGTGGGGCTCTCCCCAACCAGGCTTATCCTGGAGTAGAGTCCTCCAATCATGACTGACATCCAGGCTCCCCCTGGGTTCCTCCCTTCAGTCATGTCCCAGCAGGGTGGGTCTGACATTCAGAGGATTGCTGTGGAGAGGGGTCTGGGTCAGCTCAGAACTCACCACTGATCTCATTGGAGGTCTTCCTCATCCTTTTCTGGCCACGCCGTTGTCCCACGACTGAATCAGGGTAGGGGGTGGAGTGCCTGAGACTCGGCACTTGTCCTGCCCCTTCCAAGTTTACACTTTCAGGATATTCCTTCTGGGTCATGATCCATCCCTGAGAAGTTAATCTACTGGTCACAGAGATTGGCTCAAGTCCTCCCTCTGAGGGTGGGCAAACCAGAGCACTTTCGTATCCCATTTTCACGATGGTGGCAGGGTGCCTCTTTCTTCTTTTCCAGTGGGGGTCTGCCTCTGGGCTCCCTCTCTGTGCTCCCTCTGCAGGCCTTGTTGCCAGTGTCCAGGCAGGTGCTGCAGTGGTGAGGCAGAGCCTGGAGCCAGCAATCTCTCCTGGAAGCTTCTTCCCAGGAAGGCCTTTGCAGATTTTTTTTAAAAGGGTGCTCAGCTTCTGTGCCCCAGGAAGCACTAAGGACCAAGCAGAGCAGCTGCAGCGCCATCTGCTTCATCGGGAGAGCCCTGGCCACTTGCTCAGTCAAGTCTCGGCTCAGTGGGCCACTCACACACCCCCTTCTTCACCAACACGTACGTGAAATTTTCAGTACGCTCACTCACTCATACTGGGATTTGCATAGTCCAACTGACTCCACATCCATCTTGCTCCCTTCCCTTTTCCCATTATTCATGAGCCATTCGTATTTGATTGTGAAAATTCCTATACAACTCCACGGCCCATATCTTAAGGTTGGTGATGTTTTTCTCACTCATTTGTAAGAGTTTTTTGTTTTCCATACTATTAGTAATTTATCATGCGGTTATGTGTTACAAGTACCTCCGACAAGTTTGTGTTTTTTTGTTCTTTTCTATTGATCAACAAAAGTATTATTTTTGATATAATTAAAATATCATTTTAAAGCTTATGATTGAAATATTTGTATCTTGCTTAAAAACCTTCTCACTACTCAAAAGTTCTCTATATATTTTTCCTATATTTTCTTATAAGATATAAATTTGCTTTTCATATTTAAATACATTTGTAATTAATTTTTGCATAGACTGTAGATGCTCATTATTCTTATGAATGCGTAGTCAATTTTCTCAGAACTGTCTAACAAGTAGTTCCTCTTTCCTCCAAGGATTTGCTATAAAAAATTTGACATAGGTCATGAGTTTATACAAGCGTGACTTTGTCTGTGGCATCTATTTTAGTCTGTTGATCAATTTATGTCTTCTATTGCAGTTTCTTAAAAAATATATCTTAATATATATGGTACTGAAATAGAAGGTGAAGTGTTTTCTCAATCTTCTTTGCCCTTTTAACAGTGTTTTTGCTATTATTCGGCTATATTTATGCATTTGAACTTTGTAATCAACTTACTAATTCTGTGAAAAAATACTGTAAGTATTGATAGAATTGCATTAAATATACAGATCAATTTGCAAATATACAACCAGATTATATATTTTCTATTTTTGAAAATGGGATGCCACTTATAATTGCATTTTCTGCTTATTACTGGAGTGTAGAATTCAATTAATTTTTACCTCATAGTTTTATATTCAGCTGGTTTTCTAAATGCTCACTAATTAAAACACTTATAGATAATTTGTTTATTTTTGTCTCTCTTTTGTATAATCTATTAGATATTATAGTTTTGTTTTTTCTACTAAAATATTTAGAAAAATGACTTCAGCAGGATAGAAGAGTAAGAAGACCCAGACCTCATCTCTCCACAGAAGCATCAACTTTCCAATGATATATGGACAAAAATAACTTTGTAGTACCGTTTAGAATTTGATTCAGAAGCGTCAGTACCTTAGATGAACACAAAATTGGAAACAGTCACATTAAAACAGATGAGAAGAGCAATTTTACTTTGTCCACATCAACCTGCCCCAAGTCAGCACAGCTCAACACTGAGCAAGAATGCCTTGACTTGATATTTCTCCCTTGGAAGAAATAGCACGTGGATCATGGCTCCAGTATCTCAGGCTTTTAGGGTGCTGCTCAAAGAGCAGGCTTGCACAGAGTGCTGGTAAAACTTGCATGGTTATCCTCAACAACAAAAAACTGAAAGCAATATCCCTGAGATCAAGAACCAGGCTGATTTGTAACTTCTGTTCATCATAGTACTAAAAGTCCTGCCAAATCGATTAAGCAAGAAAAAGAAGGAAGAGTGGAATTGGAAACAAGAAGTAAAATTATCTTTGGTTTCAAACGATAAGATCTTATATCCAGAAATCGTTAAAATTTCCACAAAAATCTTTTAGAACTAACAAAACAATTCAGTAAAGTTGGAGGATACAAAACTGACATACAAAAATCGGTCAATTGAATACACTATTGAGATACCTGAAAAAGAAATTAAGAAAGTCATCCCATTTCCAGTAGCTTCAAAAAGAATAAAATACTTAGAAAGAAGCACAACCAAGGAGGCGAAGGACTTGTACAGTAAAAACTGTATAATTTTGAAGCAAGTAATTTAAAAAGACAAAAATAAATGGGAAACCATCCCTGCTTACAGACTGGAAGAATTAATATGTTAAAATGTCCATCCTGGTTAAAAAGCAATCTACAGATTCAGTGCAATATGTATCAAAATCCAAGTAATGTTTTTTTGCAGAAATGAAAAAAAATCCTCAAATTCATGTGGAACCACAGAAAATCCTGAATAGCCAGAGCACACACTTTCTAATTTCAGAATACAATACTGAGCTATAGGAGTAAAATATGAAACTGTTCCTACTGTCTATAGCTGTTTTACTGGCCTGAAATCAGACATTCAGACTACTGGGAAAGAATAGAGATTACATAAATAAATTCACGCCATATCTGGTGGATTCTCACAGGGGTGCCAAGAAAGAGCAATGGAAAAAGAATAGACTTTTTAAAAAATGGTGTTAGGAAAAAACTGGATATCCCCACACAAAATAATGAAATTACACCACACACAAAGTCAACTTAAATTGGATCATCAAATATTTAAATGCATGTATAATCTGAATCTATAAAATCCCTACACTAAAAATGTAGGTGAAAACTTCATACCTTTGACTAGACACATATTTAAAGCAAAAATAGACAAGTGAGGCTACATCAAAGTAAAAATCTGCACAGCACAAGAGACAATCAACAGAATGAAAAGGCAAACTATGGAATGAGAGAAAATTTTTGCTAGTCATATATCTGGCAAGGGGGTTAGTATTCAAAGCATAGAAGGAACACTTATTACTCAATGCGAAATACCAAAGAACTCAATTAAAAATGAACAAGTGACTTGAACAGACTTCCCTCTAAGAAGACAAAATACCCAACAGGTATACTCAACATCATCAGGGAAATGCAAATTAATACCACAAGATTACATCTCATGCCTGTTAGGATTGCCATTATTGAAAAATAAAAATAAAAAAGAAAGAAAGAGAGCGAGAGAGAAAGAAGAAAGGAAACAAGTGCTAGAGAGAATGCAGAGAAATTGGAACCTTAGCATGCTGGTAGTGTAGACATAAAATGGTGCTGTCACAATGAAAACTGAATGACAGTGCCTCAGAAATTAAAAACAGAGCCACCATATGATCCAGCCATCCCACTTCTGCATATATGTGCAATACCATTAAAATCGGGACTTCAAAGAGATATTGACACTTCCAGATTCATTGCAGCATTGTTCACCATGGCCACATGTAGAAACAATCTACATGTTCATCAACAGATGAACGAGTAAAGAAAATGAGTGACGTACAGGCAATGGAATATTATCTAACCTCCATAATGGAAGGTTTGCCATATGCGACAACATGGATGAACCTGGAAGACCTTGCGCTACGTAAAGCAGCCAGTCACAGGACAAATAACTGCATGGTTTTACTTATATGAGGTATCTAAAAAAAGTTAAACTCTTATGTCTTCTTTTTGTGATATGTCTATTCATATCTTTTGCCCACTTTTTCATAGGGCTGTTTGGTTTTTTTTCTTTTTGGTATGTTGAGTTGCTTGTAGATCCTAGATGTTAGGCCTTTGTCAGGTATACAGTTGGCAAATATTATTTATTTATTTCTTCAGGGTCCATTGTGATTTGATCTTTTGCATTTCTGACTGTGTTTATATGGGCTTTTTCTCCCTTTTTCTTAGTCAATCTGGCAAGGGGATCTGTCAAACTTGTTTATCCTTTTAAAGAACCAGCTTTCTGATTTGTTGATTTTTTTTCTATGATATTTTTGTCTTCTATGTCCTGTATTTGGGTTTTTACTTTGGTGATCTGTATCTTTCTGCTGAAGTTATAGTTTTGGTGGTCTTGTCTTTCCAAGTCTGTCAGGTGATTTGTTAGGATGTTAATTTGTAGGCTTTCCATTTTCTTCATGTGTGTTCATAAAGCAATGAATTCTCTTCTAAGTACTGTTTTCATGTCATCCAAGAAGTTTTGGTAAGATGTGTCTTTATTTTCACTTGTTTCCAGAAATCTTTTAAATTCTGCTTTGATTTCCATGTTGTCCCAGGAGTTGTTCAGCATCATACTGTTTAGTGTCCACATCTTTGTGGGATTGGGGGTAGCCTTGTTGGTGTTGATATTTATTTTCATTCTGCTGTGGTCTGAGAAGATGCATGGCAGTATTTCAATCACGAATTTTTTATGTTTGACTTACGGCCAAGGATGTGATCAATCTTGGAGTACATTCCATGTGGTGATGAGTAGAACATATATCCCAAAGTTTTTGGGTAGAGTGTTCTGTAGGTTTATATTAAGTCCATTTGGACAAATGTCAAGGTGAGGTTTCGGATTCTCTTGTTGATCTTTTGCCTCTATGATCTATCTAAGGTTGTTAACCCCCAGCTATGAAAGTGTTGGAATCAATATATTTTTTCATTTTACCTAGAAGCTGTTTTCTACAAGTTGGTGCTTCTATGTTGGGTGTGTATATGTTCAGAATGGATATTTCTTGTTGATGGATTGAACCTTTTTATCATTATGTAGTCACAAGTAGCCAACAGATACATGAAAAAATGCTCAACCTCACTAATCATCATAGAATTGCAAGTTAAAACCACTCTGAGATACCACCTAATTCTAGTCAGGTTGGCCATCATCAATAACTCAAAAAGCAACAGATGCTGGAGAGGATGTGGGAAAAGGGAACCCTTCTGCAATATTGGTGGAGGTGCAAACCAACACAACCTCTGTGGAAAACAGTGTGGTGATTCCCAAAAGATCTAAAAATCCGCCTTTCATAAGATCCACATATCCTCCTTTTGGAAGTATACCTGGAGGAACTCAAACCACTCTATGAAAAGGATACCTATACACACATGTTTATTGCAGCATTATTCACAATAGCAAAAAACATGAAACCAACCATGTTGCCCATCAAAAGTGGATTGGATTAAAAAAATGTGGTATATATACATGATGGAATATTGCACAGCCATAAAGAAGGACAAAATGATGAACTTTGCAGCAACTTGAATGGATTTAGAGTCTATAATACTCAGTGATTGATCACAGAAACAGACAACTAATTATCACATATTCTCACTCATAAGCAGACCCTGAACAATCATCATAATACTATAAGAAAGGGATTGGTAGTAGTGGGAAATTGCTGGGGCGGGGAGGACACTTCATCAAGAAGGGTACCTGATCTCAAACCAGATGCTGTGGGGACCAGAGCGAGGCCAAACTTTACCTGTACAATGACCATTTGTATACTTAACCCTGAATTTTACCCAACTTTATAGTAAAAATTAAAAAAATAAATAAAATGCATAAAAAATAAAAATAAAAAAGGAAAACTCATAGAAACATAGAGGAGAATGGTGACTGTTAGAA
This sequence comes from Cephalopachus bancanus, assembly GCA_027257055.1. Lineage (NCBI taxonomy): Eukaryota > Metazoa > Chordata > Mammalia > Primates > Tarsiidae > Cephalopachus > Cephalopachus bancanus. Next base: position 3,290,971 of record JAPVLO010000018.1, on the reverse strand, counting down.
TCAAGAGTGAGGGGTAAATTAGAAATCACTTTTTGAACGTGTATAAAGCAAAATGCTATTCCTCTGAAACACTCATTACTCTGTGTTCCATATATTGCATTCTATATATCACATTTATAAAAGATAATTCTTTGAGTTCAACTTTCATGAAAAATCAAGATACTGTTATTTCCATGAAACCCTGTGTTTACACTTCTATATTGCATGTTATAAATGTTCTAATGACAAAGTAATGAGAAAGTGTCTCAGAGTGATAATTGTGTGAACAAATCAAGATAGTGCAATTTCTTTGAAACACCGTATTCAACATGTTATCTTATATGCCCCATGCTCTCTAAACACACATGTATAAAGACAAAGGAATAAATGACACTTCTGAGAATACTAAAACATATGTATTTGTTGCAGGATTTTAGTTGGTAAAATTTGATTCGTAAACAGATTGTATGTGCTTGCCTACAGTAAAGTTTTAAAGTATTAATAAATTGAGGCAGTCCTCACTTCGCATCTTTTTGATGTGAAGGGATTTCATTTACTACAATTTAGTTAAATAACGCCAGTATCCCAACAACATGATTTAAATTTCAGTAACTGTGATATATTATCTGTGAGTTTTTGCATAAAGTACCAATGTCCCTAAATCTTTAGTCCACAAATCACAGATGAGCAGCATAATCAACCACCCATCACATCACTTCTTTCAGTGTCAATTGGCAATTGGCGACCGCAGTCTGTTATTCGGTTTATTCCAGACAGCAGAGCATGTGGTCGTATTTCCTCGTTTTCTCCCCATGGCAAATCCATGTGACCTTTTATAAAACGGGAAAATAAAATAAAACAGGAACTTGCTCAACCAAGAAGGAACGTCAGCCAAACATTAAAACTGATAATATTAGATGTGAAATTTGAATAGGATGTCCGTGGGGTTCTAGAATAGAGAGCAAAGTGCGGGAATGTTGTGACTGCACTCAGAGGTCCCCAGATATGAAGCCTTATCTCAGTGAATACAAACTTATTAAAGCAAATGAGGGCAGTGTTTGTAATGAAAGGATGCACAGGTCCCAGGGGAAGTGGTGTTAGGAAACTTTTCTACTAAAGAACTTCTCAGAGGTGTTCCAAGGCATTCAAAGTGCAAAGGATTAAGTGGTTGGAACTGTCCCAAACTTATGAAGGCATAGACTTCTCACACACCCATAGAAGAAGATGCTCCCTCTATAAGTTATATGCATAGAAGGCAAGCACTGTTCAAACTACTCGAGAATTTTTTTTTACAAAAAAACCCCACTTTAATACCAATGTTTTCAGAGTTTTAAATTAGTATTCTAAATAAATGCCATTCTAAATAAATACTATTTATAGCAGATAGCAAAAGAGTCTTTTTTTCATGTTTTGACAAAAACACTTTAAAGGTCATAGAAAAATAATACATTTCTCATGCATTATTAACATTGCCTTGCTAGGTTTCAGCTCGAGTAGTCTTATACTAGCATACTAAGGAAGGACTTTCTGTGTGTACCTGATGTAACCATCTTTCCCGTTCAACATTTTTATCATTCCAGAAAGATCTCTTGTGATCTACCCTGTCAGATCCTGCACATGCATTAGATGCAGCCACAGTTCTGATTTCCCCCATCCCACCTGTTCTCATGCTTCCTGTAAATAGCATCGTGGAATGTATGCACTTTTGTGTCTGAATTATTTTTCTCAACATAACATTTTTTTAGGTTTACTTATGTCTGTTACAATGTACATGATGAGTTTTTCCTTTTTAGTGCTTTTATTCTCTTGTATGCATATATCAACGTTTGTTTATATATTCACTTCGTAATGCCTGTTTTCCAGTTTTTTATTGTCATAAATAAAGCTGCTGAAAAAAACTATAAAAGTATTTATTTTTTAACATATGTTTCATTTCCTTCATATGAAAATGTAGGAATAGAATTAGTAGGATACAGAATAAATTAAGTTTGAAACGATAATAAACTGCCAAAGTGCTTGAAAAATGGTTGTAGGGTTATAAACAACCCCCCTCGTGGAAGAAACAATAATCTGTGTACAAATTTGTGCTGTTCATTTGCATTTGTCATTGTCATTCATTTTAAATTTAGCCATTCTAAAAGGTATGTACTGGGGTATATTTTTATTTCCTTTTCTCTGAAGGAAGAAAAAGTTGTGTATGCTTTAAGTACTTATTCAATATTTGTATACCTTATCTGAGATTTTGTTCTTTGAGAAAATTAATGAAGATTAGCAATCGCTTTCCAAATATTTTTGCTTCTTAAACAGTAAACTAGAAAATGATTTCCAGCCTATGGGGTTAACTGAAAATGCTGCTCTAGGTCCAAAGACAAATGGCTCCATCCAGCTGGCTTGCCCGACTCCATATCAAAAGGGAAGTCACAACTTATCAAAAACACCTCTCATCCGTTCATTGCATACCACGATACTCTCTCCAGTATGCTCATGAGATGCCCTTAGAGTCGAAAACCCTCCGGTGAAGCTAGTGAAGAGTAAAAGAAGACATAAATTAACAAAAATGGAAGGAGGTCATAATTGTATATAAACAGAGATTTAGTAGGTAATGGCAACTCGCTGTAACCGACTGAAAAGATTAAAGAAGATTGTGATCATAACAGAGATATATGTTCAAACAAAGCATTGTCTCTCTAACAACTTCAGAACTCGAATCAGAAGGGAAATATTTCACAAGCAATCATGAGGCCCAAAGGAGAGTTCTACCAGACTTTCAAGGTAAGAATCATTTCAGTCTTTTTTATTTTATTTTATCAAGATTCATTAATTTTGGAGTTGTGGGTACCAGTGAGGATCTACTGCCTAAGGAGCTTGCCTGCAGGTGAAGTTTGGGCTTCCAGCTGGCTCTCTCTCCTCCAATATTGAACCAGGTACCAGTGTATTGCCAAGTGTCTTCCTTCCTTCTCCCTCCCTCCCCAGCAGGGCCCAGGGTCTGCCAATTCCACACTTGCTCTCGTGTCACCAGTGATCAGGGCCCACTTATGAGTGAGAACATGCAGTATTCAAGTTTTTGTTTCTGTGATAGTTCACGAGTATGCTGATCTCCAGCTGAATCCATGTTGCTGCTAAGGCCGTGATTTTGTTCTTCCTTAAGACTGCATACTATTCCACCTTGTATGTGTACCATATTTTATTTATTCAGCCCATTTTTGAGGGCATGTGGGTTGGTTCTGTGTTTTTGCGATTGTGACTAGAGCTGCAATACACATGTGTGTGCAGGTGTCTTTTTGGTAGAGTGATTTATGTTCCTCTGGGTGCCTCCCCAGAAGAGGGATTGCCGGATTGGAAGGAAGCTCAATTTTCAGTTTTTTGAGAAATTGCCACACTGCTTTCCACAACTGTGGAATGAGCTTACATTCCCACTAACATTGTCGAAGCCTTCCCTTTTCTCTGAAGCCACACCAACACTTGTTTATTTTAAATTTATTAATGACAGCCATCTTTTATACATATTTTAGTAAGCAATAGAGAAAATACTCTCGATTTTTTTGAAACCAGCAAAAGCTTGCTAGAAAATGCAAATTTGAACAAAAAAGGAAAAGGACAGGCCAATTCAAATACTCCCTAATAAAGTCCCTCACCAATCCTCTAGATCTGTCAATATTTGACTGGCTGCTAGAAATAAACTGGTTTCTCTAAAGAAATATAAAAAAAATCCAGAGTTTCTAAAAGAGATAATCTATAATGTCCAACATATAATCAGAACTTCAGATCTATATAAGCAAGATGGAAAATATTTTTTATAACAACTGTTCTAAACCACATATGAAAATTGAACTTCTACATTTAAACTCTTATGGAATTTTTAAGGATTTATCTAGATTACCAGTGAATTTTTTTTTAGTTTATTATAACTGCAAAAATAAACTTTAAGTTATGAGTTCTAATTTTGATCATGGGAGTTCGAATTTAGGTTTATTAGTCATAAGAGATCAAGAAGGCATGTTAATGTTTCTTTCCTCCCAAAACACTCAGAAAGAACGAGACATCTGAGAGAAACTACAAAGTAATCTGCACTTCCAAAATTATTCCAGATACTTAGTTAACTTGTGAAGTTTCCGTGACTGTGTCTCAACTACAGTTTTATATGCATATCTTAGTGTCTGATTTTGTGTAAAATGTGTATTTTGTGGACAAAGAAGGGGACTTAGCCAATAGTTCTTTAAATTTATTCAGGCTACAATGATTAAAGAACTAAGTCTTAAAAAAAAATCTTTCTTCATTGTGTTGCACTTTTCTAATTTATTGCTACTCCTAATGTGATTATTTACATTATGGAGAATTTGTGTACATATACTAAATGAATAAAAGTGCTTTCTCCTGGTACATTGATTTGTGCTAACTGGCATATTACTGAACATAAAGCAATGTTGAGTGATGGCATTTTTCACAACTGGCAATAATGAAATAAGTGAATTATGGTTATTGTTTTTAATAAGTTTTTACACACCTGAACAAGGATTTGAGACCATCTTATTCTCAAAGTCTTTGAGGAAAATTAAAAATTTGCAAAAAGACAAAATAAACAGAGAACACTATGCACAGGCTTTTCATTTTTGCTCCTTTCCCCCTAAATAGAAACAATTATTCATATTAAGTTGTTTTTAGATAATATATCAAGACACCATAAAAACAACTAAAAGAGTCAAAAAGGGAAAAAAAGAAGCATGATTGATATTTTAGCTGTCAATTGTACCTATTTTAGGTATCAACCTTATTTATTTTATGGTAAAGTAAGTCAAGAGTATATTCACGGGTATGATATGTATGCATAGGGGAAAAGGTTGTTACTAATGTCATTGGTCTCCATTGTCACACAAAAACGACCAGTAACAAGTCGGAGGACAAAGTATATGATTATACCAAAGCAAAGTAAAATATGTAGGCTTACTTCAAGGACAATTACATCGTCTGCATCATACTGATACAATCAGTCTTGGACACACTTCAATCGAACATGCTTTAAAATAATCTAATCAGTGTCCTAAGTTGACTGTAGCTCTTAGTTTACTAATCAGAACCACTTCTTTCAGCTTTCAGTAAGCCTCACCTCATTAATGGGCAGTTGGAAAGTCTATATTACTTTCTGGAAGCATCATAATATAATTAAAGTGTCTGATTATTTGAGTACACGCTGTAGACATTTATTCGCTTTAAATTAAAACCTGTTCCTGGTAACATAGAAATTCAGAATGTAAATTTTCTCTTGAAAATACTTTTACTTGGTTGTTCCACAGTTATCCATAATTTGCTATACGGTGCATTATCATGCATGCCAGAGGTTGACATAAATATATCTCTCATTTATATTAACTGTACGGTTCATGACACTCCCTACATATATTTCAGCACCTCATGTCATATAATGTCTTCATGAATATTTAAAGTTTTAAAAAATGACTGCTCTCCGCACTTTTTGGTCTTTTCTGTTGTCATCTGACATAGAACTCACTGCAACAGCTACCATGCCACATGTTTCTATGGGGAGAGGATAATGATTCCCAAATATTTTTTAAAGCACAGCTGTTACTAGTGTCTTTGGAAGTTTAACTTAGTTCTGCTAATTTGACGTCTTATAAACAGCTTCTGTTTTTCTGTAAACTAGGGCACTATATTTAGAAACACTACAAATTTGCCCAGAATTATAAATCAACAGTGCAAACATTTATACTTTTATTCCCCTTCATAACAGACAGATATAGTAGTTTTAAGAAACATTGAGTACATCAGCAAAGAAACCTAAAGCGTTTTTACTGATACATTGTGAATTCAACCCAATATATTCTACCTTATTTTATATTTTTAAAGAAATGTGGTAAAGGTTGTATTTAACTAGAAGGAAGAAGTTTTTGTTGTTGAAGAACAACTAAATACTAATTCTGTTCATAATACATCTAAATAGTACTACTTATAAGCTCTTCTTTTTAGGAATAGGAAAATGCTGTGAGTCTTAATAGTATGTTTAATTCATATTAATTTTAATAGTTTTATAAAAGATTCATTTAGCCCTTTAAGGCCATCAGTTATACAATTGCCACGTGCAGGGATTATACTAGGTGTTGCAAACAATATACAAATGGTATTTGCTTTAATAATAATTACATTTAACAGGTAAAATAAATGAATTAAAATGATAATTTTCAAAATGATGTAATTTGATTATCTTGCATATCTCTATTGTGTTCTGGTGCTATATAAACAAGTGTGATTCTTGCCACTTGAAGTCAAGGGGAGGTAAAAAACCAGCTATAATAAATGTGAAATCTTCATAAAAATTAGTAAAAACATGCTGCATAAAAGTGAGGAAACTTATGGAGACACTACAGAGCATAGAATAAAAGGAGTATAAGATGGAGCTCTGGGAATATGGAGAAGTTTGAAATGTCAAGCATAAACAAATGGGAACAATTTTCTTGTTTGGCATTTGCTTCGGCTGTTGGATGGAACCAAATGATTTGGATTTAGGCAGACATAGATGAGGGAGGAACATAGATGGCAGACGAACTACAAAATACTATGGAACAGTTTGAAGCAATGAAAGAGTTATACAGTAAGACACACAGTAAAAGTAAAATATGAGAGATGATGATATCAATAGCACAATGGCTCAATATTAAGTTACAAAAAAGGCACACGACATGGTAATAGATAGGTTAGAAAACACATACAAAATAAAATACAAGAAAAATGTTAGACTATGTGTTTGTTAGTTGCAAATGTAATATAATGGAATTTACAGGTAAAAAATAGAATGAACAAATAAGTAAAATGAGATGGCATTTGCATTGAATACTTGAAAAAGTATTCCATAAACTGGTTATGTAACTAACTCAACCAGTTATGCATGAGACTTAAGGTTAAAAAAAAGTAGGAGAGATGGACAAGATGGAGACAGAATTGGTGGGAGTGTGAGAGTCCCTGCAAAAGTGAATGTCCATAAAGACTGTCTGCATGAATGGGTGTGTGCTGGTGGGCGAAAGTCCATCTGAGGGGAGACTTCAAGTACCTGGAGCTCTCCTCTGTTGGTGACTGCAACCCACCACTGCCCTGAGAGCAGAGCAAGAAAAGTCAAACTACCTACTGGGGAAGACCAATTAGAATGGCAGCAGACTTTCTACAGAAATAATACAGCCTAGAAGAGATGGAAGTCCAATTTTCAAAGTTCTCAGAGATAAAAAATTTAACCAAGAATTTCCTACCCTGTTAAGCTAAATTTCATCAGTGATGGAGAATGAAAATCCTTACCAGACATTCAATCCCTAAGAGTTTATGCTTCCTCCAAATCATCTCTACAAGAAACACTTTAAAAAGTATTAAACACAGAAGAAAGAAAAAAGAACAAACACGCACTTAGGAAGAATGCAAGAAAAAGAATGAAAACACACATAACCAAAAATGAAAAAAAGCCAGTAAACAAATAACAATAAAAACAAACTCTATAAGAACCTCATGACAGGGATAAACTCTCACATCTCAATAATTAGCCTGAATATAAATGGACTAAATACACCATCGAAAAGACATACAATGGTACACTGGATATAAAAATGTGACACTGCAATTTGCTATCTCCAGGAGACTCATCTCACCAGAGAGGATGCTCACAAACTCAAAGTAAGAGGATGAAAAACAAATTTTCAGGTGAAGGGAAAACAAAAGAAAGCAAAAATTGCTATCTTAGTATCAGACAAAATATCCATTAAGCTATCAAAAATTTTAAAAGATATGGAAGGTCACTGCATAATGATAAAAAGTTCAATCCAAAAACAAGAAATATTCATCCTAAACATATATGCACCCAACATAGGAGCACCAACTTTTATAAAGCAGCTTCTAGTTAGACTAAAAAAAGCTATCATCTCTAACACTATCATAGCTGGGAACTTCAATACTCCACTACCAACCCTAGACAGATCATCAAGACAAAAAAATCAGCAAGGAAATCTGGAACCTTAACTTGATGTTTGACCAAATGGATTTAATAGATACCTACAGAACACTCCACTCAGCAACCACATAATGTGCATTCTTCTCATCACCACATGGAACATACTGTAAGATTGACCACTTCTCTGACCATAAATTAAGCCTAAACAAATTTCAAAAGATTAAAAGACTGCCATGAACATTCTCAGACCACAGTGGAAGAAAAATAAATATCAACACCAACAAAATTTCCCCAAAACCCACAAAGCCATGGACACTAAGCAGGAAGATGCTGAACAACTCCTGGGTCAACACAGAAATCAAAACAGAAATTAATAGTTTCCTGGAAAGAAATGAAAATGAAGAAATATCTTACTAAAATTTCTAGAATACCATGAAAGTTGCACTAAGAGGGGAATTCATAACTCTGAACACACAAGAAGAAAATGGAAAGTTCACAAGTTAACAGCCTAACATACCACCTAAGGAAACTGAAAAAGCAAGATCACCAAGCCCTAACTTCAGTAGAAGAATCCATATCCCCAAAATTAAAGCCCAAATATGGGACACAGAAAACAAAAATTTAACAGAAAAAATAAACAAAACAAAAAGCTGGTTCTTTGAAAGAATAAACAAGATTAATGGATCCCTAACCAGGTTGACCAAGAAAAAGAGACAAAAAGCCCAAATAAGTGCAATCAGAAATGCAAAAGATCAAGTCACAACTGACTCTGATGAAATAAAAAAGATTATCAGAGATTACTATGGACACTTGTATGGAAACAAACTCAAAAGCCTAAAGGAAATGGAGAACTTTCTGACATCACACCACTTCCCAAGTTTGAAAAAAGAAGAAATTGAGACCCTAAATAAGCCAAAATCAACCCAGGAAATTGACTTAATCATAAGAAAACTACATACAAAAAAAAAAAAAAATCCCTGGACCAGATGGCTTTCCAGCAGAATTCTACAAAACACATGAACGAGATAATACCAATCCTATTTAAAGTAATGAAGTTAATACCACATTAATACCCTAACTGGGAAAAGATCCAACAAAGAAAGAGAACTACAAGCCCATATCCTTGATGGACATAGATGCAAAAATTCTCAACAAGATTCTAGCAAACCAGATCCAACAACACATCTCAAAACTCATCCACCATTACCAGGTAAGCTTCATCCACGGGATGCAGGGCAGGTTCAATATCTGCAAGACCATAAACACAATTAGATACATCAGCAAATGTAAAAACAAGAAACACATGATTATATCATTAGACACAGAAAAAGCTTTTGATAAAATCCAGCATCTCTTCTTGAAAAAACCCTTGAACACTTAGGCATAGATGGAACATACCTCAAAATAGTAAGAGTCATCTACGAGGAACCCACAGCCAACATACTGCTAAACAGGCAGAAATCGGAACATTATTTCTCCCGAAAACCAGAAGGATGCCCACTGTTACCTATCCTGTTCAACATAGAATCAACATTTTTAAGAAGTCTATCCTACCCAAGGCACTCTACAGATTTAATGCAATACCCATTAACTTACCAGCATCATTCTTCTCAGACCTGAAAACAATACAGAAATTCATATGGAAACATAAACGATCATGAATAGCCAAAACAATCTTCAGCAAAAGAAACAAAGTGGGAGGTATCACACTTCCAGACTTTAAACTTTATTATAAAGCTACAATAATCAAAACAGCCTTGTATTGGTACAAGAACAGGCATATAGACCAATGGGACAGCATAGAGATTCTGGAAGCAAAACCTCAATTTCTCAACCATCTTTGGCAAAGTCTTCATTAACAACCATTGGAGAGAGGAAAACTTACTCAGTAAATGGTGCTATGAAAACTGGCTGACCACATGCAGAAGATTAAAACAAGAACCCTACCTACCACCATACACAAAAATCAACTCTAAGATCTAAATTTAAAACCTCAAACTATAAGAATCTTAGAAAATGCAGACACTCTTTTGGAAATTGTAACTGGCAACCAATTCCTGATCAAAACCCCAAGTGCCCCTGCCATAAGAGATAATGTGGACAAGTGGGACCTCATCAAACTGAAAAACTTCTGCAAAGTAAAGGAAACCATCAAGAAATTGGAGAGAGAACCCACAGAATGGAAAAAACAATATTTTTCAACTGTTTATCTGACAAAGTTCTAACATCTAGGATCTACAAATAACCCTAGTGTGCCCAAAACAGACAAAAAAAACAAACAGCCCTATTGAAAAGTGGGCAAAAGATATGAATAGACAGTTCTCAAAAGAAAATGTACGAGCAGCCAATAGATACATGAAAAAATGCTCAGCCTCACTAATCATCAAAGAAATGCAAATTAAAACCACACTGAGATAGCACCTAACTCCAGTCAGGATGGCCATCATCAATAACTCAAAAAGCAACAGATGCTGAAGAGGATGCGGGGAAAAGGGAACACTCCTACACTATTGATGGGAGTGTAAACTAGTCCAACCTCTGTGGAAAACAGTCTGGCAATCCCTATATCCAAAAACTGACCTTCCATACAACCCCACAATCCTCCTTCTGGGAATATACCTGGAGGAACTCAAATCACTCTATGAAAAACACACCTGCATACACATGTTTATTGCAGCATTATTCTCAATTGCAAAACATGGAACCAACTGTGCTGCCATCAAAACAGCTCTAGATAAAAAAATGTGGTACATACACATGATGAAATATTACACAGCCATAAAGAGGGACAAAATTATGAACTTTACAGCAATTCGGATGCACTTAGAGGCTATAATACTGAGTGTTCTATCACAGAACGAAGAATTGAGAACGTGTTGTCACTCATCAGCATACTCTGAACAATTATCATCAATACTATAAGAAGGGGATTGGCAGTAGTGGGAAACTGCCAGGGGAAGGAGGAAGGGCATACGTCACCAATCAGGGTACCTAATCTCAAACCAGGTAAAGCTGGAACCAAAGTGAGGCCCAAATTTTACCTGCATGATGACCATTTGTATACCTAACCCTGAATTGTATCCCCCATCTTTAAAATAAAAAAATAAAATAAAATAAGAATGGAGACAAAAGAGTTTGCTTAAGAGCTTGAAATATGCAATGAGTAAATATTGGGTCATAGGGAAACATAAAGTAAGCGTACAGGATTTCTAAAGTCAATAATAATGAAAATGGCATATGCTTGATACTATGTAATAAAGTTAAAGCCGTGATAAATATAGTCTTAAGAACTTATGACAAATGAGATAACTTAAATGAATAAGTTTCCAATTTAACAAACTAAGAAAGAAATAAAAATAATCCAGTTGAAAAATGTAAGAAAATAAAAAAGTCAAAATTAATGAAGTATTAAACACTAAGATGAAATATGACTTATTTTTGCACAAAAATCAAATACCAAAACCAGTTATGACCTCAATAAAAAAATGAAATAAAAATGACAGAAGCCGGGCTCGGTGGCTCAGCCTGTAATCCCACGCCTTTGGGAGGCTGAGGTGAGTGGATTGCCTGAGGCCGCAGGTTTGAGACCTGCCTGGGCAGCAAGACCTCATCTCTACAATAAATCAAAAAATCAGCCAGGCGTGGCAGCGCACACCTGTAGTTCTGGCTACTCGGAAGGCTGAGGTGGAAGGATCGCCGGAGCCCAGCAGGTCGAGGCTGCGGTGGCCGGGAGCGGCCACTGCACTCCAGTCTGGGCGACAGAGTGAGACTCCAACTCAAAAAAAAAAAAAAAAAAAAAAGACAGAAATAGTTGAAGCAGAGTATTAAATGAAAATACTAAGAGATTATTTTTCATAAATATTAGAAATTAAATTTGAAATTCTAGATGAAATTATACTCTCCAAATATATAAAGACCAGATTGAGCCAGAAGCCAAAAAGATCAATACTCATAGAAGAAACAGAAAATATTTAAGAGACCCTCACAAAAAGCAAATGGCTAGGACACTTTCATAGGAGAATTCCATTCATCTTCAAACTGCAGCAAAATTTATGCCACTTGTGCTTCAGACTGTATAACAATAAGGAAAACTTCCAATTATTTGTTGAAGGAAGTAGATTGAAGCAAGTAGCGTATTAATATATAAACCTGATGTAGACTACACTATAACAGGAAATATGGAGCAGTCTCTTGAAAATTTCAGTGTAAATCCCCAAGTAGATTTGCAAACTGAATTCAACACTCCAACATCGTGTGAAAAGAGAGGCAATATGAACAAAAAGAACTTACTAGAGAGATTCAAGAATGGTATAACATTAGAGAATCCATTAATGTCATCAACCATATAAACAGATCTACAGGGCAAGAAGACCATAGCATTATTTCTATGGATCCTTCTTTTGTTTTTTTTTTTATGTTTACATCCAAGGGGTACACACACAGGGTAGTGGCATGAGTTTAGTGCGCGAGGGTGAGGTCTGGGCTTCTGTTGAGCTCATCACCCAAATGGTGAGCCTGCTATTTAATAGGCAGTTTTTCAACCCTTCCTATCCCCTTTCCCTCACTCTTTTGGGAGTCTGCTACCCCCATTCTTATGCTCATGTGTGTGCACCCAGTGTTTAGCTCTCACTTACAAGTGAGACTATTCAGTTTTCTGTTTCTGTGTCCATTCTCTTAGAATAATGGCCTCAGCCTGTTGGAATGGCTGTTATTAATAAGTCAAAAAACAATGAATGTTGGTGAGGTTGCAGAGAAAATGGAACACTCCTGCACTGCTGATGGAAATCTAAGCAAGTTCTGCCCCTGTGGAAAGCAACTTTGGGATTTCTTGAAGAATTAAAAATAGGCTTACCATTCAAACCAGCCTTCTCACTACTGGGCATATACCCAAAGAAGCATAAATGGTTTTGCCAAAAAGACACTTGCAATCCTGCATTTATTACAGCACTATTCTCAAAGTCTCCTAATAAGGTATTTCACAAAATTTAATGCTCTTGTTTGCTAAAATAATAATTTAAGTAGACAACAATAAACAGTGGCTATTTCTTTAATGTGTTTATGAAGGATATGATTTTAGGTGATATATGTTATATATTTCATATACTACATATTATATATTGTGTAATGTGTATTGTATATTATCTGTTATATACTAATATAACAGTCACCAAATTCAGCAATCTACTTAATGTTTAACCAAAAAAGGCATTTTAGGCATTTATTTTTAAACTAAGGACAGAAAATCAGAAAAAAATAAGTTGTATTAAATATAGTAGGCAATATATAAGAAAAAAAAAGGGTGCAATAATTGGACTGAGAGAGGCAAAACCGTGCCCATTTGCAGAAGGCACAATATAACTTGAATGCCAATGAGATTTTAAAATAAAATAAAAATGCAATAAACTAATTTAGCAAGTTAGCAGGATATAACATAAACATTAAAAAACTTTTATTGCAACAAATAAGATAAATCTTTATATAATGATTCCAATAAAATATATATTTAGAAAAAAATCTTAAGTTTAGAAAATAATTTCTAAAAATTCAGCAATTCAGCACATGTGTAATAAATCAGTTTAAATGGCTGTAAATGAACAAATGAAAAAATATTTCTGATTTTAAATAGTAGCAATAGTCTTCAAACTGCTTAAAACTGATGGTAAAGAGAAAGTCGTAAAAGCAGTAAAAAATATACCACTTCACATACAGAGGAATAAAATAAAAAATGTCAGCCTACTTCTCATTAGAAATAATGCAAGCTAGGAGACAAAAGAAGATTATCTTTAAGTGACTGAAAGAAAAAAATGATTCCTTGCTCAACGAAAATATCTTTCAAAAAGGCAAAATTGGAGTTTTTGTGAAGAAATAAAGACATAGAAAATAACAATCACATAGGTAGATACAGTCACACCTTGTTGTATTGCCCTTGATAGGCATTGCATTTCTCACAAATTGAAGGTTTGTGGCAACCCTGCATCAAGCAAGTCTGTTGGTGTCATTTTGTCAATGGCATGTGCTCACCTCATGTCTCTGTGTCACATTTTGGTAAGGCTACAGCTGCCACAAAGAGTGGGTACTTTTCATGGACCTGAATAAAGTAAACTAAAAGCCTTCTGGAGAGAAGTCTCTGTTTTAGATGCCATGAGAAGCATTCATGATTCTTGGAAGGAGTTGAAAATATCAACATCAATGGGAGCTTAGGAGAAGTCGGTTTCAACCCTGACAAATAACTCGGAGGAGTTCAGTAGTTCCATGGAAGAATTACCTGCAGATTGGTGGAAGCAGAAAAGTAGAGTCTAAAGATGTGACCGAACAGCTACGATTTCACGATAAAACTCTAATGGATGAGGAATTGCTTCCAATGAATGAGCAAATCAAGTAGCTTCTTGAGACGGAAACTGCTCTGGGCAAAGGTGCTGCGAATATTGTTGAAACGACAACCAAAGGTTTCGAATAGCACACAAACTTACTTGATAAAGCAGTGGCAGAATTGGAGAGGACTGACTCCACATTTAAAATGATATCTTCTGTAGGGGAAGTGCTATCAAACAGCTTTGTATGTTGCAGAGAAAACTTCCATGCAAAGAAGAGTCATTCACTGAGGCAAACTTCACTGTTGTCTTATCTTAAGGAATTGCCACAGCCACCCCAGCCTTCTGCAGCCACCCTGATCCGTCAACTGTCGTCAACATCAAGACCCTCCACCAGCAAAAATATCATGACTTGCTGAAGGCTCAGCTTATTGTTAGCATTTTTTAGCCATAAGATATTTGAAAATAAAGTACGTATACTACTTTTGAAAACACAATGCTATGGAACACTTAATGTACTCGGTATAGTGTAAAATATAACTTTTATATGCACTGGCAAGCCAAAAAATTGTGTGACTTGCCTTATTGTGATATTATCTTTATCACAGTGGTCTGGAACCAAACCCAGAATATCTCTGAAGTATGCCTGTGTAAAGACTTATCTTTCCTATACAAGTTCCAATAGAAGATAATGAAGTAATGAAAATAAAATTAGTGATAATGTACTGTGCGATGTATAACAGAAATAGAAGTAAAATGCACTACCGCATAAAGGCCAGGAAGATGAAATGGGGTGTGTGCTTGTAAGTTGCTGGCACTGTAAGTGGTGTCATATGACGGGAACACAGATTGAGGTAAGTTTAAGATGTCTGCTACTCTGTGTATTAAAAAAAGCTACTAAGACAAAGAGTTATAGTCAATCAGGTGATGAAAAAGATAAGGGAATTATAGAAGCACTCAGTTAATCCAGGATAAGGCAAAAATTGACATTAGAAATCATGAACATTTGGGAAACAGAAAACAAATAGGAAGATGATAGATTTTATTTCAACCATAACAATAAGTAAGTGTAAATGAAATAAATATTCCACCTAAAAGTCATAAATTATAACTTAGATAAGAAACAAAATATATGGAATGTTTAAGAACAAAATATATGGAACAATTACTTTATAATATAATGAAACAAGTTAAAAGTAAAAGAAGTGGAAAAATCGTAACATGCTAATACTAATCAAAACAAACCAAGCATGATTATATTAATATCCGACAGGGTAGATTCAGAACAAGATATATGCCTGGTAATAAAAAGTGCTATTTAATAAAGTTAAAAGTGTCATTTAATCAAGAGGACACAAAAATCACATCATGTACCTAATAAGACAGCTTCAAAATACACGAAGCGAATGGATAGACACGCAAGGAAGAACGGAGATGTCCACAGTAATAATCAGAGATCTTAACGTCTTTCTCAATAATTAATATACCACATTTTGCTTAGACATTCACACATCAACATACACTTGGTTTCCTTCCATTTTCTGGCTATTGTGAACATTGTTGCCATAAACATTGGTGTACAAATACCTGTTTAAGTTTATGCTTCCGTTTATTTTCAGTGTTTCCCAGAAGTGGAATTCCTGGATCATATGGCAATTCTATATTTAACTTTTTGAGGAACCACCATACTGTTTTCCACCGTGTTTGAGCAATTTTATCACCAGCAGCACACAAAGGTGCAAATGTCTCCATATTCTCCATTTCATCATTATCACCCGCAGCACACAAAGGTGCAAATGTCTCCATATTCTCACCGATACATGTGCTTCCCTTCCTCCCCCATCCCTTCCTCCCCTCCTCTCTCCCTCCCTGTCTTTATTTCTCTCCATTCCTTTCAGACAATAATCATCGTCATGGGTGTGAAGTGCTATCTCACTGTGGTTTTGATTTACGTGTCTCTAATGATGAGTTATGTTGACCCTCTTTTTATGTGCTTATGGGCCGTTTGTATACCTTCTTTGAAGAAATGTCTATTTGTGTCCTTTGCCCATTTAAAAAACCAGATTGCTTGCTACTTTGGCTGTTAAGTGGTAGGCTGTTTCTTTTGGACTCTGTTGATAGTATTCTTTGATACACAACAGTTTTTAATTTTGATGTAGTTTGGCTTATCTTTTTGTTGCCTGTGCTTTTGATAGCATATTGAAGAAATTATTACCAACTCCAATGCCATGATGCTTTCCTCCTATGTTTTCTACTAAGTGTTTTAATGTGACATTGGATTTTAATTATAAGTATCACTATAAATGTGTAAATATGTGTGTTTGTGAGAGTATGTGTGTTTCTGTTCACTGAACAGGTATAAAAGAAATAACACCTCTGAGCAGTGTGTATACTTAATACTGGAACTTAGGTTCCAGATAAATTTCTTTACTAAGGGATACTATGTCTTGGCTAAACAGCTAATTATGGATTAGGGCAGGGAAAATAATTGGTGAGCCCAACTCATCTTGTGTCAGAAAGCAGAAATTTCTCAAAGACCAATGGGTTCATAGCAAAAGGAGAAAAGATTCAGCTTGGGAAGGCGGTCGCAACGGGCCAAATTTGTGATGTTGGAACATCTAAGAAATAATAATGGTAATGTACTATAAAACATTAGATAAAACAAAAATCTATGAGTCTATGAAGATGGAGAGAATGCAGATGAAACAAAGCAAAAACAACAAATGTCTTATTTACAATAAATGCTGGTTAACATATGTAGGAGGAAAGACAGATTTGAAAATATGAAAGATTTATCAATATTCATTAACATCGTCATTAGGGAACAAAATAGTCATAGAAAATAACTCTTCTTTTTCCCCCTTGAATTGGAGTCTCACTCCGTCACCCAGAATGGAGTACAGTGCATACTCACAGCCACCACAGCCTTGACCTGCTGAGCTCAGGTGATCCTTCGGCTTCAGCCTTCTAAGTAGCCAGAACTACAGGTGGACGCCAGAATGCCTGGCTAATTTTTTAAAATTTATTGTAGAGAGGAGGTCTCAACAAGTTGCCCAGGCTGGTCTCGAACTCCTGGGCTCAGGCAATACTCTTGCCTCGGCCTCCCAAAGTGCTGGGATTACAGGCTTGGGCCACTGCGCTGGGCCTGAAAATATCAACTCTTAATCACAGAGATAGAGTTAACTCTGCAGTGAAAATATTCCATTCTCCCCACCTTAACTAAGTGATTGAACATAGCATCACCCTCTGCGATACCACTGCAAGGTTCTCACCTCCTGATGTGATGCAATAAATACACATCTTCACCTGAATAGTATTTTCTACAGAAATGTTGGAACGAGGAAAAAATTAAGGCAGAATATGAGACATTCTTAAAGACAGTCGACCCAAGCTCTTCCCAAATTCAATGTCATGAAAAAATGGGGAAAAATGAAGGTTGTTCAAGATTGAAAATATGTAGCAACTAAATGCAGTGAATGATGCTTCACCATATCTTTAAGCTAAGGAAAAAGATATCTATGAAAAACATTTTGGAGGGGAACAGTTGGAGAATTTTAAACATGGCCCTATATGGCAGATTATATTATTGAATGCTAATTTTCTTTGTTATGGTAATGGCAACTTATGTAGGAGGGTACGATTATTTTTAGAAGTTGAATACTGAAATATTTAGAGAAAAAGTGTCACAATTTGCGACACTTTTAGATAATTTTTCAAAAAGATCAAAGTAAGGCAAGTCTCATGAGTAAAAACATGTTCACTGTGCTATTCATTCAAGTTTTCAAAGGTTTTAAAACTGACCCAAGGTTGCAGGAAAATAAAGCATACAGATTAATACCAACCAGCCGTGTTACTCCCTTGTGAGAGATAAGATAGTCCCTTCACCTCTCATGCCTCTGTGGCATCTCTCAAATGGGGATAAGATTGAAGCATATCCCCATAGCATTTTGGCCGAGATATAAATGACATAATGTGTTATAAACACATAGAACATTGCCTAGCACATAGTAGGTCCTCAGTAAATGTCTATTCATATTATTAGATTTACTGGTAACATTATTGCCATATTGGGATTTTAATGGTTGGAGATTTATCGGTGAAGAGTCTTGGAAGTTAGTATTCTGAAGTCAGTCTTTGATGCTATAAACATGGGATGACCACTCATCTCGCAACTAAAGAAAGAAAATAGAACGGCACAGAATTGATTTTACTTATAAGCCTGTAAATAAATTGCAGTGCCCCCTATAAGGTTGTCAATAAAACATTAAATCACTTCCCAACTAGCCAGCTAAGTACTCCTCATAATCTTAAAATGAAATTTAATGATACAAGTGGTGAAACCATCACCATTGCCTTCTCGGAATCTGTCAGGAACAGAAGGCTCTGCCAGCAACCTAGGAAATCACTTGCAGAAATGACCCCTCTAGAGGCCTTGGAGCCAAAGGGTAATTAAAGTTGGGCTCCGAGCCACATGTGAAAAGTCTGTTTTATCCCTTTAATTAATGACAGCATTACTCTCCCATCCTGCTGTGGTGTGGGACCTGGCAGAATGAGCACTGCTGTAAACCGCATTAAGGCAAGTCTCCTTCAGCAGCATGGCTAACACACAGTTAGTTTAACTTTATGAGGCAATAAATACGGGCTGTAACATTGTTGAGTATCAACATCGACATTTTCACTGTATAGCAGGAAAGCAGTTCACAAAGCAGGTATTAACAACACGCTTGGAAGAGCTTCAGAACCAGAGGTGAGGAAGCCTCATGCCATCTACCTATTTGCATCTGCATAGAGTCTCGGCAATTTAAATTTATGTTGCATAAAATGTGTCCATGCAAAATCAGCTTTAGCCTTATTGAAGGGTAAGAAAGAGATTCTGGTGTGTCTCTAAACATTTCATTTTTAGTGCTTTCATTTGATTCAGAATCATTAATTTTAGCACAGAGAAAGGCTTCAGCATTCTCAATGTATACCGTTGAGTATTCTATTTATCTGAAGATCTCTTTGCTGTTTTTTGTTTGTTATTTGGTTGATGGGTCCTTGCGCCTGTTAAGCATATTGTGCTTAGCCAATTCGTGTGAATCTGTAGCATTATATCTCTTTATTAATCTAGTTTGTGCAAAGTCTTAGTGATATTTTTGAATTTCAAGCTTGAATGACATTTAAGATTCAATGCTTTTTGAAGCAAAAGCTCATAATAGTATTCTGCAAAATAAAAATGGCAATGTACAGTCGATTCTGTATAGTCGATTCATGCTTGTTTGAAAAAAAAATACTTCCAAGAACACTGATATGTTGGGAAACATTTTCACTTGCTTATCTGCCATTTCACCAGGAAGAAACACCGAAGAACGTAGGAACCTCCACCCAGCTGAACCACGCTGCATAAAAGAACACGTGCATGCATATGTCTCAAACATCTAACAGATATCGCAATTCACCATCCAGAAAGAAGTGTGCGTATGTGTGTGTGTGTTTTGTTATTGTTTAAGATGAAAAGAAATAAAGCATGTGTGAATATTTATTTGAAAGACAGTGAAGTTTACAGAGAAGTTGAAAAAAAGAGAAGACAGCAAATAAAGGGGGATAAAGATTCAGAAAGATGACAAGTCGTGGAATCCAGATCACACAAGAGAAATTAACTTTCCACAGGAGAAAGGCATTCCATTAATTGTAACAGAAAGGGAGGTTGGGCACCAACCAGAAGGATTGGCCAACCTGCTGGTGGGGAACATAGGGCACCGCTTGCTTTACATGTTTGACTATCTTTGTGAAACAGAAGTCAAGAAGTCTGTGAAGAATCAGGGATAAACGGAAGCGTAAGAAGCTTAAAGAGAGCGAAACAGATGAAAAATATTGGAAATTATGATTAGAGGGAGAATGTAGTGAGCAGTGCCCAACTGAGGTTGGATTCATGGTGGTATCACGATGCTGGGTCTATTGTCATCATTTTAAAAGATATATGAAATAAAAATTTCATGTCATAAATATTATCTTCTAGCATTATATTTAAGGGCTGCGTATAATTCGTTGAACTGAAATTTTATCGTAGGCAATTTAAGTTGTCCTCCAAATTTCCCTAATCTAGCCAGTTAGATAAACATCCTGTACTTCTACATTTATTTATTTATTTATTTATTTGAGTTGGAATCTCACTCTGTCACCCAGACTGGAGTGCCGTGGTCACACCCGGCCACCGCAGCCTCAACCTGCTGGGCTCCGGCGATCCTTCCGCCTCAGCCTTCCCAGTAGCTGGAACTACAGGCACACGCTACCACGCCCGGCTGATTTTTGATTTGTTGTAGAGATGAGGTCTCGTCAAGTTGCCCCGGTGGGTCTCGAACCCGTGGCCTCAGGTCATCCAGTCACCTCAGCCTCCCAAAGTGCTGGGATTACAAGCTGAGCCACCGAGCCCGGCCTGTACTTCTACATTTAAACTTACCTGCAGCCACCTTCTTGGGCAATGTTCCTAGAGGTGGAAGCACTGTATCAACATAATGGTAAAATCAGCATTGGTAACAGATACTGAAAGAGAGTTAAAACACTTAAAAAATTAAAATGCTTGCAAATTTAAAAAAATCATATTTTAGGGTTCGTCATGAACAAAAAGAAATTCCTTGCCTCCAGTTCTCCCTCCCTGGACTCACACTTTTAAAACAGAACATCTGTCATTCTTGTGTCTTATTTCCTAGTCTGTCCTTCCCCATTCTTGCATAATTTTGGCTGCTTTGCATTTGCATTTCAGTTACAGACACTGCTTGTCACTTCTTAAAATAGAAAATAAGAATCAGGTTCTCTCACACGTCACCAGTTCTCTCTCTCTCTCTCTCTCTCACACACACACACAAACCCACACTCATTGATGAATACAAGCTTCTTCGATTAATACTTGGCATTTAAATTATGAATACAATACAATATTGCATTTAATAACATATATCGTACACTCTGATCGCACTGTTTCATTACTGAACTTTTCGTATGTTTCTGGCGTGAGTAATGAGTCCAGCTCCAGTTTTTCCACATAACCTATTTCTCTCGACATGGCCAAACAGATCAGGTTGCCTCCGTTTGCCTTTTCTTCCCCATTTTTCTCCTTCTTTCCTTAATTTTCTTTTCTTCTTGGAGGTTTTCCTCTTCATGCTTTCTCACTCCCTGCTTTGCTCTGCGGGGGATGATCCCTTCACAGGATTCACAGCCCAGAGACATGGGTCTCCAGAGTTCGGTGGGTTTCCTTGGCCTACTTTTCCAATTTGGGAAAAGTAGTCCTTCAGCTGCTTCCCGAGAAAATGTGCGTGAGAAGTTCTCTCGCGTCCCGTATATCTGAAAATTGTACACTTCGACTTGATTCACAGTTCCTCTGGGCATTCTTCCCCCTAATGCTCAAGACGTTACTTCATTCTGAAAACAGACTTCGGTGTTTCTGTGATGAAATCAGACGCCATTCTGATGGCTAACACTTGGCATAAACCTGTCCCTCTTCTCATCTTCTCCTTGGCAGATTTGAGAATGTTATTGTCAACTAAAATTTGTTGTTTTTTAAAAAATTTATGTTCTTTGAGTTGTGAACCTTTTGCCATGTATTAGTCTAGACAGTAATAGTTCCTTATAGTGTCTGCCTTTTAAATTTAATTTCTAGCACTTTTTTTGCATTGAATTATGTTTTAACAATTTTCTCCTCTTAATTCCTATGTCTTCTCATTATAGAAATCTCACACACACACACACACACACACACACACACACACACACACACTTTTCGTCTCTTTACCTTCAGCTTTCCATGCTTTTTCCAACTGTTCTCCAAATCTGAGTACAATTTTTATATTAACTTCTTGAACTTTCCTTTGGCTGCCCGAAATGCACTTTCTCCTGTTTTACTTTTCTTCTTATATTCTCTTCAATTTCCTTCAAGTTTATTTTTTCTTTGTTGTTCTTGTCTATTGTCATTTGTTTCTTTTTTTGGTTACCATCTTTAAAATTAGATATTCTCCTCAAACTCCTAGTAATCCTTAACTGCCTGTTTCATGTTTGAGACCAGGCTCTAGAAGCATGGCTGGGATGTGTTGACTGAAGATGTTCTGATCTGGAAAGTCTCTCTTGTTCAATTGGAGGCGGATTTCTGACATACAATTATTGAGGAGATGCTACACGATTATGTCATTTTGCTCTCTGTTTTTGTTTATACTCCAATTTGTGTTTCTCGGTTTCTATTTTATATTTTTGACTAACTGATTACTTTTCAGCATTTACTTTTTCAATCAGTTTTTTAGTCTAGACCTCTCCACATTATTTTACTGGCAGTTCAAAGGCTTACAACGTATCTCCTAAACTTCTCATATTTCAAATTAGTCCTAATTTTGTAACATTTTATGTAAAATTTGAAAATATTATAACTCGGTAGTTTCGTATGACCTTTAAATATTTTAAATTCAGAGATTTGCTATTCATTCAGAGTATATAAACAGAATATCAAGTACTCTCGTTGTGACTTTCTCCTTCCTTTGTAGATTTACCCATTTCTAGCTTCTATGTTATACTCATACTCTGTCCTGTGATTCCGTGTCAAAAAGTTGGCAGTGTGCTCTGAGTTTTGGCTGCCCCCAAAAAGCATTGATTGTGAATTATTCTCTTCCCCAAAGGCACAAAACTGGGAAACTCATCCTATGCTGTTTATTTCATCTAATTGCCAATTTTATTTATCTCTGGTTCTGTTCACTTTCTAGTACTTCAGAAAGTGATTTTTAAAAATTTTGTCCATAGATTGTAATTATTATCTACAAGAGCACTGATAGAATATAAATTACTTTGCCATTACTGGGAATGGAACGTCCCCATTTCAATGTATGGCACCATATCTATCATCATTCAATCTTCAAACCTAAAATTTGTGTTTCAGATCTTTCTTTAGGTTATGACCATTATCTTATATAATCTATTGAAAAGTTATGCCAGCTCTGTCTTCCAAATATGTTTTTAAATTTGAACACATTATTTTTTCCACAATTTTTCTAGCACAAACTATCCTAATCTCTTGTTTTGACTGACACAATAGCTTCTTAATTATTCTTACTGCTTCTATTTTTTTCCCTAATACAGTTTGATCATGTCTATTAGTCAGAATTATCTTTCAAAATTTGAAATCATGTCACCTTTCTCTTTAACTCCATAAGAATCTGCCATTACCGTTCAAAGAAAACCCAATGTCTACACCGTAGCTGCCAAATCTTTGTAGAATCAGCCCGTGTTCATCTTTTTTGCTCTAAGTTCTTAACTCTCTCCCTATTCGTCACTGTATGTTTTGACTTCTTTTTCTTTTCCTCACACTTAGCCAACTTACACCTGCCCAGAATCTTGCTTTTTTGGTGCTCTCTTCCTGAAACATTTTCGTACTAGACCTGTATGTGGCTGTCTCTCATTCCTGTCTTTAAGCTCAGACAAGTCTTTTCCTGAGTACCTTGGGAAGGTAGTCACCTCAATCCAGTTTTCTCTATTCCATTTTCCTGTTTTGTTTTCTTTAAAGCAGAAACAATTTTTCTGGTTTATGTTTGTATATATGTATATCTGTACATATTAATGTGCTTGTTATCTATCTTTTTCTCAACTATACCATCAATATATAGAATATTGGCTTGACACAGGATAGGTGCTTAATAGAGATTTGTTTAAGGAATTAATTATTGCCAAACTAAGGTTATGGTAGTTCACAATTCTTGTAAATTTTCATTGAAAGGTTGTTACTTTAATGTTTAAAGTGAATTGCCCAGAATTGCATATTGTTCAAAAAGTATAACTATGCACGTTGTATTATCACCTTTATCTTTATTATATCTTCATAGGGAAGTGTAGTAAGACAAATTCATCTAAATCGATATAAGAGATCCATATTAAAATGACTAAATCCAGATTTTCTATTTATAACATGTATCTTGGAGCTTTCCTTAATTGTTTTTACTATTTTTTATCAGTGAATAAAATTTGAGATTCTAAATATTAACTTATTTAATAGAATGAAAATAATCTATTCACGTATGTTTTCACTTGGTAATTAGAAGTGTCCCTAGAAATTGATGAATCAGGTTTTATTTGTTTGAAGTAAACTACAAACTAATAGAAAGTAGAAAATATAATATTGTAGCTATTAAAATCCTTAACAATTAAAATAAGGCATGTAAATAGTTATTTTCCCACAGTTAAACTAAAACTATTTCATTTAAATTGCAATTATCTTGGCACTTCTCCTTGAGAAAGTCATGAGGGAATACACTCTATAGAGTAATTAAATTAAGAAAATATTAACAAAACAAAAAGAATGCTATTCTTTTTTTAAACAGAAATAAAAACATAGTATAATTTGCTTACCTAGTTATAAAGAAAATCATTGATACTTAATAAATTGTTGATTTTTTGTGCTTTATAGATGCTTGTGTATTCCCAAGGTTGGTTTAATCAGACACTAAAATGCACTGGTAAGTGCTTTTAATGTTTTGTTCTTCTTTGCAAAGCTTTCTTATTTTTTTAATATGATAGGATAAATGTATTTAAATTTCTTTCTTGGTGATTTGATAATTATAAACACACACACACACACACACATTTTTTTTGCAAGACAAAAAAATTAGTTACATTTGCTGTGCACTCCCATTAGGATTACCTCTTGCTGAAAGTATTTTCTTCACATAATTTTCATGTTATGAATGAGGGAGAAACTTACTTTGCTTGATTTTAAAAACAGTTTCAGGGCTCTTATTTGTACTTTAGAGTAGAGAGAAACTCAGTTTAATGGTAGTTTGACAGCTTTTCTTCTGGTGATAAAATGAAATTGATCAAATGTGCATTAGAGCTTTTAGACTCGGAAACATTCAGAACCTGCAGGGAATTTTGTTTGAATAAGATATGGTTTACCAAAACGACTGCATGCACAGCCATGTTACTCGTACTAAAATTCTCGTCTACCTTATTACATCGTATTTCTTATTTTCTATTCATTTTTTCCCAAAATGGCTTAAAATACCCCTGGTGTGAGGTTCTCTTCTCATAAGACTCTGGTGCTATTCCTCTGCAAGGTGCCAAATAAACTAAAGATGGGATCTTCTAACTTAAAAATCAGGTGATCCAATTCTACATAATGATAGTTCAGTTCTTGAGTAATTTAATCACAGAGTTCACTAAGGATACATAGTTATTACCCAGAGAGATAGAAGTAAACAAGCAAAACTACCCAGTTATCTCCTGTGGTTTGCATTTGGCAATATTGCTAAGAAACTGGGTAAACGTACTATAAAATTTAAAAATATTTCGCTTAATTTATGTAAACCCTCCACTTCTAACATAATTATGTCCTAAACATTTTTGAAAAAAAAGGAAAGTGAGAATAGGATTCGATGGGAACAACATTTCTATCAGTAGATACCTTTAAAATCACTTTTCAGCACTGTAATTTCTGTGACCTTTCTGTGAACAATGTATTATTGGTGCGAAGCGATAACAGTATGCGGAGTTCTGCAGGGTATGTTGATAACTTACATTTGTAATAAACACGGGCTCTGAAAGAGGCATGGGAGGTCTATTATTTGCCAATATTTACTCCAATTATACAATTATATATACCTTCGCATTTTCTCTTCCCCTTACACCGACAGAATCACCACATTAGCGCAATTGTCTGCAGTAGGATGACAAAATTATGGCATTATATCGGTAGACCATAAAAAATGCTTCCATTAGTAAAAATATTTCTTTGCAAATTGGATCCCCTTATTACTTTCTGTAAAAAGAATCTATCACATGAAAAAGCAAAGTACTTCTAAATCTAATGATGTTCTTTGCCAGTGTTTAACTACGGGATTATTTCCATCACAAAAGTAACAATAGTCTCCCTTTAGCATTTGTAACCGATAGTACCTCTTGTTTACACACAGGTTTGAAGATGATACGTCGATTGTCACACCATCTAAGAGATGAGTTTGGTTCTTTTTTTTCCCCCAACAACATCTCTCTCACTTCCCTCAAGAGAAATATTTGCGAAGATCAGAGTACAATCATCTTGGAGTCTATTGCATTGCAGTTCTCAGAGAGACTATAGAAGGCAACTGATTTTTTAAAAATGATCCAGAGGGAGACTGTTTGAACATTCTGATTTGCAAGTGAATTAAAAACGGCCTCTTTCTTTTTCAAAAAGCTTATCCATATTCATATCTACTGTTGGCAGTACAGCCAGGGCGCAATGATGCCTAAAGATCTGGATACACCACGCTAGAGTAAAGGCAGGTTAAGGAAGATAGGATAATCCTCGATCACTTTTTCCATTAAAGAGAGAATCTTTTCTCCTGGGTTAAGGCCAGCTCCCTCATCCAGTTATCTATATCTGTAAACTGAACTGAAAATCCTGTGCGCGCATGTTTTGAGTTGACAAAGTGTCAGCGAAAAATACATTTTAAAACATCTTGCAATTTCATTAGGTGTCTGCGCAGGAAATTTCACTCTTGGTTCTGCCGAGCAACTCATGTTCTGGTAGACCAAGCTGTGATCTGGACACAGGTGAAACCAAAGCAGGATATTTAATAATCACCATTTTTACCCCAAATTATAAGTGGAATGCAATATATCATTTAAAAATTTGACTTTTCAAGTACATCGCAATATAATTAGACAAAACTATGACCGAAAAGTAAATTTGCTTTTGGGAAAAATAAAGGTTTGCTCTAATGCCATAGCCTTCAAGTCAAAACTAAGTAATACGATAATTTCTATTTAAATATTTTACCTTCTCAAAAATATAATGAAACACAAAAGACACCATACATTAAAAATATATTTACTAACAGTTTTTGTGTGCTTCAGAAGTTTCAAAAGGGAATGCATGTGATGTGGTCTAAATTGCTCTGTTCGTTTCCAGGTCTTTTTCCTAGAAAGAGGATTTATCTTTCTCTGAGTTAGTGAACGAGCCTGACGGGTTCCAGACGAGTTTTTCTTGCTATTGTATTTACCACATATACAGGTAGTGCCTAGTATTTGCTAAGTATAGAATTGAGTGTTTGGGTGTTTGGAGGATGTGTAGATAGGAAGACAAGATACTCAAACTCCAGGAATCGTGGGAAGAGACTCCTTTTTGAAAACTTCGATATTGCCATATACAGTTTACCAGAAGCCAAGGCAGGATTTGCTTCAGCAAAAGAGATGTGAAAATATGAGCTGAAGTCCGAACTAGACTTTTCTAGAGAATAATTGATTGAAGGTACAGGCCGCTTAGCTGGGGAGTACCATTTGGGCGAAGGATCTTTGTAGAAGGGTGAGAAACCTTTAGTAAATGGAAGGGAGACACGTGGCTGAGGCATATGCCCCATAAAAGAAACGGCATGGAAAGTAGAGCTGGAAGGATAAATAGAGCTTTATGAAAGGGGTTAAATGCCAGGCTGGAAACTTGGTCACTTGACATTGAGGAAACCCTGCGATTTTGAGGTCGGAGTTAATTAAACAATCACCGAATCTGTCTTAGCATGTTCATCTTGCTGCAGTGGGTCAAAAGGTTTGCAATGGAAAGAAAACACAGGTAAGAAGATGAAGCTATGGTTTAGGATCTGTGTGATGGTAGTGGAAATACGGATGTAAATATGAGAGAGGGTTTGATGAGATAAATAGCAGAGCTTGGTGACTAGGTGAATTTAGCAGTGAGGGAAGCAAACAAAACTACGATTACTTCCTACGTCATGAATACTGGTTGGTTGGCTGTTACTGGCAGGAGGGTAGGGGAAAAATACATCCTTGTCCTGAGTTATATCTTTAAACACACACACACACGCACACATTCTTACTGGGGTTAGGTGGCATCTCAATGTGGTTTTGATTTGCTTTTCTCTGGTGATGAGTGAGGCTGAGCACTTTTTCATGTGTCTGCTGGCTGCCCGTATATCTTCTTTTGAGAAGTGTCTATACATGTCTTTCCCCACTTTTTTTTTTTTTTGAATTGGAGTCTCACTCTGTCACCCAGACTGGAGGGTAGTGGCCGCTCCCGGCCACCGCAGCCTCGGCCTGCTGGGCTCCGGCGATCCTTCCGCCTCAGCCTTCCAAGGAGCTGGAACTACAGGTGTGCGCTACCACGCCCGGCTAATTTTTGATTTATTGTAGGGATGATGTCTCGCCAAGTTGCCCAGGTGGATCTCGAACCCCAGGCTCAGGCAATCCACTCACCTCAGCCTCCCAAGGCACGGGATTACAGGCTGAGCCACCGAGCCCAGCTTTTCGCTCACTTTTTAAAGGGGCTGTTTGTTTTTTTCCTTTCGGCACGTTTGAGTTTCTTGTAGATCCTAGATGTTAGACCTTTGTCAGATATACAGTTGGCAAATATTTTTTTCCATTATGTGGGCTGTCTCTCCGCCCTCTTGATGTTTCTTTTGCTTTGCAGAAACTTTTCATTTTGATAAGATCCCACTTGTCTATCTTATCTCTTACAGCATGGGTACTTGGGGTTTTGATCAGGAATTGGTTGCCAGTTTCAATTTCCATAAGGGTGTCTCCTGTGTTTTCTGAGGTTCTTATAGTTTGAGGTTTTACATTTAGGTCTTTGATCCATTTAGAGTTAATTTTTGTGAATGAGTGATAGGTAGGGGTCCTGTTTCAATCTTCGGCATGGGATCAGCCAGTTTTCCCAGCACCATTTGCTGAATAGGTTCTCCTCTCCCCAGTGGCTGTTGTTGGAGGTTTTGTCAAAGATGAGTTGGATGAGAAATTGAGACTTTGCTTCTGGAATCTCTATCTTGTTCCATACCACCTAACCCCGGTAGGAATGGCCATCATTAATAAAACAAGCAACGGATGCTGGCCAGGATGCAGAGAAAAAGAAACACCTCTACACTGCTGGTGGGAATGCAAACTGGTGCAACCTCTTTGGAAGACAGTGTGGCGATTTCCGAAAAACTAGAAATTGACCTTCCATATGACCCAGCAATTTCCCTATTGGGAAAATACCCAGAGAAACTCAAATCATTCTACAAAAAAGATACCTACACATGTATGTTTGCTGCAGCTCTATTCACAATAGCAAAAACATGGAACCAGCCATGTTGCCTATCAAAGCTGGACTGGATAAAAAAAAGTGTGGTACATATACACAATGGAACATTATGCAGCCATCAAGAAGGACAAATGTATAGACTCTGCAGCAATTTGGATGGATTTGGAGTCGATCACCCTCCGTGATCTATCACAGAAACAAAGAACAGAGTGCCTTATGTTCTCACTCATAAATGGACCTTGAACAATTATCATAATACTATAAAAAAGGGATTGGCTGTAGTGGGAAATTGCTAGGAGAGGAAAGTGGGGTTGGCAGTTGAGGGAAACTGCCAGGGAAGGGAGGGGCATCCCTCATCCACAAAGGTATCTGCATAATCAATGCTTGTATCCCTAACCCTGAATTGTACCCCACATCCTTATAATAAATAAATAAATAAGTAAATAAATAGATAAAAATTACTACCCTAAAAAAAAAGATCTTTGAAAACAAAACAAACAAAGCCAAAAGAACTCCACGTATAGTTGTCTCTATCCTGATTTGAAGCATGTCTTATAAAGCTTGCTCATTTTTACACTGTTTGTTTTTGTATTGTTGAAGTTTATAAGGTCTTTATATAGTCTAGATACACATGCTATAATATATATAATTTTAAAATATTTTTCCTAGTCTGTGGTTTTTAAAAAATGTTATTGACAATATTTTTGAGGTGCATAAATGTTTAATTTTGAGGAAATCTTATTTATCCTTTATTTTTTTCTTTTACAGATATGCTTTTAGTGTCATATCTATAAAATGTTTCCCTAATCCAAAATTATAAAGATTCTCTCCTATGTTTCCTTCTACTCATTTTATAGTTTTAAGTCTTAGGGTTCCAACTATGACTCATTTGCAGTTACATTTTTATAAATGGTGTATGAATCCAAGCTATTAGTGTATTTTCACCTATGGATGTCTAATAGCTCCATCACTATTTATTAAAAAGACTGTTCTTCTTTCAGTAAATTGTTTCTGTAGCTTTTTAGAAATTCAGTCTTCCATGCCCGCATTAGTCTCTTTCCAGACCCTCTATTCTGATTGATTCATCTATTTTTCTATCTTTGTACTTATACTGCAATGCGCTGGAAAAAATAACTTTATAAAAAGTATTGAAATCGCGTAGTGTGAGTCTTCCAACTTTGTTCCTTGTTTCCGAGATTGTTATGGCTACTCTAAGTTCTTCACATTTCCAGATACATTTTAGACTTAGCTTAGCAATTTCTACAGAAAACTTGCTGAGATTTTAAATGGGAGAATTGCTCATGGTAAACCAGTATAGATTATATGTTTTAGGCAAGAATACTACTTCATAAGTGACACTGTGTCAGTAGGAGCCATATAATTCCTGGTGGTCTAACACCTGGTGATCCATTAAGATTCATCACATGGTTAAGCTGTTATCAACCCCTGTTCCTCCAATGTAAAGGTATATTTTCTTTCTTTTAAATATTAAGTAATCTGTCATATAATCACTTAGTACCATGAGCAAATATAATTTCTCATCAATGTTTCCTCTATTGGCTTAGCCTTTAAACATTATTGTTTTTAAATACAGAAAGAGCGATTCAATTAACAGGTGAGTTTCATTTTGCTTCTTATTTATTCTGGGTACTCAAATTTCCATGACTAGACTGAGAATTTCCATGTCAAAAATATAAAAAATATACTTGAAGCTATACACTGGTGAATTGGCACCCTGGCTCTACCATTGACTAAGAGTGTGATCCTGAGAAAGTATTTTTTATACTTTGCTGAGCTTTTAGTGCCGGTCCTACTAAAATTAGGACAATATCTTTGATTGTTCAGAGCATTCGTTATCATATGAAATAAATAATAATAGCATTTATTGAAACCCAACGTGAAGAAAAAACTTTCTGTGATACAAAAGTCCTGCAAAGGCAGACGTTTTTAAAACTCATTCTGCAAAAACAAAGACTTGAAGAGAATAAACAATTTGCTAAAGATTACACAACTGTCAGGGGGTGGTGCTGGAGTTCTAATCCAGGTCTGACTGATGCCAAGGAGGGTCTGTTAACACTTTTTAATGTTGCCTCTCATGACCTCTTAGAAAGAGGTGCTTCCATGCAAGGTCTAGAGATTAAGAAGATGGCCAGGCAGTCCATTGCCTTAGTTGCTTATGAGGGACTGGAATGGGAGAGGAAAAGTCCCTGTACCTGACTGTTGGAATCCTGAGTCTCTCTGTCATCAAAAACATGTCATTTATTTCAAGTCACTTAAAGTTTCCCCAGTGTCTTTCTATCAAAGGAGGAGGGATGTTATTTTGCCCCCCTTGACTTTAGGAGTTTGTGTGAGTGCTAAGTGAGGCAATACACTCCAAATGTCTTTTGTGTTCTGAAATTTGTGAAGACTGTGAGCATATTATTTAAATCCACATAACCTATTCTCACCCTTGAGGACTGTAGCTAGAGTTATGTGATTGATATGTTCCATACGGCACCAGAAGTAATCATTTCATCAAATATCATGACCACCTTGGCCCCACAATTTATCAGTAACAGAAAACAGTCCTTTATTGCAAGTCTGGACTTCTATACATTTCCCTGTGACCTCAAATTATGCTAGATATCCTTGACTCCTTGGCCATCTTTGTGGATATTTCCATTTAGGTACCTGTCCTTGAAGAGATTTATTTTTAATTCTCAAGTATTATTTATGAAACTCCCACACATAGGTACGATGCAGCACAAAATAAATAGACAATGACTAGACATCTAAAATATAAATGTAAGAAAACATTAATGATTTAGTCTACTGAGTAGACAGTCACATTCTCTTGACCTGTAAATGCTGCCTGTGTGACCTGTCTTCTTGAGTAGCAGAAAATAAAGAATGGGGGGGGGAGAGGCTGGCAGTGTGCCCGAGCTATTTAATGTACAAAGTTCATTGACATTAGAATGTGTTTAATGCTTTACAATATTCAATTAATACAACATCACCATAAATCTTCCCTCCTACCCAAATTTCCTCATAAAAAATAATTTCAAGCTAGTTTTTTATTAGTAATTTACCTGGTAAGTTTTCTGAAGTAATTTAGATTTGTGATTTAACCCTTTTTATAGTATAGAATAAGCACCAGTGACCTAAACATAAATGCTGAATTAAACTATTTTAATTTTGACTTAATTGGTCATTTAAGGTGGAGATAGTTAGAAATGAAGATGAAGTGACATCACTAGAAGAATAAAAATTTGAAGATCAAATAATACGTAAATTTGGCAAGTTACAGATTATAGAAAAGATAAAAGGTGCTAAAATAAAAGAATAACATTTAATCTTCTGATAAAAAAACCTTCAGAAAATCATGGTGCAAGTGAATTCTGTATTAACCCCAAGAGAAATGCTTGAACTTGCTTCCTTTTAAAAGGATCCATAACCTATATGAATTAAAAGGATATGTTTTTTGTTATTGGAACTCTGCTCAACAAAAATGCTATATGACAATTTTTTCTAAATGAGAGAAAAAGAGGAATTCTTTTGAGACACAATAGTTTCCAAAAAATAGAAATAAAAGTCTATAAGCCCGTGAGATAAAATAATTTGGGACTCTGAATGAGTACCACGATTTTGTTTCAAACACATTTCTTTTATACATATAGGACTCTTTTTCTGCATGGCTATAGTCCATGGATATAGAAAGCAAATTATCTCCCTTTCTCCAGGAACATTTGATAAGAGAGAATAAAAACAGAAAAGGCTATCTTGAAGAAGCCCATGTGCAAACTATTCTAATATTACACAGCTTGATTGACACTAAATGGTTTGACCAAATGTCCTCAAATTTCCTTTGCAATTCTGCACCTCAATAATTCTGGTATGTTCTATAATTATGGAAAAATGATAGGAATCACGCAATAGCATAGTTAAATATAGTTTAACCAAGTAATAAAAATAGTGAAAGAGGCATACTACATATATTTATGTTCTATGATATAGCATGTTTCCTTCACTATTTTTGTTATTTGGGTAAACCATACTTGAATAAATTAGTGTATTATTATTTATTATAAGGACAGTCACTATATTTTTTTTCAAGAGACAAAGTTTTATTTTTTCCAACACTCTATCTACAGATTAATCATCATCATATTCAAGTTGCCTCCCAACTGGTTACAAAAAAGTTTCAAGAGTTCTTTACATGAAGTTCCAAGGCCCACACGATCTAACTTTCCCCCAACTGATGTTTGAAACCCACATATTTTATCTACCATTCTTTGTTCCCCTTCTCTCTACACACATTTTCTATTTCTCTAAGACTTACTTTAATCGTCTCACTGTACCAGACGTACACAGAAGTGTTCTTTTTCCCAAGGTCATCTTATCAACATTCACCTATCCTTTAAGACTCACTGAATAACCTATATGCGGTTTCCTCAGAGTAATCTTTTCTTTTGTATTTTTGTTCCATGGCCCTTTGCATTTGTACTGTAGCCCTTAATTGCTCTTTCTGTGTTGTAGCGAGTTATGCTCACATCTGTTTCCATCAGTAGAACCTGCACTGTTTGAGGGCAGAGAAGGTCATCTATGTGAGTCTGTCATGGTATGTAGCACAGTGTCTTGACCACAGGAGATAGTCAGTCAGTGAATTGATTGTCACATATTACTGTTCAGACATCGAATATTTAGTCTTTAAAAAATCCATTTCTTTAGTATGACATTCCTGCCTTTGCAATTTTCTCTATTTGGAAACCCCTTCATCTTATGGTGTTTTAAAAGAAACAAGAGGAATCCTGTGAAAATCATTTTAACTACTAATGTGATTTAATTAGAGATTTTAAGTTAGAGTTTAGATTTGGCAGACTATGGAATGAAAAATGTTTTGGATCGCCTATAAATTACATGTAGTTTTGTGTATCAAGGAATTTGGCCTTGTCCAAAGAGAATACTTACTTTAGTCTTCAGCTCCTGGGGAGTAGTCTTTCAGCACTTGAAATTCCCCAGGTGATGGGAATGTGTTCTTTATTCATGATGAATCTACCACACCAGATAGTTTATACTAAATAGATGTGTCATGTTAGGGCCAGACTTCTGCAGCAGTCTAAGTTTAGGACCTGGCCATGCTAAAAAGACCAATTATATGATCAAACTTCTGAGCTTTAGGCTACTTGAGTCTAGTTTGACTTCCTGTTTGGGTGCTAGAGAATTAATCCAACTATGGGATTTGATAAATATGAAGCAATTAATAAAGCAATCATCGTGTCTATGCAACAAAGCGTGAATCAAATCTCTGGAATCTCACGCTTGGGTGAGCTTCCTACATGAGTAATGGTACATACATATTATCACTCATTGATGCGAGAGGGTGATTCATTCTGAGGGTGATAGGACCTTTGTGTTTGCACCCCCTTTATGTAGCTCTCACTTGCATCTCTCAACTGCAATGAGCATAACCATGATTATAATAGGTTTCACTGAGTTCTGTAAGTCTTTCTAGGGTGAGGGTTGGTTTTGGTAAACAACCACACTGAAAGTGGTCTTTTGCAGACTTTTCTTTCTAACTTTGTGACTGGACTCCAATTCTGCAGGTGGCGTCAAGAGACTTGGACAGACTTGACAATTTGGAAAACTCTACCCTTCACCTCTTAATGTGGCTAGCTGTAGGTAAATTACACAAAAGCAGAGAATTTTTGAAATATGAAAACCTATTATAGAATGTTATCTCTTATTCCCTACTGTTTCTTGCTCATAAATTTTATCACTTACAACTTTTGATTGATCTATTGATATGTCTGTTTATATTACCGTACTGTGAACTCTTTAATGTGAAAGACAGTGGCATACTCATTTCTGTATTAAGGGCCTGGCTCAATGTAGGTGGTCAATAAGTGTTTATTAAATGAATTAATGAATGCATATTTGGAATGGTGCAATTTTAGTGCAATTTACTCAAGATTGCTCTACTTAAGCCTAGCATGTTGCGATCTTGTGGATTTCAGCGTCAGAAATCCTCTCTGACTCAACTACTGTAGAGCTAACAGTATCATCTTTTAATTAAGAGAACATTGATTTGAAAGCCAGAATATTAGGAACATACTGAACATTGTTATCTAATGTGAGGCCCTGAGGAAATCACTTTACCCATTTAAACTCCTGCTTCTTCATCTGTAGAAACAAAAGAAGAATCAGGCTATGGTTTTTCTTGTTACAATGTAGTTACATAAAATGAGTGAGAAATATCAATATTTCATTTTTCCAAATTGCTAAATAGATGTGTATATAATTATATATATGCATGTATAAAGATTTAGTGCATATAAATGTATACAATTTTTTAATCTCCTCCGTGTTATAAGCATTGTAGTAAAGGTAGATAATTGGTAAAATATTTATTCGACTTGACCAAGGGTGAGTAAGCATCTCACCATTTCCGAAGTGCGAGAGACCATTTTCCATCTAAAAATATGGGTGACCAAGGTTTTTTATTAAGAACAAGTTTAAAGCCATTTTAGCTGTAGGTAAATTAAAGCTTCTAGTAATGTAAATCATCAATGTCTTAGAGAACACAGACATACTTTATGTTCCCATGGAACAAAATGCTTTTTCATTCATTCATTTGCTCATTTGTACATTTATTCATTCGTTCCACAAAAATACACTGAGTATCCACTATGCCTCAGGTGTTATGCTAGGTGCTACTGTTACAGAGATAAATTAAATGATCGTTACCTTCAGGAAATAACCAAGTTTCAGCTCAATTTGTTGGCTTTTTTAAAAGTTTGGATACATCAATAATAGCCTGTCCATATGCAAATAAATGTACTTGAGAATTTGAAACTTTTTGTAAGCAGTTTTTGTGAAGGACTGAGAGAAAACGAACAGAATAACAAAGTGGAGCTGTCATTGCAAGATCCAGCGTCAAACTTTCTTGAAGATTGCTGAAATCTTTGATTATCAATAAATATTAGATATGGGGATAATATCTCTAGGAGACCAAGTTAAAATGCTAGTGTATTGCCTTCATACGTGTAATTCATGAGTGTCGTTCTCCATTGACTAGTAAAATCTAATGCATTAAGCTAATCCACGAGCTGACTTCTTAGACCCCGAACGTGTGTGTGAGACAGGGAAGCACCCACACATGTGAGCAAACACAAGTGCAGACAGAGTTCAGTTGGGGTAGGAGACAAAGGAGCAGTCCGAGCGGACAGTGGGAGGGCAACTGGTAACAACCATTACTTCACCTGCCTGGGGCTTGGCGTTTCAGCTAATCCTGGCTGCAGTTGGGAAGGTAAATGGTACATAGCACAACATAAATGTTGGATTTTAACAGCATTAGGTTTTTTCATATTAGGATTCCAGTGACTTAGTCAAATGAAATTATCTGATATGTTTACCTTCATTCAAAGGTGTGTAACTAAAATTTTTGAAACATGGTCAGTAATGATGCTCATGGTAATAGTGTTTTATGATAATATGAAAGTATACTGTTTCACAAATCAGCATTTTTATACAGTTAAATGAATTTTTTGAGACTTTTACACTTGCTATAGCACTCCAAGCCAAAATATGTATAGTTAATGGGTTTGCAAAATATCTATACTTCATATGAAAATATTTGGTTAAGTAGTATTTGGATGACCATGAAGCCAAATGTTTGTAAGTTATAAACACATCGGGAAATTTTTTAAAAGAAAGAAAAAAATGTAAAGTGTGAAGGTTAACTAGATGCATCATACTTTTAAAAACTTTATAAAAATTTTTAAATTGTCACTAGCACACACAAAAATATAACCGGGTTAGTGAGAATGTAGTAATAACATTTGCTGAACTGCAAATATGTTCTCAGAAAAAAGTGATGAAATAAGATAAATCCTCTTTTTCTCATTGAATATGTGGCATGGAATTATAAACAGCATGACTTGCTTTGGATTAGAAAATACTGAAGGGACAAAGTCAGCTTTATTCTACAGAAGAAAGGACATTCATTTGTCTCAGTAAGAATTTGCCATCTGTAACTGCTTAGGAGTGTTAACTAGTTTATAAGAAAACTAATAAACAAATTAATATTTTGGTTGCCTTTAGTGAGCCAAAAATTTAGAAGCAATTGTGCCATCACTAGCATAAGTCTTTTTATTTACCACACACAAATATATACGGTAAATAACATATTATGCAAGTCATTAGTTCCCTTTCTTCATTTAAAAAAGATCAAAGTCTGTCACTTTTTATACATTTAAAAAATTTGACAAAATAGAAAATATCATTAAAATAATTATTTTTATCTAGATTCAAGATATACATCATACTTTTATTAATTCCACTTCTTTAGTTGGACTAATTGCATAGAAAATAAAATACTTTAAATCAAATTAAACTCTGTTAGGCTATAAAAATGGGAAAAACTGAAGAACTTGACCTCTCAGAATTTTTTGTTGTTTTCCCGTAGCAAATTTTATTCTAACACCAAATATTCTGTTTTTGTTTCATTATTGCTATTATTTGAGATCTAGATCTGGAAAAAAAGCTAGATGTTAGAGTTTTCGTTATCCACTATTGCCGAGTGATCTGAGGCAATTCGTTTAAACTCACTGAACCTGACTTGCCTATAAAAATGTCTTTCTGACAGATTTATAATGAGTAACACAAGAAATAAATACATGAAACTTACAGCTTTAATAAATTATTATTCAAAGTAATTTAAATATGTGTAGCCCATATGCCTTCAAATGTGACTTGATATGTTTTGTCAGCAAAGTACATAAACAATATAAAACAACCTAAAATCAATAAAAATGCTAAACATAAAAAGGAAAAAGTAAATGTACTCACCACTTAGTATAACTATAAAAGTTTAAGTTTAAATATTTTTCTGAGCTTCTTAGAAGTTAAAAAGGCAGAAATTCTTATTTTATGTCTTATGACGGGCACCGTTTTTCTTGATCTACAAGTATAGACTTTTAAAACTCATCTGATTACTTCCTATTTGGGGGCACAGCACTAAAAATCCTACCCAGTGGAAGAATTTGGATGAAAATCAAAGGGTAAACTCCATGCAGGCCACCTTCTTGCTCTAATTTGAAGGAAGAATGTCACACAGTCACCTGTCTGGCCTCATGGAATAAACGTTAACTATGTCCTCTCTCAGCCAGGATTTTAAGAATTCTCTCACAGATAATTCAAGTTTAACCTCTGTTGAGATCCCATCAATTGGTATATCCTCATATTTGTGGTGCTTACCATTTTACGAGTAAAAGGTGAAATAAATGTAAATACAGTAAATATCTAAAAAAACTTGGCAAAGGTAAAATGGAACATATTGCCAGCCAGGCCACTGTAGGTGGCCACGAGATTTCCTCTGAAATTTGGTTGGAGAGACAGGGTTTGGGTTTGAAGTGCCCAGTCGGGCCCCTCTGACAGCTCTAACCCTCTGTTCACAAAAAGCCCTTTTCTGAAACTTTCTCCTCTAGGTGCTTAATACGCACAGGAGTGTGGCGTCTAAGCAGCTTAGGCATGTCCTGCTGAGCTTTCCTCAGCAGCCACAGTAATTCAAAGCCACTTCCAGAGGCGA
Organism: Cephalopachus bancanus; assembly: GCA_027257055.1. Lineage (NCBI taxonomy): Eukaryota > Metazoa > Chordata > Mammalia > Primates > Tarsiidae > Cephalopachus > Cephalopachus bancanus. The sequence goes on along the minus strand of JAPVLO010000018.1, from coordinate 3,252,164 downwards.
GCACCTGCCACGTGGAACAGGACGCTGCCAAGGGCACAATGGAAAGGTTTTTTGTTTGTTTGTTTGAACTTTTAAAATTATTTTTTGTGAGATAAATTTTAAGTGAGGCTGGGATAAATTATTGAAACCAATGTTAAAAGATTATTCATCAACTTGAACCAAAAAAAAAAAAATCTACTGGAAATCAGGCTATACAAAAGGTGCACTCATTTAGACAAAGATAAGCTTCAAAATATGCCTAACTCTGCCTGCAAAATGCATAATGTGCTCCTCCAAACGAAAGGCGAAAGAACAAAGAAGACTACTGTGTCAGACACCTTAAATACTTCAAAGTTGTAAATTAATGCGTATCCACGGCCCTGGTGAGGTCCCTCGCGCTCAGAAACCCAACGGGGTTCTCTTCCCTGCTGCCTGCCGCGAGTTTGAGTGAATTGGATCTGCTGGGTCAGGACAGGGCAAAAGCGGGGCTCAGACTGAGGCCTCCCGGCCAGTGTCTGCACCCACACGAATTCGGGAGGGGAACCACAGTCAGTGAGCTTACCGCCACTCACCTTTTCCAGCTCAGGATATCAGGGTACAAAACGCCTCCCCAAATTAGATCATCAAGGCAGAAAAGATGGAGGCCACAGTTGTCTGGTTGGAGACAGAACCCACTCAGCCAAGACACACCTCATTTGATGATCTTGAGTACCAGTGTTATGTCTGTTCCTCAGTTTCACCGAGCAGACACTGTCATTTTCTTCCCTACCTCCGACCACGGTATTTAAGCACTCGCCCTTGTCTTCCCTGACCTGGGGGCTCAGTCCAGCTCAAAGGCCCTTCTCAATCTTAACCAGTAACTGAATCTGAAAAAAATAAATAAATAAAAGAAGGAGAAGAAGACACATAAGAGAGAAACAAAATGTCTTTAGGTGTCTTGCCTTTGTGATACGGGACACCGTGCAGAACACAGGACGAGCCCTTGTCAGATCTAAGGTCAGTGCCTCAGTGCTGTTGTAGCAACGCATTAATCTTTCGTTTCATTTTGCTTTTTTTTTTCCCTTGTCTTATAATGCTGATTTATTTCCAAGAAACCTTGTCATGAGAATGAAGAATGTATTTGGTCCCTTGAAAAATGGGGCTTTACTTCACGGGTTCTCTTACAGGGCGAGACTGCAGATCCGATGCCCTTGCTTTTTGTGGTTTGATATCTACAAGAAGCAACTACAAGAAAGTAAACCTGGACAAAGTCACACTGTTATTGCATTCTAATCCCTGGTTTAAGTTTGAAGAGTTCAGATAACCAATCATAATAAAAAGGAAATTATCCTGCTCATTTACAATGAGCAATTGTAACTGTTCCAAGTACAGAATTTGAATATCATTGCTTGTTTTTTTTCTCTTTTCTCTGTCAGTACTGGAGAGAGGCTGATTAGGAAGGAAAAATTATTGGAAATCCACTTTAACTTTAGCAATAAGTTGCAGTTAGAGCTGTTACCATTAATTATTTCATAATTTTTTTAAAAATAAGATTTGTAGTCTTTAATACCAGTATAAAAGAAAAAGTGAGTAAAATACTTTTTCCTGAGCTTTTTGTTTCTGAGTTCTGTCGCTTCATGGTGAACTTCAATGTATTTTCATCTTTGTCATTTTAAATAGGCAAACATACTAATTTTCTGAGATTACCAACATTGTAAATGTCTGCAGAATTTTGAACGAATATTAGACTAAGAATAGAGTAGAACGGCACTTATTTTAAAAGAAGATATTCCAAGGTCAATTCATTATTGTAAAAGTACCAGTGACACAAGGTTGCCCAAAATGTGATAAAACAAGATGGTGGGCTTTTAGACACATCGTCTTTAAAGTGTCCACTCTTTCCATAGTACACTATGATCATTTTAAGACTGGGAGTTTCTTTGGGGCAGCGAATAAATGGAGAGGCTCTGCACCATATATTGGGTTATGTTAATGGTTTATAGCTACATTAATCTTTAAGTTGAGCTCTGAATTTAGTCATTTGGAAGTAAATGCTCTCTAGAGAGATTGTCAAGAAATAACTAAGCGATTGTTTGAAACTGGAGACTGTTTTCTGAATTAATGAAGCAACTTTCATTATGGACAGTCTAAAAATTGCAGCCTATACCTATTTATCTACTGATGCATTTTAATGAATGTGTAATGTCTGAGAAATGGGAGGTTTTTCAAGTTGTAAGTTTACCTGAAATCATGACTATAACATGCAGAGTCAAAATTAGCCTAGTTCGTATTTTAAATAAATCTTGTTATGCATTATACAAGCCACATTTTTCTCATTTTCCCATTTGATGTTATACAAGCTGCATCTACCTTGCCACAATAAATCAATGTTTTTCTATATGCGAATTGCCAATATTGGATCTTTAGCATTAAGTTTTCTAAAGGCAATAGTTTAATTGTTCCTAACACTAAGCATACATGCAAAATCGAGTTAGTAATAAGAATTTGTTTCCCTAAATATATGCTATATCTAGGAGCTACTTCCCTCAACTTCTAGATATTTTCTGTATCAATTTTCTTTCTTTCTTAGAAATATCCTACAACCTTTTATTTTTCAAACTTAGATTATATCCGCTTCATTTTTTAAAGTTGGTAGCACAAAAGTATCTTTCGTGATCTGTTATAATTCTACCCAATAATTTTATTTTTTGACAATGACTTCATTTCTTCTTTTAAATGTTTACTATTATTCTTTAATTTTTTTACTGATAAGAAAATAAATATCCTAGAACCCAACTAGAACAGCACTGGAAAATTTGAGGAATGAAACTGAATCCTTATCTCATACCTTACTGCTAGAAAATGACAAGGAATAAGTTTCTTGACATTTGTCTCGGCAATAATTTTTTGGCTCTGATCCCAAAAGCACAAACCATAAAAGCAAAAATAGACAAATGGGATTGCATCAAACTAAAATCTGTCTGTATATCAAAAGAGACAAAAGAGTGAAGAGACAATCCACAGATTGGGAGAAAATATTTGCAAATTGTACATCCAGTAAGTTGTAAACTATAGAAGGAATTTAAACAACTCAATGGCAAAGAAATAGATAACTCAATTTAAAAACTGAGCAAAGGACCTGAATAGATATTTCTCAAAAAAAAAAAAAAAAAGAGAGATACAAAGATATAAATGACAAACAGGTTTATGGAAAATGGCCCAGTATTACTAATCATCAGGAAAATGCAAATTAAAATCACAATGAGCTATCACCTCACACCTGTCAGGATGGCTATTATAAAAAAGACAAAGGATAAGTATTGGCAAGGATGTGGGGAAAAAGAGAAATTTTGAGCGTTGTTGGTAGAAATGTAAATTAGCACAATCATTGTAGAAAACACTATGGAAGTTTCTCAAAGAATTAAACATAGAACTACCATATAATCCAGCAAATCCATCTCTGGATATATAGCCTAGTCAAATAAAATTAGTATCTCAAAGAGATATATGCCCCCCACCCCATGTTCACCGAAGCATTATTCACAATGCCTAAGATTTGGAATTGACAATCTAAGTGGTACACGGATGAATGAATTAAAAATTGCGTATGTGTACTCACACACAATGGAATACTTTGAAATATTCATCTTTTAAAAAGAAATACATCCTGTTATTTGCCACAAAATTGATGAACATTCAGGACATTATGCTAAATGAAATAAGCCAAGCATAGGAAGACAAATCCTGCATGATTTCACTTATATGTGAATTCTGAAACAACTGAACTGGCACAAGCAGAGAGTACAACAGTGGTTTCCAGGAATGGGATGGAGGAATGGGAAGATGTTGGTCAAAAGATACAAAGTTTTAGCTAGACAGGATGAATCGGATGTGAAGAGTTATTGTACAACATGGTAATTCCAGTAATAATTATGTATTTTGTACTTGAAAACTGCTACCATAGTAGATCTTAAATGTTTATACCACAAAAAATGATGATGGCATGGGATGATGAATATGTTGTGTAGATTGTGCTAGTCATTTTACAATGTTGACATATATCAAAACATCAAGATGCACAGCATAAGTATACATAATATTTATATACCAATTATACCTTAAAAAGTTGGGGTGGGAGGAACTTGGTTAGGGAGACAATATGAACTTTCCTTCAAATTTTAAAACTTGTGAAATGGTTTACAAGGCACTAGCATATTAAACAAGCTTTTTCAAATATATTGAGTCACAATGATTTGGAATCCAGTTTAAATGATATTGATAGTATCTTGCCGTCACCTTTGGCCACATTGTTCTACTTCGGTCCATCTGCATATTTTTTCTTATTTCAAAATTTGATCCAAGATTTCTCCTGAGATCCTCAGAGTTCTTCATTGAAACTACATATTAATGCTCTGTATTTTTTCATAATTTTTATTAAAACATCACACTTATTATAGGGAGTCAAAAATGATCACTGACCATCATATCCCAATTGTTCTTTATGCGAGCCACAACTTGTCTCAGGAGTATACTGTAGTTTCCAAAATAATTTTTTAAAAATTGCATACTGTCTGATACCAGGTGAAAGCAGGCCCCCAGAACCGCATGCAATTTTCTTTTGTAGCAAATCCTCACTTCGACCCCATAACTCTAAAATTAGAGAGGATACACTGTCAAAACTAATTCCCTCTTATTTCTTCATCTCCATTCCACTGAGATTTGGATCATCTATTCAGGCACCCATGGCTTTTCAGTTTCGTCCTACACATATAATGCATGAAATTTGTCACAGTCATTTTGCCCAAGTCTATTTTAATTCCCTTTTGCTGTTGCAAACTGATCAGCAATGCATACTTCAGAGTTCTCTGTTGGTCTTGATTAAACAGATAAACACATCTAGTGTGACAGAAATTAAACTGCAAGAATGAATTTTTCTCTTTTTCACTTTTGTCATAGGGAATGAAGTCGTTCAGAAAGTAGAAACAAGAAAAAGTTATTTGGGCTTAGCATAGTGACTGAAATAGAAAGCCATGCAAACTCTCCAAGGACATGTTCTTCCAAGAAAGTCAGAGAATTGTGGAGACACTTTACATGGTGGGATATATAAGTAGGGCCCTGGAGGTCCCGATGTGAAAGCAAACTATTGGAGTTGAGCACTTAGCTGAAAATTGCTTTCTATCATCTGAGCTAGAAGTAATCAGAAACCAGGCAGAAGGATTAAATAAAAATATTAGAGGTGTACACTTGACTTCTGAAAGTTGAATTTTTTTCATCTTTTAATGCTCGGGTCACACCTGAGATTCTTCACAATATGTAAAATTAAAATGATCCCATGATAATGTATCTTTAAAAGTCAGAAAAACAAATAAACTCACAATAAAAGCAGCTCTCTGGAACTTATTGGGCTGTTGTAAAATATAATGTAATGCTGGTACATTTTCATCTGGAAAATCAAACCCCTAAAAGAAACTTCCAGAAACATTTGGTCCCCAAGGAAATGAGACGTGTCGAGGGCAATGAGCATGCCTGATCTCAGAAGCTTCTTGTCTCTGATCCTGTGTCCACTGTCTTTAATTCTGCAGCCATAACTATTTAGATAATGTTATTAGGGGAGAAGAACAAGACCACTAGGTCTGCTGCTGTCTGGCAGGGAATGACAGCATACACCCCGGTGGAGGGCCGAGGCTCTGGTGGCCAAGTGAACTTTCCGTCAGTTCTTATGTCAAGTATCGCCCCTGTTATCCACGCAGTTGTGAACTGAAGTTTGAAAAGAAAATTATGGAAACCTCGATCACCCTGACTAGATGACTTTGATTTAAATAATATGGTGTTCCCTACTACAGTTCTCACCTTTCCTGATAGCTTTCAAAACACTGTTTTGCTTTGGAAAGAATGACATTTCATTACAAGTAGCAATTTGAAATTTCTCTAACTGAATGCTAAATAATCTATATCAGACTTTCAAAGACATCTGTCATTAGGTCATTATAGTAATGGGCACCCCTTATGGCCATTTAGGAAGAGCACTTTGACAATACTTTCTAATGCATTACTCAGAATAATCCCATGAGGAAGGCACCATTTCTCCCAATTTACTGATGGGGAGACAGAAGCATAGAGAAATGGTGTAACTTTTCCGTGGTCACGTAGTATTGTTCGACTTCTCTGACTTTGGGAAAATCCTGTGTTCTTTTCTTTTTTGAGCTCTCCTCTCTTATTTTATGTCGCTTGGATGCTGCTGTGATTTAACTCACTCAGTTTCCTTACTATCGAGCTGGCCACATGGCCTTCCTTGGACCATTGGAGCCTTGTGGGGAGAACTGACATGAATGTAAGAAAAGTCTCCCTACTCCTGAAATTGCTGGTTGTTGGAAATCACACAAGCCACAGGGCTTGTCGGGGTCCATTTCTCCTCTATGTGGCTTGAAGAGGAAAATAGTCAACTGAGAAGAAAGCCAATTAAAGGAAAAAAATAAAATTCTGATAATAGCATGGGACTCCTTGGTGAAGCATCCATTCCAATCCTAGAACATCACAGTCACGTGACAACAAAAGCCAGAGTCCTCCCAATATTGTGTTACATCTCAGCCAAAATGCCATTTGGCAGCCAGGAAGGAAAAGCCAGAGTCGTGCAGTGTTTTCCTTCACCCCACACGACAGGGCTGACGGTAAACTCTGATCTGATATTCTTCGCCCGCCCTGTTATACTGACCCTACTGTGCCTGGAACATGCAAGACTTGCCCCTGCTTCAGGACTTTTAGATTCTTATTTCTTCTGCATGAGACACCCTTTTGCAGGATTCCTCACGGCTCATTCTCTCACTTCTATCATGTCTTAAGTGTCTTCTTATTGGCTTTTCTAACAATTCTATTTGTCATTTCACTCCCCCCAGTTATTCTAGCCTCTATTGTCAAGATCTAGCCCCTTTCCCTGCTTTATTTTTCCTGACATTTATGGTCACGCTGGTTTATCACATACTGCGCCCTCATTCACCACCAAGTAGTACAATGCACACTTCAAAGTGGTGGGGATTTGTTCTCTGTTAAGTTTCCAGCAGCATCTAGCGCATTGCATGGCACACAGTATACGCTCAGTTTTTAAAATGTGAAATGAATGTATGTGGGGTATTAAGTTATACTTTGGTTGAGAGTAGGGCAGGGTGGTGAAAATAGTTTGAAAAGCAAGACCGGGCGTGGTGGCTCAAGCCTGTCATCCCAGCACTTTGGGGGGCCGAGGCAAGAGGACTGCCTGAGCTCAGGGTTTCAAGACCAGCCTGGGCAACTTGGTGAGACCTCGTCTCTACAATAAATTTTAAAAAATGAGTCGGGTGTGGTGGCACACACTTATGGTTCCAGCTACTTGGAAGGCTGAGGCGAAAGGATTGCCTGAGTCCAGCAGGTTGAAGCTGTGGTGGCCATGAGCATGCCATTGCACTCCATCCTGGGTGACAGAGTGAGACTCCAACCAAAAAAAAAATAGTTTGAAAAGCAAAAAGTTGACTATCATTCACTGCAAAAAGATTACTGACTAATAAATAGATATTAACACCGGACCCAAGATTTAAACTGATTTGTTTGTTTGTAAGACTATGTTATTCATATATTTGCTAAATATTTTTAAGGATACCATCTTTTTTTAATAGCAAACCGAATACATTGAGACTGCTAGGACATCTCATAAAGGTTGCTAAAGAGCATTTAAATATAATTATCTATATTACTGCTCATAACACAGAACTGTACAGTATAGAGATCACAAATAATCTGCAACGATCTTATTTGTTATTGACTACAAATGCTGCTGAAAAATAAAATAATTGATTGAAAATAAATTAACCTCTCTCCCAATGCAGGTCCTCTTTGGTATTGCTAAGTGTAGGATAAACAGGCTTATTCTCTATACAATATTTATGAGAATTTTGGTTCAAGCAGGAACAAACTGTGAGTTGCTTCTCTAGAAATAATTGAGACAAAGAAGAAATCATGTACTGTGAGTAGAAAAAGGAAACATCATGAGTGTTAAGTCATAAAAGATGTTTTATTAGAGCTTTGAGGAAAAGTTGGTGAGAAATATGAGGGTACTGAAGAAGGACTCACAGCAGGAGTGCGGGGACAAAGTTGCCTACTAGGAGCCATCTGAAGCTGGAGAGCGAGAAGGACAAAGCTTCTGGGAAACTCTCTGCTCTCAATTCCTAAGCTACTTTGACAACTGTAAACATGAAATATCCTGCAATGGAATTATCTAGCTATAAGGAGGTGCTGGGCAATAATACTGGGGAGGGAGGTGTCAATAATTCAAACAACAAAACTGTTATGAACTGAGTTTGCTGTTTAAAAAATCATTTTAGGGGCTATCAGAATTTTGCTTCATTGCCCATTTCTATTTTCCCTATATTGCCTTATATGATTTAAATCTCAGCAGGTTTAAGTGAGAAAAGCAACTCAGGTAGCTTAAGAGGACAACAGGAAAGGGATATTAAAATAATACTGCCAGGTTCTGCCGGAACGCCAGAGTCCCAGGACATGAAGATTCCCAGGGTCCAGGATAAGATGGCGACAGGAACTGGCAAGCAATTAGGAACATGAGTACAGATCATGTTTCTCTTCTTCCCAGCCACCTGCTTCCTGCTGGCTCTCTCAGCACACCAGCTTTCAACTCTGCTTCTTCCATCCTCGCTGTAGAGCACAGGTTCTCTACAGCTCCCTAGGCTGCGTGTCAAAGCTCTAGCCACATGCAAAGACTAACTAAGCACCTGTTCCGAATTCCTGCTCCAAATTCAATGAGTTTATTTTAATCACTGGTACCCGGGAAAGTCGCATTACAAAGGACACGAGTGGCTGTCAGTAGTCCAACTCTGAGTGGCTGAGAAATTCAGAGCAAAAAGGGCCGGGTAGATAGATAACCTGCAAATTCTCAGTTCTCTGTCACCAGAAGCACTGAGCCACCTAATCCTTCTTGATTGGTGAAGTCTGCTGTAGCAGACTTTCTTTGCTTTCGTTTTTATCTACTTTTAAGTTCAAGCTATGAATTTATCTAGAAAATTAGTTTGGAGCAGAAGAAAATTATTGGAAAAATAAGTTTCACCTCAAACAAGAAAAAAGAGTGAGTCCGGGGGAAAAAATGATTAAAATGAAGTTTTGATTAAGAAATTCATCTTGAAACTACAAAATGCATCATCTAATTTTTAAAACAATGACACATGTATTAAATATAGATGTTACCTTCACTTGAAGTTGTATTATTTTTTTATGTGACACACACCAGGCAATCAGTTGTAGTTTGTTAAAAATGAATAAATTATGAATAGATGTGTTTTAATTTGACAAGGATTTTTTTTCTAATTTTAAAGATGTAGAGTACAATTCAGGGTTGGGTATACAAATGTTGATTATTCAGGTACCCTTGTGGATGAGGTGTGCCCCTCCCTCCCCTGGCGGTTTCCCTCAACTGCCAATCCCACCCACCCTCCTCCCCGTGCCTAGCAGTTTAACAAGGATCGTAAGTATTTAATACTAGAATTGGCTATTTATAGGTTTGGAACTGAAATGAGTATAAATGCTCGCTCACATTTTAAAATGCGAATTTTGAAAATTATTTCTAACTCTGGAAGAAAAGAAATTCTAGAATCCAAGGGTCTTTTCAATATTGCACTAAAGTCAACTACTCCTGCGTGTCATCTAACAAGACACAATTCCCATACGCAAATATTGCTTCCGTCTTTGCATTAATAGTAAAGAGCCACATTCAGGTTTTGCATAGCTAAAGACCTATGACCCTTTTAAAGTTATTTTTTATTGAGATTAATTCATTTTTTAAAGATAAACCTTAGCTTTAGAACGACTACGTAATTGCTGATAATGTACAGTATGTGTGAGATACTCCTTGTTTTCCAAAGGAAAATTATGATTCAATTAAATATTGCATATGTCTTATTAGATCTTAAAATGATCTTATCTAAATATTGAACATCTTTTAAGAATATTGAGCCGGGCTTGGTGGCTCAGCCTGTAATCCCGTGCCTTTGGGAGGCTGAGGTGAGTGGATTGCCTGAGCCCGTGGGTTCGAGACCCGCCTGGGCAGCGAGACCTCATCTCCACAGTAAATCAAAAAATCAGCCTGGCGTAGTGGCGCGCGCCTGTAATTCCGGCTACACGGAAGGCTGAGGCGGAAGGATCGCCGGAGCCCAGCGGGTCGAGGCTGCGGTGGCTGGGAGCGGCCACTGCACTCCAGTCTGGGCGACAGAGTGAGACACCAACTCAAAAAAAAAAAAAAAAAAAAAAGAATATTGAGATGGCAATTTCCCCATGATTAAAAATGCTGTCTCTAGTCTTAAAACTTTAATTTCAATCATTATCATGCTTTGTTTCTTCTCTCTTCGGGGAGCAGCACAAAGTTTATGAAGAATGCCTCAGATAAATGTCTGAATCCATCAGGTTATTGGGTGGAACACTCCTGCTTTAGTGAGTGTTCATAATTGCCAGGACTTTCCGTAGGAAAAAATAGTCTGTGAACAACAGCTTGAGTACACCATTAATTCTGTCATTGGCAATGTGTGTAAAGAGGTGGCTCATCATAGATATATGAGTCGATCTGCAGATTAAATGAAGAACTTTATTCTGACTGCATGGCACTATAACTTGGTAATGCTGAGGAGCCCAAGAGAGTATTTGGAAGAAGCATAAGATATAAACAAATAGGTATGGTTCATTGTTGTATCTGCTTTTCTTAAGCTAATGAGAAGGAAGGTGGTTGTATTTGTCTTCTTTATTTTTTTCTAAAGAGGCAGTTCTCTTTTCTCAGTATACTTTTGAAGGACCCTACCTGTATTTTTTCTGAGGGCTCCCACCTAGATGCAATCCTCCTGACTGTGTGCTTTTATGCACTTGGAAGAGCCAGGGGTGACGAGATCACTCTCCAGAGAGAGCGGGTTCTTAAGTGTCTTTGCATGCCAAGTGATTAAAAGTGATTTAAGGAAGGAGATAGTTAAATCAACCAGACATGCATGAAGTCACTAGCTTGACAGCAGTGACACTGCAGAAGAGAAGAAAAGAAAAGAAGTCAGGCAACCTGGACTAATTTTCTTCTCTGGACCAATGGGCCAAGTAAGAGTTCCATTTCAACCTTCTCAACTACTTCTTTCTAATCCTTGAAAATGTTTTCACTATCACAGCAGTCTTTCTTTTCTTTTCTTTTCTTTTTTTTAAGTCCAGATCTCACTCTGTTGCTCACCATTCACCATAGCCTCTAACTCCTTGGCTCAGACAATCCTTCTGCTTCAGCCTCCCAAGTAGCAAGGACTACAGAAACATGTCATCATGCCCAGTTAAATTTGTTTGTTTGTTTGTTTTTCAGAGATGAGGTCTTGCTATGTTTCCTAGGCTGATCTTGAACTCCTGGGCTCAAGCTATCCTCTCACCTCAGCCTCCCAAAGTGATGGAATTACATAGTGCTGGAATTATATGCCTGAGCCACTGCATCCAGTTCTGCATAGTTAGATAGGATTTTAAATATAGCCAACCTTTAAACTGAAATTCACACTATGGCATGCATGATTGATGACAGCTATCTCCTTGGGAATAAGGAACACTGTGTTTACTTGATCAAGGTGTCCTGTCTGTTCTAAGACTAATGTTCCTCAAACTATTTGAAACTATAGTTTTATTTTTCCTGAGCAAATCGTAAATGGTTTGTTTGTTTTTATTGTTTGAGTCTCTCCAGAAGTATCAGAATCTTGTCATGGGCCCTGTGACTCACTTCAAACTATTGAAATGGCCAATGGTGTACAGCAAGATCTTGTTTGGATTGCAGAGGCCGTGGGTCAACAGTTGGAGTAACACCCAGAAGACAGTACTGTTGGCTTTTTTTTTTTGACTGAGAGATGTGACATAAAAGACAGCACTATAAGCTGGGCTCGGTGGCTCAGCCTGTCATCCCGCGCCTTCGGGAGGCTGAGGTGAGTGGATTGCCTGAGCCCGTGGGTTCGAGACCCGCCTGGGCAGTGAGACCTCATCTCTACAATAAATCAAAAAATCAGCCGGGCATGGTAGCACACGCCTGTAGTTCCAGCTACTCGGAAGGCCGAGGCGGAAGGATCGCCGGAGCCCAGCAGGTCGAGGCTGCAGTGGCCGGGAACGGCCACTGCACTCCAGTCTGGGCGACCGAGTGAGACTCCGACTCAAAAAAAAAAAAAAAAAGACAGCACTATTAGTCTGCCAATTTAATAAGCTAGATCCCAATCTCTTTGAACATCCGTTTCTTTATTTTAATACAGAGGCAATAAGACTCACTTTCTTACCTTATAGATCTGATGGTGATTGTTCCCTAACAACATGCAGGTGAGGATATCTGAAATACTAAAAGTTACCTAAGGAAGGAGATAGTTAAAGAAGCCAGACACACTTGAATTCACTAGCTTTACTGTAGGGATGCAGCAGGAGAAAAAAAAAGAAGGCAGGCAACCTGGACTAATTTTCTTGTCCACAGGATCCCTGGGTAAACAGAGTAATGACATTTGCTGGAAGGAAGAGACCTTGTCTCTGAAATGCCTGTGGCAGTAGCTCCTGGATGAGGATTACCTATAGTAAATAGAACACAAAAATCTGCGAGGCATGGCTCCCTGGAGAATGCCACACAGGCTGAACAACTCTGGGGATAGAAAATGGAGATATGACATAAACAAAATTCTCTCACTTGGAGACTTTATCTACTCTTTGGGGCCAGAAATGTATTCCTCCATAGAAAGAGAGGCCTGGGAGAGCCTCTCAGTTCCAGACCTACCTCTGCTCCTTCTGAACCATTTGTGTGTATGTTCTTAAAATTCGTAAATCTTGATGGATAAGACCTCTGATTTGTGTGAATTTGATCTGGCAGCAATATCCTATGAGTTTGCTCAATGTATGATAGCGAAGTGGTAGTAAGATGAGATTGTTTTTCTTCTATAATTATTAGAATTTCATATTTAAAGAAAGTAAAATGTTGACCTAGCTTCTAAAGGTAGGGTTGTCAGTAGGGTTATTTGGAGAGAACAGTTTATACTATCTTCCATTTCTCTTACCTCTTATATTTTTCTGCATGTTATAGTTGTCCTTCAAGTTTTCCTGATTCAGATTATTTAGACTTTTATATTAATTGTCATGTTAGTGGGAATTGTGGTGAATGGGAGTCTGCAAAGGAAAGTATGTACAGTTAAATGAATAATCTTGGTTCACCATTTTGAATTAAATATTTTAATTCAATTTTATTGTCCAGAAAAGAAAGTCCAAAGAAAGTCTAAAATGCGTAAAGTAAATAGTGAATAAGCGTTGAAGACTGTAAAGTTAAAAGGGGGAAGCGCCATGTTAGAGATAATATTATAGCAAATAACACAAATGTAAGAGTTCAAATTATTTGATATCTTCAGAGAAAATTCTAAGATAAGAATATGCTATTTAGCCTTTCATAGCACTGAACTATGTGCTAGAAACTATCCCATGCTCTTTAAATACTTTATCTTATTTAGTTCTCACATTTACCTTATGAGGTGGTGTTATTCTTATCTTACAGAGGAGGCGCTGTGGCATGAAAAATATATTGGCACAAGTTTACATTAGCTAGCAAAATGGCAGACAAGAGATTAAAATCCAGAAAAATGGGTTCCAGAATTGGTGCTCTTTATTTATGTGTTAAATGAATCATTATTAAAATATTAAAATAAAATGACTGATATTTATAAAATACATTTTAAAAGCTTGGATTTATTAATAGATATTTTTTATTTTCACCTTTAGGTAGTCATGTTTATCTGTAAATGGGCTGTCTCTGGCAGGGTATACGGAGTGGGAATTATCTGCTATCCATCTATCTCTGAAAGCCAGAGTTTGAAAGCCTTCACTCCCAAAGTTAACTCTGCCTCTGGATTTCTTCCTTTGCATGACTCTGCCCATAACTGTCGGCAGAGATGCAAGGTACAAACAGCATTGTGATAGGCACAGGTTGGTAAGACCTTAAAAAATGACAGAACTTGATAGACTAATATTGATCTCTGAGAGGCTAGGGTCGTCTATCTATTGTTTCTATCTATCTGTCTATCTGTCTATATATCTATCTATCACCTATCATCAATCATCTCTGAAGTTTTTGTTGACTGACTGACAGGATGGTTAGTTCCCATCCTGTTTAGTCCACTACAACTAAAGTGCATCCTCAAAAGATAAATCTGTGTGAAAATGACAGGAACAGTTTTTGGCATCGGAAACCTCACAAAGAGTCTGCTTTTTTGGTATTTTTTTTCTATGCTGCATTTTGCTGATTAAAAACTGATAAAAAAAAAAAAAGGCAGGGGGGAGGGCGGTTGGTAAGAGAGCCTAGTCAGGGCTACGGGGCAAAAATTCCTTTTCCAAACAGCAAAGTTTCAAATATCAGACTGGCTTATCACTGCTCTATATGGTACTTTAATCTGATGCCAATCTTAATGTCCTTGTGTAATGTCAGTCAACATTAGAGCATCTCACCTCCCTGCCTAAGACTCCTCAGTATGTCAGTTCTAAAGAAGAGACAGCCTCTGGGGAACATCATCCATGGAAATCATGTTTAAGAGAAAGAGTCCTGTTTGTGTGTGCAAGTGAAAAGGAAGATACAACTGGAAAATTAAATATAAGCTCTTTATCTGTGAACAGATATTGAAAGGGATTACTGGAAGCAGGGAAAGGGAGGCATGATGATGTCAGATATTAGAATGGCGACTGAAAAAAGCGATTTTATCATTTTCTTTTTCAATGATACCACACCCATAGCCTTTGTGATACTTCATGTCACAAAGAGCAAGTGAACCACTGTGAGATTTAGTTTGTGTTTTAAACTCTACATTCAATAACATATTTTAAATAATTCGATATACCAAATCATTGATAAATTGCTAAATCAAAAAAATGATCTTTGACTTTGTTGCCTGTTACTTGAGGAATTTTTAACACGAGGAGAGCAATTTTATCAGGAGAGTCGTGGCAGAATGCTCAAACTGAGTCAGTGGCATTTGGAGCAATATCTGTCTGGATGCCACCCTCAGGCAAGCACCAAATTACTGGGCTCTCTCCTGGATGGCCCGGGGGGCCTGCGGCCTCCTGGGGTATTCTGTCCTGAGCTGAATTCCTGCAAGGACAAAATGTGATTGAGTATGAGAGCTAGGGGCTTGACGAGGGACATCACTGGAAAGTTCCGTATGGAGCATCTGTTCCATTTCTCTCTTTTCTTCTCCTTTGACTTCCTCTTTTTATCCTTTTATCTTCCTTTATCTTTATCCTCCTCCTCCCATAGATCCTTCATAGAAATCAGACCATGTGCATGGTAATTATGTTATGGTCCGAGTAAAGCTCAGCTGCTCCCTTTGATACCAATAAATCAAAGGGGTGAGGAACTGGTAGAAAGAGGTTTATTTCTGAATTCGAATCCTTGGAGCAGAGCCGGCCTTGAGGTCTTTCTAAAATGGTTCTGCCCATCCTCCACGCTTTCACAGTTCACTTTTATAGTTCAGAGGTCTCGGTCCCTAGACATTAGCCTTGTGGCCAGCAGAGCCTTGTACAGAACTTAAGTTACAGCTGCTTTTTATATGAAGTGACATTTAGAGTAGAGAAAGTTTACAAGGCCTAAGACATCATGTGTGGCAAAAGTTATGCAAGTCACGAGACTTAGGATTACATTGATATCACATAGCACAAAGAAAGGAAGTACATAGGGACTTGCATCCTGGGCTTGGTTTGCAGGGAAGTCAAGGATCCCCTGAAGTTTCCTATTGGGAGTGCATAGGAGACAAAGGGACATTCACTAATCTGCTCAAGAATGTGCAGGAGCCCTTGAATCCAGGTCATGTCCTCTTCTACAGCCTGTGGCAACATGGAGGGACATTAATGGGTCCCTGTATCAACTAAATGCCAAGCACACTACCCCCCAAAGTTATTGGCTTTGGGCCTGTTCAGGTTTTGACATAAACAACCTACATTCATTGGCTGAAATCACTCTTTGTCTTTTAAGTCAGACTGCATTTCCCATGTATGTCCATTTTTTAGCACAACATACGCAGAAGAAGCACAAAATAATTTTAATGTATATTTTCTGGTTGACTCTATTAGGAAATGCATCAGTCAATATCAACCACCATTATTTTTTGTTGTAAATATTTAAGGTATACAACATAATGTTTTGATACAAATATATATAATAAAATAATGACTACAGTCAAGCAAATTAACATATGCATTTTCTCACATAGTTACGTGTGCGTGTGTGTGTGTGTGTGTGTGTGTGTGTGTGTGTGTTAAAAGCACCTAAAATCTACTCTCTTAGCAAATTTTCAGTATACAATGCAATATTATTAACCACAGTCCTCACGCAGTACATTAGGTCTCTAGACTTATTTATCTTACTTAACTGAAAACTTATGCTCTTGCAGTCAATTTATTATATTTATTTAAGTGATACTATTGTGACAAAGAAAAAAATCTATGAATTTTAAATAAAATGCACTAAAACTTAACCTTTTTATCCTTAATGGTTAATCACTTAAAAAAATAGAGAGCAGTTTTCTTTCTACTGCAGCCAGAAGACAGAGAAATTACAGCATGATGTAAGGGGGAGGAGATACTTTGTATTTATTCCAGTGCGGGAGTACTTGCCAGGGTCTACCATAGAAAGGACCATCGTTCTCTAAGCATTTCATGTGGATCCGTTGCATTTTTTGTTTCTTCTGTATGAACAAAGCCTGCACCTGGTAAACTTCCACTCATCCTCTAACGACAAGAGCAAACACTATCCAAATTTCTAACCCCAGAAAGAAGGAGAGAAACATCGTTTTCAATTTCCCCACAGCATTTTTATGCCACTTAAATGGTGATTACACCTTGAATAATAGCTATGACTGTACGCATCATTTCTGAATATTTCAGTCTTCCCCATAGAGTAGTGGGGGATCAATGAATGAGGTAACACATGAATAATAAAAACAGATTTCATTATCCACAAAGTATGGATTGTCATTCTTCAGTAAATCTCTTCTATTTGGCTAAAATAGGGATTCCTCATTAAAACCTATGCTTCATCTAAGTATCCTGATATTTCCTGAAATCTCTGCCTGCAGTTTACACTGTCTTCCCATAAGAATAACCTTTAGAATTTTGGGAAAAAAATATTGATGTGCAGACCTCATCCAGAACAATGAATTTGGAATTCAATATAGTTTCTTGCACACCAGAAGTTGTTCATCAAATTTGCAAAATGAAAGAATGAATTAAAGTCTACTTTCTTGGCCAGGCTCGGTGGCTCCGCCTATAATCCCACCAGTTTGGGAGGCCGAGGTGAGTGGATTGCCTGAGCCTACGGGTTCAAGACCAGAGCCGGCAACTTGGTGAGACCTCATCTCCATAATAAATCAAAAAATTATCCAGGTGTGGTAGCGCATGCCTGTAGTTCTGGCTACTTGGAAGGCTGAAGTGGAAAGATTACTGGAGCTCAGCCTGGGCAATGGAGTGAGACTCCAACTAAAAAAAATAAACAATACAACGACAACAAAAATCCACTTTTTTGCCTTATTTCCAGTATTTCTTATCTTCCAATTATTTATATTATTAGAAGAAAGGATGGAAAATTGTTAACATGGGACAACTTTTGACATAGTGTCCAGAGCAGATTTAATAGTTGAGATAGATAAGTTTCCCTTCTTACTTGTTTTGCAAATTCTTTGACCGAACAACTGAATTTGAAGTTTCCCTTCATACTTATTTTGCAAATTATTTGACCAAACAACTGAATTCCTTAAAAATACTGTAAAATGTTGCTTTAAATCAGATAAAATAAGTCTACTTTACAAAAGAAAACCTATCCTTATTCATGAAAACAAAAATAAATATATCATTTGAAGATGTTTGAGATGGCATGTATATGGTGATAAATGTACTATGTGTACAATATATATGTCAAGAAACTACCTGCCTTAAAATACAAACTGTAAATAAGTAAATGCATTAATACTGCATTTTGAGGTTTATGCAAATCATGTTTGGGTTATTATTATGTGTTAATTCATATAGACACAATAGTATGTGAGGGAAATAAAACTGTCCATTTTTTTTCTCATTAGTGCATGAAATAAAATGACTGAATAAAACTCAAACTTGACTAATGTTTAAATGTCTTGCACTGCCTTTTACCAATCCACTTCCAGTGTCTTTGTTTTCTTTCCGTGGGTTTAATGTTTAGATGTCTTGCACTCCCTTATACTGATCCACTTCCAGCTTCTTTGTTCTCTTTTTACTCTGGCAGGCTAAGAATTCTGGCAGGATCCAATCTAAATAAAGATCCTATGAGCCAATCGGCAAACAGGACACATAACTGAGGCAACTTTGTAGTAATTCTGTAAGCCAATCAGTATTACTGTATCAGGTAGACAACCTCTGGGAGAGTGATGTAATCTCTGGAGTACTCAACAAATGGGGAAACAAGGGAGGAATTTGCATCTTAGGGCATAAATATAATGGCTGCAACTGCTTCAGTGTGCCTGCTCATTTGAGAGACACCTGTTCCTGCAAGAGTGTTGTATAAAAGAGCTGCTTCACCCCACTGACCTCCAGCCTCTGTGTCATTTCTTAACAGTCAAATTGGGAAGACCCCTGTCTCCAACATTAGGTAAAATGATTATCCTGTTAGGAAAATTATTTTCTATATATACTTCATTTTAGTAGGCTTAATTCTACTTTTTTTGTATTATTTTCTCTAAAAAACTATATTTTGATAAGAATCTATTAATATATCTTCAATACAAAAATCCACAATTTTCATTCAATAGTTATAAAATATAACTCATATTATATAGCAAATATAAATGCTATAAAAGGGAAAAAAATTTAAAGAAAAGATTAACGTCTACCTAGAAATAAAAATACAAAGAGTTTTAGTACAGCAAAAAAACAGTCATTTCAAATTCAATTTTGCAAATTAAAATAACTTGAACAGTAGATTTTTTATTGAAAAAGACTAAAACTACTTATGGTAGGAAAAAAAGTAGAAATAGATTGTCAGTTCAAAATGGCATTATCTCAGCTAGGTAAAAATGCTGCATACAATGGAAATCCTCAATCATTCAAAGTAAAAGAGAATCAGTCATTTGAAATAATACTTTTAACTTTTTGGTAAGATTTTGCTTTTGAATTAAGAAGAGTAGATTTACTACAGAGAAGATACATTGTGAAGGGCACAACAGGGCAGGCTGCAGAGACAGTGTCTGCTTTCTACAAAGAAGCAAGTGCTAGATGGAAGTATTTATCCTATTGCATCAGAATTTAGTGTGGAGGTTCAGTCTGGAAGAGGGGAATGCCTGTGGGGTACGGAGAATTCTGTACATGGGCTACATGCATGGCCAGAGGCCTGCAAAGTGGCTGCTCGATTCGGGGTTTTGCCTAGCAATGATTGACTGCCTTTTTTGTTGGTCAGAACCAGGAACCTGCGATTAACTACTTTCTCTGTTGACCGTGCAACAAACAGCACATGTTTTTTCAGCTGGTTATTCAGCTTTGACAATTCTTGTAACCTCGTTCTGAGATTTCCTTCCTCCAAATAGTTTAACCCACTGACCCACTTGATGCTGGCCTCTCCGTGTCTCCGTTGCCTCCACGTTTCTCCTGACAGAGCAACAATGACGAATCTTTGGCATAGGGGTCAAGTTCTCGTTTTCTGGAACTGCTTTGTGCAGAGCACAGGCCTGGAGCTGTTCTGAGCTGTGGAATTTCAGGATATGGGGAAGGGACTCAACAGAAAGAAGGAGACAGCCTGCTGAGGCGAAGCTGGTTTCCTGCTGAAACCAAGGGAGATTCGTAAGGGCAGCTGGCGTCAGCAAGGCCACTGCACTCCAGTCTGGGCGACAGAGTGAGACTCCAACTCAAAAAAAAAACAAAAACAAAAAAAAACTTTCACATGTGGTTTGCCCTGGAAGAATGAAATAAAAATATAATACAGTCTTTAAAAACACTATTTTCTGTTTAGAACATTCTTGTATTTGCTGAAGGGTTAACATTGCATTTATTATTAATTTGACTCCATAACTAAGCAGGTAAGCTTGCACAGACTGGAACTAAGTTTGGACAGAAAATAATAAATAATAAATAATGACAATAATAATTTGCATTTCTCCAAAATCTTCCAGCTGTGGAAGTCAAAGTGGTTCACAATCATTAATTAAACTTCACAAGATTCCAGCAAGGGAGGCAAATAATGTTGTCCAGATGGGAAAAACAGAAACTTAAAGCTAAGTAACTAAGAGAAGGCCGCACACAAGTTAATTACAGATTTAGGAATATTCCCTGTGGTTTTCTGCCTCCCAAATCCTCTTTTCAACTTCACTAACTTTTGATTACATATATATCTATATATATAGATACATATTTTTCAAATATTGAGATTCTCACGTTGAAGAAAAGATTTTTCTAAACCTATTTGGCTATCAAAATCACTGAGATACAAACTTGGGGCTTATCATTCTGGAGAGTTTATTTTGTATAGAATGTGCTATGTACCTGTTTCCATGGCTACTGAAATGTATACCATTATTTTCTACTCTGTAGATGGTTGACTTTGAACTCAGAAGGAAATCAACTCTAAGAAAAAACAGATTGATCATGTTTCCTATGTTACTATTAGCAATGAGCTCAGCAGTTGTAAAGGTCTCGAAACTAACAGGAACACACGTTAACATTTAAAAAGCCAAGGAGACATTTAATAATCTAAATGTTCATTTATCTGATGACTCTGCCAATATGTCAACTATAATATATAGTTCATATGTTTTATACATATTCAGTTGCTAAGTACTAATCTTCTGAGCTGACAAAATATAAATAAAATAATAGAGTAGTTCATATATACTTATTTGAGTCTAGGTAGTTTTTAGTTTAGCTGCCATCTTTAAAAAATATTCTTGTATAATGGGTGTTGGACTAATCTTTATATAGGGAATTAGTGTGCTTTAATGTAAGGAACTATGATTGAAGTAAGAAATGTGGGTATTTTTTATTTTTGGAATTTGTTTCTTACTGATAATTCTACAATGGCAAGTAGTCACCTGAATATAACAATAAAATCCAAAGATGTCAAAATTGTGTGTATACACACACACACACACACACACACACACACACACACACACACACATATATTTCATATATTCCTTTATGTTTATAGTGTTTTACGGCTAGTCTAAGTGAGCTAACTTAATTAGAACATGATTGCTGTATGGACTGATTTATTTATTTCAATAAAATGCCATCCTAAAACTGAGATCACCATAAGCCCAGCCACTCACACAGATATTCGTTATAGTATTGAGAGAACCTAAGTTTATGAAGAACTTGGAAAAGGCAGTTCTCACAATTCTGAAAACATAATTTGTTTCAGCCTAGCCACCTTCCTATAACTTAAATATCTCTATTTTCCTCTGTGTAGAAAACCATGATCACAGATAAAGGAGAGTTACTTTTTAAAAGATTTTCTACAAAAGACAAAAAATGCAAAATTAAGTACAGTCACGGAAAACTGATGTTTGTTACCAATGACAGAGGCTAGAAGATGCAAAATCAAGGACAGTGGAATGAGTGAGAGAAGCAGCAGACGGTTGAAAGAAACAAAATAAAGGAAGTTAGGAGAAAGTTAGACGTTAGAAAAAGAACAAATTAGTTCTCACAGAGCCAGTCTTTTCAGCCTTCATCTTTTTTGCTAATGACGGACTCACCACAAAGTAGTTCAGAGGAAAAACATCTTCTAAGACTTAAATCACTTTTTTTCTTTCTAATAGATACTAAATAAGTATAATTAAATTTAAACAAAATATGTGAATAAGTTGCAATGTCTTCAGCCGCTTAAAGATTTTGACTGGGGACAGCAGACCTAAATTCATATGTTCTATTCATTCTTGTCACTGGTGGCAAATATATCACAGGATTCTCTAGATCTTTCCAGGACTAAACAAGGGAACACAGAACAATATTCTCATAATACCTACAGACACACAAATACAAATATCCTTACAGCCTTAACAATTCATGCATATCTAATTAAGAATTGAAATAGCAAAACAACTGCTTTTAAAAAAGATTGTGCAATATTTATATTACATTTCACATAATTTCAAAAGCGGTCATAATATTTATTAAATGGGTTTCAGCATGAAAATATCTAATCTTTCCCCTCTGAAATAAATCTCTCATTTCTGTGGCCATCATTAAACATATGACAATTAAGTTCACAAACTCATCCTGAGCTGCTACACATCTCATTACTGAATATCACTATGGCCACCTTCCAAGTACTCCCTTTGGGAAGTTATATACCTACACCAGCACCTAGTCCACTTGTCAAAGCAATTTCGGAGCTCTTTTTCTGAAATGGCCATCAGAGCTGTCATCGCAAGAATGTCGGAGTTTGAATTAGAGTAACAATCAAACATTAAATTTCTTCTTAAACTTTGCAAGGGTGGAAGTTAAATCAGGGACATGCTAGTCCAAGTTAATGGGGATAAGGCCATGTCAAAAACGGCAGTGTACAAGTGAATTTTCTGAGGGAAAGGAAAGTGTCACTGATGAAGAGAGGTCAGGACAACCAGCAACAAGCAGAACTAACAAAAGCATCGCATTGAGTTGTGCATCAAAATTGCCGACTACCTGTGAGAAGCGTAGCAGACCAAATAGATGTTGATAGAGAAACCATTAAGAAAATCTTAACTGAAAACCTTGGCATGAGAAAGGTGTGTGCAAAAATGGTCTTGAAGGAGCTCTTGCATCACAACAAAGCACAAGCTCACACAGCACTGTCTGTGAGGGAGTTTTTAGCCAGCAAACAACTGTATGAGAACACACTCCCTACTCACCTGATCTGGTCCCCAGTGACTTTTTTCTTTAGCCGAAGATAAGGGAAATATTGAAAAGAAGACATTTTGATGACATTCAGGACATCAAGGGTAATATGATGACAGCTTTGATGACCATTCCAGAAAAAGAGTTCCAAGATGGCTTTAATTGGTGGGTGAGGTGCCAACATTGGTTCATAGCATCCCAAGGGGAGTGCTCCGAAGGTGACCATAGTGATATTCAGCAATGAGGTATGTAGCACTTTTTCTAGGCTGACTTCATGACCTTAATTGGTAGATCTCGTATTAGCATTCTATTTTAATTTTTTGGACATCCTGCACACTGTTTTTTATTATAGCTGTATTGATTTACATTTCCACCAACAGTGTACAAGGGTTCTCTTTTCTCCACAGCTTCACCAACACTTATCTTTTGTCTTTTTGATAATGCCCATCATAACAGATGTGAGAGAGTATCTCATTGTGGCTTTGGTTTTCGCTTCCCTGATGATTAGTGATTTTAAACAGTTTTTCATTACACATGTGAACATCAGTGAATATGCAAAAATTAAATTGGGCCCCTTTCAATGATGTTACCCACTGTTATTTAAGGGGAAATGTTCTGCTTAAATGATTATTCCATATTTGACTATGTTCAATGATGTCTGTTACCTGTTGGTCTTTTGTAAGTCTTCTTTCAGAAATACTTATTCAGATCTTTTGCTCAATTTTTAAAATCAAGGTATTTGGTTTTTTTGTTTGTTTTTGAGTTGTATAACTTTCTATATATTTTGGATATTAACTTCTATCAGAAAGATGGTTTGCAAATATTTTCTCTCATTCCATAGATTGTCTTTTCATTATGTTGATTGTTTCCTTTGCTGGACAGAGGCTTTTTTAGTTTGATACACTCTTCTCTATTTTTCTTTGTTGTTTCCTGTGCTTTTGATGTTATATCCAAAAAATCATTTTCATGATCATTATGTCAAGGAGCATTTTCCTATGTTTTCTTCTAAGAGTTTTTATGGTTTTGTAGTGTCGTGTCTTACATTTAAGTCTTTAATACATTTTGAGTTAATTTTTGTTTATGTATGAAATAGGAATCCAGTTTCAATTTTTGCACTTGGATGTCTAGTTTTCCCAGTGCTATTTATTGAAGAGACTACCATTTCCCCAAGGTATATTCTTGACACCCTTGTCAAAGACTGTTGGCTGTATATGCATGGGTTTGTTTCTGGGCTCTTTACTCTGTTCCACTGGTCTATGTGTATTTTTTCATGCGGGCATCTTATTTAATTACTATAGTCTTGCAATATAATTTGAAATCTGAAATTGTGCTATCTTCTGTTTCTTTCTTCTTTCCTAAGGTTGCTTTGGCTATTTGGAGTCTTTTGTGATTCCATATGAATTTTAGGATTGTTTTCTCTAGTTCTGTGAAAAATACCATTGGAATTTTAATAAGAATTGCATGGAATCTGTAGATTGCTTTGGGTAGCATGGACATTTTAGCAATATTAATTTGAATCCAAAAACATGGGTTATATTTCCTTGTATTTTGGTCTCTTTAATTTCTTTCATAAATATTCTCTAGCTTTCAGGTACTAGTCTTTCACTTCCTTGGTTAGATTTATTTTCAATTCTTTTATTTTTCTTGATGCTATTGTAAATATGTTTTCTTAATTTCTTTTTTAGATAGTCTATTATTTATCTGTATTACTGAAGGGCAGCTTTGCTGGTTATAATATTTGTGTTTGGAACTTTATTATCTTTTCCCTATTGTGACTGTATTATCCCACTCATTCCTGGCTTGTTCAGTGTCTGCTGAGAGTCTTATAGAGGTCCCTTTTATGTGTTGAGTTGCATATCACTTGCTATTTTCCAAATTATCTCTTTTCCTCTGACTTTTGACATTTTTGTTATATTGTACCTTGGGGTAATCTTCTCTAGGGTGGTCTTATTTTCCATACTTTAAACTTTATGGATCTGGATATCCATATTTCTCTCAAGATTTGGGAAGCTTCCAGCCATTATTTTTTAAACAGGTTTTTCTCCTCTTTCTCTCTTCTGCTGCTAAAAATCTGTAGTGTATAACCATTATTTTGATAGTGTGACATATGTCCTGTAAGTTCTGTTCATTTTTTAATTTCTTTTTTCCTGTTTGTTCTTCTAATTTCAAATGACGTGTCTTTGAGTTTGCTGATTCTTTGTTCTGCTTGATTATGACTGCTATTTAAGACATCTATTGAATTTTTCAATTTTGTTATTACATTATTCAGGTCCAAAAGTTCTGATTGATTCTTTTGTATCATATATATTTCTTTATTAAACTTTTAATTTTGTTTGTATGCTGCTTTTATGATTTTATTTAGTCATGTATCTGTGTTCTTCTGTATCTTATTAAGATTCTTTAAGATGAATATATTTTAATGATTTGTCAGGCAATTCATTGATCTCCAGTTCTCCACATTTGGTTGTTAAAGCTTTACTAGTTTACTTTGGTGATGTAATGCCTGACTGCTTATTTGTGATCTGTGTGGTCTTGCATTGATGTCTGTGCATTCAAAGAAGCAACACTTCTTCCAGGCTTTATAGACTGGTTTTAGAAGGCACAGACTTTCTGCTAAATCCCTGAACTGATAGAATTTCTTTCAGTATTAAAATTGAATGGCGTTGGAGCCAGAGTATGTGGCTATTGCCGGGTTTTCAGTAGGGTTTACAGTTGGTTGGCCTATTACCAGGGGCTAAGGTGGTCATGGATTCTACCTGGTTCCATGCAGATGGAACTGTCTCCAGGACTTTGGCTTGCTGGCACTAAGACAAGGGTCCACTTCAGGATCTCCAGTTGGGTCTTCCAATGGCAAACCTGTTACTAGGTACAAAAATGTGTATGGCTCCCGCTAGGCCCCTCTGAAGACTCCCATTATATCACTACATATAGCCCTGGGCAGGCAGGACATCCCTTGGGCCACAGCTGAGCAGTGATGCTTCAAGGTCCATGGTTGGGACCAAGGTATGTAGGCCTGCATCGGATGACACAGATGCATATGTCTCCCTCCAATTCCCTAGGCAAGCGGGCTTGTTCTTGGACTGTAGGTGAGCCTGGAGCCTGATCACCATATTACTTCAAGATCCAGAGTTAGATCATAGTCAATGGACCTGCCTTTGGGGGCATCAATGAGCACGTAGCCCCTGGGTCAGGCAAGTTAACAGCCTAACAAATCACCCAAGGAAGCTGGAAAAGCAAGACCACCAAAACCTAATTTCAGCAGAAGAATCCAGATCACCAAAATAAAAGCCCAAATACGGAACATAGAAGACAAAAATTTAATAGGAAAAAGCAAACAAAGCAAAAAAGTGGTTCTTCGAAAGAATAAACAAGGTTGATGGAGCCCTAGCTAGACTGACCAAGAAAAGAAAGAAAAAGCCCAAATAAACACAATCAGAAATGCAAAAGATCAAGTCACAATGACCCTGAGGAGATACAAAAGGTTGTCAGAGATTACTGAGTACACTTGTATGGAGGCAAACTTAAAAACCTAAATGAAATTTAGGACTTTCTGACATCACACAACCTCCCCAGGTTGAACAAGAAAAAGTCGAGTCCCTAAATAGAAGAACAACAACTCAGGAAATCAACTGTGTCATAAAAAAAAATTACCTACAAAAAAAAAAAAACGCCCTGGACCAGATGGCTTTCCAGCAGAATTCTACAAAAAGTACAAGGTGGAACTGATACCAATCCTATTGAAAGTATTCCAGGCAATTGAGAAAGATGGAACTCTCCCCAAATCATTTTATAAAGCTAACATCACAGTGATACCCAAACTGGGTAAAGATCCAACAAAGAAATAGAACTGCAAGTCAATATCCTTGATGAACATAGATGCTAAAATTCTCAACAAGATTCTAGCAAACTGGATCCAACAACACATCTCAAAAATCACCCAACATGACCAAGTAGGCTTCATCACTGGGATGCAGGGCTGCTTCAACATGTATAAGACCATAAAAGTAATTAAATATGTTAACAGATGTAAAGACAATAACCACGTGATTATATCATTAGATGCAGAAAAGGCTTCTGATAAAATCTAGCATCCCTTCTTGATAAAAACCCTCAAACATCTTGGCATAGATTGAACATACCTCAAAATAGTAAGAGCCATCTATGAGAAACCCACGACCAACATACTGCTAAACTGACAGAAATTGGAACCATTTCCCCTGAAAAACAGAACAAGACAAGAATGCCCACTCTCATCCCTCCTGTTCAACATAGTATTGGAAGTCCTAGCAAGAGCAATCAGACAAGAGAAGGAAATCAGGAGTATCCAAATAAAAAAAGAGAGAGTTAAGTTATTCCTCTTTGCAGACGACATGATTCTATAACTCGAAAACCCAAGAGAATCTATCAAAAACCCCCTTGCACTAATAGAGGACCTTGGCAAAGTCTCAGGATATAAAATAAATGTGCAAATGACAGTCGCATTCCTCTACACCAAAAGTAAACAAACAGAAACTCAAATATAAACACAATTCCATTCACAATAACCACACAAAAAAATGAAATACCTTGGCATCCTCCTAACCAGAGAAGTGAAAGACCTATACAACATAAAATACAAAACATTGCTCAAAGAAGTCAAAGATGAAACAAACAAATGGAAAAATATTCCATGCTCATGGATAGGAAGAATCAATATTGTTAAACTGTTCATCCTACCTAAAGCAATCTACAGATTAAATACAATACCCACCAAATTATCAGCATCATTCTTCTCAGACCTGGAAACAACAATACAGAAATGCATATGGAAACATAAATGAACACAAGTAGCCAAAATAATCCTCAGCAAACAAAACAAAACAAAACAAAAAACAAAGTGGGAGGTTTCACACTACCAGACTTTATATTTGATTATAAGGCTACAATAATCAAAGCAGTCTGGTATTGGTACAAGACCAGGCATATGGACGAATGGAATAGAACAGAGATTCTGGAATCAAAACCTCGATTCGACAACCAACTCATCTTCGACAAAGTCTCCACCAACACCCACTGGGGAGAGGAGAACTTATTCAGTAAATGGTGCTGGGAAAACTGGCTGACCACATGCAGAAGATTAAAACAAGACCCGGCCATTGCCTTGCTAAGCTATGGTGTGGCCATGTTTTCTTATGCTTTGGTCCCCTCCCCTTCCTTGGAGAGATGAATCACCTCTTTCTCTCTCTCTTTCTAATTACTTTCTAAATAAACTATATTTTCTTTTTTTTTTTTTTTGAGTTGGAGCCTCACTCCGTTGCCCAGGCTGGAGTATAGTGGCACACTCACGGCCACTCCAGCATCGACTTGCTAGGCTCCGGTGATCCATCTGCCTCAGCCTTCCAAGTAGCTGGAATTATAGGCGCACGCTACCATGTCAGGTTAATTTTGATTTATTGTAGAGACAAGGTCTTGCCAAGTTACCTGAGCTGGTCTCGAACCCTCAGTCTCAGGCAATCCACTCACCTCAGCCTCCTAAAGCGCTGGGATTACAGACTGGAGCCACTGAGCCTGGCCAAACTATATTTTCTAATCTAAAACAAACAAACAAAAAAACCCAGACCCGTACCTATCACCATACACAAAAATCAACTCTAAATGGATCAAAGACCTAAATATAAAACCTCAAACCCGCATGAACTTTAGAAAATGCAGGAGACACCCTTATGGATATTGGAACTGGCAACCAATTCCTAATCAAAATCCAAGTGCCTATGTCATAAGAGATAAGATAGCTAAATGGGGCCTCATCAAACTGAAAAGGTTCTGTAAAGTAAAAGAAACCATTGAGAGAGCGGGGAGACAGACCACAGACTGAAAAAAGTATTTGCCGACTGTGTATCTGACAAAGGCTTAACATCCAGGATCTACAAGCAACTCAAACATGCCAAAAAGAAAAAAAACAAACAGCCTCATTACAAGGCGGGCAAAAGATATGAATAGACTGTTCTCAAAAGAAGACATACGAGCAGCCAGCAGATACATGAAAAAAGGCTCAGTCTCACTAGTCATCAAAGAAATGCAAATTAAAACCACACTGAGGCACCACCTCACTCCAGTCAGAATGGCCGTCATCAACAAGTCAAGAAACAACAGAGGCTGGAGAGGATGCAGGGAAAAGGGAACACTTCTACACTGTTGGTGGAAGTGTAAACTTGTACAACCTCTGCGGAAAACAGTTTGGTGACTCCTAAAAGGTCTAAAAAATCAAGCTTCCATACAACCCCAAAATCCCCCTTCTGGAACTATACCCAGAGGAACTCAAATCTCTCTATGAAAAAGATACCTACACACGCATGTTGATTGCAGCATTCTTCACAATCGCCAAAACGTAGAACCAATCGTGCTGCCCATTGAAAGATGATTGGATTAAAAAGTGTGGTGCATATACGCGATGGAATATGACGCAGCCATAAAGAAGGACAAAACATAGCCGGGCTCGGTGGCTCAGCCTGTCATCCCGCGCCTTTGGGAGGCTGAGGTGAGTGGATGGCCTGAGCCCGCGGGTTCGAGACCCGCCTGGGCAGCGAGACCTCATCTCTACAACAAATCAAAAAATCAGCCGGGCGTGTAGCGCGTGCCTGTAATTCCGGCTACTCGGAAGGCTGAGGCGGAAGGATCGCTGGAGCCCAGCAGGTCGAGGCTGCGGGGGCCGGGAGCGGCCACTGCACTCCAGTCTGGGCGACAGAGTGAGACTCCTACTCAAAAAAAAAAAAAAAAAAAAGAAGGACAAAACTGTTAACTTTGCGGCAACTTGGATGGACTTAGAGTCCATAATTCTGAGTGGTCTATCACAGAAACAAAGAACTGAGTACCACGTGTTCTTTCTTTCAGGAAATCCATAATAATTTTCACGCATAAGTGGACCTTGAACAATTATCATAATATGATAAGAAAGGGATCAACTGTAGTGGGAAACTGCTGGGGGGGGGCGCAGATTGGATTAGTGGAAAACGAGCAGGGGACAGAGATGCACATCTCATCCACAAGGGCACCTGTATAAAGAACACTTGTGTACCTAAAACTGAATTGTACTCCTGCCCCACATCTTTAAAATAAAAAACTTGTAAAAGAATAAGATAAAATACCAGTATGTGTCTGTATGTGTATGCATATGTGGATGTGCACGTATATTCATAGTCTCAATTTAAAAGTGTAAGCTTCCTTGGTAAAGTAAAAGAGGGGAGAAAATTTGAGAACATGGGTAGGAAACAGTGTCTTCTACAGAAGGCAGGCAAAAACATAAACCATAAAAGACCTCAGGGACCCTGACTGGGCCCAGGCCCCTACCTCTGGGCCCTTTGGCCCGAAAGACAAGTGTTTTTGTTAAAATTTCAGCAGCTGGTGCCTCTGATACATGCTCTGCTTATTTTAAGCTTGAGGTTGTTTCTCTCATCTAAATCCTGCCTGCTTTGGTTCAATCACTGGGTCTACTTATTGATACGTTTTATAATTTATAGTTATTTTCAAGATAAAACTTAGGGCATACCTCTCTCTTGGGTCAAATCTGACACAGAAGTGTTCCCTGTCCCCATCTCGCTTTCAGGAAATCAATCCATTTTGGCATTTGGTGGTGTTTAGAATATGTACTTAAATTTGGGTGACGTCATGGCAAACGCATTACATGCTTCACACTTGGCTTTCCACTCTTTGGTCAGTAGCTCTTCTCCCCTGCAAATCACTCACTTGGTCCTGTTATCTCACCAACCCCACTGCACGCAATTGTGGAAGAGGACTCCAGTGCCTCAGGCTCAGGTTTCTCTTCAGAAAAGAAAAATGACCCTAGAAACCGTTTTTTCTATTTTGGTTTCAGTTCTCACCGGCTACTCTTCTTTCCCAGCCACCGTGGCAATGAGAAAAACATTTTCCATCTGCATTCAGATATTTTTCTAGGAACTGGAGATATGCAGTTTAAGCAGGAAAGCTTTTTTCTGGATTAAATTTAGAAAACCTGTTAACCTCATATGGGTATGCAAATTCCTCCTCTTTTGGCCTTCTTGAGTTTCCAGTTTTTCAGCGGACATTCGTGAGCAAAAATTGCCCTTATTTTCCCTTCCTTATATCATCTTCCTTTGTAGAGGAGCAAAGGTCACTTTTGCGGTATAACCACACTTCTTTAAGTTCATTCAGTGATATTTATAACGGGCTTTAATGCCCTATTGTTCTCAGGGAAAATAATACTATATTAGATACTTCCCTTTACAACGGAAGACCCAATTCTATTTCCCTAAGATTAATAACAAACTTTTAGTATTTAATTTGAAGTCTCCAAGGTGAAAAACATTTTTTTTGAAATACTTAGTTATTCAGTGCCTGATTTTCTTTTTAGCCTTTGTTAATGAAGTTTGTTTCAAATTTTTTCCTGAATCACAATTTGTTACTCACTTCCCATTTGTTTAATTGCTTATATGTTTCCTTCTGCTTTTACTACAGGTCAGTTAAATATTATTTTCTTCTCCATTTTTAGCCAATCAAGATCTGTTTTTACTTGTATATGTTCATTTGTAATTAGCATGTATAATGCATAATTGGCAGTAACTGGAAAATTTTCTTTTACTATAGAATACATAAATAAGACCCTTCATCCACTTGGTACGTAATTCTTGGTTGATTTAGTCAGCAGTTTATGACATTTGAACATATAGTGCTTGTACCTTTACTCTGATGTCAAAATGAATACTAGGTCGGCAACTGCGGTCTTTGCATCAAGATGCTTTCGTTTACTTTCCCTGGTATCTGAGCTTTTCAGTACCATGCTTTTGCAAAAATCATGCTTGGAAATATTGGGATCGCATTACTATGATCACTTCAGCATTGTACTTTTCAAGCGAATCTGGACTGTCTGCTTACACTCCCATAGCAGACACTCAACAGTGAAACAATCGCGTGTCATGAATTTTAGTCTCAATTCATTGAAATACCAAATTATAATCAACTAAAGTAATATAGAAAAATATGCATTTCAAGAATAAAGAAAACTTTTAAGCAACTGGGGAAATTACCGAATGAATGCTATGACGAAAGAGTTGGTATCTAGGCTACAGATTTTTCAATTTTTTAAAATTGTGTTAGTGACTGCCTTATCCAGATTCACATCAGTGTAGTCAAGCTTAATGAGAACACAATAAAGATATTAAGTGTTATAATCGAAAAAAGGTTGAAAATGAGCAGATGATCTAAATCAGGGGTCCCCAACACCAGTCCATGGCCTGTTTGAAACCCAACCACATGGCAAGAGGTGAGAGGCCAGCAAGGGGTGAAGCTTCATCTGTACTTACAGCCACTCCCAGGGGCTTGTATGACCGCCTGAGCTCCGCCTCCTGCCAGATATCAACAGCAGCATTAGATTCCCAAAGGAGTGGGAGCCTAGTTGTGAGCTGTGCACGCGAGGGTTCTAAGTTGCACGCTCCTTGTGAGAATCTCAGGCCGGCTGCTCTGAGCTGGAGCTGAGGAGGGGGTGGCAGTGCCGGCGAGTGGCTGCCAATACAGATGAGCATGAGCAGTGAGGTTTGATTGTGCAGAGACCATCATAGCCCTATTTTTTATTTTTATTGCTTGCAGAGTCACATCAAAGCCCTACCCATGAGCTGATGGACTTCCAGTGTACAGGTGGCAGGCTTTAAGTCAGAATCCGACACTTATTTTAGACTGCCCATTATTTTATTTACCACTTCCCTCCATGCCTCCTTCCTTTTTAATGGTAACTTGTATCATGATTTCATGACATATGACCCTGTAATAATAATAGAAATCAAACGTGCACAATAAATGTGATGTGCTGGAATCATCCCGGAACAATTCTCCCCACTCCCTGGTCTGTGGAGTTACTGTCTTCCAGAAACTGGTCCCCGATGCCAAAAAATCTGGGGATCACGGATCTACATGGTACCTGCTAGGGAAACTGTTCGTCGACGACGTCACTTATCCGAGTTGTCTGTTCATTACCATGAAACGATACTGCACTGTACACACAATGTGAAAGTGACAGAGAACGGTCTCCTGACGTTTACATCATAGAAGCCAAATAGAACTTTGAGTCATGAGTCTTACTGTCATTGATCATTTCTCACACACCATTCCTGACTTTTAGAGTTTGTGGCATCAAGGAGATCTACATTAGCGAGTGCTTTAGTGAGAGAATACTCAAGCGATCATAAACTATGCTTTGCACTGATTTTCTGAAAACACACAGAAAAAGTAAATTATGAAGTGACTTCAGTTTCTCATGATTCTCCTAAATGCTCTATGAAGTCATGAGACTGTGTTTCCCTTTTAAATGCTGATACGAATCTGGAATGCATTCTTGTCCCTCTTCCTTCTCCTCGGTGGTAGTCCACCTACCAAACTTCGTCTGCAAAGGGGCTTTAATTTCTGCTCACGAAATTACCTCGCTTGACCTTCAACTAACTAACAAAGCTCCGAGGGCTAGAGGTTTCTCAAAATTATCAGATCATCTTGACCTCATATTTTTATCTCCCTGTGTAATCCAAAGCAGCTCCGAATACTCCTGGTTATCCTGTCATCAAAATTCTTCCTACCGCTCAGTTGTTTCCCCTCAGATCCAACTTGTAAAAAATTCTTAGTTTTATCGCTGTGTCTCTGGATTCTCTCTCCTATTGCCTATTTCCCCTGCCAGAGCTTTAGTTCTTTATCTTCCATCACCTGGATTGCTGAAATCGAAAGAAAATAGTAACCGTGCCAGCTCATTCATTCTATGCCAAATATCCGTTGAGTGTCCACTCAGTTTCAGATTCTGAACAAACTCTGAGAATAAAAGAGTAAAACCAACCCTGTATCTATTGTCAAGACTAGAGTTTTCTGGGTGAAAACCATGACTAGGATTTACTGTCCATGCAATAGAAACCAAGCACTTTACATGGAGTATCACTAAACATCACAATGATTCTACAGGGTAGGCATGAGGATTAATCCTTTTCTAAGGGGCGATTAAATGACGTTCTCTGTTTTAGAGATAACATTCACACCGTTGTCTGGCTCCAGTGCTATTTGCTTTTGCACTATGCTGCTCAAGTTCAATTTGCAATGCTTTTCTATGCCTTTCTACTTTTAAATAAACCACTCAGGCAGTCTGGAATGCTTTTCTTCTCATTGGTCACCTCATGAACTCTGATTTGTCTCTTAAAGTTCAGCCGATGCACCATGTCTCTAACTAGCCTTCCATGATTGCGCCAGGAAAGTTTATGTAGAGTGTGCCCTAGAAACTCGAGCTTATAGCTAGACAAAAAACCAGATTTCATTGCGTTTGAATTCTGTCCTTGTTTGTCTCACTCTCACTATCGTCAACTCTGGGAAGATAGAGGCACGCACGCATTTATCTCGATGTTCCTATCTGCCAGTGTGGTGTAGATTCTTAGTTAATCCTTTCAGTGTAGTTTGGGCCGAGGGAAGCTCTTCTAAAATGCCCATGATCCACTTTCAGCCTACTCTCTCTTGCCTTTCCGATCTCATTTCCCGCCCCTGCTTCCGAGGCTCACTCTACCCCACCACACTGGTCCTCTCTCTCTTCTTCAAACTTGCCAAACTCACCCTGGCTTCATTCGTGGCCACAGAATGGGCTTTCATCCCCACCCAGAATATCTTTTCCCCATTTTTTGGCATGCTTTTCTCATCCAGAGCTGGTCACATATCACCTTACCAGAAAAAGTCCCTGAAAATCTTATGTACCATATTGCACTCGTGTCTCTCCCTCTTACTCCTATTTTGCCATAACTTTATTCTCGCAATTTAGAATCATCTAGCAGAGTGTATGTTTGTTCTGTTGACATATTCCTCGCCTCTCCTACTAGAATGCAAGCCCAGGAGGCAGAGACATTGCCTCTTTAGTACACTGTCTATCTCTTAAGTCTAGAACAGAGCCGGCCCTCAGTAATAGTTGTTCAATGGATGGTGAATAAACACGCAAGGCATGCAGGTGGTGAAGACACATTTGCGCCGTGTGCACTGCCTCTGTCTGTTGACGCTGGAGTGCTTGCTTCTGTTTATGTTTGGTTACGCCTTGGCGGATATTTTAGCATTAGTCCTTCCTGCTTCACCCACTAGTGTTTGACAAGACTCGTCCTAAAGTTGTGTGTTCAGCTGTGAGGTCCAAAAAAGCTTTTCTGCACAACCGAACATAGGCTTCTCATCAGGGCTTGTGAGCTCCAAGTTTCACTCCAAAGACAGACTCAATGAGAATTTCGGGGGGAATGGAAACGGCAATAAAGGCCACTGAGGAAACAGCTGAAGATGTGACAAACTCCCCATATATTAGCCAGATAACACATCAGAAGTAGCATTTATTTGGTAGAAAAGAGATACGGAAGGAAGATTCTTGGGCCTTATGCTACCCTCTTGTTTTTGCTGATCTCCTCTGAGACGTTGGCCTCAGACTGTTGTTCCCAAGTCCTTAAAAAACGCAAACTTTTTGAGATTCGAAGGATGTCAGCCATGTTTTTTTCACCAGTGTCTGACTGGAGCTTTGACTTCACCTTTAATCAAAGAACTGTGTGACTCTAAATACTATAGCATTTATTATCTGCAATCAGACTGATAGCAATCATAAACAGTTCTTGTGATTTTGTTACATTTTAGCATTTAGTCTTATTTACTGCACTAGATTATAAGCTCCAAGTGGAAAAAATGTGTGTGTTGAGTCTCCTTGCCAGGTGCCCTACCCTCCAACAAATACAAGGACATGGTCCTGACGTGCCTGCTCCTAGTCGGTTCTTAATTCTACTTGTGGCATAAAAAACTTGAGCAAGAGAGTTTATGCTATTATAAGCCTGGGCTTACAATTTATAATAGTTCAGTGAAAATCCATATATTACTGTTTTTCAGTGGAAATGTTTATAATAAAACAAAACATTTATTAGTTAATTCAGCCACCATTCTTGACAAGTCTATAAAATTCTCATATTACATCCTTCAATCTTTATTCCACTGTAAACAAGTTCTGATGATCTATCATTTGTATAAAATCATTTTCTGAGTCACATAATAATTCATAGCTGCCATAACTGGAAGTCACCTGATCAGTTTCACAAAACAGTCAGCCTTTCCCCTGGTCTTTCCAGGAAGACCAACTCTGATTCAGACTAACCTCAAACAAATGTTTTCTGGTAAAAGTTATTTACTTTATGCACAGCGTCTCATCCCTGATTCTTCTTCAGGTGCCGGCCTCTAACAATGACAAGAAATGATCATCAGCACAGTTCTTCACGTTTTAGACAATATTCTTCAGTGATTACTGTAACACAAATTGGAAATCAATTTTAGATTCCCACTGTGTTCCCTCCACTGGTTTTGTTGAGGAAACTTAGGTGATAGGCTAATTTGGCAACACGTTTCATTCACTCCTCTACTGCAAGCACTGAGTTGATGAGACTCTTCTTCTAGTTATAAAATGCAGGGTGAGATAAGAGGAGGATGAAGGAGCCTCTTTGAAATGCAAAAAGTCTCGCATAAATTCCTGATGATGGATATCGTGCGGAAAGCAAAGATGACTAGCCCACATCTATAATTCTCTCTGAAACGTATCTCATGGTACGACCCCACGTTATGATGGAGGGATTTTAGGAGACAGAAATGGCTGAGATGGTAGCGACAGAACTGGCCTTTCGTCCCGATAACTTCCCCTGGAGTCGAGTTCACACAAGGAAGTGTTCCTCTAAAACACAGCACCTTCTCTTTGCCGCCAGAGGTGGAAAGTGCTGACCATGCTGGGTTGAAAAGCGTGCACACTGGCTGCTTCCTTCATGTTCTTGAAAGCGCGATTCGTTTTACTCTCCACAAGCAATGAATTTCCTCAACTTGATTTAAAAAGGAAATGGTACTGGCTGCAAATGCATGAGGACTGAAAAAGAACTGAGTAAAATTAACTTTTTTTCCTGATTTCCAAAAACCTTTTTACATGGCATAAAAAAACGCCTTGGAAGTCTATTTTGCTCGTCAAGGGTGAGCGCAGTTTTTAAATGTTTCAAAACAGCTGCTTCCGTCCTCTTTGTTGACAACAACAACAACAGCAAAGCAAAATCACGGAGGCTTGTGAAACAGAGGCAAATCCTGTGAGATTCACCACTCCTTGCCTCCTCCATTGCCCCTTTCTGTTTGACATGCACCCCTAGAAACAGGGCGGGGCACGGAGTGCTGCTGAAGAGGCCCAACAAAAGTCTAGGTTGCAAATAGCATATAAATTGACCGCTCTAACTTTTGCTCACCAGGACTCAATCACCTTGATGGACCTGGAAACTGACATTGTTATGCAACGAGCTTTGTGAACCTTCAGGTGAAAGTAAAGATGTTTGGAGGTGGGGGAGCTACCCCTTCTGGTCCCCTCCCGCTATGGGAGCTTTTCTGTCCTCAATATGTCCTGCTTTCTCTCCAAAAAAAAAAAAAAAAAAATGTTTGGAAAAACACCCTGCCCTGTGCAGTCTTGCTCACCATTTGCAGGCTGTTGGATCATTTTTGGAAGATAGTCTGTCCCATCATGGCTATTTTTTTATTCACACTGAATAACTTATTTTAAATGTTTGGGGAATAATATGACAAAAGAAAGACAGCCTTACTCGGTGGCTCAGCCTGTAATCCCACGCTTTGGGAGGATGAGGTGAGCGGATGGCCTGAGCCCGAGGGTTTGAGACCTGCCAGGGCAACTTGGCAAGACCTCGTCTCTACAATAAATCAAAAAATTAGCAGGGCATGGGGGTGCGCGCCTATGATTCCGCCACTTGGAAGGCTGAGGCAGAAGGATCGCTGGAGCCCAGCAGGTCGAGGCTGAAGTGGCCGGGAACGGCCACTGCACTCCAGTCTGGGCGGCAGAGTGAGACTCCAACTCAAAAAAAAAAAAAAATAACAAAAAGAAACACATTTACAACTTACAGTATTCCATAAGGACAGGACACAGGGTGGTAAGGCTGGCCCGGAGCAGGTGTAAGCAACAAAGGAACAGCAGGTCGCCTACAGAGAATGTACAGACAATGAAACTGAGCGAAATCAGTGTTGCTTATTATCGATCGTGTGCACCAACACTTCTAAGCAATGCCAATGATACGATCCTCCTCCTTTCTAATCATTGGGAAGTGGTAGGGGCCTAAGTTCCAAACAACGGGCTGCTCCCACAGTGACCTGCCGCCCTGTCCCACACCACTGCTCCGAGACCGCTGGTCGCCCACATAGACAGGACGGAGTTATGAGGTTACTCTTGCTTCTCAACATGCAATTTCTGATTGTGATTTGTCTGGGGTAGAAATAAGATCCCGCACTTCCGGCAAGCTTTCGGATGGTGCTGCTGCTGCAGTCCCGTGGAACGAAGTTTCAATATCACGGGTTGAGCAAATATTCACTGGGAATATTAGGAGAGCCACTGCTTAAAATTTTCAGAAAGCAATGGAAGAAGATATAGGTATCAATGTTTTCAGTTTTTAACTTATTCAATAGAACAATGTACCATCTTTTTTCTAGTTTTTCCAGAGTGGCATACTAGTCTAACATTTTGCATTAGATTGTATTGAGCCATACAACTTTCATTTTGTCTTCTGAATTCTATACTTTAATTTCTTACACATTCGTTGAAAGTTGTTGAACATCTACTATGTTCCAGACATTATTCTGGGCTTTGAGACCACATCAGTACACCAAAGGGATTACACTCCCTGCCCTTATGAAACTTACATTTGGGAGGAGATACAAAAGGTAAACTAACTTTTAATAAAGAGTAAAGTGTGTCACATTTTAACAGGTAATAAATACTGTCTCGTTATGAAAAGATGTTTGGGAGGGTGGTTGCAATCCCACTGTGGTGGTGGCTAAGTTGACATTTGAGCAAAAGCCAGAAGTTAAGGAAACGGTCATACCCTTCAGGTGAAGGCTCCATGAAGAGATACCTGCCTGTGCCCCGAGGTGGGCATACATCTGGGCTGCCCCATACCTGGAGCAGAATTAACAATTTGGAATGAAAATAATGAGATTAGAGCAGAAATGTGAGGCCAGATTGTATATGGCCATTGAAGACTTTAAGAGAATTCTGACATTTACTCAGGGACAAATGGGAGTCATTGGAGGGACTTTGGCTAAAGCATGACACGATCAAATACACATCTGAACAAGAGCACTCTGGCTACTCTTTAAGAAGGACTGTTGGGAAGCAGGGTGGTGTAGGTGGTTATTGCAATAATCCAGGCAGAAGTGGGCCTCTTAAGAGGAGTCTAATTTTGTTTCTGTATCTGATAATATTTTCTTAGGTATTAATTGTTGTAAAGCCAAGATAATATTAAGGAGCTATACACTTTTTGTCCCCTAAAGTAAGAGCTGTAATTGAATGACAAGTCTTTACCGATCTCACTTCTGCCAGTAAATATGAGAAAGTCAGTATCAGGAATTTCTCTAAAATAAAGGTAGCTACATATTGGTATAATTAAAAGAATAACATTTTATTTGACATATGTTTAACACTTGTGACAAATAATGAATGTTTCTATGACATTACTTAAAAAGTATTTTTAGTTTTCTTCTGTAGCATTTAGAAAGCTATCTTGTATAACAGTGAAAACACGCAAAGGAAAGACTCGAAGCTTGGTTTTTAATATTTACTTCTGTTATAATATGTAAGCCATGCTTCCTCGATGTATCTCAGTTCCTTGCCTGCCACACAGGGTAAGTTGATATTTGTGCTACCCACACTTTTGCATAAAGATGTAGTATTAAGGAAATATGAATAGATGCAAATTTACTCTGGGAAGTTAAGAAGAAAAATTTTAAGGTAGAATATTGATATAGTCAGATAATTATGCCTATATAATTAGAATCAATTTAAATGGCCGGGTGTGGTGGCTCAGCCTGTAATCCCAGCACTTCGGGAGGCCAAGGCGAGAGGGTTGCCTGAGCCCAGGGGGTTCAAGATCAGTCCGGGCAACTTGGCGAAACCTTGTTTCTACAATAAATCAAAAATTAGCCGGGCATGGTGGTGCATGCCTGTAGTTCCAACTACTTGGAAGGCTGAGGCTGAAGGATCGCCTGAACCCAGCAGGTCGAAGCTGTGGTGGCTGTGAGCGTCATGCCACTGCACTCCAGCCTGGGCACCAGGGGGGATTCCAACTCAAGAGGAAAAGAAAAGAAAAGAAAAATTTAAACGTAGAATATTGATAGAGTTAGTCCATTATACCTATATAATTAGAATCACTTTACATTACCGTTTAATGTTCTAGTCAGTCAGTTTTTCTAACATTTATTGAACATTGACATATGTCAGCCATTGTACAGTGTGTATGAGAAAAATAAATGAATTATAATTTATCAAAAGAGCCATCTGATAAAGTTAGACAATCAACAGGTATTCTTAATACAGCAATAATGACAGTATTACGCTAAGCCTGGTGGGCAGGTAGACATGTGTTACTGACACCCAAAGTCCAGCATGGAACAAGACTTGGCTGCTCTTGAAAGACTGAAAGAGTAGCAGTCTCCAACCTTTTTGCATCTAGGACTGCATTCAGAGAAGATGATTTTTCCACAGGGGTTGGGAGGGGGATCGTCAGGCATCAGAGTCTCATAAGAAGTGTACAACCTAGTTTTCTCACATGTGCAGTTCACAATAAGGTCCTCACACCTGTGAGAACTGAATGCCCCCCCCGACGCGACAGAAGGCAGAGCTCCCCTCACCCACTGATCGCCTCTTGCTGTGTGGCCGGTTCCTGACAAGCAACGGACCTGGACGGGTCTGGGGCCTGAGGGGGACCCCGGATATAAAGGATCCATTAGAGCAGCAACATGAGGCCAAGGCATAGGGGAGTGAGTGTCATGGCGCTCCTGGCTGAACACGCAGCCTGTATGGAACCGTGATGGCATGTGAGGCCAGGGTGGCACACTGAAGTGAAGGGTCGAGTAGCATTTTGATGAGTATGAAGCCGAACAGAGAGTCGAAATACAGTTTTATTATTTTTATTTATTTGTTTGTTTATTTATCTATTTATTCATTTATTTTTGAGTTGGCGTCTCGCTCTGTCGCCCAGACTGGAGTGCAGTGGCCGCTCCCGGCCCCCGCAGCCTCCACCTGCCGGGCTCCGGCGATCCTCCCGCCTCAGCCTTCCGAGTAGCCGGAATTACAAGCACGCGCTACCACACCCAGCTGATTTTTTGATTTATTGTAGAGATGAGGTCTCGCCAAGTTGTCCAGGCGGGTCTCGAACCCGCGGACTCAGGCCATCCACTCACCTCAGCCTCCCAAAGTGCGGGATGACAGGCTGAGCCACCGAGCCCGGCTGAAATACAGTTTTAAAAGTCTCTTGTACCATCGTAATAATCTTCAGCTTCCTACTGAAAATAAGTCAGAGGCCCTGGTGATATGAGGGTGGATTGAGTGAGATCCGAGACCACAGGCAGGGAGACGAGAACTCTCCAGGAAATGGAAGCAGGAAGTAGCTCTAGCCTCAGCTCAACCGTTGTGATGGAGCCCCAGAGCGACACTGATCTTGTGAGACCGCAGG
The DNA here is from genome assembly GCA_027257055.1 of Cephalopachus bancanus. Lineage (NCBI taxonomy): Eukaryota > Metazoa > Chordata > Mammalia > Primates > Tarsiidae > Cephalopachus > Cephalopachus bancanus. The sequence goes on along the minus strand of JAPVLO010000018.1, from coordinate 3,210,825 downwards.
ATTGACAGGAACTGAGGCCTGGGAGGTGGGAAGCAAAGGAGGGGAGCGTAGCGGATAGGAATATTTTTGTCTCCAAATAACAGAAAGTGAGACTTACTTTTTCTAACAGAAATAAAGCTTTTCTTCTCACACAGGATGTCCAGAGGTGAGGATGGCTGAAGCTCGACCACACCAGTGGAATCCAATTTCCTCCAGCCTTCTGCTTCATCTCGTGATGTGCTCCCTTTTTGCTCTTGCCTGTGGCCTCGTAATCACGTGCTTGCTATATCCAGGCAGGAGGAAGCGGGGCGGGGAAATGGCACCTGGCAAATTCTTCTATAGCGCATTGACCAGAACTGTCACGGACTAACGCGACCTGAAAGGGAGGAGGGGAAGCTTGTGTAGTCCCTGAGGAGAAACACAGGAGAATGGAGCATCGGACAGGTGATGGAATTTGTCAGCCTAGGGTGTCTGTCCCAGGGACAGGCAAGAAAGTGGAGAATCACTGAAATGGGGTGACAACATGGACTGGGGATGATGTGTGAAGCACAGGCAGAAGGATTAGTCTAAACATAGTGTAAAACACAAAACACGTCCTCCGTTGACGCAGAAGACAGTAGACATGGGTGCAGATACTGGCTAAAGCAATTAAGGAAACTTAAGCAACACATCACAATCTCTCACTACGCTGAATATTGACAATGTTTTATTGACTGTTAGCTCTGTTACTGGTTGGAAAAAGGAATTCATTGTCGTGATCATTCTTGGTTTTATTCTTGTGTCTATTTCTTTCTCTGTACTTATGGCAAAGTCTCCCAGGGTTAGCTAGAAAACAAAGGTAATGCAATTTTTCTTACTTCATTGCACAAGTATAGATTATCCTTCTAATATATGGCATCTGACTTAGATAAAATCAACTGTATGCAAATTGTTGCATACAGCACATAGAATGAATTTAGAGACGTGGAAGATTCTTGCATTATGGAAGGAAAACAAAGTCACAAAAGAATACAAGTTGAATGCAATGTGAATTATGTCCCCTGGTGATATGTAATGTCGCAGCTCTGAGCATGACACACACAGTGGGTTTTCCCCAGAGGAATCAGAACCTTGTCTTTAATTTCGAGAATTTTGTGTTTCCTTTTGGCTCAGTTCAGGCTGTTTGGTGTCATTTGTGTTATTCTTTTCTTTACTGTATAAGAATTCGAGCTAGAGAGCCGGGCTCGGTGGCTCAGCCTGTAATCCTGCGCCTTTGGGAGGCTGAGGTGAGTGGATTGCCTGAGCCCGTGGGTTCGAGACCCGCCTGGGCAGCGAGACCTCATCTCTACAATAAATCAAAAAATCAGCCGGGCGTGGTAGCGCATGCCTGTAATTCCAGCTACTTGGAAAGCTAGGCGGAAGGATCGCCGGAGCCCAGCAGGTCGAGGCTGCGGTGGCCGGGAGCGGCCACTGCACTCCAGTCTGGGCGACAGAGTGAGACTCCAACTCAAAAAAAAAAAAAAAAAAATTAGAGCTAGAAATCATCTGTTCAAACATATGAAAACAAAGCATAGCCCCTAATGCAGCGTTTGTGGATAGCCACGAGTGATTCTAGAGATTTAGAGCTTGTTCTAATTTTTGTAACATGAAGGTGTGCAGTGATTTTGCTTGTGCTAATATGTAGGGGAGGCATATTTCTGAAGTGTACGTCTCTGAGGATGTCTTTCAGTCACTCTCACATGTAATTAATGTTGCTTCTTTTCCAGCACTAAGGAAGATTTTAAAAAGTAGTTTCCATTCTGGGCCACAGACAATCTTAAAAAAATTTTTTAAACTGAAAGGGAGAAGGTATAGTCTCTGTACAATGGATTTTTTTTAAAACTTAAACTGAATTTGACATTACATACATAGTTAAATTTAAAGAAGAAGTAAAAATATACAATTAGGGGCTGCAAGGATACTAGTGGCAACCATGTGAAAAACACATGCACAAATTAAAGGCAAGAGAATCATTATTCCATTTAGCTTTTGTTATTGCTTCTAATACTTCTGCTCTACCTTCTCCTGTCAGAAGCAAGTAGATGGTATCCATTCTATCGGGTCTAGCATACCCAAGGAAGGAGGCATGACCTTGGTCAGAGCGGCTGTGTTAAGCTGGGAGCTAGTTCTAAAAGGAAATCAGAAGTGCTGTGACACCGCCTGCAGCTGCTGGGGCGAGGACTTCATCAGGGGTGGGGTTCTGCGGTCTGGGGTGCCCACGGCATTTATTTCATGAACTTCCTCCGTGCCAGAACAGTTTCTGGTATTCGGGATACTCAGTAAACTCACCAGCTTGGATCCCTGAACTTATGGAGTGTGTGTTCTTCTCTATTGCTCACTTTCTCTCATAAAATTTGTCCTTATTGAGTGCAGTTTGTCTTGGATTATTATTATTATTTTTTTAGGTAGCACTGGAGCTTGCAGGCTTAATTAATGTATTGTTAGGGGAAACCTTTTGTGTCTTTCCACTTTTACATTCCAGGTTATTTTGTTTGAGGCAGTGTTTTTGAAAAATCACATGAAATGCAATTTGATTTTATACAGAGGATATGTCATATAGAGCTACTTGATAGTTTGATTTGTATTTTTTGTTATAGATGATCTTATTCACTTAACTTTGTTCTCTTTTTTTGTCTTTATTGGGTTCATGCTGGGTTACATCATATTTTACATGTTTATCACCTGTAAAATTTAGGAGGTCAAAGTTCTGGTTTTTGTTTTTGGGGGGTTTTTTTGAGTTGAAGTCTCACTCTTTCACTCAGACTGGAGTGCAGTGGCACGCTCACATCCACTACGGCCTCAAGCTGCTGGGCTCAGGTGATCCTTCCGCCTCAGCCTTCCAAGTAGCTGGAACAGTCATGCCCTACCACACCCAGCTAATTTTTAGATTTATTGTAGAGATAGGGTCTCAACAAGCTGCCCAGGCAGGTCTTGAACTTGTGGGCTCAGGCAAGCCTCTCACTTCAGCCTCCCAAATTGCTGGAATTACAGGCATGAGCCACTGTGCCCCGGCCTGAAGTTCTGTTCTTAGTTCTATTTGCAAGTGCCGTTCAAGTTTATAAAATTAATATTTAAGCGTATTATCTCATTATCAAAGAAACATAAAATACATTTATTGATTATATAATAATTCCATTGCTCTGGCCCTTTACCTATCTTCGAGTCTTTGATAAGCTGATCTATTGATAAACCTAGACTATTTTTGCACATTATTAAGAATAAATAACGAGTATTTTTAAAAATTTGCTTGAATTCTACTTTGTAGCTACATTTTAAATATTTGAATCATTTTATATATTTACTACTTTTATGAGCAACTCCTCTATTTCAGGCATTGTGTCCATACTAAATTAAAAAAAAAAACTCAGCAAAAGGATGTAATGATCTCACAGAATTTGTATTCTAATTGATTTTATTACTCATTTCTGGTCTTTCTATTCAGTTTTGCCTTTCTGAATTTATGGTTTTGACTTATTCGTGTGAAAGATGAATCTTTATTTGCCTAGTTTACTTAAGAATTTAAATTTTAAAACCTCTCATACTTCTGAGAATTCTCTGTTGCTTTGTGGGTCAATGACACACCAGCACACCACAGAATTCTTAAATTACCATGTTATTAGTAATAATATCCTGTAGAGTTTCTTTCAATGTTTAGAGTTCTAAAGAAAATATCTCATAGTAGCTTCATTTTGTTTTTGTTGCTAAAGTATATTTCTTCCTGCTAAAACACTTGCAAGATGTTCTTTTATGTTCAAAAAAAAAATATTGTGGAAAAATCTTTGATCATCAAGCATAAAGACATGTTTTAAGCCCAAATTCACTTACTCTTCAAATCAGAAAAGTTTTCTTTAATTATATCTCTGATTTTTATTTTGTTCCTATTGTTCTAGTGTCTTTTCTTCGCTTCTTGCATTAATTATCTTCACTTACTGTTTTCATTCTTTGTCATTTTCTGTGGCACTTTGGAATAGTTGTTCCCCGAGCCTCATTTGTAGCTTTATAAAAAGTTCAACCTGTTCCTTACCATATTGAATATAGATTTTTATGTTGCTCTTTCATTTTAAGTTTTCTTATATTTCTTCTCTTTTTTCATAGAGAACCTGTTTATTATTGTTGTGTTTCAATCTATTTACTTAATATGCCCTCTACTTCCATTTCACAAAATTTTATCTAAGCTTTTGATAGACTCAAATAAATGTCTACTAAAATTTTCATCTTCTTACAGAAAAACAAATAATATTTATTATCATTGTTTTATTTTCTTTATGTTGCATGCTTTTTGGGGAGGCTTATAATTTTTGTTTGTTTGGTCATCCTGAACAGAGGACCATCTATTGCAATGTTATGTCTTTCATTTTCCAATGCCAAACAGCCATGCATCTACAAAGATTCTAGCTAAACTGAAGAATTCTATTTTCTAGCTAAGCTACAGAATTGCTAATGGTACAGTTTATAGTTCTCTATGAAGATAACAAAATGCTTCCCCTGTACCTATCCTGGTTTCAACATATTTATTTAAGCAAGTTGACATTACTGGACATAAAGTTTACAATGTTCATGAATTGAATGGATGAATGTTTAGGAAGAGAAATAACCAAACTGGACTTTCCATCCATGGTTGCTGAAACTACAGAAATAAGATAATGCTAATATTTCAGACATGGGTCAAGACACTGGGTAAATTAAAGTCAGTTCCTTCTTTTCCTCATGATACTTACTTACGTAATTCTTCAAGTATGTAGTCAACATTCCAAATACAAAATTCTTATTATATTGTAATTAACAGAAAGTCTGTGCAGATCTTGTTTGAGGATCATTAGTGTCTTTAACAGTTTTAAAAACTTTCCCCCCGATTTGGCTTTTGTATATCTTCATAAACTTTTAAATTTGGATGAGTAAACATATTAGTTCTCTACTGTTACCATGCTAACCTAAAAATATAAGGAAGTGTGTGTATGGGGGGGTGTATTTTAAAGGGTTTTTAAGAAAATGCAGTCTCCAAATTTATCATTTGTACAAGCTAACTTTTCGATATATCTTTTAGTGCTGGAAACACTTTAAATTATATTTTAAAATCTGCTTGTTAATATAAATTGTGGAAGACAAAATAGGAATAGTTAAATGATTTTTCCAGAGCCTAAAACTAAAGTAAATACAGGAAAACTTTTGTTAAATCTTCTTTCTCAATTAATCTTCCCAGTACTTTGTATTTTTCTTCTAAAACAAAATACACCTACAGAACTATTGAACTAATATATTAAGTTTTGTCACTATTTCACATTAGTATAATATGCCAGATAATATTTTTCACACAAATATTATGACCTATCTTCAATTTAAATGTATTTTATAGAGCATTCATGATTATTTCATCAGGCCTTTCAGATAATTATACTACTTGTCCAGTATTAGTGGTTTTTAAAAAGCTTGCATATTTTTATATTCCATATGATTTTTATTATAGAAAATTATGGTGTAGTAGCCAATAGTGGCCAATTAAATTTAATGTTTTCATTTAATGTATGCTTTCTAAATTTCTTTATTTAATTTCATCCCATTTTTTAATTCCTTCATGCTCTTGATGTGTGATTTTAGTTTTTGATCTTCTTTTCACATGATTTGCTCTAGTGATTGACATTTACCAGAGTTTGTAACTTCATATGTTAATGGGAACCCAGGAATAATGAAAACAAATATTCATTAATAGTTACTATATTCCCATAGTTTTCTGTTATCTGAGGGATATAAGTGGTATGTAGGGGGAGGAAAGAGAAATGAGAGAAAACAAGATATTTTGTCTATGTGGGAAATAAAGTAGATACAAATTCTGTCAAAATTTTAAAATTAAAATCCAAGATTGCTTACTGTCAATTGAAAGACAACCTTTTAGTTATAAGGATTAGATTCCAACAGTGATTATTCAGCAGGCCATCATTAAAGTACAATGATATAAACTGAAGCCTCTAAGCCTTGGACAATGGTGTTCTGACTGGTTAGATTAATGTTTCATTGATTTTGATTTAGAATATCCAAAGGGTTCCAGTCAATCATGTGAACAGAAACACAATATTGTTTCAATTTTTTTCTCTAAAATGTTAGAGGAGGGGACTAGAATGTATATCTATGACAAGAGGGGACTGTAAGAAATTTCCTTTCATTTATTATCTTGCTTAACCAACAATGTGTTTCTATCATGAGGCAGACATTTGTATCAATATTAGTGCATCTGCCCACATACAATACAAGTTTTTGGACTGTCAGTACTAAAGAAATTGTGCTTAATTGATAAGTTCATATAAAGGTGTTCTTGGTCTTGACAGAGTTTCTTTCTCTCTGTTGTTGATCTTTTGCTGATGGAGTAGTAATGCCATTTCTTCCTATTGTAAACAATTCAGATTTTCCTCAATATAATTAGCAAAATCAGTGACTTTATTTTTTCGCCTCCCTGCTTTCTGCTGCTTCTAGGACTTTCCCTCCGCCCACCACCTCATAAATGCTAAACATCGCTACCTGATCCAATCCCTGGATCTTTAGAATCTCTTCCTACTCTCCCATTCCTCACAATTTCCCACTTGGGTCAGGTGATATTTCACCTCCTGCATCAAACTCTCCCTACCGTTTATATGGAGTTGTCCCATCTCTACCTTCTAAAAATGCTTTATTGTCAGAAGACTTAATTTTAGCGTCACTTATCAAATACTATATTCAATTGTAGTTAATGAATAATAATAGCTCTTTTTCCTCCTTTAGCAGCCTACGTTCCTACCAAACAGGAATTAGAAATAATATTGCTTAAATCTTCCAGTATTGACCACTGAGTCTTAAATATAGCAGCTTTGCCAATAAGTACATATTACATAAAGTCATGCATTAATATATGATTAACATATTCAAAAATATTTTATAAATGTATAATCATTTGAAAAACAGTAATTAAAATATTCAAACAGAAAAAGAGTCATAATAACATTGCACATTAAGGAATAATATATTTTACAACAATTTTTCAGTTGTTGCTTCTATATTTGTTAGATTAATATTAGCTGCTAAAACAGACTCCCAACTTTCAGCGATGCACACAGTATAATTTTTATTCTTTACCTACGTAAAATTCCAATGTAGCATTACATGTAACTTGGGTAGAACTGGAAGGGGAAAAGGGTTTTGCTTGACACAGTTTTGCAGTGAAACAGGGTGATTGATATTATTGATATTATTATTTGCAGCACAGGGTTTTTGAAGTCTCCTTCAAAACGCTCCTTGAGCGTTGACTTACAGCTACAAGAGGAAAGAGAATGTGAGAACAAAACTTGGAGAAGACGTTTTTGGGCCAAACCTGGAAGGGATGCATAGAAATTCTCCCATATTCCTTTATGTCAGGCTCAGTCATACGGCTATGCCTAACTGCAGTGGATTCTGGGAAATGTAGCCACTCTCTGGACATTCACTTCCAGTAAAAGCTCTGCACTTAAGTGGCAAGGAACCAGGGTTTTGACAAATAACTTCTTTCTTTGTTCCAATATCCACCTGGAATTGTTATTAAAATAAAATATATATAAATATCTGAGAATAATAATTCTAAAATTTGAGTTTTTCTAAACAATGGCAATGATGCAGATACATTAACCTTGTACTAAGGCAAAGCATTTTTCTGCTCTTGTTGCTAGAAAATCTGAGAGCAGTGTTTTTTTGTTTGTTTGTTTTGTATTTATCCAAATTATTATAGACTTCTGATTTGTAAGAAATGTTTTATTCTCAATACCCATAAAATTATGTAGTTATGAGTATCTTTAACCTGTTCCATAAATTTATTATTATTTCTTAGAGACAGGGTCTCACCCAGGCTGGAGTGCAGTGGCGTAATCACATCTTAATGTAGCCTCCAACTCCTGGGTTCAAGCAATCCTCCTGCTTCAGATACTCAAGTATCTAGGACTAAAGACATGCACCACCATGCCCAAACATTAATTTAAAAAGATTTTTTTTTTTAGAGACAAGGTTCTGCTATGTTGCTCAGACAGGTCTTGAACTCCTCAAATAATTCTGCCTTGGCCTTCCAAAGTGTTGTGATTATAGATATGAGCCACCATGCCATACCCCATTACCCAATTTGAAATAGAATGAAGCATCTCTGTGGATTTTTTGTTAAAACTGATTTATTTTCATGTGTATTTGGTTACTAAAGCATATGAATGCAGAAGCTTCCACTCGGATATATTCCAGTGCTTTAGAAATCAGACTGATGGCTTCACAAATAGCTACCTCCTTTCTGCACTGAGTACGGTCCCCTCAGTCCTCCAATGAATTATTTTTCTGTGCTACCCTGACTTCTTAAGGTCTGCCGAAGTTGAAATAATACATCATCTCTTTAGGAAAAAAAGTTGAAAGCACAAATGGAACTAACAGCTAAGACATACTTCATTTGCTTTTATAAAGGTGATTTGATATACTTGGGAGATGGAGTGAGATATATTTTATTTTATAAGACTTTTGACTAATCAGAGTTCACCAAACACATGGCCTCATTCAACAACAAAGGAGACTTGCTGTTTGTTATGCAACATTTTTCTCCACAAACAATTATAGATTACTGAGGAACAAGTCTGATATTCACACTTGACAGTAAACATAAGTGAACAGTATTTGAATCTTTCAAATAACTGAGATATTCTATCCTTAAGTAGATACTTTTTAAGTAGAAATCTAAATTAAAACAAAAAAGATTCAGTGAAGTAGATTTGACTGGAGTTTGTCTAGGGCCAGAAGAAAAATGAATAACATTGAAGATGTTTTAAGATACTACTACAAAGGGTTCCAGATTAAGATGACTAACATGTGGCAGCTAGAGTGAGTTATTCCTACAGAGCAAACCAAGATAGAGTTCCCTCAGCACCTAAGAGGACTCGATTTAGCAGTACACCCCATGAGTATCCAAAGGAGAGATAACAACTACTTAGAGCAAAGAAGAGAAGGATCACTAACCTGGGCTGGCTCTGGACAGACTCTTTCCTCCACCACAGACTCCACCACAGCCTCTGGACACAGTGGGGAAGGCGAATCACTGAAATTCAGGGGTTCTGTGCCCCTGACATGAAACTGCGGGACTGCCTGGGCCTTGTGGGACCCAGCCCCTCACAGAAAGCCCCCTTCCTCACGGCTGTGCTCTGCCTTGAGCAGCACCAGTTACCATTTCCCAGAAACTCAACTCTTCCTGGACAGATTGGCTACTTTCCAGCTGGCTTGGGAGGAAATGGCCCCACAGGCAAACCCCACAGCTGCAGACAGTTCTTGGCTGGGCAGTTTGCCTGAGAACATCTGAGGCCCTGAGACGGGCTGACTTTGACATTCAGATGGCAGATTGCCTGAGGCCAAGAGCGGAGCTTATGGGATGTGTTGCCATAGCCATCTCAATCCTGTGTAAACTCTTCTGTGCCTGCTCTGTACAACTACATTACCCCGGTGGCCTGGGACTCCCTCCTAATTCCCACTGTGACAACCAAGAGTGCACACTTGCAAAATACTCCACCTCCTGTTCCCCAAAATACCCTCAAAGGCTCAAAACAGACAGAAAACTTGGAAAACCCCCAAAACCCTACCCTAAGTCTAGGCTGGCTAAGCACTTCCTTGGAACAACACTGTCAAGGAGAAACTCCGTAGCCCCCATCATAGCTAGCTTTCTCTCACAAATATCATCTCCTGGTCAGAGGTCGACTGTGCAGTAAACTATATTGGGATTTAATAGCTTTGGGGAAGGCCAGATCCCAAAAGCCAACTAACAACACTTTGCAAGCAACTCTGGCCACTCAGGATGCCCCGAGTCAGTGCAGGTACATAGCACAGGGTTGCCACTTCTGGCGATTGGTAATTTCACCACACGGTGTTTCTATATGACCAAGGAAACCACAGTGCCTACCTCCGTTCCCTGACAACCTCAAATAAGAAGAAATTTGGGAGACTGAGGTGAATGGATTGCCTGAGCCCGCGAGTTCGAGACCCTCCTGGGCAACTTGGCAAGACCTCCTCTCTACAATAAATCAAAAAAATTAGCCGGGTGTGCTAGCGTGCACCTGTAGTTCCAGCTACTTGGAAGGCTGAGGCGGAAGGACCGCCGGAGCCCAGCAGGTCGAGGTTGCGGTGGCCGGGAGCGGCCACTGCACTCCAGTCTGGGCGACAGAATGAGACTCTGACTCAAAAAAAAAAGAAGAAGAAGAAATTGTCTACTTAAATTAGAAGGAATTAGAAAAAATAATTCTGGCAAAATGAAAAAAACAGCGTTCTCCAACATCCCCCAAAAGACTTATACCAACTATTCAGCAATAAATCCTAACCAAAATGAGAAATTTGAAATTCCAGACAGAGAATTCAAAAAGTTGATGATAAAATTGGTAAAAGAACTTCAACAGAAAATCAAAACACAACATAAAGAATTAAAAAAAAAAATCTATTCAGGACACAGATGAAAAATTTTCCAAAGATTTAGACACCTAAAAAAAACCCTGAAATTCTGAAATGAAAGACATGTTTAGAGAAGTACAAAATGCAGTGGAAAGTTCAACAGTAGACTAGAACAAGCAAAAAGAAAAAGAACCTCAGAACTTGAATACAAGACTTTTGAATTAACCCAGTCAGATAGCAATAAAGAAAAAAGAATCAAGAGAGTGGAAAAAAGCCTCCAAGCAATGTGGGATTGTGTACAACTTCCAAACCTTAGAATCACAGGTGCTCCTGAGGAAGAAAAGAAAGCAACAGGCAGAAGGGTGGAGAAAAAATATTCCATGCAAATGGAAACCAAAAATTTCAACAGTAGCAATTTTCACATGAGATAAAACAGACTTTAAATTAGCAACAGTAAAAAAAAGACAAAGATAGTAATTATATAATGATAAAGGAATCCATTGAATGAAAAGACACAGAATTTTTTATAACACCAGAGCCCCCAGCTTTATAAAACAAATTCCACTAAACTAAAATATAGATAGATAGCAATACAATAATAGTGGGAGTCTTACAGTTCACTGACAACAACAAATAAGATCATTAAGGCAGAAAGTCAACAAAGAAACTTTGGAGTTAAACATGACTCTAAAGGAAATGGAACTAACAAACATCTACAGAGCATTCCTTCCTCAAACTAAGGAATGCACACTTTTTCTTATCAGTACATGGAACAGTCTCCATGAGAGACCATATGATAGGCCATAAATCAAGTCTCAATAAACTCAAAAAAATTGGAATTATATAAAACTCCTCCTCAGACCACAGTGGAATAAAACTAGAAATTAACTCTAAGAAGAACTTGCAAAACCCAGCAAAGACATGGAAGTTAAACAATTTGTTCCTGAATGGTCCTTGAGTTAACAATGAAATCAAGATGGAAATTTAAAATTCCTTAAATGAATGACAGTAAAACAAGTTATCAAAACCTCTGGGACACCGCTAAAACTGTGCTTAGAAGAAAATTTATAGCACCTTGTCAAGGCCTACATTGATAAGACTGAAAAATCACATATTGACAACCTAACATCATACCTCAAGGCACTAATAAACAATAGCAACAACAAAAATCCTAAAACTAGCAAAAGAAAAAGCAAAGATCAGAGCAGAACTAAATGAAACTGAAATATGAAAAGAAAACCATACAAAGGATTAATGAAACAAAATTAAAAAGGAGACATTACAACTGATACAACAGAAATTCAAAAGATCATCCAAGACTATTATGAACACCTTTATGCAAACAAACTAGAAATTCTAGAGGAAATGGATAAATTATTGGAAATGTACAACCCTTTGAGGGAACATTCCTCAAAGTAATAAAAGCTATATATGACAAAATCACAGCCAATGGTATCTTGAACACAGAAGAGTTGAACATATTCTCCCCTCAGAATCAGAATGAGGCAGGGATGCCCACTTTGCCACTACTATTCAACACAGTACTAGAAATCCTAGCCAGAGCAATCAGCCAAGAAAAAGAAATAAAGGGCATGTAAATTAGAAAATAAGAAATCAAATTATCTCTGCATGCTGACAATATGATCTTATACCCAAAGAACCCTAAAGACTCCACCAAAAGACTCCTGGCCTTGAAAATGAATTTGGTAAAGTTTCAGGATACACAATCAACACACACAAATCAATAGCACAACCATAAACCAATAGCAACCAAGCTGAGCATCAAACTAAGAACTGAATTCCATTTATAATAGCAGCCAAAAAGCTAAAATACTTAGGAATATATCTAACTGAGGAGGTGAATGATAAGCAGAACTATGAAATTCCTGTGAAAGAAATTGCAGCAGACACAAACAAATGAAGAAACACCCTACATTCATGGATTAGAAGAATCAACATTACTGAAATGACCATATTACCTGAAGTAATCTACAGATCTGATGCAATCCCTGTCAAATTACCAACGTCATTTTTTACAGAATTAGAAAAAAATTCCTAAAATTCCTATGGAAGCAAAAAGAGTCGGAATAGCCAAAGCAATCCTAAGCAAAATAAACAAAGCTGGAGGCATCATATCACCTGACTTCAAATTATACTACAAGGCTGTAGTAACCAAAACAGCATGGTATCAGTACAAGAGCAGACACATGAACCAACAGAAAAGAGTAGAGAATCCAGAAATAAACCCAAATATCTACAACTAACTGATCTTTGACAAAGCGGACAAAAGCATACACTGGGCAAAGGACACTCTATTCAACAAATGGTACTGGGAAAACTGGGAGGTTACATGCAGAAAAACGAAACTTGATCCCTGTCTCTCTCTATGTACAAAAACTAACTCAAGATTGGATTAAAGACTTCAACGTCAGACTTGAAACCATAAAAATCCTAGAAGACAGCCTATGGAAAACTCTTATGGGCATAGGCCGAGGCAAATAATTTATGGCTAAAACCCCCAAAACAAATGCAGATAAAACAAAAACAAACAAGTGGGACTTAATTGAACTTAAAAGCTTCTGCACAGCAAAATAGATAATCAACATAGGAAACAGACAACCTACAGAATGGGAGAAGATATTCACAAACGATACATCTGACAAAGGACTAATATCTTGAATCTACAAAGAACTCAAACCAGCAAGAAAAAAAGCAAATAACTCCATTAAAAGTGGGCAAACAACATGAACAGACATCACGCAAAAGAAGATACACAAATGGCCAACAAGCATATGAAGAAATGGTCAACATCCCTCCTCATCAGGGAAATGCAAATTAAAACCACCATAAGGTACCACCTTACACCGGTCAGAATGGACATTTTTAAAAAATTCAAAAATAATAGACACCGGTGCAGATGTGGAGAAAAGAAGACACATATACACTGTTGGGGAGAGTGTGAATTAGTACAACCTCTATGGACATTGGTGTGGAGATTACTCAGAGAACTAAAAGTAGATCTACCATCTGCTCCAGCAATCCCACGACTAGGTATCTGTCCTAAGGAACAGAGGTGTTCTATAACAACGACACCTGCATCCATGTGTTCATCACAGAACAATTCACAATCGCAAAGATGGGGAATTCACCTAAATGCCTGTCAACTGGTCAGCAGATAATGAAAATGTGGTATATATACACCATGAATAACTACACAGCCATAAAAAGAATGAGATCATGTCCTTTGCAGCAACAGGGATGGAGCGGAAGGTCATTGTCCTAGGTGAACTGACTCAGAATCAGAAAACCAAACACCACGTGTTCTCACTCATATTTGAGAGATAAGGGGTCACAATGATTAAAATAATGGATGCTGGGGACAGCAATAAGGGGGGGAGATATAGGGGGGGTATAGGGTTCAGAAACTACCTATGGGACGCAATGTTCACTACTGGCCTCCTGAGACCCAATCCCCACCACTCCACAATATGGCCATGTACCAAATAAGCATGTGTACCATTGAATCTAAAATAAATATTAAAAAGACACTTCTATATAACTTTTAAAAATAAAATCACCTGATTATTCATAACATGGTAAAGATTCTAATGGTTTGATTTATTACTCAGAGCTGAATAATGACAATTTTACAGTCTTTCACTTTCCGTCTTTACATATAAAATCATAAAAATATGCTTAAACCCACAGACCCCTAGGGCCAGGTATATTGTTTAAATCCTGGCTCTACAAATTACAGGTTGCTTGTTTCCAGTCACGTTACTTCAGCTTTCTGCACCTCAGTTTCTTCATCTGGAAAACAGGAATGACATCTGTTTTCCTTCACGGGGTTACTATGTGAATGAAATGAAGGGAAATGCATAGAATGTTTAGAATGGTACCTGCTTCCGAATTCAGGCTCTATTAGTGCTTACTGATTCTGGCTGTGCTTGACTTTTCCGTATATAGGTCTTGTTTTATCCTGACTTTCTGGACAGAGAGTCAATCCACTCTTTCTGGCTGGGATCTGTATCCCCTTTTTCCTTCCGTTTGCAGCTGAGACCCCCCACAGCAGTGATGTGACTAATTTGACACAGACCCGATCCCATTCTTGTCTTCAACCCTAATCCCAAGTTCCTTTCCTTGAAACATCACAAATAAAATATTCTATTTTACGTCTGAAACGGTCTTTTGAAAGGCAATTAAAAAAAAATCAGTTGACGCAGTAACTTTCTGCCACATACGGTGAACGAGTACAGAGTCAGGCTTGTTAAAGACCGAAGACTGAAGCCGTTATTCAGAGAAATGAGACAGGAAGAGCAGGAGAGGAAATTCTCTGCATTTTAAAAATTTCGATGTCCTAGTTCCCAGTTGATATGTGAAGTGCGGTTGCATTTTCCCTACTTTTCTTCCTCATACGTTATGACTTGAAGAATTCGTCTTTGTAATTTCCAAATTAAGAGTACTAACTATGCTACATCATCCAATAAGGGTGAAAAATGGGTTACATGAAGTTTCTTCTCAGAGTATTTAACAATCTAATACATTTTGTAAGTCTCCAAAAGGGGGATCTCTGTGCAGTTTATCCCAAACATTTTGTCCATGGAATTTTATTTTCTTCAAAGAACTTCTCCAAAGAAACAATGGTCCTTGGCATGACCTCAGTTAATGTTGCTATACAAAGAATGCCTTTGTGCCTTTGTGACACTTATTTTGGACATGACTCGAAGCTGTGCTACAGTACCGGACAGACCAAGTTTTAGAAGGTCTACCAAGCCCTCTGGAAAAATCCGGCTCTAATCCGTCCTCTGATGTCTGGGCAGTGATGTGCTGTGTCTCAAGACGGCAGCACAAAGGCCGTCAAATCATAGACCGGCGAGTGAGGCACTGCCTAGCAGGCTGCAAGAATTACATGTTTTGAAATAGCATCCAGTCCCTCTGGAACTTGAACTAGAAAGTACCAGTTTAATTGTTGTAGGCTGAACGATTCAAAGCCAAGGACACCTCGGGAGAGAGTTGCCACCACTCAAGCGACTGCACATAGCTCTGTAGTTGCAGGTTTTTCTGTTCAGTTCTCTACCTGGGAGTTGGCCACCCATCCTCGGGGGTGAGTTTTTAGCAACCACACTTTTCCTGGAAGGCCCACATCTAGGACTGTATTTGCAATTGGGTATTTTTTATTCTCCAAAATGGAATTGAAATTGACAGGTATGTTCTTTGTGTTGTTGGGCTTTGTGGACTTATGAGCTCTGGGTGGGCATATTTCATCATGCAGCCTGGGGAACACAAGACTGACCTACAGAGGGGGGAGCAGAATCAAGAAAACCTCCAGTGAGAATCTGAGATGAATATTCAAGGCAAAGTACTCCTGATTCTCTCCTTGAAAATCAGCTGCAAGCCGGGCTCGGTGGCTCTGCCTGTAATCCCACGCCTTTGGGAGGCTGAGCAGCGAGACCTCATCTCTACAATAAATCAAAAAAATCAGCCGGGCATGGTAGCGCATGCCTGTAATTCCGGCTACTCGGAAGGCTGAGGCGGAAGGATCGCCAGAGCCCAGCGGGTCGAGGCTGTGGTGACCAGGAACGGCCACTACCCTCCAGTCTGGGCGACAGAGTGAGACTCCA
Organism: Cephalopachus bancanus; assembly: GCA_027257055.1. NCBI lineage: Eukaryota > Metazoa > Chordata > Mammalia > Primates > Tarsiidae > Cephalopachus > Cephalopachus bancanus. The sequence goes on along the minus strand of JAPVLO010000018.1, from coordinate 3,194,812 downwards.
ACTCAAAAAAAAAAAAAAAAAAGAAAGAAAATCAGCTGCATATTCTTGGAATCTCACCTGTGTATGCCTTTATTATTCCTCCTTCTCTTAAAATTAAGTTGCATTTAGTTGGCTCTTGTTGTATGCAATAAAAAATCCTAAAATAAAAATCACAGGGGTTTTTTTGTTTTTGTTTTTGGTAAGGAAAAGAGACAATAAGTAAGAAAAGGCTAGGAGATGAAAAGCAGGAAAAAAAGGAAAGTGATCAGTTTGCACTACGAGAGGAATATACCCTGAGAAGCTCCGTGCAGCCAAAGAAAAAGTTAGAGAACAAATGCTCCTCTGAGCTACCTTATTCTGTCAAGCGTTCCAGTTCCCGCCCAGCTTGCTCTTTAGGCAGTTTTAGAGGACAACTGTTTGACCCAATGCAAAGACATTAACTAAAAAGTTTTCAGGCACAGGGTGACTGAAGAGGAGAAAAGCTTTCTCAAGTGCCATGATGTCTGCGTTCATTTATCACACTGAGTACAGAAACCATGATATCAGGCCCCAAGTAAATATTATGCTCAGACATTCTCTGGGCAAAGGATGCCACAAATGAGACATTCTTGTAAGAAGAAACATTTTCAGATTAAGATAAAAGAAACATAAAATCTGTTATTTCAAAGCTGGCTCACTAGAGATTCATTGTATGTGCTTGTTTCCTAGTTATTGCCTAGTAAATGTCTGAATAATAACAACTTCCTCTGGTATTAGAAAGGAAAAAATTATGGAACTTTCCCGAGAAATCATAACTCCTTTGCCAAGAGAATCTATATCAATAAGTAAGTAAAAAACAGGAATTTTAAATTAGTTGTATCTTTTTCTCTCATATGAGTTTAGCATTTTAAATGTCATTTATCTGACAAGAGACCAATGCTTTGGATCTGAGGGCACAGATAATTACATCCAACTGTATTACAACACAGAGCTAATTAGATTTCTAATGGTTGCAGTATTTATTTTTCTTCCCCTCTCTGCCTATTTTTTCCTCTCTATTATCAGTTTAAAGTCTTCCAAGGAGGAAACCTTCATTCATCGGTGGAGCTGCTTGAAATGACAGATATGTAGACTCGACACATCTGGGTTCAAGATTTTATCCAGAATTTTAAAAAAAGTTATCGAAGCTTAACACACACATAATTGTCAGTGCACAGATCAATGGGTTTTTACAAATTGAGCTTACTCATATCACTACAACCTACATCAAAGACATAATATTACCCTCAGACCTTCCTAATGTCCTCTTTCAGATACAATTTACCCATTTCCAGGGCTAGCCACTATCTTGAATAAATTAGATGAATTAAATAGATTAATTTTGTCTGGTTTGTTGTCAAAGAAATGTGGCATGCAGTATGTATTTCTTTGTGTCTGGCTTTTTTCCTTCCATGCTATGTTCGTTAGATTCATCCTTGTCCCTGTCTGTGTTGGTAGTTTGTTTTTCTCATGACAACATAATAATTCATCATATGACTATCCCACAATTAATTTACCCAACTACTAATGATGGGCTTCCGCTTTATTCTATATAGCTGTGCAGGGACTTTTATTATTTTCACAGAAGACAGAATCTCATGTTTCAGCTCTTGTTAGAACTTCTTGCAATTTCTGGGTGGCTAAATGCCTGACCACCAACATGTAGGTTCTGACCAGATTTGGCAGAGATAGATGTGTTAAAGCACATTGTTCAGGACAAGTGGGCCAGCCACCTCACTACGATTACTTCATTCAACCATTTATTTATTTATTTTTATTTATTTATTTTTTATTCAAAGAGAATTTTAATATGGAAAATTGTCTAACAGCAGACTTTGCCATCACAATTAGAGTTTAACATGAGTCTTCCAGCCTTTTATTTTTTATTTTTATTTTTCTTGAGTTGGAGTCTCACTCTGTCACCCAGACTAGAGCAGAGGCCGCTCCTGGCCACCGCAGCCTTGACCTGCTGGGCCCCGGCGATCCTTCCGCCTCCGCCTTCCAAGGAGCTGGAACTACAGGTGCGCGTTACCACGCCCGGCTAATTATTTGATTTATTGTAGAGATGAGGTCTCGCCAAGTAGCCCAGGCGGGTCTCGAACCCGCGGACTCAAGCAATCCACTCATCTTGACCTCCCAAGGCGCGGGATTACAGGCTGAGCCACTGAGCCCGGCTTCCCAGCCTTTTAAATACAACTCTAATATACCGAAGAGAAAATATTTTTGCCTTATCTAGTAAAAACAGACTATGTGGTCAATTACAGCTGTCTCATGTCAGGCCTCCAGTTATAATTTGAGATAAGGGGCTTCCTGAACACCGAGTTTATAGAATGTGACTAATTTTATTATTCCCAAGGACCCTGCTTCATATTACCTTAAGAAAAGGAAAGAGCCGGGCTCGGTGGCTCAGCCTGTAATCCCACACCTTTGGGAGGCTGAGGTGAGTGGATTGCCTGAGCCCGTGGGTTCGAGACCTGCCTGGGCAGCGAGACCTCATCTCTACAATAAAAATCTAAAAATCAGCCGGGCGTGGTAGCGCATGCCTGTAATTCCAGCTACTTGGAAGGTTGAGGTGGAAGGATGGCCGGAGCCCAGCAAGTCGAGGCTGCAGTGGCCGGGAGCGGCCACTGCACTCCAGTCTGGGTGACTGAGTGAGACTCCAACTCAAAAAATAAATAAATAAGTAAAGATTAAAAAAAAAAAAAAAGAAAGAAAAGACCCCCCCCCCTTTTGGGAATTAAAGGTTTAATCTGAACATTGCTGGGCTGGCATTTAAAGGCTGTACATTTTTTAATTCCAGAGATTTGGACTTTTTTATTTCAAATAACAGCTTTCTCTTCCCCTCTGGGGTGAAGCATTGCCTGAGTCTGTACCTCAGAGTCTTCTCAGAAATGAAGTCATCTCCTTGTAGCTCCCTGCATCTCATGGGCTGCCCCCCCGCCTCCAGTGAACACTCCTGGCACCTGAATACTGGACACCTCTTAACTTGTGAGAAAAAAGTTTGGTTAGGTTTTCTTTTCCCTACCATATTACTTCTTCAGGGAGTTTCGCCAACAAATGAAGATGTTTTCTTTACAACCAAAAGTAGGGCAGTTTAAGAGAGATATTACTATGCATAAAGAAAATGCGTAATTTGAAGAGGAAAGGCTAGCTTTCAAAATGGGCAGGCAAGTGGACTCTGAAATCAGACTATCTGAACGTGAAACCACACTCAACACAGGGAAGACGATTTTACCCTTGTGCCTGGATTCATTCAGACAGCAATTCTGGTTTACGGGGAAAAGCAACTGAAGGCTGACACTTGATCAAACGCGCTTTCTCTCCCAGGTGTCCCTACTCTTGACGAGACATGCTAATCTTCATTTTTCTCCCCTCTGGTGGAAACCTTCTTTCTTCATCAGGTCGCTTTCTGAAAGTATTCACGTACTCTCACTCCATGAAAAAATGCCACATCATCAACTGAGTGCAGCCTGACTCCCAGAGGGTCTCACCTCCTGGGTCCTTTCGAGGCCTCTGGTATGTTGCTTGATTGTGATCCATTCAGCTTTCTGAAAACAGTGATCTTTCTAAAGAAGTTACCGTTACCGATTATATGGAGGTCCAGCGATGTAGCAGATGTCATGAATGCGTTAGTACCAACTCATGCTCTTTTTCCAGTGAGAGGGGATGCCCCCCAAATGAAATTTATTTATAAAAACTGTTACTTATTCTTGCATGTTTAAACTTCAGTCGCCTACAAAGTCCTCTTATTTGATGCAATACCTATCAAGATGCTGTTTCCACTGTTCAAAAATTTTTGAACTCGTCAAAGTTGATGCTCTTTTTTTTTTTTTGAGTTGGAATCTCACTCTGTCACCCGGGCTGTAGGGCAGTGGCTGCTCCTGGCTACCGCAGCCTTGACCTGCTGGGCTCCGGCAATCCTTCTGCCTCAGCCTTCTAAGTAGCTGGAACTACAAGCGTGCGACACCACACCCAGCTAATTTTTTGATTTATTGTAGAGATGAGGTCTCGCCAAGTTGCCCAGGCAGGTCTCGAACCCGCGGGCTGAGGTAATCCACTCACCTTGGCCTCCCAAAGTGCTGGGATTACAGGCTGAGCCGGCTGAAAGTTGAGACTCTTAGTGCTTCTGCCGCTTTTTGTTTCACTACTTATGTATTGGCAAAAGATTTCCCTTTGAGGACTATTTTTCATCTCGAAAAACAACAACAACAAAAGGCGATTGGGCAAAATCGGTGAATAGGCAGAGTGGGATATGGGGTCTAGCCGTTTGGGGTCAAAATATGCTGAACATTCAGTGTGATGTGCGCAGGTTTTTCGTGTCTATTGCCCATCATGAAATGGGCAAATGCGTTGACAGAGTCTCCAAGAAAAAAAAACGATCCACTGAAGCTGATCACAGCCTCTCACAACAATGCTAACTGGTACACTGATGCCCATGGGTTCCTACGACACTTGCATAGTGGGGAAAGCCTGTACTCCAAGGGACCCACCCTCCAAAAAATAATTATGGCTTTTGGGGGGTCCAGTTTTTGGGGGGGTTCCCAATTTGTATTTGTGAGGCACATCTGATTCCAAGCCCCATCAGCTTATGATGATAGGACCCGAGTATTAAGTACATCATATCTGCTGGCTTCTAAACTATGACCTCGTCCTTGGATACCCATGAGATACTATCTTCCTTACCCTTCCTTTAAGACATGTCCCCCACTTGAGGTGGACTGCGTCTCAGTTCCTTTCAGCTCAAAGAAGCCAACATGGTAAACATAGTCGAGTTTCATTTGCAAAGAATGGGTGTCTGTTTCTGCAGCTGGGACTTCTCTCAAGGCTGAGAGGAAAAAACAGCAAGAATAGCTACTGTATCGCACCCATTTAATAAATAATAAGTCTGAAGTTTGACGAGGTTAAATCACTCAGTCACACACTTTGGAATTTGTAGTAGAGGACGAGGGCGTAAACCCACTTCCTTGATCCCTTGGTCATTAGGTCATATTGGCTGTCAACTTTCAAGCTTCTAGTACTGTTCTTACTGTTGTTGTCACCACTGTTTTTTGTTGTTGCATTATTGTTGTTGTCATTATTAACACTTAGGGATCATTTTTCATATGCCAGAACCCGCACGTTAGACAGCTTATTTTAATCGTTACCAAAAAAAATCACGAGGCGAGATGGCTGCAGGATTTTCACTATATTAGATTCTATACCACATGCTTGTTGAAGATAAATTAGCATGTTTATAGTTTTAGCTTTCTGCTCAAAAACAATTCCTTCTTCTTATTTTGTCCTCCGCCCCTTAACAGTTAAACAGCATTATGTTTCAGAAAAATACATGAAGTGCTTTGATAATTTGTTTACATATGACAAGGGACATTTTGGCAAACCTCCTTCTACCTCATTAGACATTCTTTCAAGTCATCTCAGGTACCACAAGTACAAAACTGCACGAATGATATGGTCTGAATATTCCTTTTCCCAAAGGTAATGAAAGTAGCAATCCATCACCTACTCCCATTTGCCACCCGTAGTAACTTAATTTCCCACTCCAGCTTAGAATGGTTTAATTTCTTTCTTCATTGATCCCTTGTTCTTAAAGGAAATGGATTAATTTCACATGGGGGATAGGTCTTATATGTTTCAACTATTGTTTATTAACTATTCATAATTTCATCTTTTTATTCTGAACACAAGATAAATTCTTGCTTTTATGTCTTGTGTTTCTTTTGTTTCAGATAATGCATTTTTGTTCCCTTTTTCCATTTCTGCTTTCCTAATTAAGCTGAAATCTACAGCAAATATTCACAAACAATAACACACTTGTGGGTTACCCTATAGTTTTGTCCTATGTCTTGACTCATACTGAAAAAAAAAATCATTTTTCTTTTAAGTTGAAACACCTTTTATGCTTTTCAGTGTGTATGCTCAATTTATCAACGTTTGACTTTGTCTTCAAGGTTGATCTTTGTAAAGTTACGAGATTTGTTTTGGTGCTAACTGGTTTGCAGTTTTGATTTCTAGATTATTGTATGTCAAATTTAATCATAATGTTGTCAGCTGGTCGAATGGCTCAACTCCATTTTTCTACTTCACTGATTTTTCCTTCAATGTAGCTTAAGTCATCATTCCCTGTAGGCGATTTGACAGACTAATTCTGGAAGTAAGCATTTGCTTAAGCCATTATTTCTGTGCCTGTTTCCTGATATGCCTCACCTGGTTTTATTTCAACTACTTTTATTATTCATATTTCAGCGTTTACATATTTTAATAAAATTACTTAGAAAAATTAGAAAATCTTTGGGAAATTTGTTAATACATTTAAAATCTCTTGGGAGTTGTTTAAGAGGTTTGTGGATTTTTAAATTAAATTGCATGCACTTTAAATGAATAAATATTAGGGGATGTGTAATCATAAGAGCAGCAGGTATGGTATTTATCTCCCATTAGATTGTGGAAATTTAGAGAAGGATAATTCCCATTTACTGGCTCTATAGAATATGCAAGTGCTTGGGTGTAAGTGTGGTGCTTTGTGAGTTATACTCACACACACTAAAGAAGCTGAAAGGCGGTGGATGATCTTTACCCTGGCTGAAAACAGTTAGCTGCTCAGTATATTTAGATGCTCAGCCGACGACTGGGAAGAACACAGAAAAAAAATACACGGTAAGAGGTTTTCGACACAGCGGTAGCAATAGAGGTGAGAGTCTGGTAGCTCAACAGTCTGTGTCTGGTGGTGAAGGTATTTGTGGTGGTGACTCTGCACCTGTTAATCCGTTGGTCCTGAGAACCGATCTGGTATATGCTAACCTGCCTGGCTTCTCTGAACCCCTAGCCCTTGCCTCCAGCCTTTCTGTGGGTTCTGTGAACTACCCCGTGCCCTCTGCTAAATCCTTTTTCCACATTAATAGTCAGAGTTGGTTTTTGTTTTGTTTTGTTCCATCAACAACTATGACAGGTAACCCCACTCCCTTGCTCCTTACATTTGTAAATAACCTTCTGAACGTGCTCTCTCTTTTCTCTCTTGAGCTAGCTGGCCGTCTTTCTTTTAATCCGTTTCTTTGTTGTCACTGACTGTGCTAGCTGTTCTAATTGTTCGGTATATCTGCTTTGTTTTGTTTTTGAAATCCCTCTCTTAGTTGCAAACCCTTAAATTTTAGTCAGGTACACAGATATACACAAGGAAGACCGGATTTCTCAGATCTTGTCATAGTTAAGAGTGATGATGTGAGTGAGTTGTGGCCAACGAGAGAGGTGTGAGTAGAAGGGACGTTTCCAGGGTGTGCTTTCTTTTCCATCAAAGGGAAGGGCTGCATTGCAGGTCCCCTCTTCCTTTCTTCCACTTGCTGAAGGGCAAGCGTGGTAATGAGTCATCCTGGAAAGGTGTGTGCGCCTAACATCCTCAGTACCGTGGAGCGACAAGGTCAGTCATTCTGGACCTTTTCAAATGAGCAGCAAAGAATCACCATCTCTTCTCAAGTTCTGAAGTGATAAGAGTATCTTTCTGAGTGAGGACACAGAATAAACTATGCACAATCTCACCAAAATTTATATCACAGTCTCTCACAACTCATGAAGCCTTTCAACCTCCTTCTCAAGGTATTAGATGAACAGAGATGTGATTCTATTTTTTACTAAAACAAGAAGTCATTTTCTTGGAGTGTCATTTACAAGAAGTCTCATTCTCTTAGCCTTCATATTTAGTCTCACTGCCTTTATCAGTGCGCTTGGATGCTTCTGAATGGCAGTCTTCCAATGTCATTCGGATTCTAGGCGTCACTGTATGTTTTTCTTATCAATCCCTACTTCTTGGAAAACGCTGCATATTTGCTTTCTTTTGAAAATTGCCTTGTTCTCCAGATACGTTGTCATACCTGCACACCATAACTTGTGCCTATTTCTCTTTCAGATTTCCACAGATATTTTCTCATTCTTTTGGCATTATCGTACACCTTCCCGTGTGTTTTCATTTGGCGCTATCTGTATTGCCCTTTTAGACGATAACGTTCTAAATAGAAGGAAGTTTAAGACTTGTGAGGTATCAAGGATACCCAAAGAGCTTTAATAGTTCTGGCAAACATACATATATGTCTGATATTACTTGCTGTCATCCATCCAAATACCATTTATTGACATATTTCAAGTGTTTTATTTCCTGGGAGGAGTAGAAGGATAACTATATTAAGAGTAACCCAAATCTCTTTGTAAAGAGAATGCAGATTCACTGATAATTCTAACAGACTTCTTACTGGCTAAGAATCACTGAGATTGTCTTCTTAGCACCACCAGCAGATGATTTTCCCAGATGACATGTGTGCTGTCCTGAACATTTGACCAGATTATTGACTATAGCCATTCCTAGGCTGAAGTGCTTTTAGGACTTAATCATCAGGCTCATTCGTTAGTACCATAATCTGCTGCTGGTTATTTTTCAATATTATGTACATAAATTTAAGTGGTGTTGGTCCCATTTTGGCAGATAAAGGTGATGATATCCAAAGATACTCGTGTTCCACTGAATAAAAAAGTTGTTTTTTTAACAGGAGTCAATCTTATTTAATTCAGGTAAAATTTTTTTTTTAATATTTAAGGATCATTATCTAGTGAACATCTAAAAATGAAAAGCTCTGACAGTTAAAAAAATATAGTTATTTTGGTGACAGTCTCTGATGAATTTTGAATGTGGCAGAAAGGATTCATTTTTCAGCATAATGGTTAGCATGGATAATTCATAATAAGTTTAACAATTCAGGGCTCAAAGCTGTTAAATAATTGCATCTGGATTGCCAATTGGCTTTACTCGAATCTAAAAGGGACCTTTAATGTACTTAATATTTTGCTGAAGTATAATTCAGTCTCAATGACTTTGGAAGGGACATTAATAGTTTTCTGAAAATATAACCTTGAAAATTAAATCCATTATATATTTCCAAGATTATGGATGAAACTACTCTGTCAAATAAGTCATTACATTAGCATAATGAGGTATGGGGGGGATATAAGTGGGAAACAGCAAGTGAAAGGTACTTGGTACCACAGTTTGCCTACAATTAACCAAAACGACCTTTAAAAGCCGAGCTGAAGGGTCAGGTTTATCATTAGGTTTCCTGCCTTCAAGTAATATATTTCTATTTAGCAGAACGATTTGCTGAAAATTGCTGTGGTAAGAACTATGCTGGGTCCAGCTCCCCACCTGCAATACACAGAGTTTGTATGGAAGAGCCTCCAAGAACAGCAGCTGGCAACCATTCCTCCCCTGAAGCAAAACATCTGAAGTGAACGCAGCGGTCACCTCCCGCTGAAAAGCAGGGAAGTAATTAAAAATGTACACTGGAACACCCATATGTGGAAAAAGAAAGTACCCAAATGTTAAAATGCTGACAGAAGTTGCATGGTGCGAATGTGTCTGTTGCACAGAGGTTACCAAATGCCAGGACCTAGACATCCAGCTTCAGATGTTATTTTCAATTGTTTGCCCAAAGAAGAATATGTGCACAAAAATCACATGAGAAATATTTGATTGAGGGTCATAGGTCAAAGTTGTCACATGTATTTTTCATTTCTTGTGTCCAAAATAGAATTTTTTTCCCCTAATGACCTTGAAACCCTTTCACTTGAGAAATTCTCTTCACTTCAAAGACAGCTGAGAGAAATAATGCCTAGCTGAGTGTCTGACCCACAGTGGTCATCAGTAAATATTTGTTGAATTAATGCTGAAAAGGGTGTCTTTGTGTTCACATATGGCATTGGTTAAAAAAATGACTGACAGAATCAGCTTGAGCAATGATATAAAATTATTTTTACAATTTTCTCCTGTAAAAGTGATGTTAGTAGTGGTTTTTTCCCTGTTTGGTAGCTCTGGTGTGCTATGCTTGTCAACACATCAATTTCTTTGCTGTGTCAGTGACTTTTAAGAGAGGACAAAATTGAAACTGATTCAGCACACCGTAATGTTGTTGATGATAGGGATGAAAGAAATCCAGTGAAGCTGGTCTCCTTGACCTTTCTGACAGTTTTTCAGTTAAGAGGTGGTTACCGTGGGGAGTCTATTATCTAAGTCCACTGAGAGTTTGCAGTTAGAGGCGGCAGGACTCACACTGCTTGTGGATATATTGCACCAACATGGAGGGCCACTTTCTTATTTAATTTGTTCTGGAATTAAAAATTGGTCTGAGGTGGTGGATTAAAAAGACATGACTGCAAATTTTGGAAGTGCAGGACAAGCTGGGTGAGGACTCAACAAATGCAGAATCTAATTGAATGTATAATTCAAAGGGATTGTCACTAGATGCCACTCTTTTCACTACGTAGCACAGTTTAGCAGCCTAAATGGTGTAAGGTAAATGGCATGTAATAAAATCCGAGTTAGAATACCACAAGTCATAAAATACTACTATTTATAAAACTACAATAAACAACCATGGTGAAATAAATAATACAAAGCTTCAGATTTTAAAACTACATGACACTTCTAACGTGCCTTCTATCCTTGAAGTACTGGCACTTAGTTATGGCATCACGTTCCATTGTGGAATTGATCAAATATTATAATGATTATAGTTAAGCTTTTGAACTGCGTAAGTTTTTTTTTACTTAGAGTACCTCAAAGGTGGTCTGTATGATAACCCCGCTTGCTCTCTTGCACACTTGTGGGAGCTTTCTTTGATGGAAGAGGAAAAGAGAGAGAGAGTATGCGATCCTCTCATCATCGGTGGCCCATTTTGCCCCCTGAACATCTTGTAATCTGGTGAATTCATGGGACCATTCATTCATGCATGCAAATATTTGGTCTACGCATTGGCGTAGAAAAAAATCGAGAGCTTCTTGATGCTTTACATACCTATTTTCTTTGTACTATTATGTAAACCTAAGAGGCGGACAGTGCCAAGTTCAATTTGGAATTCACTGACAAGTCAGATTAATGTTTACCAGCTTCTTTATCTCTGTGCTTCGCTGCTCTTGAAATCATTTCCTTTTCTTTTGAATATTACTAACCTCTTTTAGGATGACTCAGTTTTGAGCCTGAATCCAAATGATCATAGCGCTCATTATAGCCATTAAGCAAAACACAAGCATTATGAGTTAACCGAATGCTTTTCAAAATATTGTTTGCTCCATTCTAGATTCTGTGCTGGTGACTTCAACTACTCTTTAAGCCAGAATAATGACCATATAGAGAAAATATGACTATACTTGCCTTTGGTTAAAGAATTTAAGACTCAGATATATCCAAGTTCAAAAAACCAACAGACTTGACATTGAAATCTATTTCCATGTCAATTAAGGAGGCCAAGTTCTTTTCAATGACCACAATGTCAGGAATAAAATATTCTTTGAACTTTTCTGTCTGATGACTTCTTTGAAGCTATACAAGTATGTTGAGCACTTTCTGTTAATTAAGAGTAAGTAAAAACAGGCAGAAAGTTGAGAGTTAGCCGTGGTCTTCTTACACATCTTTTCTCACACACCCTGAGGAGACCTTCTAAGAATTCCTAATTTACCACCTGTCTCAAAATATGTTATTCACACTGGAAGCTCTTTACCCTTTTTTAAGGTCTAGTTGAAAGCCCTAGCTTTTAGGTTGGCTATACTGATGACAACCATTAAACACCAGAAAATACTTCATTGTTTTTCTTCTATATATATTAAATGAATGTCCAATCTTACATTATAATGCAACTCAAAATGAAAGATTACCTTAATAAGTTGTTTGCACCTGCAACCAATTGTTATACTTGATAATCTAGAATTGTGATAAAAGAAGAAATAAAGCAGTTGCACACCATTCAAATGATCTATGGGCAAAACTAAAATTATATAGTCACAAACTCCTTTGCAGATATTTAACTGATCCAATATGACAACTGCAATGGTTCAAAGAGGATATGATTTGCTAGAAATCTAGAACATTCACAAAGATCAGTAAAAACTCTTAAAAATTCTTGTATGGTATTTTCTCTTTATTACTTTAAAGACACGGATTTAGTAAGGGTTTACTTCTTTTTGGCAGAGGAGAGATGTAATGCAAAAAAGCAACTTATATAGCCATCCAGATTAATCTGAGCCATCCAAAACTCTAGCTAGACTACTTAATAATGTCTTATGCTTAGAAATCTTAGGACTATTCTAATAAAATGTAAAGCTATAATGCTTACATTGCAAGAACTTGTTTGACTTCATTTTCATGATTCGTCAAATGAATTTAACAAACTTAAAACTTTCTTTTAATATGGGTATATCTAAATATGAGCTGCCCAGTTATTACCTTAATAGTAGGTGGTAAATCTGTTCACCTAAGTCTCTAAGGCTAGATTTATCACTTTAAGTTATCTTATGAAAGAAATATTTTTGTTTATGCTTAACTTACAATTTCTATATTATTGTATAATGTTATTGCAAATAGAAACAAATTCAAGTTAAATATATTTAAAAAGAAAGATTATTACACTATCTAGACTAATTACATATAAGGTCTATTTCAGCTTTCCATTTTCTTAGACTTCAAAATAAAACTAGCCCCCATCAAAAATAATTTTTTTTCACTTCTTATTAGGTGAATCCTTACAAACTAGGAATAAAAAAAGTTATATTGGAAAATCGTTTAATTTTCACCTTGTCTTTATAAACAGAAAGCTTTATTTTAACAAACTCTATATATTTAGAACTTTAAAATTTTGGAATATTAAAACTTTAAAAAACATAGGCCATAACCTACATCTTAAAATAAACTATAACAGTTTTAGAAGCAAGAAATAAAAAGGTATATTCTCTGCCTACAATGGAATTAAACTAGAAAATAATGATCGAAAAATAACAAAAAAGGCCAATAATTCGGAAATTAATTAATATACTTCTATGTAACCCATAGGGTTGAAAAGGAATTCTCAAGGCAAATAAAGTATTTTGAACTAAACAAAAATGCAGCATTTTAAAATCTGTGGGATTCAACTAAAACAATGTGGAGAGGAAAACTTATAGTATTAAATACTTATATTAGAAAAAAGATCCCAAACCAAAAATCTAAACTTCTACTTTAGATTAAAGGGGAAATAGAAGACAAAAATAAATTGAATTTAGTAGAAGAAGAGGAATAATAAAGAGACTAAATCATTGAAATTTAAAATTGATATACATTACATTAAAAAATGAAACCAACAGGTAATTATTTGAAAAGATAAATATAAGTGATAAACCTCTAACAAGACCAAGCCAAAAAAAAAAAGAAAAGACACAACTCACCCGTGAGTTAGCAATGCAAGAAGGGTGTCATAGTTATTATAAAGATATTTAGAATATAATAAGGGAATATATATACAACTCTAGTCATATATATTTGGCAATTTAGATGAACTTGACACATATCTTGTAAAGCACAATGGAATAAAAATAAATTCCATAATTATTATAGAAACTTAATTACAAAAATCTTCCTATAAATAAATCACCAGCCTAAAGGATTTCACTGACAAAATAAACCAACCATTTAAAGAAGACAATTCTATACAACATCATTCATTAGGTAATGCAAATTAAAACCATGATGAAATATACTGCATGTCTATTAGAACAGATAAAATAAAAACATTGTGGCTATACCACATTTCGGAGAGGATGCAGATCAAGCAGCAGATTCATAACACATTGATGCTGAGAATGCAAAATGGTACAATCTGGAAAATAGTTTGGCAGTTGCTTAAGCCTTTACTATATGACCCAACAATATCATTTCTAGCTCTTTGCTGTGGAGGAATAAAAACTTATGTTTGCCTAAAACACTGTTCATAAATGTCTGTAGCAGCTCTATTCATAATTGCCTCAAATTGTAAGCAGCTCAAATGCTTCTCTCAAATGGTGAATGGACAAACAAAATGTGGTACATCTATTCAGGGGAACACAACTTAGCAATTAAAAACAACAACAAGTTCAGCAAACTACTGATTCGTGCAACAACTTGTATGAACCTCAAAGGCACTATGCTAGTTGGAAGAAGTAAGTCTCAAATGTTTACCTAGTGTATGATTTAATTTAGCTGATTAATATGACACCTAAAATATGTAAAACTATAATGATGGAGAACATATCAGTGAGTAAAGGGGAGGGGAAGATTGTGACTATAAACCGACATGTAGGCAGTTTGGGGGGTTTACAGGGATTTTGGGTATCCTGATTTTGGAATTGTCTCAACTTTACTTTAAAGCTGTTCTGGATTTGTCAGGACTTCAGGTCCAAATAAAAGAGGTTAATTTTTCATTGTCTCTCATACTAGACATAGCTTATCTGAGATAATAGTCATTATAGAAATTAAGGCTGACAAATCTCAAATTGACCTTTGAACGATAGTGCCAACATTTGACTAATCCTAGAAAAACAGCATTCAGGATTGCTGCCTATTTCAGTGTCTTTCTTTTGCGATACCCTGCCTTATATACCTAAACTGATTTATCAATGCATTGTTGGTAGGTTTGACAATTCGATTCTACTTCCTTTGTACCTGAAGACATTCCTTCCTAAGTCCATGGAACATATTGATATGATCTTTTTTCAAAGGAATGGATGCCAAATAAGCATCATTTAGAACGCTGGTGAGACGCGTAAGAATTACAAAATGTGAACTTTGTTTCTACGATAGGGTTTATCTTTTTGTATTGTATTGTTTACTCAATTGTCTTGATTCTTATCTCAATTTTAATGAACCTGAGGACAGGAATTATGCATTACCTTTCTATTTCCAAAAACTTAAGTATATGCCCTGTAGACAGCAATAAACTTACTGAAAGTAAATAAAAGTGAGATGCTCTTTTAAAAATATCTGAGAGGAATTTAGTGTTTCCTATGCTTAGATCGCTACAGTGTAGGAATTTCCAACCCCAGGATCTGTGCAGTTGTTTCTTGTTTCCCTTGCGATTACACTTAATGTTGCAAAGTTACAAATTTGTACAAATGTTACAACAAATGATACAGAGACAAGTAAAGTATCAATTGAATTGTTCATTTTGATGCATTTTATAGCAAGGAATTATGAAGTGATTTAAAGTTCCAGTCTGGTTCTTTGGTAAGGGCCAACTTCTGTCAATAGTTCTAAGAAGTAAGAATATATATTTAATATGCCAGAGGACTAAAATCAAAATGACAGTCTCTGTTTATAATGATCAAAGGACATCTTAGTATTAGCAAAGTGAAAGGAAAGAAAATAATGCCGTTACTAACATAATGATTTCATTCAAATAGAGAGAACAGCTTAAACTTCTAATGTCTTTTTCCATTTAAAGATTTATTTTCTTCATACTATTCCCAACTTGACAAACCTCTGTTTCTAGACTTCTATTCAAAAAGTGTCAAGGATGCTGGGGGAAAAAAGTGTGTATATTGAAATAGAAGGTCCAGTTTCAAAGAAGATGAATTTCAATACATATGTGTGGCTTTGCTTCATATCCTCACCGATAATTTTCTACCTTTCCTTGCCTTCTTTTGAGACCAGAAATTCGAATCTGGTTGCTACCTCATCCCCTTGCTTCTCATTTGGCCTCGGCAATGGAATGTGCCAGCAGGAGATCCCAGGGAGGGAGAAAGAACATTTGGGTCCCAATTCTCTCCCTCCCAGCTGTGGTTTGGCAGTAGTTGTGTGTGTTTCGGAGCCGCTGTCTTGAGACCTCTCTCTCTCGGGGTTACAGCTTTTGTTTGGTTCTGGTCACACTACTTCCTTTCATCCTTAGGAACCTAGAGGTACTCATGCGTTCTCACCCGCTGTTCTTAGTTACTGTGTGCATCATAGTATCTTATTGGTTCTCTTATGCTTGGCCACAACTTGGCAAATCGTGCTTTCAGTACATATTCTTCAATTGGCACTTTAAGCGTGTTATTTCGGCCAGGCATTGTGGTTCACACCTATAATCCCAGCACTTTGGGAGGCTGAGGTGAGAGGGCTGCCTGAGCCCAAGGGTTGAAGACCAGCCTGGGCAACTTGGCGAGACCTCGTCTCTACAATAAATCACAAAATTAGCCAGGCATGGTGGCAAGTGCCTGAGCTTCCAGCTACTTGGAAGGCCGAAGTGGAAGGATCGCAGGAGCCCAGCAGGACGAGGCTGCAGTGGCGGTGAGCCTGCCACTGCACTCCAGCCTGGACAATGGAGTAAGACTCTGAGTTTATTTTTTTAAAAAGTGTTATCTCTGGCCTGAATCTGAACTAATGCAGACTAGAGGGGTAAGAGGTACTGGTCTCTACACTGATTCATGGTTTCCTCTTCCGTACATCAAAACTACATTAGTTTAAGTGAAAAACATGTTAATACATGTCATTTGATTATGGCTGTAATCCCCCTACTATTATTTGGTATTTCAAACATGTTTTGTGGGAAAATTATAGTAACAAATCTTGTAATGAATGTCCTTCTAAGAAGCAAAAACTGGCTTTATGTGAATTTCCAGCATTTTCTTTTCCACTGGGGTAAAGCTGACCTTTTCTCAAACGTTTCTCTGACGGATGACATTATGAAGAAAGGCATCTTCCACATCAAAGGACACAGTTTGGTCTGGTCTTCTTTCAGGGAGTCTAGAGTCCAAGATGAAAGCAAACCTGGCACTTTTACCTGAGTCATTTGGGAGAAGATGCCATTTAATCTTTTGGATAATAGTGGGAAGACATCCCAGAGTTATTTCCTAGAATTAATGAGAAAATGACATGAGGGCGCAGTAAGTTCCTCCTGTATTTATATTGCTTAATTGGCATACGTGTTTGTTTGGGGGAACTTTAAAAAGAAATTTGGCAGTAGATATGTGACCACATCAAGAGACTAGAGTCTGGCTTGCTTATTCTTCCCTGAGAGTTCAAGCTGGCAAAAGCACTAAGTTTATTTTACTGCAATTAGTTGGAGACCAGCAAAGAAAATAAACCTTCCTTTATGTCTTTCTAGTTTTGTGTTTTCCACTGCTAATAAGCCTCAAAGACTAGCACTGCCCTCAGGGTAGTAGCATAAATATTTAATTTATGTTATTAATTTAATTGTTCAATTTAAATAACTTTTAAATTCTGCATGATGCATACAATAATATTCATGAGTGATTTTAATAGGATTTTTCAATGCATTTTCTTGTCTAAGTGTTACCCATTTACTGAGAAAAACACCCAATATGCAACTGATGCTTAGCTCCTCATTAGAAATTAGGTGTAATGTGGCAGAAAAATTGCTATAATAAGATATAGCATAACAATATCATCCATATATATTTATATTCTTTATGTATATGTATATATATATATACAATATATATATATACACACACACACACATACAAATGATCAAAGGTAGATTTTTTTTAAGTATTCTATTAGCAGCACTTGTATTACTTAGCTATGAGCATATTCAAGTGTGTAACTAAAAGTAGGCAAGAATTTAAATAACTATCAATGGATTCTCTTTAATGACCAAAGTTTCTCTGCTATACATCTAACCAAGCTAATTAAACTCATAGCTATGAGACCGGAATAGCAATATGACCGTTGAGTTCTTTGCTGATGTGATTAAAAGGTTCCATCAGAGACTAACCTTCAGATATGAAGGTGAGGACAACCTTTCAAAGACACGGTAGTGTTGAGGCTTCAGGAGACAGAGATGATGCTAGAATAAAAGTTCGATATACCCCACAGGGTTCTGGCAGTGCATGATGACTGGAAGCCTAAAAGCCAATAAAAGGTAAACTTTCTACAGAAGTGCTGTCAAAAAGAAAGAAAGAAAGAAAGAAAGAAAGAAAGAAAGAAAGAAAGAAAGAAAGAGAAAGAAATAGGTGACTAATAAACAGACAGTCCTGAGAAAGAAAGCTTGGGCAAACTCTCTTTTTACACGAAAACAGAGGTGAGGTTAAAATGAAAACACATTAAACTATCATATACTCTTCTGCCTTTTAAGATGCTTTTTCATAGAACTGACCTTTACAAAGATTTTCTCTGGTTTCTGGCAAAGTGGAGGAAGGAAAAAATCATGAAGAGAGTGATCTTAATCCTTCACTTCTTGTGCAGGAGGAGATAATGAGGTCAGTTTTTCTATACCATGTTTGGAAAACACAGTTTTATGAAGCCACGGGGGATGTAAGAGGGTGGATCAGCTGAGGCTTGGATAATTCTCATTTCAGCACCTTCTGAAAGACTGGACCTGAGCGTAGGGAAGGAGTGGACTGCAGACCTGTTGCATCCAGCTACCCTGAATAGAAACAATCAAAGTCTGACTTGGTGAACAGGAAACTTGGGTGGAAGGACATTTTTCTGATCTCAAGTCTTCGAAGTAAAGTTTCTTCGGGAGAAGGATGCATTTTGTGTTATTAGATTGGTGAAACAAACAGGACGTCAGGAAAAGTTGCATTCATGTTGAATGAGCAAGGCTGGTCTGCTGCTCCCAGAAGAGTGAAAGCTGACGTTGAGATGGTGGGAGGGAGGTCAGGCCAGTCTCATGCGTGCGCAACCTTTGCAAGGCCCCACGCTCGGAAGGGCCCTCTGCTTACTTTAAAGTTCTGCTCCCACTGTCTTGGAAATCTTAATACTTTTTAAACATCGGTCCTTGCATTTTCATTTTGCACTTGGTTCTGCAAATTGTAAGGCAGGGCATCAGCCTTGGTTGGCATATCTCAAGCTGCGGGGGTCCTGCCCCTGCAGGGTTCGGGGGTCTCTGGTGGTGTGACAGAGACAGTGATTCAAACTGGAGGGATAGATATAAAGAGAAAGGAAGGGGGGAGAAAGAAAGAGACTGGACTGCTGCTCAAGTGACCAGAAGCCATTTATTGAACGTTATCCCAGGGCTTTTATCCCCAAACTCTGCAAAGTTATCATCACGGGAACTCCTGCTGCTATGGTTACACAAAAGGTAGCATGTGCCTTTCACATGACCAGGTCCAGGTGCACACAGGACACCCCCCCCACTCTCAAGCAGATGTATTTTTTAAACACGAGGAAGAACATGAAGTTCTTATCCAGTTTCTATGTACCCTTAATTGTTTATAGCTATATAACATCGTTCAATACTTACACCTGAAACCAACATAATGATATATTACCTGTTACTAGTCTATGCTAATTCAAACTGGTTTCTATGAAACAGTTGCTGCTATAGTTATACTCTCCTAGCACCAGCTAACCTAATTCAAACTTCACTGGCCCCCCCTGAATCAAAGTGAATTAACCATACTTCTATAACAAAATGGTTACTTAAATTTTCTTCATCTATATAAACTATTTTCTAAAACCTATATCTATAAATTTCTTAAAATTACATCAAGAGAACATGCAGACTAAGGCTCCTCAATGTGACTCAGAGTTAAACATAAATTGTTTAAAAGTAAAAACCATAAACCATGGAAAATGGGAACAATAGACTCCCAGGTTAGCTGTGTTCCTTCCAGTTTCAGAGTCCTCTGTTAGAGCCAGCGGGAGCCTTTCCTGGTTGCTTGTGCCAAGTGGAAAAGGGGGGAAGGGAATGGGGTCAACAGCTCCCGAATGCATCCTAGTGGTCTCGGGGTCAACAGCCCTTCCTGATCCCTAACGCTCAGTGGGCCTCCAAGGCCAGCTCCCAACACCAAGCACCGTTAGCTACTTAGCTACTTAAAAGACCTTTCCTCCTGTGAAATACAACCTTCCGCCAATTCAGGAAAACATGGAGACCATGGCCAAAAGCCTCTACTTTGGTCTCTTTCCATCACACGCTTTTCTGAGCTCCAGCATGAGCCACTTAGTGTTGCACGAGACAGAGAGGCCCTGGAGGACGAGAATCTTTAGGTACCGAGGACTAAGCCTTTT
This sequence comes from Cephalopachus bancanus, assembly GCA_027257055.1. NCBI lineage: Eukaryota > Metazoa > Chordata > Mammalia > Primates > Tarsiidae > Cephalopachus > Cephalopachus bancanus. The sequence continues at coordinate 3,175,047 of JAPVLO010000018.1, read as the reverse complement.
ACCTTTGTTCCGTCGCACTGCAGTGGATGTGTGACAACACTCTGATAAATCACAACATCCTCGGTGGAAAGTCACATTCCTTTTAAAGCTAAATGAGAGAAGAGGCAGTCAATAAGAATTATTGATCCCCATGACCTGTTCAGCAGTGTAGTAAGTGCTATCTCTACCTGTTTATACTGCTTCTTACTGTGGTCCTTTCCCCATGAATGTTTTATAGTTCCATAAAGATCCCCACCGGCAATGAGGCAGTGTACCATCTTGGTTGAGAGGATGAACTCTAAGATGGAAGACTTGAGGAAGATTCCTTGAGCCAGCACTTCCTAACTGTGTAACCTTGAGGAAACATTCTTTCTCAGTTCCTTAGATATAAAAGAGGAAAAATATTAGTATCTACTTTATATATTTATTGTGATAATTGAATGTCTTAATACATCAGTCCCATTAAAGATGTCTGTCAATTTTTATCTGCTCTTGAAATTATTTTTGTCATGGAAATTTCAGCCAAGAGCTTTAAGTGTTTTTGATGCCCAGATCCTAGGAAAATATTCCTGCCCATGAAAACATCAAGTTCTGATGATGGGAGTAAGTCAGAACCATCACAATTCTTAGCAATGGAGTACTATATTTAAAAACAATGCATTTTGAACTTTTTATTAGCTTCAGACCCAGAAATTGAAGAATTGTCATCCGACTATAATGTTAATTCACAGACCTCTGCAAGAGAAAGAAAGTGTCTCTCTCACCACTCTGTGGCCTATAATTGATTGTAATGACCAGTTTGCACAGGACTGTGTTGATAGGAGGGTCAAAGATTATAAAGAACTTCCCCCACTGCTCAGTAGTTAATGGGACACAGCTGCAAGAAGAATAAAACCATATAATTAAACTTTAGTCTCTTTCGTTCCTTTCTTTAAGCAACATAAGAATTTTCATGTCACCAAAGAACTCGACAAGGGGTCTTTTGGATCATAAAATTTCACTCATCTTGAACACTCTGACTGGCCTCTACCATCTTCTCATTGACTAAAATCTGACCTTCGCTAACAGTTCTTTCACCGAGAAAGGCTCTTTCAACACATTAATATTTAAAGGGACTGTGAGAAAGACAAAAAAAGAAAGGAAGAGCTGAGTATTCCCACAGATCTGCCTTTTCCTCTCTGTTCATCTTGCAAGTCGTTCCTGTTTTCCACGATTTTATGGTTTACAGAGTGAAGAGTCAAAGGACTATATATGTTAGGCAGTTCCCAAGTGTTGTCTTATTCTTAGTTTTCTTAGCTCATACAGTTCTTCTCAATCCTGAAAAGAATCTCTTCAAAATGTTACGTATATTCTCCTCACATTTGCTACTAATCAAAACATATATATGCAAACAATCAAATGATCTAATATCACCAGTGTGATTTTTCCAGCTACGTCTTATCCTCATAATCAAACATAAGATTATAAAACAAATCAGTTAACTCTAATCTATGTGATTCTCTGCAGAACTGGTTAGTTGAAAGCAAATATCTCTGTAATCAACTACAGTTTTTGTTGGATGTTAATTTTCTAGCCTCTTCTTCTGATTTTAAGAGTAAAAACACATTTACTGTGGTAAATTCAGAAGTTCTTTGTCCCTGACCTCACAAAAGAAAAGGATAAAAAGTAAAATATAATGTCTTCAGAGAATGTCACTTTATTGTTGGATATATTTTTTTACATATGCGTGTGCACACACACAAACACAAATAAATACATACACAGGCACACTCCAGGATTTATTGTGAGTTAATCCTGTGATTTTTATATGAAATTTATATGAGACTCCAGGATTTATAGTGAGTGTATGAAATACACATATTTCAAAATAATTGTGATTTTACTATATATTCTGCTTTGATAGTTATAGATTATACTGATTTTGATTTGATACATGAAAATGTATGGAAAACACATGGGCACACCCTGAATGTAACATAAAAATAAAATTTAAAAGAAAGCTAACACCTAATGTTTCTCTACACAAGCTATGTAAGCAGGAATAGAAACAATGTAAATTTTATTCTTAGAATAAAACATCATGAATTACTAAATCAGTCTCAGGAAAGCCTCATTCAGTGAAAATATCTTCACTTTACAGACACAGGGGTTTAAGGCAAGTTGACTCTTCTGGAGAGCAGGACAAAATTCTGGTAAAATAAAGTGGTCTTTTTTATAACCTCCAGTTAATACTTTAGTGTGTTCTCTTTTTTTTTTTTTTTTGCTTCACAACTTGGGCATATGCTCCATTTTTTAGAAACGCTTGATTTTGTCCTATCTGCTGTTTTCCAAAAGTCCCTGTGAGGTTATCTGTGGTTTCCTACTGACTTGCCTTTTCAGGACTGCGTATATTTACCTCTAACCTTCTTATATCAAAATTTACATGCTCTCATTCTTAGCCAGTTAACTGGTCCATAATTACACGCAATAAACATACATCTCTTAATTGAATTAACAAGGTGTTTGGTTAAATGCCACAAGGTTTGAGAGTTGAAGGAAACACAGTTCTCTTCTCAATGAATTATCTCTCATGTAAAATATGGCAAGGATAAGTATCATAAAAGAAGGAATGTGACCAGAGTAATAAGTGGGGAGAATTACATGCCAGAGATTATTCTGGTTTGATGCATGGTGGGGGGAGGAATTTTTCATCCAAGACTCAAATCTGCAAAGGCCAAAGAAGTCGCTACACCTCTCTCTGGACTTCGGGTTCTTTTTCTCTTGAATGGACTACTTTTAGAGCAGTTTTTGGTTCATAGAAAAATGGAACAGAAGATACAGAGACCTTCTATGTCCAGCCTGTCCACACACACCCACACATGTATACCCTTTCCTATTATCAACATTCTCCAGCAGAATTATATATATATATATATATATAATTACAATGGATAGATCTTAGATTCTTTTTTTTAAATAAAGGGATTAGGCTAAGAGACAATTGCTTTCCATCAGAATTAACTGATGCAAAATACAAAATGCATTCTATGGCAAATAGAAATATGAACAATGGACAGTCTCTTCATTGTCTGCGGGGACTCTAATGACCATGTGACTCCGTGCATCATCTTAACCACCCTTTCTTCTGTCTTATCACAGCCCCTAAAGCCTTATTCCCATGATTTCTGGAGTTTGCAGCCAGTCATCAACAAAATCCCTCACAGGCGCCTCTTCATCTCTGCAAGATCCTTTCACCTTTTTTCTCTTTTCGAAATCCTGACACCTCCCTGTGAACACTGCCTCTCTGGAGCCCTCTCCAAAAGGCGGCGTTTCCTTCTTCTAGCCTGCACCCTTTGACCTGGAGGCAGGTGAATCCCCTTCTGGATTTTTAAATTTCTTCCTCCCACCGACCTTCTGTTCTCTATAAGCCCTTTTATTACTTCCTCCCATCATCCTTCTGTCCTTCACAAACTCCCAGCTTTTAATCTCATCTTTTCAAAGCAGGCTGGCACAACTCTGCCCTGTTGTACGAAGCCTAAGTCCTGAGCCCTTCCTCAACGTTTTTTCCTCCTGGTCACTGTTACTCTCTTCTTTCACATCGCTGTCATAATCTTCGGGATTAATAGCCACAGAGGGACGATTCTAGTACACCATGCCCTCAACCTTGTTTCCTCCAACGGGCATTCTACCTCCACCTAGCTGGTATTCCTGGGTCACCCCTTCAATGTCAACATTTCCAGTCACGGCAAGCTCTTCATCATTTCAGTTTCTGCTTTCCACGCTTCCTCTACCACCTCCAAATTTTTTATCTATACTCTCTTATAATCCTACACAGCAGTCCTTCTTCACTGAGCCTTACCTGTTATTGTTCCAACATTATCCACCCCCCCTTACTCCGGTCCTTGATTTTTTTCTCCTTTACTCTCCCAACTTAAATTTTCATGATTCGTCATTGTAATAACACCCTTACGCGCTCTTGTTGCTTTATCCCTCTCTCATTTCTTTTGTACTTGCTTGGAAAAACCAACATGATACCGAACTAAAACTCTCTACTGTGTACCTCAACCCAGCAGCTAAGTCTAGATGAAAAAAGCGCACAGCTCAGTTCATGAACATTCACCTCAAGTGAGCCATCAGTACAACCAAGCACTGGACTACACTCGAGACACTTTTCCTTTCCTGTTACTGCATATGCCCTACTCATGCCTCCTATCTCAAATTTCCAGGGGCCCACATCGAAATATGTTGGCCCTTCTATTGAGAAAAGGGAGAGATTTTCTGTTTCACTATTACAAATTGCAAATTAAATGCTTGGGACCCAGTCATGCCCAAAGCTTCCCTTTTATTTACAAGCTCCCATCCCTTCTCTCCTCTTCAAGACATTGCTGCTTTCATTCTGTCCTCTCTCTTTTGTATCATTCATTTTTACTTCTATGGTGAACACCTCTAGTTTAGCATGCAAATATGCTATTTTTCCCATATTTAAAGAAAACAAGACCAACTCACCTCTTCTCATCCCAGATTTCTTCATACTTCACTTCTTTTACAACAAAACTACTAAAAAAAATTTTTAATCTATACTTTCCCTTTCTAGATGCAACCCTCTAGCTGTGTTTTCAATATACTAAAATCAGATTCCAGATCCCACCATTACATCAACGTTGTTTAATAATATTATCGATGTCTTCCAAATTGCTAAATATAGCAGTAATTAATAATTTCTTATCTTGTTGCTCTTTCGTCAGCTTTTGCTTTATCAATATTTTTTCTTCATGTACATGTCTATGATTGTGCTATTTATGTAGTCAGATCTCACAAATTTATAGCTGTAGCCTTGATTTCTATGCTGAATGACAGACTTTCGTGTTAACTTCCCATTGCATACCTTAATCTGGAGTGTCTAGTAGGCATCCCTAATGTAACATATTCAAAACCGAGCTCCAGATATCTCTCTTCATGTCTATTGTACTTACTGTCTTCTCATCTGAATGAACAGAAATGTCCTTCCAGTTGTTTAGATCAAATTTTAATCCTTCCCTCCTCTCTTTAGTCACAAATTATTTCCAGTATGACAGAAAACTTGTTGGGTGTAGTTCCAAAAATCTATACAGAATCTGACCAGTTCTTGATAGCTCTGCCGTCCACATCACTTAGATTGTGGACATGTTCTCCTAACATCTCTGCCGGCGGCCCTTTCCCTTGGAAGTCAACTGCCAGGACAGTGGCCAGAATGACCTTGCCATAATGTGGACAGGTGACACCCTCCTTTGGTTTAAACCTCTCTCAGGTTTTCTATCTCATTTGGAGCAACAGCAAACTCTTCACGTTGTCCTCCAAGGGCCTGCGTCATCTGGCCCCGTCGTCCCTTTGACCTCACGTCCTGACATCCTCCCTTGTGCTCACTCTGTCTCCAACTGCAAACACAGAAGGCTGGTTTTTGCCTCAGAGCCTTTCCAGTTTGCACTAACTCTGCCTGGAATGTTCTCCAAAATGAACATATGGCTCACCCCCTACCAAGCCTCTCATTTTTTCCTTAAATGCCATGTATTACAGGATTTTTCCTTTATTACTCTAATAAAAATGGCAGCCCTCTGCTGTCTTCTTCCTTTCCTGGCTTTATATTCCGTGGTAGGAATCAATGCCACATAACTTGTGAGAGTGGAAGTTAATTATGGGAGCAAACTTTATTAATACAAAAAGAAAATGTGTATTTTGGAATGCAAATTGTAATCCCACAACTATGCCTGACGAATCAGGAATTAGTAAATTTAGGAAGATGGTTCGACATGATAGGTAAAGAGATATAAACTGGAAGAGAGAAGTTAAACTCAGATTGAGGGAAGTTAAAATGATTTGTTTTCGTTTAGTAATCAGTAGTTCGCAATATATTTGGGGGGACAAAGATAAAAGAAAGAAGCCCTCACTACTTTAAGAATATGCACATGAATGTACCAAAAGCTACAAATGGCACGACAGGGATCCTTCCGGATGTGATTTACAGAAAATGTTGAGAAATGGCCTGATGGTGACTTTTGAGTTCTTTAATTAGCCAGTGAGAGGGAGAGTTTCCGAGACAGCCTTTCTAACATCTTTCAAGTCATACCTTACTTGAAGAAAATGACAGAAAAGTGGAATTCTGATGGGGACAGCATTGGGAAGCGAGGTATTTACCGCAGGGTCGAACAGCCCTGCACAATCACCTACAATGCAGCTTTATCGTTAATCCCAAATATACTCAGCTGGCCAGGCTCTACTCCCCCGAGAAATAGAAAGTCCAGCGAAATTATGCTAGCACAGTGCCGTGTTTACTGCCACCCATCCGCAATCTGATTTGTTCTGAAGATGACCCAATTTTTATGACCTCCCCATATAGCTCTTCCCATTTCTATCGAATGGCTCATTGTTGCCAACTTGCCTGTGTTATTCTGCTGAATCATAATCCTGGCTTCTGCAAAGGGCAAACCACTACTGGGTAGTTGATACACATACACCTATATTTTGCAAAGGCAAAATTGAGGTAATGAAGTAGGAAAGGAGGGGATTGAGACTTTTGTAGTCAGCATCCTGCCATGGCACTTAGACTTTGCATCCATCACACAGTCATGTAGCAGATCTTAACACACATCATCATGCAAGTAATTGCAGAATATTGCAATTGAAGGGGTTTTAGACATTGTTTTCTTCAGCATTTCATCTGAGGCTCAGATATGCAGAATGCCATTCAAGGCCAGTGATGATTTGGGTTCTTAAAAGACAGAACTGAAAAATAGTGGTTTATTTCCTCGAGACTCCAATTTTTCTGACCCTAACAGATTTGCCGCTGGGATACTAGAGCCTCTTTTAGAAAGACTTAACAATTTTTTGAGTATTAGAATACATAGTGGTGTGTAAATATGATAGACTATTCAGATTTAAGGGGAATGGTTTACTGTATTAGTCTGCTATTGAGATTACAAACCACCCCCAATCTTAGAGGTTTTCTACAACAAGCATTAACTTTTAAAAAAAATATTTTTGTGTCTGCGGGTTAATTGGGGCAGATATGCTTCAAGGCAAGACCCACCTGGGCCTGTTGGGAGACATTTTGGTCTAGTCTACGTGTCTCTTGATTCTCTTTGAACCAGAAGCTACCAGGTACATGTTCTTCTGGCATATGGCAGAAGCACAGAGAGTCAGTGAGAAATACACAGTCACTTAAGGCTTTGGTTCAGAAATAGTATAATGTAACCTCTACCCAAATTTCACTGACCAAAAAAAGTGGCAATGAAAAGTGGCATACACAAATGCTTTACAATAACCCAACCTTCCCTAGACTATTACTTAAAATGAACTATTCTTACTCACAAAGTCTGACAATTAAGCTCACGAACTCATCCCAGAAAAAGGGCTACATACCTTATTGCTGAGTATCACTGTGGTCACTTTCGAAGTACTCCCTTCCCTTGGGAAGCTATGCCCTGATGCCAGCACCTAGTCCACCTGTCAAAACAATTTTGGAACTCTTTTTCCGCAATGGCCATCAGAGTTGTTGTTATTACTTGTGATATCCCAAGTGTCCCCAAAATGTCTTTCTTTCAATATTTCCTTTATCTTCAGGTAAAGAAAAAAGTCACTGGGGGGGTCGGATCAGGTGAGTAGGGAAGGTGTTCCAATGCAGTTATTTGTTTACTGACTAAAAATTCCTTCACAGACAGCGCTGTGTGAACTGGTGCGTTGTCATGATGCAAGAGCTTCAGGACCATCTTTATACACACCTTTCTCATTCCAAGATTTTCAGTTAAGATTTTCCTGTTGGTTATTGATGTTTATTTGGTCTGCTATGCTTCTCACAGTCAGCTGACAATTGTCTCACAATTTGATGAATTTTTGCAATGCTGTCACCAGTCCTGTTTGTACGGGCCATCCTGGCCTCTCTTCATCAATGACACTTCATCTTCCCTCATAAAAACATTTAATCCATTTGTAAACTGCTGTTTGCTTCTTGGCATTATCCCCATGAACTTGGACTAACAGGTTTCTGACTTCACTTCCACTCTTGCCAAGTTTAACAAAAAATTTACTGTTTGTTTTTTGCTGTAATTCAAGCTCCAGCATTCTTGTGACAGCACATAGAAACATAACAACAATAATGAACACCTTTCAACAAGACACCACCACATGTAGACATGGACACAGCTGCAAGACACTGACATACCAAGGCTATGAAACCTTACCAAGTTTTTTGTACAGTTCTGCCAACGTATGTGCATGGTGGCAAGTTCAAGGACTTAATTTTCAGGCCTCCCATGTAACAACGATTGCATTTTCATTTTCCTATGGACTTAGAAACTTTTCTCTCTTTACTACAACTTCTTTTTTCAGGGAGGAATGATTATAACAAGTTTTATTTCTTTATTAACCATCTTCCAAAATATTTTTAAAATTTTATTTAGAGTTGTGAGGTACATGTGAGGATTTTCTACATAAGTAAATTGCAAGCAGGTAAGGTTTGGACTTCTGGAAAGTCCTCTTTTCCCCTAATAGTGGACCATAGTACCAAGTGTGTAGTTGTGTGCCTCTTATTCTTCCTCCAACCCTCCCTCCCTTAGCAGTGTACACTGTCTGTTGTTCCCACCTTTGTACTCATGTGGCCAGTGATCAGGGACTACTGACGAAGGAGAACATGTGCATTCAGTTTTTTGTTTCTGTGATGCCTCATGGGGTATGATGGTCTCCAGCTGCATCCATGTTGCTCTGAGGGTCATGATTTTGTTCTTCTTTATTGCTATGTGATATTCCATCATGTATATGTACCACGTTTTCTTTATCCAGTCCACTTTTGATGAACAGTTGAGTTGGTTCCATGCTTTTGCTATTGTGAATGATGCTGCAATTACCATAAATGTGCAGGTGTCTTTTGGTGGAGTGATTTACGTGGATACTGAGGCATTTCACTTTAGTTTTTGGTGGCTATTTCAAGTGAGATTGCATTTTTTATTTGGCTTCAGCCTGCTTGTTGTTGGTGTATAGACATGCAACTATCTTTTGTGCATTGATTTTGTAGCCCGAGATGATAACAAAGTCATTGATCAGTGCAAGAAGTTTCTTTTTTTTTTTTTTGACAGGTTGCCTAGGGTTTTCTAGGTATGGACTCACATCATCTGCAAAGAGAGATAATTTAACTTCCTCTTTTCCTACATGTGCACCTTGACTTCTTCCTCCTGCCTGATTGCTCTGATTAGGACGCCAGTATCGTGTTGAATAGGAGTGAGAGTGGGTAGCCTTGTGTTATTCCAGTCCTTAGGGAGAATGCTTCCAGAGTCTGCCCATTAAGTATGATGTTGAATGCAGGTTTGTCATCGATGGCTTTTTTATTATTTTGAAGATTGTTCCTTTGCTGCCTAGGTGTTTGAGAGTTTTTATCAAAGAGGGATGTTGGATTTTATCAAATGTTTTTTCTGCATCTAATGAGTAATCACGTGGTTCTTGGTTTTACACTTGTTAATGAGGTGAATTACATTAATTGGTTTATGTATGTTGAACCAGCTTTGCATTGCAGGAATAAAGCCCACCTGGTCATGATGGATGATCTTTAAAATGTACTGTTGGATACGATTTACTTGGGTCATGCTGAAGACGTTTGCATCTATTGTTCATCAGGGAAATTGGTCTGTGGTTTTCTTTCCTTGCTGAGTGTTTGCCTTGTGGGGTATCAGGATGATATTGGCTTCATGAATGAGCTAGGGAGAATTCCTTCCTTCTCAATTGACTGGTTTACTTTCAGTAGAATTGGTATCAGCTCTTCCTTGTATGTCTTGTAGAATTCAGCTTAGAAACCATGTGGCCCAAGGCTTTTTTTGGTCGAAAGATTTCTTACAAGTGAGTTAATTTCTTGGATTGTTATTCGTCTGTTTAGGATTTCAGTTTCTTTCTATTTCAATCTTGGGAGGTTAAGTCATTCAGAAGCATGCTGTTTAATTTCCATGTATTTTTGTGTTTTGGGGGTTCCTGTTGGTGACATTTATTTTTATTTTATCGTGGTCTGAGAAGACGCTTGGTATGACTTTGATCTTTTGAAAAATTTTCACAATCGATTTATGCCTGACAGTGTGGTTGACCTTCGGGTACAGTCCATGTGCTGAAGAGAAGAATATATTTTCTGTGCTTTGTTGGGTGAAGTAATCTGTAGATGTCTATGAAGTTCAGTTGGTCAAGTGCTGAGGTAAGGTTCTGGATTTCCTTGTTAGTTTTTGGCCTTGATACTCACTCTAAGACTGTTAACAGAGTATTAAAGTCTCCGGCTGCCGGGCTCGGTGGCTCAGTCTGTCATCCCGTGCCTTTGGGAGGCTGAGGTGAGTGAATTGCCTGAGCCCGAGGGTTCGAGACCTGCCTGGGCAACTTGGTGAGACCTCATCTCTACAATAAATCAAAAACTAGCCGGGCGTGGTAGCACCTGTAGTTCCAACTACTTGGAAGGCTGAGGCGGAAGGATCACTGGAGTCCAGCAGGTCGAGGCTGCGGTGGCTGGGAGCGGCCACTGCACTCCAGTCTGGGCGACAGAGTGAAACTCCAACTCAAAAAAAAATAAAAAAATAAAAATAAAGTCTCCAACTATAATTGTATGGCCATCTATGCCCTCTCTTGGTTTAATTAGCAATTGTTTTATAAATCTGGGTGGACCTATGTTGAGTGCATATATATATTCAAGATTGATATTTTTTGCTGGTGGATTAAGCCTTTTATCATTATGTAGTTACCGTCAGTGTCCTTTTAAATTTTTATCGGTTTAAAGTCTGTTTTGTCTGATATAAGAATAGCTACTCCTGCTCTTTTTTTGGTCCATTTGCCTAGAAGATCTTTCTCTAGCCCTGTACTTTGAACCCACTGGTGTCCTTTGCAGAGAGATGGATTTCTTTAAAGAAGCAGAAAGTTGTATTTTTTATCTATTCAATTTGCTACTTTATGCCCTTGAGTGGCACATTTAGTTCATCCATGTTTAAGCTAATTACTGATATGTGGGGTTTTAGTTCTGTTATATTGCTGTAAAGCAACTGCTTTGCATTTTAGGTTTTGTGGTTGATTTGTATGGTCTGTTAATTCTGTGCAAACTGTGCTTTTCAATGGGTGGAGCCATTTTTTCATTGCTATGCTTAGAACTTTCTTAAGTATCTCTTGAAGGGCTGGTCTGGAAGAGTTTATCACAACTTCTTAGCCCATTCACAGCTTTCACCCTTTTCCCTTTTATGAGGTTAAGTTAGTTTTATGTCAAAAATAAATGAATAAAAAAAAATTATAGCTGGAAAAGAAAAGATGTGGTTATATGGATTTATAACATACTTTTTATAAAATACATGCTCATTATATTCTCTATTAAAGTAATAGTAATTGGATATAAATTTTAGAAAATTTGAAAGTATCCCACTGAAAGAATATTTTATTTTTCCACTTAATGTATGTTTTGTTAAATATTTAACAAGAAATTTTTTTGTCTTTAGGTCCTCATTTCTTCCAATTTGATTACTTTATTTGTCATTTTTTCCCCTGAAAAAACTGTCCCCAACTTTGCCTACCCTCATGCCTCATCTGATTTTCTCAGAAAGTTAGTTACTAAATGCCATTGCCAATTCCCTTGTCTATATTTTGTCTTCACATTTTACCTTAGAATTCCTCCTCGCAGAGATGACACCTACATGGACAAATGATGAACCTGCAATAGTGAAGCCACTAATCATATGGTCATTATTCTGCCACTGCAGTCTCTCTTTTAAATTAGGGAAGCTTGTTGATTCCTAAAGGAACTCACGGATGACTCAAGTTTTTGTTTGTTTACTTCTTTGCTTGTTTGCATACATACAAAAGAAAGAAAGCCTTCTTCAGCTCTTAGGTATAGTTCACTAAGAAACATATCCTTGGATCTCAGGGATTATATTTGGAGACATTTTGCATGGCAGAAGAAGCTCTAAAGCATACGTGTTCCACTAAAACCCTGCAATGGACATTCTAATTCCACTTTTCTAGTGATGTTGAAATAGACAATAAATTATTATTAACTATAGTTACCCCATTTTGCCACTGAGCGCTAAATATCATTCCTAAGACAAAGAAATGATAGACTGGAGTGATGGTTCTTGCCTTATAGGCGCACTTTGGGAGGCTGAGGTTGGAGGACCACTTGCAGGAGTTCAAGACTAGCATGGACAACAAAGCGTATCTACAAAAACAAACAAACAAAAACAAACAAACTAAAAAACAAAAATAACCAGACATGGTGGTGCAGACCTAGAGTTCTAGCTACTTAGGAGACAAAGGCAGGAGGATCCTATGAGCGCAGGAATTCAAGGCTGCAGTGAGCTGTGATTACACCACTACACTCCAGCCTAGGTCACAGATGAAGAACCTGTCTCAAAAAAAAAGAAAGAAAGAAAGAAATGATAAATGCTTGAGGTGATGAATATCCCAGTTACCCTGATTTCATAATTACACATTGTGTGCTTGTATAAAAATTTCACATGTGCTCTCTCCATAATGTGTACTACTATTATGTATCTATAGAAATTAAAAAATTAAAAATCCTATAATAAACACATTCTATGTGAGCAGAAATATCTCATAATGTAGGGGAAAATGTTTCTATATTTTTATTTTTCACTTATGCATAATTGCCCAATGTCTTCCAAAATTGTTTTTGGTCAATTTGACCAAAATATGAAAAGATCCATATGGCATGGAACATATCATAAGTTGAGTTCCCCAGAAAGAGACTCTGAAATGAATATTAATGTGAAAATGATATACTAGAAGTTTTCCCAGGGGGGGAAAATAATAGGAAAGAAGGGTGTTGGAACTTAGACAACGATCAGGCAATATAAGGGTTTAGTCAAGCAGTCTATAATGTATACAGTTGTCTGTTCCATATGTGTTCCAAATACTTCTCAGTCTCTTTCCCAATGAGCATTAAAATGAAGACACATTTGTAGGTCAGTTTGAATACCAAGTTCCAGAGGCATGTTGAGCTATTATAGTAAAGACACATCTGAAACAGTAGTGTGAGTAAGTGATTAGAGAATGCTTTGGGGGAAAGTTAGTAGAGATTGCTGCCATATTTATTTGTCATCATATTGTCGTGGCCTTCCTCATGGACACTCAAGCTCTCCTTTAATGGATGTGCTCTATGCTTTGGAATTCCCTAGGTGGCTGTTGTCCTGGGTTTGCATTACAGTAACTCATTGTCCCTTTGCTTTAAGGTTTATTGCTACCACATAGCCTTCACTATTCTGAGATCCTATCATCCTTGTTATCACTAGGGAGCCCAGTTTCATAAGCATCTACCATTAGCCTTAATCTGTGGTGAACAGCTCACACTTTACAATGCCAGTGCCCCTACTATCAAAGTATTCCTTATGGCTTTAGTGAAGGTAGTGTCTTCTGAGCTCTATCAGAGGAAAAAGACAATTGGAGGAGAAGATTGAGATTACTGGGTGTTTCGTAACTGATTCTTCTAGAATACTCACCTCTCCTAAGCCATCCTTACACTCCTTCCATGACACTCTGATAGGGCACCTCTAGCACAATTGCTTCATTTAACATGAGCTTTTTGGAAGTTTTGAAGAGTCTAATAGCATATTATGACCAGATCAATAGTCTCAATAATAGGCTTGGTGGTCAGAGTAGCAGAACTACAAAACAGGCTAAATTCACAGCCAAAGCAAGTCTTCCATGCTAACGTCACAGCTTCTATAAGGAAGAAGTGGAACTCTGAGACTTGAAATAGAGTGAATCTAGGTAGACTCACTCAATAACATTGAACCCTCCTGATCAGCTACAATGGCTGGTTACAGGATAGCATTAATTTTATTCTGAGAATCATAAGGAAGACTCAATTGGGACAAATGCTTTGCAAGCTGATAACTTCTTTTCTCAAGATTGAACATCTCTCTCTCTCAGGTATTAGTCCAATAACTAGGTCAAGTTTCAGTAAATGTATTGGAAAAGATAAGCTTTGTTAAAGGAATGAAGAGATTATTGGTAGAAAGAGCTATAGAACCTAAATAATAAGTGACAGAAAGAATGGGAGAATGCCTGAGAATGGTTATTAAAAGTGTTTTATTTATTGAGGGGTAGGAAAATAAACAAGTGGGCTAGAATGGCTGTATCATCAAGCAATTTCCCCACTAAAGCTAACTTTGACTCAGTTTAAGAGAGGAGCTGCAGAAAAAGTATATATTTCATCTCTAAATTGTCTGCTCATACAGCTATAACCCTCAAGAATATGTTAAAATCTCAAGAATATGTAAATTTACAGAAAAAAATTTGGCTGTCTGTGAGCAAAGCTAGTGTTTTTAGCAGTCTGACAAAGAAATACTGATGTTGGCCTTTAAAATGAAAGCACCATGGTACAAAAAAATGTTCTAGGAATTCAAGGATCTATACAGAGAGCACCAACCCCAGTATCTACCACAAACACTTTTTATTATGCTTCATGGTCCATGTAGAAAATTACTCGTGCATTCAGATTGAGGTAAATTTCCATTACATGTTGCAAGGGGTAATCATAGGAATAACAAACAAGAAATAACACTATTGATTGCTTCCATAGATGGCAGTTTTATTCTATTGTTAATAGAACGTGTGTCTTTCCAGTTGTTTTGATGGGTTTGTATTAAGATTAAGCCCCTCGTGGTTTAGAAGCAAAAGTGTCAGTAGTGATTAGCACAAAGGGCTAGGTCTTGGTATGTAAACTGTGGCCTTAGGGGGAAAAAAGAATCTCTGTTGTTATTCTTCAATGAGAAGGCATAAATACAACGACGACCTTCTTTGATTGCACGCACTACCATTACCTAGTAAAATGTGAAGACAAAATACAGACAAGGGAATTGGCAATGGCATCCCTGGGGCCCACAAGCGCCATTACTTTATCTGGGCAGGATTTCAACAGTCCATGAGAAGGAACCTGGGGGTGCCTAGAAACAGCTTGACCGTCTCCAGCAGAGCCCTGAGCAAAGCCTGCGGGGCCAAGAACCCAGTGGATGCACCACTGTTTCCCCCTCATCACGGTCTCCTTCTCCTCTTACTTCTCCTTCACACACCCTCCCAAGCACCCTATTTCCTTTCAGCGGACCCAGCAAAAGAGATCCCAAAGGAAGGCAAAAGAACTCATATGCAAATAGGCTTGCTGAGGAAAATATTTATTATCTTATTAGAGACTTTTATGAAAAGATGATTATGCGGGATTTTTAACAGATAGTATCGTTTAGTTCAGAATTTCTCCCAATCTCCCCTCAAAATATCCTGCATATTAGAAGTGAGGTTGCCTGACACCATTTAGGTGAGTGGCTGGTAAGGATTTCAAATAAAGCAGAAATTTTAAGGCTTTTTGGAATTTTCAAGAACAAAATAGGGTTGCAGTTATTTCTATAAACTAAAAAAAAGTTGTAAAGATTGGGCATTATTGCATTGTTCCTGAACATACTCTTCATGTTTTATGAAGACTCTTGCTAGGATCCAAAGATTATTTTTTCAAAAAAGGGAGCATTTCCTTTCTTTCTTCCTTCCTTCTTTCTTTCTTTCCCTTTTACTTCTTATGAAACTTCAGATCCAGAGTACATAGGCCTTTTATTACTGTGCATAAGCATTTGCAGAATCTGTTTCTACTGAGTTAGATCTCCAATTTGTATAAAAGCTTGTCCTTGCCTTTGTCACCTGATGGTTTCTTTGTGGTTCAAAAGAAAAATGTAAACACCTACCATGACAACAATGATACTTGTCAACAAGTCACATTAAAGCTGTTACATTTTTTTTCATAAAGAATTATTTTCTCACCAAAAGAAAATAATAGTATATTTCCAGCTCTGATGAACAAATGAGTATGGGTCACACTTTATATTTACTGGAGTTCAGAAATATGAACAACTTGTAACTGGGCATGTAGTTTTCTCTGACAGCAGTAATTCTGGCTTCCTGGGAACTATTTCCTATCAGTTCATTACACTGCAAACTCAGAAAGAAAAGGGTTTTATGCTTCTGTCTATTAGTTTTGAAGATAAAGATCACCAGGGGAAAAGTTAAAAAATAAAACAAAACAAAACTAGGAAACTAGAAACAAACCAAAAAAAAAAAAAATCCTTACTGGTTGCTGCTACAACTTCAGCCACTGCCTTGAACTTAAATGTTCATTTTGTCAAAGTAAAGTAACCTCTAATATTTAATCAAGAGGTATTAAAAGAGTTAGATTGTGTATCATGCAATATTTACATTCAGACTTAATCAAGTTTTTGCATTTGGTAAAAAACCCTTTGTGGTCACTACCTTATTCTTATATCCTTGTATAGAAAATGGTTACATCCATAGATCAGAAAAGTTTGCGGAAGGCATGGGAATCAGTCACAAAAAAGATAAGGAAGAGGAGAAGCATGTGATGTGCTCCACAGCCCTCTCCCCAAAGCAATACTCTGCATCTGGATGGAGTAAAGCATCTGTCTCTACCACAAAACGAGTGAAAATATCCAGGCGAAAGCTCATCTTTGTTTTCCTTGCAGATTGCAGAATTTATCTCCAATAACACACACATTCATCGTCACCAAAGCTCAGTGGAATAATTATGAGTGTTTACTGAATAGACCATGCAAGGCCATATGCTGTTGGTGGAGAGAATGCGGAGAGCTACTGAAAACTGTCACGAATAATAAGACTGCAAAGTCAGACTCTTACAGTTTAGCAGCATTTGAAAATCATATATGCAAGGAGAGTGGCCGTTGGCCATGAAAAGAATCTCGGCTTCCCATGAGGTAGAAGGAGTTTGACAGGAAAGAGGAACTTCAAAATTTCTGTTACAAGATTTGTAAAAAGTCTTTTACGAAAGAAGTAGAGTGAAGTGTTTATCTACCATCTATCTATCTATCTCATTATGTCCCCCATAATCTGTAATGTCAAATAATTTAAAGAAAGCAGGAGTCCGAGGACATGTTGGAGAAAAGAAAAACTGTATTAATGTTAAGAATAGCTTGTAAGCCACTGCATGGTAATGAATTAAAACATAATAATCTTTTATATTTGCAATTAATTTGAAAGCTTACAAAGCACTTTTTATGACAGGTTCTTGTTTGGTTATTTCAGTAGCTCTTGTTAGATATTATTATCCCCATTTTATGGAAAATAAAATAATTCACACGGTTTCAAGAAGTTGTCCAAAGTTACAAATATATAGTGGCAAAAATGGACTGGAAATTGCATCTCTTGACTTTTCCCCAGTTTGGCAAATGCACAGTAACCGAGATAGAAAGGGAAGTGAAGAGTGTCTGAATCACAGGCTTATATGCGATGCAAATCAAAACTCTTTGAGGCATTGAACTCAAAGCTGATTGAAAACACTAGAACAGGCTAAAGAGAATACATACATTTCCAAGGTATGGTCTTGGGATTAGTGGCCCAAAGAAGCAGATACCAGGGAGAAGAACACAAACAGCTTGAAGCAACACCTCTGTCAGGAGGCTTATTTGCCCTGCTGACTCATTTAAAAATTACAATTATTAATCTCCTTTGATCTTTCTTAATTTTAAACCAGTTCCAATGTCTTTCAAAGTTTTCACTGAAATTACTTAAAAATAAATCACAGTCTAAGGAAACGCCCTTAGTTTTGGGGACATTTGTTTTCTTTTTTTTAATCACTATCTTTCCTACTGGACTGCATTCGTTATCTCTTGAATTATGCTTGATTATCTGTTATCTGTTCCTTCAGCCATGAGGCAAGCATCTAAAAGAGAGACATTTGTTTTTTTATTTCCTAATCATTGCTGTAACGTCTATCTTGAGGTATAGCTATATGAAGGAGGCATTTATTAAGTATGTTTTTGAATGTATTAATGAGTTATTGATGAAATTGAATTGAGATCTCCTCATCTCTTTCACTGGCTCTTTCTTCTCTTTCTCCAGCTTCTTTTCTATGAGGATTCTATAAGACTTTTTTTCTTTTGATCTTTTCTCTCAGGATTTTCCTCTTCATTTGCCCTCATTTTGCAAAGCCCATTTATGAATAATTCTAGTGCATTTTATTGGCAATTCCTTATTTCTTTCCCTAACTTCAATCTCTCTGATTATTCAATGCAGCCTGAAATCCATGTTCATGCTACGCCTAGCATACCATTTTAGTCAACTCATTCCATTGTTCAGGATGGTTATTTATTCCTGAATCTTATCAGATGGGTTATGATTAGGAGAAGAGAATATGCTATGTCCTATTATCCTGCTGACATATGTATTTTTAAGATACTGGTATACTTTTCTAATTGATCAGTATAGAGGTTATGCCATTTTTATCAGAAGCAGAGAGTTACCACTGGCTAGGTTTAGGATAAATAGTTCCTATTTTTCTCCACCCACAATTATTTAACAGCATATATATATCTTTGAGTGACATTATTCATGCAACATAAGTCTTATCTGAACGGCAAATATCAATTACTATTTGACAGTATGAAGTTTACAATATCATTAAGGGGTTCTTTTAGTTATTGAGTGAAAGTAAATGCCAGCCAGACCCAATTTGTGGGCTCTTCCCAGATTTACATAATCATATATCTGTATTCATCTTTCCTGCCATGTGGTATAAAAATAATAGAAAACACCAAACATTTTAACTCACCTGAATTTTATCGTATCACATCACCCAAGGGTAACAAACTCCTGAGATGTTAAAGCACAGGAAAGAAAATTAAATCAGGAAGAAAATAGAAAAGAAATAAAAGATCCAAAGCAAATATTTGAAAGGGCAATCCAAAATAATCATGTTTGTTTAGCCTCTGTAATCAAATAGCTATCTCAACCGCTTATTTCGCATTATTTCAAATGAAGGTGAAAAATTTGTTATTTTTCTTCTGACATATCAAAGTTACATCTTTTATCTAAACATATATTCCAGTGTATAAGATAACATTTACACTAAAATTTGGCAGATTATTTGACATGGAAAAAATTGTATTCATTTTTTTTTATTGAGTGCAAGTCTGCTCTTTATCCTTAGTCAACCAATTCTCTGCTTAATTATTTATGAATTTCATATTATTATTGGTTTATATTAATCTAGTTAGACTATAAATCATAACCTTAACAACAATCTTTAATTTTTGCTTTGTAAGTCTTAAATTTATTGGTGACCCATATACTCTCTCATTTGTTGTTAATTTTCCTTGAACCTTGCTTTATTCCAGCAATAAGTCATATTCATCTATAAGTACATGAATTAATTTTTAAAAGACCTATCCATCTCATTAAAAAATATATTTCCAGTAAAATTGTATTTTTCCATGTTTTGATCAATTGTGTACTATTAAAAATTGTATACTATTAATAATTGTATAGTAATTCAATACCAGGGAGCTTGGTTGGCATTTAGAACTTTATAGGAATTGAAAAATTGATTTCAATTTATAAATATAATTTAGTTGAAGAAAAGTATGTTAGGGTGAGCCACAAAAATGCTTATGCATAAAATATAGCATAATAGGATAAACCTCTGTATGAGAAATGCCACACAAACATGAGTTGATGAAGGAAGACATAGGCTTGACCAACAATAATCCAAGGGTTCCCACTCCTGTGAAGTGGCTTTTCTCACAAGGTAAAGCTAAGCCAAAAATGAGTTTCCAAGAAGGCCAGGGGCTTTTCCAACCCTTTAGAGGGATCTATATTCTCATTGGCTTCAGACTTTCGTGTGATGAGCAGTTGGTGTGCTAGATATTATCCAGAAAATGCTGGCATGCAAATATAGATTTGCAGATGTGCAAGTTATCCATGAGACTCTTCACTGATAATCTTGCTTTCACATTTTGCCTACAAGAATAAATAAAAATGGGAGAGATTGTTCATCCACTAAAACACAACCCCATGCTGTACATATATGGCAAAGCACCCAGTCCCCTCAGTGGGATAGTGGGAAGATAGGAGCCCATGCTCTCTCTTTGGCTGACATTTTAAGCTTCCCCAAAACAAAATCTACTGTTAACCCACACCATAGATTGTGGAATGCTTGCATAGAAAAGTGGGGCTACCCATGGAACTTTCTTGCCCAACATAGAAAACAATGCAACATTTGTGCATGGTAGCATGTAACATTACAGTACACTTTTACATGGGTAATGGTGGGTACTGACTTACTTAGATAATGTTGAACATATTTAAAAGAGGGAAATAAAAGTTTTATTCTGAAATTTTAATGTTAAACACACAAAAGAGCATGTATTTTGCCAGCATTTAAAATTGAGGCTGAAAATATTTAGTATCATAGGTTTATAATTTATTAAAATTATTTCAAGCCGGACTCGGTTGCTCAGCCTGTAATCCCGCGCCTTTGGGAGGCTGAGGTGAGTGGATTGCCTGAGCCCGTGGGTTCGAGACCCGCCTGGGCAACTTGGCGAGACCTCATCTCTACCATAAATCAAAAAATCAGCCGGGCGTGGTAGCGCGTGCCTGTAATTCCGGCTACTCGGAAGGCTGAGGCTGAAGGATCGCCGGAGCCCAGGAGGCGAGGCTGCGGTGGCCGGGAGCGGCCACTGCACTCCAGTCTGGGCGACAGAGTGAGACTCCAACTAAAAAAAAAAAAAAAAATTATTTCAGTATACATACAAACAAAAGTAAAATGTGGTGACCAACAACCCAGCTATTTACTTTTAATTAATTACACTAGGCAAGAGATAGAAATCTCAGAAGTTTATAAGCCTTGTAGAAAGCCAAAACCTTCAAGAATCACATGTTCAGTAAAAAGATGAATCAGAACAAAACAGGCACACACACAAAAAGACTGTAAGGTAACTTGTTCAATTTGATTTTGTTGCTGTGTAGAAATTCAGAATTCATACCCACAGACTACATATTCTTCATGTAGTTTTGAAACTGAAATCATGCTCCCAGTGCTTCTAAATCTCCAAGCTGAAGATATTGCTGACAGTGTTTCCAGGTGAGTAGTACATTAGACATCCGGCAGAAGCAAACTGAAATATTCTAGAGGAACATACCTTAAAATAAGACTCAAAGAATTTTCTCTCATAAATCTCCAAGGAACATGGGCTTTAAATATGAGGACATATGATGAAAGGACAGAAACTCCAGTGGAAGTGATTTTGTAAAAGTGAAAACTTTGGCATTATTAAAAACCAAATACAAAATAAATATGCTAAAATATAATTAAAATATAAAGTAGAATGCTAAAAAATATAATCCAGCGATAAGTGACTTAAATGCATATTTGAAAATTAACAAAATGTCACTACTGAATTGGAGTGATATATTTATTGAAATTAGAAACACAAAGGATGAGGGAAAATAAAGCTCAAGAATATTCATAGAAATACAACATCAAAAAAAATTAAAAACTACCGATAGCAGATGGAAAATAAGACATGAATACATGTATAACATTGCTATTAAGGTAACAAAAATTAAAACAGCATTGAGATATTAATATACACACCAGAATGGTTACAATTAAAAACGCTGACCACAACAACTGCAAACAAAAGGTTATGAAGTAACGAGAACCCTCATGCATTTCTAGTGGAAATATAAAATATAACTACTTGTGAAACAGCTTGGAATTTGTTTAAACTTTTCAGCCCATACCTACCACAATATCTATCCATTCCTCTCCTAGAATTTACTCAAGAAAAATAAAAGCACGCGTCTTCCCAAAGATTTAAAAATGAGTGTCCATAACAGATGTATTTGTAATAGTAAAACCTGGAAATTATTCAAATATTCATTAATCAGGGAATAGATAAATAAGTTGTGGTGTATTCACTCAATAGAATACTATTCAACAGTTTAAAGAAATAAATTATTGACATATATAGCAACATGGATAAACCTCAAAATAATTATATTGGGTAAAAGAAGTCAACAAAAAAAGACCACACAGGACAAGGAGGAATATATATGCATCCTTCAATGTATAAATACTTCAAGAAAATACAGATCAGTGGGGAAGAAGAATGTGAAAGGTTAGTAAGGATCCATTGCAAAGTGGTAAGATTCTTACCACTTTGCAATGGATCCTTACTAACCTTTCACATTGAGAGGTGATATGGTGGTGGTGGTGACCAGTGATTAGGCACATGTTAGAGTTTATCAAAGTGTGCAGTGTAAATATGTTCAATTTACTATGCATCACTTACAAAGTTAAAAATAAACTGAAAAACTAAGCTAAAGAAAACAAAAAAGAAAGTTTAAAAAACATTACAGAAACTAAATCACCTGCCTGGTATAATCTTTAATAATATTTGGTAATATCACTCTAGACTTCACTCAATGCATATAACTTGAAATAAATAAAATTTTAACTGCTCCATTAATTGAACAATTTTTGTGTGTGTACGATTCAGCTCTATCTGATAATATTTATCCCTTTTTAACCTTACAACAACCCCATGTAATGGCACTAATATTATCCATCAGAAGTATATCAATAAGGATACTGGAATGATATGGTCTGAATTTTTTTTTCCAAAACAATGTCATGATCCACAAAGAAGTGCTATTAAGAGGTGAAGTCTTTAGGCAATAATTAGGTCATGAGGGCTCTGCCTTCAAAATGGATCAGTGCACTTATAAAGGGGCTCATTCAGCTCTCCTGCCTGGCCTTTCTTGAAGCAGCCAGAAGGTGCTGTCTCTGACGCGGTGAGTGAGTTCCACCAGACACCAAGTCTACAGTGTCTTGATCTTGGACTTTACAGTCTCTAGAACTGTGAACAATACTTTTCAGTTGTTCATATACATTACCCAGTCTAAAATACTTTGTTATAGAAGCCAGAACAAGCTGAGACAGAACAATATAGGTTAATTAATTAGCCAAAGACTACACAATTTAAAAGTATATTAATCTGTGTCAGACATACTCCACAATTCTTACTAGCAAGCACTTTATAATACTCTGAAATAAAAATTTTCAAACTATGGTATTTGAGACAATAGCAGCACCTTTGCTGAGAAGCTCATTTTAAATCAAATTAAACAAATCAAGACACTACAGAGTCAGAAAAAATTAGAGTGGGGCCCACAATCTATATTTTAACCTACTGAAGTTCAGAAAACCTTATATTTATTATTTTAGGGAATATAATTATAAAGAGAAAGAGTGAGTAAATGGTATCTTAATGCTTAAGATTTTAAAATCTAATTAACATGAATTTAACGTACATGTATTTTATCTATAACACATATGTTAATTATATTTTGTGTGACTATGATTAAATGCAATTTATATGATTATGTTAGATGCATATAATAAAGTTGAACCTGAAGTAACTGCTGAATTTAACATAAATATTTCTTAATAAGTTACATTGTTTCCTAAAAATTATTTTACAGTTAATGAAATATACCAATAATACGTTATGATTTCATTTTGCTTATTTTTTACAGTTTGAATTTATGGTTTTAAAAACCGTTTTCTATCTTAATTCAGGGGTGCATGTGCAGTCTTGTTGCACAGAAATATTGCTTGATGGTAAGGCTTGGGCTTCCGCTGAGCCCATCACCAAGGTAGTGGACATGGTGCCCAGGGGGTAGCTTTCAGCCCTTGGCCCTTTTCTCCCTTCCCACTTTAGAAGTGCCCCAGTGTCTGTTGTTCCCATTCTTCTGCCCCTGTGCGTACACTCTTCAGCTCTTGCTTACTAGGGAGAACATACAGTATTCAGTTTTCTGTGATAATTCACTCATGAGGACGGTTTCTAGCTGCTGTAGAGGTCATGATTTGGTTTTTTTCTTACAGCTGCATAGTATTCCATGGTGTATCTGTACCACATTTTCTTCATCCATCCCTCCACTGATGGACACCTAAGTTGGTTACATGCTTTTTGCCACTGTGTGAACAGTGCTGCAATAAGCAGGTATGTGCAGGTATCTTTTTGGTGGAGTGATTTGTGCTCCTTTGGGTATATACCCAGTAGTGGGATGGCTGCATTGAGTGATGTCTATTTTTAGTTGTTTGAAAAATCTCCAGACTGCTTTCCTCAGGGGCTTAATTAGCTTACATTCCCACCAACGGTGTAGGAGCATTGTATCTGTGCCAGCATCTGTCGTTTTTTGACTTTTAAAATAAAAGTATTTCTGATGGATATAAAAGGGTATTGTGGCCATGATTTGCCTTTCCCCGATGATTAATGAGTTGATCGTTTTTATATGCTTTTTGGCTGCGTGTATGTTTTCCTTTGAGAAGTGTCTGTTTCTGTCATTTGCTCACTTTTTAATTTTTTTAATCTTTATTTTAGAGTGGTAGGGTATAACCAGGGATTTACCCCATAAGTAGATTGCAGGCAGGTGAAGCCTGGGCTTCTAGCTGGCCTTTTTCTCCCCTTAGCAGTGGACAGGTAGTCAGTATGCTGCCACACACCTCACTCCCTTCTTTCTCCCTCCCTGCTTAGTAGTGTCCAGAGTCTGCTGATCCCACGTTTTTATTCATGTGACCAGTGATCAGGGTCCACTCATGAGTGAGGCCATGCAGTGTTCAGTTCTTTGATCGTCACTTAGCACGATGGTCTCCATTTACATCCAAGTTGCTGCAAAGGCCATGATTTTGTTCTTTGTGCTTTGCCCACTTCTCAGGGGGGTAATTAGTTTTTTTCCTGTTGATTCACTTGAGTCCTTAGTAGTTTCCAGATATTAGACTTTTGTCAGATGCATAGTGAGCAAATATTTTCTCCCATTCTGTAGGTTGTCTGATATCTTGACTGATGGTTTATTTTGCTGTGCAGAAACTTTTGAGTTTGATTAGATACCACTTGTCAATGTTGTCTTTTGCTGCTTTTACTTTTGAGGGGGTGGTCACGAATTCATCACCTGAGCCAATGTCCAGAAGAGTGTTTCCCCCGCTTTCTTCTAGAATTTGTATAGTTTAAGTTCTTACATTTAAGTCATTACTCTATCTTGAGCTAATTCTTGTAGCTGGTGGAGGAGTTCCACCTTCATTCTTCTGCATATGTTTAGCCAATTTTCCCAACAACATTTGGTAAATAGGTGTCATTTCGCCAGTTTGTTTTTGTCAACCTTGTCTAAGATGGGATGGTTGTATATCAGTGGTTTCTTTTCTGGATTCTCAGTTCTGTCCCGTTGGCCTATATCTCTGGTGTTTGTACCAGTACCATGTTGTTTTGGTTTCTGTTGCCTTGTAGTAAAGTTTGAAATCTGATAATGTGATGCCGCCAGCTTTGTTCTTTTTGCTTAGGATTGCTTTGACTAGTCTGACTCTTTTTTGCATCCATACGAATTTAAGAATTGTTTTTTCTGGATCTGTGGAAAATGATAATGGTACTTTGATAAGGATTGCTTTGTATCTGTAGGTTGCCCTAGGTATCTTAGTAATATCGATTCTTCTGATCCACGAGCATGGAATGCTTTTCCATTTAAAACTCTATAATCTTAATATTCTAACATGTCTATTTTCTCTTACTGTAAAAAATGATCAATGCAGCACAGTTAAATTTCTTTTTTTTTCCTTCTCTTGGTTTGTGTTAGCTATTATTAAATGGCTATTATATGTAATGTATTATTTTTTATGCCTAATTCCCACAGTTATTTAGTCTTAGTTCTGTAGTACATGATTTTGTTGCTCATCTAATATCCTTATATGACAGTGTCTTCTTCTTTTTTTTTTGAGTTGAAGTCTCACTCTGATGCCCAGGCTGGAGTGCAATGGCACACTCACAGTCACCACAGTGGCAACCCTCTGGGTTCCAGCGATTCTTCCGCCTCAGCCTTCCAAGTATCTGGAACCACAAGCATGCGCCACAACTCCCGGCTAATTTTTATATTTATTGTAGAGACGAGGTCTCATCAAGTCGCTCGGGCTGGTCTCGAACACTCAGGCTCACACAATCCACTCACCTCAGCCTCTCAAAGTGCTAGCATTACAGGCTGAGCCACGGAGTCTGGCCTGATAGTGTATTTCTTAACTTCTTAACTGTATATTTATTTTTTATGATCCTCTTTTTATCTAATAGTTTTAAAAAATAACCTCCTGGTGCTCTATTTTTAGTTATAAAATTACTGAGGATGACATTTTCTTCTCTTCGTATTTCAGATAAAACTTATCAAGTTACATTTTCTTTACATCATCACTTTAAGCATAAAGTACTACTGTAGCAAGACATAATAAGTCAACTTACCAAATTTTCTTCTTATGTGCATGGTTTGTTTTTTTCTACAACATAAGTCTTTGTTTGTACTGTAAACACAGCTTTATTGCTGTAAGTTTGGCAGAGTGTTAGAATTCATCTGGTTAACAGACAACCTACAGAATGGGAAAAAATATTTGCAAACTATGCATTCAACGAAGAGTTAATATCCAGAATCTACAAATGACTCAAACAAATTGAAAGGAAAAAGCCTAATAACCCCATTAAGAAACAAACAAAGGACATTAACAGACACATTTCAAAGGAATCCATACAAGCAGCCAACAAACATGAAAACATGTTCAACATCACTAATCATCAGAGAAATGCAAATTGAAACCACCACGAGATGTCATCTCACACCAGTCAGAATGGCTTTTATTAAAAAGTAAAAAAAAAAACAAATAGTAGATGTTGGTGAGGTTTCAAAGAAAAAGGATTACTCATACACTGTTGGTGGGAATATAAGTTAGTTCAACCGCTGTGGGAAGCAGTTTGAAGATTTCTCAAAGAACTAAAAATAGGTTTACCATTGGACCCAGCAATCTAGTCTGGGTGTATATTCAAAGGAACACAAATCACTCTACAAAAGGACACTGGCACTCACCTGTCTGTCACAGCACTATCCACCAAAGCACAAACACAGAACCAACCTCAGAGGCTACGAATGGTGGGTTAGGGAACGAAAATATGGTACATATCGACCACGGAACACTATGCAGTCCCAAAAAGGAGCAATATCATTTTCTTTGCAGCAACATCGGTGCCGCTAGAGACCATGATCCTAAGTGAATGACCACAGAGACAGAAGCATGAATGCCATGAGTTCTCCTTTATCAGTGTGAGTTCAACACTGAATACACATGGGCACGAGGATGGGGACAAAGACACTAGGGACTCCTAAATGGGGGACGGAACAAGGATGGTCAGGGTTGAAAAGCCACCCACTGGGTGCCAAGCTCACCACCTAGGTGACAGGCTCAACAGAATGCAAACCTCAGCATCCAGCAGTATACCCACGCAATGAAACTGTGCATGGACCCCTTGCATCTAAAAGAAGTTGAAAATCAATAAACACTTCATTTATATCAATGTTTATGGAATGACATATACACATATTTTCAACAAAAGTTTCCGAAACAAAAACATTTTGAAAAATGCATTGCCGGTCTGCCTCTGTCCACTCGACCTCTTTTGCTGTTCTGGAAGTGAAATTGGTTTGAAGTTCTTGTTATTCAAGTGTGTTTTTTTTAATAAGTAGTGTCAGCTTCACCTAGAAACTCGCTAAAAGTGCAGAATATCAGGCCCAACCTCAGACTTGCGGAATCAGAATTTCCATCTTAACAGGATCCCCAGTCACACTCATGGCCGCCACAGCCTCGACCTGCTGGGCTCGGGCCATCCTTCTGCCTCAGCCTTCCAAGTAGCTGGAACGACAGACTTGTGCCACCACACCCGGCTACCCCAGTTGATCTTTATGCACGTCAAAGTTTGAGAAGAATTAAAGTAAACACAATCTTAATTGATCCCTTCATTGCATGGGAGAATCTAGATGCAGACAGAGGCAAATCTTACAAGTTTTGTTTTGTTTTGTTTTGTTTTTTGAATCAGAGTCTGACTCTTGTCGCCCAGGCTGGAGTGCAGTGGCACACTCATAGCCACCAGGACTGCTAGACTCGGGCGATGCTTCCGCCTCAGCCTTCCAAGTAGCTGGAACTACAGGCATGTGCCACCATGCCCAGCTAATTTTTTAATTTATTGTAGAGATGAAGTCTCGCCAAATTGCCTGGGCTGGTCTCGAACCCATGTGCTCAGATGATTCTCTCACCTTGGCCTCTCAAAGTGCTGGGATTATAGGTGTGTGCCACCTGTCTGACTACAAGGTCTTTCTAATGATAACAATCACAGGACTGCTCTTGTTAATTCCATGGTGCCCATACCAAGGAAATTGAAATATCAATGATTTGATTTGTGAATTTTCCCTTAAGTACATGCATTTATTAATGGATTTTTATTCTAAATCAATTTGACTGCTTAATAAAATGTGGGCTTCTGACATGTTAAATGTTACTATCTTAACTTACCACGTTCAACATTTTACTCTTTTTATGAAGAAGCATAAAAATAAAGGGAAATTAAAAATTTGCAGATATTCAAAGTACATTTATCTTTTGATAGAATGTTGATGTTGTTACATATACCTACAATGGAGGTGTTTCGGTATTACTTCAAGAATTTGCAGTTTCCAAACAAAATAAAAAATCTCCATGGGGCTCCGGCAGAGACAAACGCTGATCGGTATCCATCATTTCTCCCCTGTCCCCCCAAAACTTTCCACTCTTGTGTATCGTGCAATGGAGAAAGCATACTTCTGAAATATGAGTAGTTTATGTTGACCTGTGAGAGTGCACTATATGCTTTTGGAGAAATTCTTTGGAATAATATTTTTCCTGTATGTTAGTAAAAATTGCATTCATGAGTTCCATCAAATTCTAAGTTTTATAGGAAAATTGGCAAACAGGCAGCAATTGCATTAGTGACTAACCTGGTTATTTTTATTAATAGAGTTAAAAATAAAAATTTTGCTGAAAAAAATAAAGAGTTCACTGTAAGCAAAGTAGAGATTGGAACCCTATAAAGTATTCCTCTTATAATTTCTTCTTTTTCTGAAAAGTCAAAGATATAGGGACCCATTTTAACAATACAAAAATAATTTAATGAGAGAAAAATACGTTCATACATATTCTTTTTAATACTTAAGTAAAATTTACCTTATAGAGTTGAATACAAATTGTGAAAATTTAATCTTGTTTAGAAATTTCTTCTAAAAATTTAAAATGTTTAAATAGTAAATAAATGACATGTTTTACACATGCAAGGGGCCAAGCATGATAGCTGGGAGTTGCTTAATTTTTTATCTTATGTCAGTGGAGAAAAAACCATTAAAAACTTAAAAGTCTGGAAGCGCGAGCATCAACTGGTGCACACAATGTAAAATGTTCAGTTAAGCTTAATGGCATATTGATTTTGTGAAGGAGTTTGTGGTGATCTGAATTTAGCAGAACATACTTTTAAGTGTTTACTTTTCCACAATGACGGCTTTAAACTAATTAAACTTATTCCAGAACTTTTGATATAATTATCCTCCCAAATCGCATCCCTCACTCCGATTAAGAAATTTTTCCATTTTGTTTCTCCAAAATTTGTTCATATGAAAGTCATTGAACTCTTAAATGTCCTCACATGCATTTCCCAGACTAGATAGTTACAGATTGGCTTTAGTGAAAAATAGCCACGTTTAAGTATTCTGTGTTTAAGGTAATTATGTCCTGAAAAGATATGCAATTTCTCCTTTCAAAGTGGCGGGTAACAACAGGAAGCCTGGCATATGTCAATCAGGCAATAACAACTGTTAAACTTTGGGAAAGAAAATGAGGCAAAAAAAAAATACTTATTGAAATAAATTTTTAAATATGTAAATTCTTTTTTATTATAAAGATGTGAGGTACAATTCAGGGTTAGGTATACAAACGTTGGTTATGCAGGTACCCTTGTTGATGAGGTGTGTCCCTCCTTCAGCAGTTTCCCTCAACTGCCAATCCCACCCCACCACCCCTGACAGTCTCCCCCTACTGCCAATCCCTTTCTTATAGTATTATGATAATTGTTCAAGGTCCGCTGATGAGTGAGAACATATGGTGCTCTGTTCTTTGTTTCTGGGATAGATCGCGGAGTGCGATCGACTCCAAATCCATCCAAGTTGCTGCGAAGTCCATATGTTTGTCCTTCTTTTCCATAATATTCCATTGTGTATATGCACCACATTTTTTTTTATCCAGTCCAGCTTCAGTGGGCAACATGGTTGGTTCCATGTTTTTGCTGCTGTGAATAAAGCTGCAACAAACATACGTGTTCAGGTATATTTTTGTAGAACGACTTGAGTTCCTCCGGATATATTCCCAATAGGGGAATTGCTGGGTTATGGAAGGTCAATTTTGGTTCTTTCAGAAATCCCCACACTGTTTTCCAAAGAGGCTGCACCTGTTTGCATTCCACCAGCAGTGTAGAAGTGTTCTTTTTTCTCCACATCCTTGCCAGCATCTGTTGTTGTTTGTTTTATAAATGATGGCTATTCTTACTGGGGTTGGGTGGTATCTCAATGTGGTTTTGATTTGCCTTTCTCTGATGATGAGAGAGGCTGAGTGCTTTTTCATGTATCTGGTGGCTGCCCATGTATCTTCTTTTGTAAATTCTTTAGAAATAATTTAAGCGTATTACCTACAGTGTTTTCTGTAGTTGACTTAAAAACAAGTCAACTAAAAACATAACGACAACATCTTCATTCCTTCCTTCTCAAAAACATTCTAGGATGTTGTTAACCATTGACAGAAATAATTTTTAAACTTGAATATCATGCAATGGAGCAAACTATGTATGTGAGTGGTATTGGGATTCAACTAAATAGCATTTCTTTGGACAGAGGGTAAGTATTTGGAACCAGAATCAGGTGGCGGTTTAGGCTGCCTCATTGAATAAGTGTGTGCTGTTTAAGCACCTTCGCAAGGTAATTTATTTTTTTAAGAATGTTTCGTATTGTAGAAACATAGAAATATCTACAGTCTTTCAAATCAGGCACTGCTCACTTATTGACAGTAAGCCAACTTTAAAGACCTTTTCCTCTGTCATTAATTACTTTGAGGATGCTGGAAGGCCACTAAAATCATCACATTTAAATCCCCCAGTAAACTTCCTAATTACCTCTGCTCTCTCAATGGTTGCTCTTTTAAAGCATATTGTAGTCACTTCACTTTTACAGTACTGTCATAAAGTAATGTGTTCACATCTAAAATGAGGTCATGAGGGGGCAGATTTATT
Organism: Cephalopachus bancanus; assembly: GCA_027257055.1. Classification (NCBI taxonomy): domain Eukaryota; kingdom Metazoa; phylum Chordata; class Mammalia; order Primates; family Tarsiidae; genus Cephalopachus; species Cephalopachus bancanus. The sequence continues at coordinate 3,144,079 of JAPVLO010000018.1, read as the reverse complement.
ATGTTTCAGTTAAGCCAGGGATTTTGTTTTAAAGTTACTGGAACCTACCTTGTAATTTCTACATTGCTTTATACAGAATTCCAGAAAATACCACTCCGGGGAACTATCTTGTTGTATTTTTAAGTTAAAAGAATACAAGCAGCAGGTTGACTATCAGATGAAAGACTTCCAGTGGCCATGGCATTTTGGGCTTCCACTGTAATTCAGTTGTGCAATTGTGCCATGGGCTCCCGATCTTTGGAATAATAAGAGAGCTGATATATGGCTCCATATAATATGGCAGGCTATCATTTGTCTCGATAAATGGCTGGTAATTATGACTGACAAACAGATGAGAAGAAAGCCAGAAACAGAAATATCTAATAAACAAGAAGTATTGCTAATGGGCATAATTGTGTAGCTTTCAGAATGCCCGTGACCCAAGAATTGGAAGAACAGACTGAGGAGATTGGTGAGCCCAGAGTTTATCATAAAAGCTGTCATTTTATTATTGCTTCTGGAGGCACAAGCCAATTTTTTCAATGACAATATCTCTGTGTAATATGAAATGTTGTATAATAAAAATAATAAATTGCTCTGTTGTCTTTGTATCATCAAGTCACTTAGCAAGAAATAAAACCAGAGAAGCCTAAGTAAAGAAGAGAAGCCACATTGTTCTAAAGGTTAGCATAGTCCCCTTCATTCTCTTTTAAAATTGCTTATATAATAACAAAGTTGATTTGTATTATGGATTTAAACTTCCTTTACAGAAGAGATTAAAACTATGCAGAAGATGCTTGTCTGAGTATGTGCAATGCCTTTCTTAATGTACAGACATTTTATGTACTGATTAAATTAGCATTTTCCCACCATTGCCTATGGAGTTTTTTCTATCTGTAGATGATTTTTTTAAAAAACCCAGTATTTTCATTAATTCCTCCTCAAAAACATTCTAAATGTTGTTAACCATTTCCAGAAATAATTTTGAAACTTAAATATCCTGCATTTCAAATTTCACAACAGAATATTAAATCATAAACACATGTCATGCACATGTCATGTATGTGGGCTAGAAAAGACTAAAAACTGATTTTCAATGATTGTTGGTCATACAAATGAGCATAACAAATATAACGTCTTTGCGTCACTTGTAATAGGTCCTAAATAATTTAAGTGATCTAATGCCTATCTTCCCATGAGACTATCAGTTCATGAGTGAAAAACAGTATATTTTTGTTCATAATGTACCAAACACATAGCATTGTATGTAAATCTGTTGCTAATATATCCTCCATTAAATTTATTAACTTAATGAACGAAGGAATCATGCCTATTTGTTGAAGCCTCATTATAAGCCGGTTGACCACTGAGTTCTCCTTGGTTCTCAGAGCGTGCATTCATTCTGTGGCCACAACATTGTGATATGTTTGTTGATCTGGAATGTGCAGAAATTATACTGGGTAGGATAATTGGGATAATTGCTAAAAATCCACAAGGTATATTCCTACCGTTTCGTGTACTTTCATAATGAAAGAGCATATGGCCCCCCATGGAAAAGAAAATACAGGCAATCGGTAGAAAGAGCCAAAAACTTCCGGGCACAGCAACCTGGGTCGTTTGCCCAGATTGCACTTCATCCTTGGATTATGAGTCACCAAGATACATGTAAAATAATTTGCTCTCAGGAAAGCTAAGGTAGAAGTTTCCTGAGGGCTTTTATAACCTCTGCTTGGGGTAACATGTTAAAACAGGTACAAAGCACCATTCAGTAAATTTTCAATAAATCGTGTAAACAAGGTGGTGGAGGGCGACTTTCAAAGACATTCCGATTTTAAATATATTGTTATAAATCACGAGCTGTTATAGCTCATCCTTGTCTGAGTCAAGGGTCAGGACCATGGCTCTAGGAAGCCATGGAAATCAGCAGAGATCTATCACAGCCCAGCTCGCCTATTCCAGGCACATACAGCATCTGAAGAATAGCATCCCCTGCCGCATGATGTCATCTCCAAGTGGACGTTTCACCAGCACTTTCCAAAGTCTGCTCCATTTCTCGAACTGTCTAGCAGCTTCTGGCTCATGTAGTGTTCATTAGGGTCATTTGCTTCTTTAGCCATAGGCACACTTTTCACCTCATTTGCTGGAAAACCAATGTTTGCTCCCGTGGTCCAAGATGGTTTGATATTCTGTAAATTCCAAAACATTCTTGAGATCATTCTCAGATAAATTTGACTTGAAGTTTTGCTTCTTTCTTTTTTTAAGTCGACAATTGCAGCAGCCCTTGCCTCTGCCTCGAGGGTCCTAAGAGAGATGAAGACAGACACAGACACAAAGACATAAAGAAAAGCTGGACCCAGGTGGGACACGTTCCTCCGATGGAGGAGAAGTGGCCCCGAACGAATTCAGCATGTTTATTTTATAATCAAGCACAAAGGAATTTGGAAGAGGTTCAAGGTTTATGAGGGAGCTATAAGGGAATTTTGCTGCTGCCTAAATGGCAAGCTGTTCCGTGGTTATCCGGCTAAGGTTTTACCCACACTACGTGCCCCTGGACGTATGGGCATCGGAGACGCCATTTCGTGGAGCAGACTGCATGCGTTGCCTTTGGCCGGGATGCTGAGCCGCCAAGCGAGACTTGCCTTTGCTTGGGGCCTGTCCTCAAGGCCTGCTACGGTGACAGTGCCTGTCCGCTCCCCACGTCACATCTGCTCCCGACATGCAGTCACCTATTCAGAGAATCTTTTGGTTTTTCCTGCTGGCCATTCGTCTCACAACGTGTGGATCTTATTCACACGAGTCCAGCAGAAAAACTGTATTTCCCTTATCTGTCAGATTTGTTAGATCTCAAGTCAATGTTTCTTATTGAGGGATGTTTTCAGATTCACTTATGAGAAAAGTGTAATGTGCCAATCTGGGATCTACTTTTTTCGATGGATGTAATCTAAACAGGTGCTGTTTCATTGACGAAGTGTTGAGAGGGACGATACTGTGCATTTTTGTTTGATGTGTTTCACGTGAAACATGGTCTGTGCCTGGACTGTCTCTGTAGCCCACATCACATGTCTCTCTACCTCAATCCTGTCGCTCTAGCTGTCGATATCCTGGAACCACCAATTTTGCTACTATTCTATGGCTTTTGCACATGCTGTTGTTTCCAGTTGGAACGTTCTTCCTCCAGTGGTTTCTCTCAATTGATCAGTCATTTAATCAGGCTTCTGCTGGAGTGACCGCCTCTGACAACTCTGTCTGAAGTGGCGTATTGCTATAATTCTTCAGCCCCTTACCCTGCTTCTTTTTTCATTGATATTATGTTTGAGGAGGGTCCCAGGACCAGCTATTCATCGAGCGGTTTGCTAAAAAGATCTACAGATGAGAAGCAATTGTTCTCAGAGTTACAGTTATTACATCTAAAAAGGTTAGAGAGCAGGACTGACTGTGGAAAATGAATCAGGTGGTCAGGACGATCAGGTGCAGGCATCACCTCAGGGGAGTACCCACCCTCAGGATGGCACAAGACACGCCAATTCCTCTAGCCACAAACTACAACACCACGTATGATGTGTTTCTGCCCAGGAAGCCCAGCTTGTGGCTCAGAGTTCAGAGCTTACATAGAAGGCTGCTGCCATAGTGGTGCCGATCATAATTTCAAAAGACACAACCTGAATGCCATGTTCCAGAATGTTGAGGCCTCAAAGATCAAATTCTCAAAACTCTGAAGCTCCCCACAATCACCATCCCAAAATATTAAAATCCCAAATGTTGAAATCTTGAAAGTCAAAGTCTGGGAAAGGAATTAATGCATTTGGAGTTGCAGTCAAGACAGTTGTCTCATCTTCGGGGAAGCTATTACCTTGTTGCTATCTTTATTTTCATTTGGCAGAAAATCCGGATGTTTGGATTGGCCATGTTATAGAGAAATGACAAAAAATTCAGTTCAAAAACATCTCAGTTGTTTGCATGGACATTTCTTTCAACTGATGAAATTCCTGGAGCTTTTAATAAATTAAACTGGCATTTGTTTGAAGAAGCCAGCAAAGTTATTGGTAGGTGCAAAAATGAGTATGTGCACAGCAGGATAAGGAAACACACAACAATGTTGCTGCTTTATCACCAGTATTGTTTCTGCCAGATCTGTGTCCGTACACAGGTGCGTGGGGAATGGATTCCCCCATACCCCAAACCACACAGTAGCATGGCACAGAAAATGGGAACATTTAACAGGGAATGTTCACATAGGTGCATACTGGATTAAAATAATTTCAAAAGGAGCAGTGTCACCTAGCAAATAAATGCGAAAGTGTTTTCACGGGAATGCCATGTTCCAGAGGAAAAAGGCAGCTATTTGTCACAATTCAAGACTTCAGAATAAAGTTAATGATCATGGAAGTCAGCCAGCTCTTATGGACTATATCCATGCAACTGCCCATAATCTGTCTCTGTGATACACCTTTTTAAATGTCAAATTTTCTTTTTAGTGTTTTTCTTTTTGGAAATTAAAAAAATTTTTTTTGCACTTTTCTATGCTGTGCATATCATCTTCACATCATTTTCAGTACGGGAGGTATCAATTGTGTAAAGACTTTAGAGAGTTCTCATTTTTCAGTGCGTTCTTTTGTAACTTGACGTGAATGCGTTTTTAGAACACTGACTTTGTGTGTAAGCATTGTGTGTGTATGTAAAAACAGTAAGGCTTCCGCAGTGAATGAAGAGAAGGCCTTTTCGGTACATCTGCACTTGTGACAAACAACACTTCTTGAGATCTTGGCTCTGGGCGAATACTTGTGTGGTGGTGTCCCTTTGCAGTTTTGATCAATCTCGCAAAAAACTTAGGTTATTCCTTATGGGATTTCAGACGACTGGAGTTATAAAGCTGGGTGCATGCAGTGACTCACCATAGTGTTATGCATCTATGCATTTTGCTTTTGACCTGTTTCTTGATGAAGACAGTTCATCTGTTTATAGCTGTTATAACCACGTGACTGTTATTGGAACACCTCAGTGTTTGTGCTTACAAAAATATGAGTGCTGTTGTTGCCTATTTTATTATGTAAAGTGGCCTGTGAAGTTCTGGCATGCTTTTAGGGCTTTTAAAAATGTAAAATGTGCCATTAAAATTTTTTTAAATTATTTCTTTTTAAATTTTTTTATTTTATTTTAAGGATGTGAGGTACAATTCAGGGTTAGGTACACAAATGTTCATTATGCAGGTACCCTTATTGATGAGGTGTGCCCCTCCTCTCCTGGTGGTTTCCCACTAATGCCAATCTCTTCCCCCTCCCCTGGCAGTTTCCCACTACTGTCAATCCCGTTCTAGTATTATGATAATTGTTCAAGGTCTGCTCATGGGTGAGAATATGTGGGACTCAGTTGTTTCTGTGATAGATCACTTAGTATTATAGACTCCATCCAAGTTGCTGCAAAATTCATGATGGTGTCCTTGTTTATGGCTGCATAATATTCCGTGGTGTATATGTACCAGATTTTTTTTATCCAGTCCTTTCTTGATGGGCAGCACGGTTGGTTCCATGTTTTTGCTATTGTGAATATTGCTGCCATAAACATGCATGTGCGGTGTCTTTTTCATAGAGTGATTTGAGTTCCTCTGGGTATATTCCCAGTAGGAGGATTATGGGTTGTATGGGAAATCGATTTTTAGATCTTTGAGGAATCGCCAAACTGTTTTTCACAGGGGTTGTACTAGTTTGCACTCCCACCAATGGTGTAGAAGTGTGCCTTTTCCCCCGCATCCCCCTCCCAAATTACACTTTTGAGATCTTGACCTTTTGGAATTGTGATTTCAAGATTTTAGACATTGAGAATTTGGCTTTTTTTTAGAATTTTAATGTACAGGGTTATGATATTCAAGATGGTGTCTTTCAGGGTGATGGCCCAAATCCCTCATGTAGGCAAAATACTGCTTATGACTACTGAAACTCCAGACCCAGAAGGAAGGCAGATGTCCCCCACACAGAATATTGCTTTCACAAACTAGCTAGAGAACTCGATTCAGTATGTTTCAGTGCCACAGACATAGATAACAGCCTTATCAGTAACCTAGGGGACTTTTCAAAGGTGGATTGCCAGGGCCAGACACACAGCGAGCCCTTCTAAAGATAGAAAGGAGGTGAGCCACATCTGGTCGGCTGCATTAAGTCTTTCCTACAAACCTTACCATCTTTTGACCTAGTGCGCGTGCATTGGTTTATGGGTTTCATTCTACCCTTCCCGTCAGACTGTAAACTCCATGAGGACAGGGACTCTGTTGCTTTGGTTTGTTGTCCTCTCTCTTAGGCTTAGTGCAGTGGGTGGTATATGAATCATTTCTCAGCATTTGTTAAATGCAGAAGGGAGTGAACACTCACTGACCTCTGCTTGTTAGGGCTGTGGTTTGTAACTGTGAACGACAGAAAAGGGAACAGGCCCGCCAGGATAAGAATATGCTGGGACTGCTGTTCTACAGGTATTGAGAATGAGATACGGGTACTTGCTTCTCATTCTGTTCCAAAAAAGAGGGGAAAATTGTAATGCCAGACAGTAACTTAAAAAGAGGGGATAACAGTAATGAAACGCTGGGAAAGGTGATTATAAGAAGAAAGAGAGCAGCTGTTCACCACAGTGTTTGAAATGAGGAAACAGGCTTTAATTGAGAGCTGAATTCATACATGACATAAGAAAGACAGACACGCCAGGCAGTTAAAGGTTTTGAAATCTTTATAGGTATCATCACAAAAAGAAAAAAAAATCACTTTTTATCCTGAGTTCTTCAGCTCTGATTTTACCACATTACTGAGCAGATTAACAGTTTTTTCAAGGTCTCTTCAAATCATAGGACTATTGCTAAAACATTTTCATCTCAAACTTCAATCGTAGCTGCACATGTGATAAATATTATTCAGGAATGTATGCGGTATTGCAAAGCATAAAATGCATGTTTTCTCATAGTTGGAGATAAAAAATAATTTATAAATTATGCACAGATATTCTTTTGCTGTTCCAAACTTTAATACTAATTTAACTTTTCTAAAATTTCAGTGTCTTTGCTGGATCTTGAGTTTGTGGATATGAGCTCTAAATGAAGGAACACTGCCTGGTGTAAAATAAAACTGGAATAAATAAAAATTATATACATCTCCAAACATTTACAAGTTTAAAAAATTAAAAATGCTAAATTGCCAGTGATGAAGGAAAAATAACCTTTGTAATTATTATGGTTGAAAAATATGATACACAATATCATCTGGATAATTTGCATGTGCTCAACGACCATGTAATTTATATTGCTATATGATACGTTTACAGAAAAAATCTCAGTGAAATTTTGCCAACAACGGTGTGAAATAATCCATGTTTAAATAAAATAACAACAAAGAGGCAGTTCTAAAAACATCTTAAGAGTGTGGAGATTTTATTATCTACCTGCATGGATTCTTCTGAAAGTTATTAAAAACAAAACAACAACTCTGTAAACCTTTAACAAATGCATGCATTAGAGGTGATAAAAAGCCAAAATCCTTGAGCTGTTTGAAGACATCTCTAATCTCTAAACACAATGAAGCAGAAAAGATAAACTTTCAGCCTTCCTTGGAAAGAATAAGTAATCAATGATGAGCAGTAATTCACATAAAACACCTTAGTAAGAGAGTAAACAATGCAAGTCTCCTGTAAGCCTTAAAAATGCCCTTCTCTGGACTCTTCATCCATTATACTCCTCTTGTACTCCCTGTAGTTAAAAACACAGTGTAAACTCTTCTTTAGAAAGCAGTCCAGAGTCTAGGAATACACAAGGAGAATAAATAAAGGTTTCTCAAATTAACAAAATAAAAACTTCCCTTTCTGCGGTCCGAAGTGTATATTTTATAAAGACAGTGGGGATTTGAGTATTTTATTGTTACAGGCTGGTTCTTAAATATTAATCTGGTTGAAAGTGCTGATTTTGAAACACACAGAAAGGTCGATTCATGGTTTTGCTGCCCTGCTCCTAAAACCTTGTGTGCCACAAGGATCAGGACTGGTTGGTCTGGGGATAAAACGTGGTCAAGAGAAATAATTAGACTTATTATACAAAATCATCACTATCATTTACATACACCTGAAACAGAAGATATTGTTCTAGGAAAGAAGTTGTTTTGCAAGGTGACATAAAAATCCAAATATACTTGATTGTGATCACTAAAAACCTTGCCAGACTTCTCATGAGAATAAAGGATAATTAAAGTCTGCATACCTAAAATCCCTCTCTAGTTTCAGCTTGGGGAGTTATTTTCTATTATGTACTATTATTCTAGACTCTAAACTTTAGATATCGTTCACCCCAGAGATAACTCTTTCATTGGTGGGCAGAGGATTATGCGACCTAGTAAAATAGTTTCAGATGATGGTTTTACCATAAATTTGCATTATTAGTATGGAAATTTGATTCTATTTTCTGGAATGATCTCATTGAAAATATTGGGTATTTACCATATTTCAAATAGCTACATAGTAAATATTTTATTTGATATGACTAAAATAAATTATATGAAGAACACACCAAAGTCATTTCCTTAAAAATTTAATGTGTTCATCTAGTTTATGAAATTATTTTTCCTGATGAATGTTTGACCTCAGAGCTCACCTATTAAACATCTCTGGCGCAGCCTCCAGTTGTCAACTGCCTGTAGCTACGTTTTCTTCCTTTATTCAAACTAAGACTGATTTTAAGAGAGAAACACGTTTCTCCTTCCCGCAGTCCTTGCACACATTTCTGTTTAAACCAGCGACTACCGTGCTCAGCAGACTTAAAGCAAATGAGCAAAGTAGTCTGGAAAGGCTGTCTCTTTGTAGTTGCATAAAGCAGATTCGATGATCTCAGTAACTTGTCTGCTCTTCTGCTTCCTATTGCTATCTACCAGTATGTGGTTTCCATGATTTCCTCCCTGAAATTGTGGGTATTCTGGGAAAAGCAGGGTAGGTCTGTAGATATTCTAGTGTTGCTCAATTAATTGACCTGGTACTTTTCATGAGGACAATTGGCAGGTGCATGCTGAAGGTTTGGCGGAAGTAGTGGTGACCGGGAGGGCCAGCAACCCCAGGCAACAGGACCAGACCTCCTCTTTTCTTCCTTCCCTTTGCCCCCTAAGAGGTGCGGTGGGTGAGCCCCTCATGTGCCTGACTGCAGCTATAGGAAACACTGGGAGTCCAGGCGTAGACTACCCAAAATGGCATAAAGTTTGGTTATTTGCATAAATGTAATTAAATGAAAGGGCTGTGATTACACTTGATCTTCTTCCCAAGAGTGCTACCCTTGTGACATGGCAAGGCTGATAAAGTCACTGTGGCATGAAATTGCACTGCACTCTTAATTCCGCCAATGGATGTGTTGTCTAGTCTCAATACCATTTTGCTTTGAATTTCAGCTTCATCTAAATCGTAGGTTAAAGAGAACATTCAAACGCAGTTTTATGATATTTCTAAGTTTCCAACAAGGTTAATGAAGTTCAACACTTCAGCTGAATCCCAAAATGAAAGGAAAAAGGATGATTATTGTAGCTTCATTTTGAAACTACTGCATAGAGCAAGGCTTAATCATTATAATATTGATGTCGTGTGAATATACACATGGTAATTATGCAAAATTCCTTCTTTCTTTTTCTAAAAAAAAAAAAATGCAATACACTTTTATTTAGTGCCTGCCATCCAGGGGCAAAGCAGTCTCAAATGTAAAATGCCTTCCAGAGTAAGATGCATGTTCTTAAAAAATTATTCAGAATCACAAATAATTGTCCTTGCTACTTGTATTCAAATCAACTTCTAATGGGATCTCTGGGGATATATACTTTTTGTAAATTTTAGATGAAAGTAAATTTGCACTTAATGCAACTATAATTTTAAAAATAATTAGAAAGTACATATGCAAATAGCCAGTGTTTTACAAAAAGAGTTGGAAATAAGTTAGAGTAGGCTACACCCAAGTTTCATCAACTCTTTATGGACAACTTTATAAACAGTAGGATTCAGAAAAGTATTCATTAAAACTATCGATCGCATTAAAAAACCCTTATGTTGGATTTATATGGTGCATATCTCAAGAGCAAAGAGATTGCAAAGGGGATAAAGCATTTCACATGCTTAAGTTACCAGCTAAGTGAGGGTTTTAAATGTCACAATTTTGTTAGTACGACACTAGTAGATGCCTTCTTTCTACCATGGATTCTGTACTTGCTCATCTAGAGATTAACAGGATACCAGAACTTAGGCTATAATTCCCTAACAATGAATATAAATTGAATTGAAATTACAGTGATAAAGTTTTTCACAAGTTCTGCCAAATATGATGGCAAAATAAATGCATAGCCTATTTCATTCTCACTGGTTTGAGATAGCAGAATGAGTCAGGATGCCAAAAGGCCTGTATAATTATCACCTGCTTCTTAGAAACTATTCTTAACTTTAAGTGCCTTCTAAATTTTAACTATGTGATTTTTCAGATAAAACATTGGTAGATCCATTTTATTCATGTGACCTGGTAGACGCAGGCTTCTTTTCACTGCAACGTATTACTATTTTATTTCCTGAAAAACAGTTCTAATGTGTTCTATATTATTTGTAAGTGGTATGATTATATTGTTTGAGATTAGCTTACAAAGAAGATGGCACAGGAGAAGTGGGTGGTAGGTGGATGGAATATAAAAACCTACAGGTTGATGCTTGTGGGACACGAGGAAGTTCTTCATTCTAATCTGTTGACTTTTGTAGATGCTTAAAGCCCCCCCACAATAAACATCATTAAAAACAGTCCTCTTCCCTTATGGTTGAAAATTCATTGTTTACAAGCTAGATCCAGACAACCAAGCTTTGGTCCATCCAGTGCTTAAAAGCTGGGAAAGTCTCCATAATAATCTGAGTTTCCAGATTTTCCTGAAAATTCAGAAGACGTGGCAATATTGAAACAGAAGTACCTTAAAACAAACACTTCGATAGTGCAGAGTAGTAGCTGCTTCCTGTAAGACATAACGTGTGTTTCTTGCACCTCTGAGTATCCTCATGCACTATGTCTTGCTGACTCCATTTATTGGCTTTACCTCTCTGGTTTTGGTAGCTACTCAAAATGCTTAAGTTAGGGAAAGATTTTAACTTTCTTACTGAAAGATGCTGCAACTAAGAGCCATCCAGTTATTTATTATAATGAAAAGGGTTTCTACTTGGAAGGCTGAGGCAGAAGTATGCCTGATCCCAGCCGGTTGAGGCTGCGGTGGCCATAAGCTTGCCTCTGCACTTCAGCCTGGGCGACCAGAGTAAGACTCTGACTCAAAAAAAAAAAAAAAAGAAAAGAAAAGAAAAGAAAAAAAAAGAATATGATTTCAATGTTGCCATCTTCTGATTTTTCAAGAAAATCCAAAAACTCAGATTATATAGAATTTACCAGTTTACAGATAGTGTTTAGATCAAATATTGCTCACAAAACTGACCAATAAATCGGAATATTTTCTGACATTGTTATAGATGTTTCTAAACCAATTTGATTATCTTGTCTCATGAAAGAACTATAAATATCATAAAGAAATTTTAGTCCTGAAATACTAGAGAAAAAAACTTTCCTCTTTACCATTTAAGATTTACACTTAGGGTTTGTGAGCTTTTTATATGTTATTCACTCATTCAAAATGTGTGAAAATTGGTGTCTTATTCCTGAGTTCAAGTGTTAATCTTGCTTTGCTCCGGTCAAAAACCTAATCAGCTACACCAATCACAGTGACACAGTTACATATAGAGGTAACATGCACACATCTTATTGCATTTTAAAGTATATTTTCTATTTTAAGAAAAACTGTAAATCAAGCATATAAAAGTGAAAGGAGAAGAAAGAAATACACCAGTGTTGTAGTGAACAGAAGTCAAATAAGAAAAATGAGTTATGGATGCCATTATATATCATTCAGGTTTAAAACAATTTTTTGTAACATGAATATTCAATTTACAAAGCCTTGCTACAAATCAGCCACCATCAGTGAGAGATTTATTTTGCTGGCCTGTGTGTGATTATAACTCATTGCTTTATGGGAAGGAAATCATAGACTAAATTGCTAAATTCACTAAATATTTACATATTACTATGTAGAAAAAGACCAACTGATTGAAAACTGATAACCACCCAATACCTAATTCTTCCACATAGAAATATTTTAGTAATCTCTTATTAAAACGAGATATTCGGATACAGTTATAAGAGTTAACGTGTGCCCATTAAAAAATTTGGTATAGTTTGAAGCAAAATATCAATGGGGGGAGTGATATAAAAATAATGTTTTGTAAAATTTGGTGGTAGATAAATTTAACCCTATTCAGGCTGAGAGCCTCCTACCACCAAGAAAGCATGTACTATGAGGGAATTTTAACGCGAAAACCTATTCCCATGCCTATGAGTCACACATTTGGATTGTGTCTAACGGTGTATTTTAAGTCTTGCCCCTGGTCTTTCACATTCAGGGAAACTCATTAATAATATTGTGATTAGGAGAAAGCCAAAAAGCTATAGGGCAGATTTCTTTGTATTCATTCAAATAAACAAATGAAATGCCAACCGTGAAGACTTCTCCTAGATTACATATGACAAATGGTATTTGTATGGAAATATGTAACCCTCTGTGAATATTATTATAACCCCAAACAGATTTTTTTTTGCAAATACCATTCTTTTCTTTTCTAAACCATCAAAAATATTAAAAATGGACTGAGACTGAAATATAAATGATGGTTTTAGTTTTACTTGAATTAGAACCTTAATGTAAACATGTTATGACTACCCTTTGCCTCTGCTAAAAAATAGGAACTGAGAAGAGACAACTGGAAATGTAATTTCCAAGATCAAATTAACAAAATACGAAATATGGCTTTGCAATGCAGCAAAGATTATAAACAGGTCATCTGCTCTTTTGAGTGATAAGGTCAACATTTCTTTAACAGGAGGTATACAGGTCTGTTAGGTACATCTTGTAAAAGCAATTGGGAAACAGGCTTTCAGTATAATGTAAGATTTGTTTGTTTGTTTTTTCTACTTTGGAACAGTTAGAAAACTCAGTGAAATAAAAGGTAACTAGGAGCTAGAGTTGACTACTTTGTTTCCTTTCTGCTGTATAGTTTTAAGACATATTTCTTTCTCCTCTCCTTAGAAGTAGAAATAGGCAGTGGGCCGGGCTCAGTGGCTCAGCCTGTCATCCCGCGCCTTTGGGAGGCTGAGGTGAGTGGATTGCCTGAGCCCGCGGGTTTGAGACACGCCTGGGCGGCGAGACCTTATCTCTACAATAAATCAAAAAAAAAAAAAAAAAATCAGCCGGACGTGGTAGCACGTGCCTGTAATTCTGGCTACTCGGAAGGCTGAGGCGGAAGGATCGCCGGAGCCCAGCAGGTCGAGGCTGTGGTGGCCAGGAGCGGCCACTGCGCTCCAGTCTGGGTGACAGAGTGAGACTCCAACTTGGAAAAAAAAAAAAAAATGAAATAGGCAGTGGAGAATGCCATAGAAATTTCCAAATAGATAGAAAGAATGACTGGGAGAAGTGGACAGCTTGGGGAACCAAAGGGGCAGACAGAGAACAGATACCAGAGAAATAGAAAGCAGGAGAGCATTAAACACATTCTACTGCTAGCTTGGATCACATAGGTTGAAGGTGAAGTGCAAAAGGCATTGGCTCGGTCAGAGATTCAAAGCTGGATTTTCTCCCTCCAAATTCCGTCTTCCTAATTTATTCAAGCCAACCCTCACAATTTGCAGATGGTACTTTTATCATCAGTATCGTTAAGTAACAAGCTGCTAGTTGAATCTTCTTAACAAAGTGTATGAGTTTTACCAAAAGAGAGGGGGCCATAGTGTTTCCCTGCCTCAGCCAACTGCAGGCACCTCTAAGACATCTTTAGTGGGTATCAGACGCAGGGGATATATTCATGGTTGCCAACTTAACTGGAATCATAGCAAGTTGAATTCTTCTGGCTTTTCCCTCCACACTCAGAAAAGAGCAGCAGACAACCAAAGCAGGCCAAAGAGAAGGATCGTGTTACACGGTTTACTGTCCTCATTCGTATTCTCTTGCTTCATTTTATGTATAAGTGTGCCCCAAATAATGTTGATGCAATTGTCTAGTCCCGTCTCTCATGGAAGACATTGTTCTGAAGGGATGCTGCTTTTCCGAGTGCAGGGCCAATAATAACAATTGTCAGTAACTTTTCTGGACACTTACAAGCACTGGACACCAGCTGCCACTTAGCACAGTAAACGTGGACCAAGACGGTCACTGTGACACTATCTGGGACTGTGGTTATTGGGATCATTTCATTGTCCCACAGTCCGATTACATCTGTTCTTCTGGTTCATTAATCAGAAACCCTCTAATGACTCTAAACAATGTTCTCTACCTTTGGCCCCTGCAATTCCCACTTTGCTAGCCCACGCAGTGGCTCTCCACAGATTTTTAAGCCCTGTGCATTTGAACCCCCAAAATCCAGCTCTTAAACAAATCCTTCCATTTACCATATCATTTCTTCAAATTAAGAAATCATTTAAAACTAAAGTGTGGGCCCCATAACAGCCATGCAGCTCCCTATCCTTAGAATCAACCCCTTACACGTCCCAGACAGGAGAAGACTGAGAGTTCAGCGTAATTTTGAAAATTCAAGATTTTTTAAAAATGCAAATGTATTTCTTAGGAGGGGATATTCGACCAGAGAGTAGAGAAAATGCCTAGAATACAACTTGTCTACAGATGAGGTACAAAGCAACTTTTGTTTCACACTTCTTTGCTTCACCATTTTTAACCTTGCTTCCATTTCCTAGACATTTCGGTTTGGGTATCCGGTTGGGTGAGGCCGCCATTATTAAGACAGAATGACCGTGACTTCCTGCTCCCCTGTGAGGTCACTTCCGGATTGTAAATTACGTAAAAAGCAAGGCCAGTGGCTTCCTCGTGCTTGCGTCTCTATCATCTAGCACCGTGCTGGGCTCATAGCAAACATTGTAGGAGTTAACTTGATGGTTTTAGAAACAAATGAATTAATAAATGGCAAGGAAATAAATGGCATTTTCAGGTGTTTCAAAGTCTGATGACTGAGATTCCAAACACTGAGTCATTTGTCAAGACAGGATGAAGAATGATTATCCAAGTACTGGTATTTTAGTAATTTGTTTTTAAGATAAGTATAATATTTTGTGTGTTTTTTTTTTTTTGAGTTGGAGTCTCACTCTGTCACCCAGACTAGAGTGTAGTGGCCGCTTCCGGCTACCGCAGCCTCAACCTCCTGGGCTCCGACGATCCTTCCGCCTCCGCCTTCCAAGTAGCCGGAATTACAGGCATGCGCTACCACGCCCGGCTGATTTATTTTGATTTATTGTAGAGATGAGGTCTCGCCGCCCAGGCGGGTCTCGAACCCGCGGGCTCAGGCAATCCACTCACCTCAGCCTCCCAAAGGCGCAGGATTACAGGCTGAGTCACCGAGCCCAGCTAATATTTTGTGTTTTATATCAAACATGTCTTCTTCATAAAATCACTCTTAATCCCATGCACTCTGATATGCTCCTTAGATAAAGAAAGAATGGGAGTTTAGCTGGTGAAGAAAGCCCAGGAGTGTGTCACACAGGTCATCGTCCATGCTGGGCACCTCACTGAAAACACTGAGAATCTCTCTGCACAGGGGAGGGGATTTTAGTGTGAAACATCCATACACCCCTACCACTCTGACAAGTGACAGAACGGTGACTCAGAGAGGCAGCTGACAGCAGGAGAGGAGAGGAAAGAAGAGAGAGAAGGAAGTCCCCAGTTGTGGGTACTAGAAACATTCCTGAGTCTCACATTTAAATATCATTAGCTAAAAATTTTCCTTTCCATCCTCTAAGGCTAAACAGAGCAGGTGGTGATGCCATTATGCAGAATAAAAAATGCTTCTGTTAATGAGCCACATTTTACTTGCCTATTTTGGGAGTAAATTTCAAAGCAGTAATAATACATTTAGCTCATTTACCTCCAGAATTCTCTTGCTTCAGCTTAGTTATCTTTTGTTGTATGTTGAATCGTGCCACCCCTCCCCCCGCCACCAACAGAAATTGCTGAAATCCCTCTCCTAGTATCTCAGAGTGTGAATAATTTGGAAATGGAATCTTTACAGAAGTAATTGAGTTAAAATGAGACCATTAGGGTGAGCCCTAATCCAATACGATTAGTGTCCTTATAAAGACACACAGGGGAACATGATGTCACCGGATACAGGGAGAAGCCAGTCACGTGACTGCAGTGACAAACATCCAAGCCAAGGATTCCAGCGAGCATCAGATGATAGAAGAGGTAAGGAAGAATTCTCAGAGCATGGCCCTGACAGCACCTTGATTTCAGAATTCTAACTTTTCAGTCCAGGAAACATCCAGTTTTGGGCACCTTGTCAAGGCAGCCCTAAGAAACGAACATATTTCTTTGAGTCTTACCTTAGACACTACTTGATCTCGTGAATCTCCCCTGATAACATTTCCCCCAAATAATGGGCTTATGTTGTCCTCTGGGTCATCACATTTCTATGTGGTGCATGGTAGGTATTCAATAAATATTAATTGAATGAGTCAGTTAATTCATAAAAGTGAACAATTGGTTAATGCTTGGAAAAACTGGAAATCCTTGTAAAAAATATATGTGTGTTAGGGTTTATCCCTATCAATCATTTTCAAGAAGTCAAGAACTATGTGCACATGAAATAGCATGTGCATATTCATTAAATTAAACTACCATTTTAATTGTTACTTCTTATCATCAATAATTTAGCTACACAGAGAAATAATTATATTGTTATCATTTGGCATCAGACTTAATATTAGGTGAATAAAAATTTGGGAGAGAGAAGTCTACAGGGTTCACCTCAACACATTTCAGAAAAATAAATCAGAAAATGTGGCAAAGAAGTCGTCTGAAAATCAAAAATGAATACATTATTGATGTTCTAGAATAACATATCAACGGGAATTTCTGTAAGTCTTTGAGTATGAAGACTTAAAGAATCGGGTTTCTACATCATAATCAAATAGTATTTTGACTTGTAACCATGAACAAATAAAAAATAGTCATCCTAGAAAACGGTATCAGTCCTTGCATTTAGTGAAGACTGTCCCCATTCCAGCTCCCTCCCGTCCCCAGGGATTGAGGAGCAAAGAGTTTAGGAGATTTACTCGACAAGTCAATGAGGGTTCAAGGCGAGTGCATGAGTCCTTTGGGGGGAAAAATGCTTTTTATTTCCAAGTTATTTCCTCTCTAAGAGGGCAATGTCCTACATTCACACGATTAGTAAGCAGCAGTCTTATATCTTCCACCCTCTACTACATGAAGCAAACCAGTTATCTCATTTAGAAGAAATTAGGAAACTGTTTTTGTGAGAGCCACTGTTACTTCTCAGTAGGTCTCGGCTACGCCCACTTCCCTCATCTGGCTGCCACCCTCGTCTCAGATGTCACGCTTTTCCATCTCCCTCCCTGAACTGAACTTTCCCTTACACTGCTGCTCCCATTTTGCCCCCAGCCCATGGACCTTGGACCCCAGTCCCACGAAGTTTTCACACAGAAGCCAGAGTTCTTTCTAGAACTCAAATCTGATCATGTAGACATCTGTCTTAAAATCATCCCATGACCTTTGCCATAGGCTCAAAATCCTCAACCTGACTTCGAAGCCTAAGTGAGTCCCACCTCTACCCTTGTAAGTACTCTACTGACCCATTTTACAGGGGTGTCTGGAATTTCTTTTTTTCTTTTTGTGATGTGTTTTTTGTAGAGTCGCAGGGTACGCGTGAAGATGTACTACATAAGTAGACTGCATGTGGGCTAAGTTTTGGTTTCTAGCTGGCTCTCACTCCCCCTGGAAGAGGACCCCTTTGGGGTTGTTATATGTCCCTTCCCCACATCCCTCCCTCCCTCCCCGAGCAGTGACCAGTGGCTGCAGATCCCACCCTTGTGTTGAGGTGCCTCGTGTTAAGGGCCAGCTTACGGGTGACGTGAGAACATGCGGTACTCAAAGTGCTGGGCTCGGTTTTGAGCTTGGATGAATTCCCTTCTACCCTAAAGTCTTTTTTGCTACCTATCTTCTTCCTGTGCCTGTTTCACCCAGTTAACATCCATTTATTTTTGTTTGTCCCTATCTTTTTTTTATTATAAAGCTGTAGGGTACAATTCAGGCTTAGGTATACAAACGTTGATTATGCAGGTACCCTTGAGGATGAGGGGTGCCCCTCCCTCCCCTGGCAGTTTCCCTCAACTGCCAATCCCACCCCCCTCCCCTGACAGTTTCCCACTACTGCCAATCCCTTTCTTATAGTATGACGATAGTTGTTCAGGGTCCGCTTACAGTATGACGATAGTTGTTCAAGGTCCGCTTACGAGTGAGAACATGTGGTCCTCTGTTTCTGGTGATTTCTGAAAGAACTAGAAACTGACCTTCCATATGACCCAGCAAGTCCCCTGTTGGGAATATACCCGGAGGAACTCACATCATTCTACAAAAAAGATAACTGCACACGTATGTTGGTTGCAGCTCCCATCTTAAAAGTCACCTTTCACAAAAGCTTGTCTTGACCCTTGAAAACTTAGGTCCCTCTTCTTGTATTTTCTTTCATCCTACTTATCACTTTCTGCCATAATTATGTGTTTGTCAATGTAAGTATTTTGAATCTGTCACCACCATGAGACTGTCACCTCTGAGGCTAAGCCCCAGGGCTGCTTTCATTCACTGATACCTTACACCGTGCAAGTGCCAGACTGCACAAGTCTACGTCGAATCAACACATAGAAAGGAAAATGATATGAATTACTTGATGGTTTTCATATTAACTTTGTTCCAAGCTATTGTTTCTGGAGGCCTACCAGTCGTAGGATCACTGCATTAGAACTACCCAATATCTGTGTTAAAATCCAGGTCACCAGTAGGTAACCAGGGGCCAAGGTTAACCTGCTGACTCAAACTCTCTGGGCACAGGGCCCTCCGTTAAAGAAGTAATTCTGAGGTGCTGCTTAGTGTGTGGAAACGCTCAACCAAACACCTTTCCAGCAGTCACAACATGTGAAGCTGTAGAAACTCCAAATTCAATCTCGGTGCAAAATCATCATTAAGTACAAAATTATCCATGTAGCCTCTTCTGTAAATGTATCAGCTTCATTACCAGGTTGTTTATATGATGTAAAAGTGAATAAGGTTTGAATGCTCTCCTTGGAGGAGATCACAAAACAGCAAATCAGATAGATTTAGAATCAAGCTAATTATGATAGATTGGAATACATTGTTTTGCCCAGAGATATTATGACCTTTAGTCCTGCTTAGAAAGGATGACGTAAAATTTTTGAGGTGTTAAGACCCCAACTTGAATTGAATCTTAATAGATGAATATAGATAGAGGAGGAGATTTCTGAGAAAATAAAGTAGTTCAAAGTTATAGAATCATGAAAGAGAAAGGCTGTTGCAGGAACTAGGGAGATAAGAGGTAGTTTGTAAAAGGCGTTGCGAGCCAATGCAAAGAATTTGGATATAAACATTTTAACTAATGCAGTACCATTTAAAAAGACAAGGACATTGCCTTTTAAGACTTGGTGCTAAACAGATAGATCTCTTAACTGACTTCAAAAACTTGATTTTTTTTGGGGGGGGACAACTCTGAGACAGGTTACCATGTAAATGAAATGCATGTTTGTCAACAATAATATTTTTATTGCAATGTATAGGAAAGTCAAATCTTCAGTCTTTAAATTATCTGTGTGAAATTTCATGTTAGAACTTGAATTAATATTTAAAGAAATCCATGCAAAAGCATATCCTGTAGTCTTTAAATTTTTATTTTATATTATATGAGCTAGAGATAGTAAGTGCACATTTGATAATATTTGGCCAAGAAATGTATCACAATTGTTAACTGGAAAGGCTTATGTAAATAACAGAATGGACATCATCTAAATTAATAGTTCTCCACCCTAATTATACTTTAAAACACATAGAAAGCTTTTAAGTTAATTGATAGTAGGTACTCTCTATATTTCTTGTGATTTCTTATTATTTTAAGAGACTAGCAATAAACAAGATCTGTACTAACTATAATATTCTGCTGACATTAGGAAAAGATAGTTATCGATATCATAAAGGAAATCTACAAAATTTTCTGAAAACCAAAGTTTCTCTAAAAGCACAACCCCTGAGCTCGCCTCTTTCATCTACTAAAAGACATGCAGAAGGCACCTCCATGATGATATTTGCATTTCCAGTTCTTATCTTTTGGGGAAAAATGCTTGTGATTGTTTCAAGGTTTGCAAAGAACATCATTCTGTATACCATATTTTTCAGTGTCTCAGCTCTTTCCAAATTAGACTAATTGGATTACCCTCCAACATTTTCTTTTTCTTTATATTTTAACCACAAATGTCAGTATTGTAGTATTATAATGAAAAAATAAAGAGGCGCACTGACTGAAGGAATTTATTCTGCAAGAATCACTGTGAAGTTCAAGCTGACCACATGTTAGTGTGTTGGTGGATCTGCCTTGAAGTGATATGTGAGCTTACTACTGTGTGCTGGATTAATAGTCACTTCTGAAGAACAGAGTATGGAAAAAGATTTTCTACTCAGCTGACTTACCTTCTTTAAAAGCGATTATCACTTACATTTAATCCTTTGAGCTCTAGCCCCATCCAAAAAAGCAAACAGCTTTCCTATCTCTCACAATGGTTGGGCATTTTAATTAGAGTGTTTAAAAACTACAGTTCTAACAGAAGACACACATTTCCTGGCGTAGAAAGCATGAACCAAGTCAGAAAATGTATTTAGGCTTTAAGTGGTCATAAACAGTTGCATATCTCCGCACATTTGTCTTTTAATTTTCCTCTCTGCCTAATGGGGCTCATTCTTTTCTTATTTAATTCAGAGTTACGGTAAGAATATGGGACTCGATATGTGCACAGTAATATTAAATAACATTGTACCTTCAGTCTGAATTTACTTGGCGTACACTCATTCAGCAAATGTTTTTTTGAGGATGCATCAGATGGGTACATTGTGATGATTAAAATCTTGGCTTGGAAGTAAGACCTTGCTACCTCTTTTTAGTTGAATGACCTTTTGAAATGTTTTCTCCCTTCCCACGGCATGTGAGGATGTGCAGGAGAGAATCGGCAGAGCAGGCCGGGTCCTTAGAAGGACCAAATCTTGACTGACTTCAGGAAACCTGGCTTTGGAATGTCCCATACACTGAGGTCGCTGTGTCACCCTGCTGAGACTATGTGTCCAAGATAATGTGATTTTTGGTGAACACCTGCTTCCCTTCTGGAAATCTCAGATTTTGACAGCTGTGTTGGTGTGACCAGGCCCCGATTAAACCTTGTGTTCTGAGTCTCAGACCTGTGCAGAAACAGTGTAGGTTTCACTGGTGGAAGAGCAAGAGCACAGTGTGATCCTCCAGGGAGAGCCTAGGATGCCTGCTGGACCACTCCACCCCCCACCCACGCCTGCAGCTCTTTCCTCCTTGAGCATCCTGCTGTCCATCCTTTCTCTGGGCCAATATACAGCCGTGAGTACAATGCCTGCAAGTCTCCCGAGTCCTCGCACCAACTATACAGGTGGTTTGGGGGCCACCCCACCTAAATAGTGACAATGGCGTCATTTGCTAGAACCACCTTCACTCGCTGAAACATGACACGGGTTTTGTTTGGGGAAAACGAAGAGGCAGAGATGGAGATGGTAAAGCCGGATACCTGGATATGTCTGGAATCAATCATATGATAAGTTAGCAGCTGGACTGTGGTCCACTGTGAGAGAGAGAGTTTATCGATGAAATTTTAAAATGATAAGTCTAATCCCGGGAGAATTGTCTCAGGGGATCCCTTGGTTTCTTTCAGCTGAGTTAGCTAAGGTGATTACAGGCAAAATAAGAAAACCAAAAGAACAGAAAAGGCCCAGAAGTTCCCAAGATTGTGCTCTTGAAGATGGGAAGAAAAAACTTACATTTTCTGAATGCCTACAATACCTTGGCATATATGAGAATGAAGTTAGTATTTACCTGAAGTAGAGTTCTGATGAATAATTTCATATTTTAACCCTACAGCAGGCAATAAAAAAACCTAAAAATTGTTTTTAAAAATAACGGTATAATTAAAATGGTATGCTAGATATGTGCTTAGCCTTACCCTCATATAAATACCCTCTGGGAGATATAATTGAACATAATTGCTGTTGTAAGATTTTCGAATTTTGGAAAAAATGGGAAAAATAGTTGCAAATTGTGCACCTGACAAAGTCCTAACATTCAGGATCTATAAGGAACTCAAACAAAATGAAAGAAAAAAACTCCAATTTTTATCGGTGGCTTTGTTGAAGATGAGCTGGTTGAGAGACTGTTTTTGCTTCCAGAATCTCTGTCCTATTCCATGGTCTATGTGTCTACACTTGTACCAATGCCAGGCTGTCTTAGTGTCATCTTGTAATAAAGTTTAAAGTCTGAAAGTGTAATACTTTCTGCTTTGTTCCTTTTGCTGAGAATTGTTTTGGCTATTTGTGCTCTTTTTTGTTTCCATATGGATTTCTGTATTGTCATTTCCAGGTCTGAAAAAAAATGATAATTTGCTTAAAATCAATGTATGCTATTCAACTGCTTTTTAAGAAAAAAATATGTCTCTTGTTTCAAAGTGGACAGAATCTTTAAAATGTGTGTATAACTAATTATTTTAAAAAATATTTTAATAGTTTTCAGCAGTAAAATTCTTCTCGACTTAGGCTCTTGGCCAATTAGTTAATCATATGCAAACACCTTCATCACCAAAAAGAAAAAAATAGTTGTTTTTCAAATAATCCTGAAAACTTTTTTGTATGGAAAAATTTTTAAAAATTAACATTTTTGTTTTATAAAGTTCATACTTTATGAAATAGACTGAAGTGCTCGATCTATATTTAGCACTAAGTAAATGCTAAGTACTGGCTGTAACTCTTCAGCAGTCTTTAATAAATGACATTACTCTAGAATTCATCAAATTGCCTCCAACAATTTATAGATTTTTGTCACCTTTAAGACTTTTTGAGAACATTAATTAAAATACAAGTTGCCTCCTTGAGCTAAACCTGCGTGAGCATTCATAACTTGAACTGTATGCGGCAAGATGATTTGGGAATGGCGTGAGGGAGCCATTTGTGGGAAGACACGCTCTAAGACTCGTAATGAAACACCATTCAGAAAGCGACAGTCTCTTCCCTTACAAACCATGCAATTTTCCGTGTCATCCTTCGGGTGGATGGCCCTGCTCGGGTGCATTATCACTCATGTAGCATCCTGCCAAAAAATAAAAAATAAAAATCGGTTCTTGAGAGATAGAAAGTTCAAGAGGCTGAACAAAACATAAAGGAAGAAAAGAGGGAAAGAGAAAACTTTTAGAGTGTTTATGAAGCCCTCTCCCAGCTGCTTGGATGCATTCAGAGAAAGAACTATCCATGTCTCTGTAGCTGGGTGAACGAGAGCCTTCCTGGTGATCGCTAGAAAGTATACTTCTCAACCATACTGTGATCAATGACTGCTTAGGCTGTCTACTCATAATTTTTTGGTTTTTAACATTAAGAAAGATGCTAGAATTATAATTATATTAAATAGGCTAACTAATAGACTCCATGTTTGAAATCTTTAGAAACTCCTAAGATTTCACAGACTACATAGAAACATAATTTCTAGGAGATGCTCGTCATTTACGCTTATTACCAGACTGTCGATGAATTAAATGCTGAAACTTTTTAATGCATTAGAAAGCCTGTGGTGATGTTTTTGTCTTTCAAAAAAGAGAATGTAAACGTAGGGAAGACGTTTAGAAGTCATCTAGTCTTAAGTCTTTATTTACTAGATGAGAGATAGAGATAGAGAAATAGAGAGGCAGAAACCTGGAGAAAGAGAGAGAAACGGGGCTGGGGTTGGCTAGGAGTGTGTGGTGTGGCAGCAGGAACTGGAAAATTGAGAAGTGAATGGAATTTCTCAAGATGACTTAACTAAATACAAATCATCTTTCTCTCATATAGTGTCAGAACAACTGGACAGCAACTGCCACTCATATACTTTGCTTTGGCAGTAATAATAAGATGAAACTGATACTCCTACTGCATCAAGTTTTTCTAAATTTTGGTTACATAAGAATGGGGAAAGAAAGATGAAAAAAGTGTAAATTTTTATTCAGAGTGTAAGCAAGTGGGCACAATCGATACATCGGTGATATACTTGAAAGGCTAGTGCTTTCAGCTTGATTGTTTTTTAAGTTAGATGACGTAGGTGAGGTTGACAGCATTTCTATACATAAATGCTAAATTTATTGTCACCACTACCTCTACTAGCCTGACTCTCCGAGCAGTTGTTTCTAAATTTTTGTTTGTATCCATAATGGAAATGCTAAAAAGCTGAAGAGTTATTATCAGTTTTATTATCTACCTAAGATACTACTTTCTCTTTTTGATCCTCCTTTTCTTTTTTTTTCTTTCTTTTCTTTCTTCCCTCCTTCTCCCATCTCGCCCTCTCTCTCTTTCTCCAGCTTCTTGAAGCATAATTGACAAAAAAATTGCATATATTCAAGGTGTACGACTTGACATGCTGATATGTGTAGAGATTGTAAAATAATCACCACAACCAAGCATTCTCTCACATAGTTACCTGTGTGAGTGTGTATGATGAAAATACTTAAGATATGACTCTTAGCAAATTTCAAGTATAAAACACATTATGATAACTATGGCCAGTCTCCTTACTGCAACTTAGGTCTCCACAGCTTATTAATTGTATCATCTTAGTTAATATCCTTTGACAAATATCTCCCCATTTTCTCTATCCCTGAGCCCTAGAGACATCTCATTTATTCTTTGATTTTTATGTGTTTGACTTTTTAAGACCACATATATGGGAGATCATACAATATTTGTCTTTCTGTGTTTGGTTTATTTCACTTAGCATAATATCCCCTAGGTTCATCTACATTGTCAAAAATAGCAGAATTTCCTTCTTTCTTAAGACTAAATAATATTCCATTGTGTATATACGAATGCCACACTTTCTTCATTAATTTTTGCATTACCATTCACTTAGCTTGATCTGACAGCTTTGCTAGCTATCATAAGAGTATTGAATTTTGTCATATGTGTTTTCTGCATCTATTAAGATGATCATATGATTTTTTTCTCCTTCTTTCAGTTAATGTAGTATTTTATACTGGTTGATCTGTATATCCTTGTATCCCAGGAATCAATTCCACTTGATTATGATGTGTAATTATTAATGTGCTGCTAAATTTAGTTGCTAGTATTTTGTTGAGGATTTTGCATCTATGTTCATCAGGGATATTGACCTGTAATTTTTTTTTTTCTTATAGTAATCTTTGACTGGTTTTGGTATCAGGATAATGCAAGCATCATTAAAAAAATGGAAGTGTTCTTCATTGAAATTGTTCTCTTCCCTTCACTCTTTTAGAAGTCTGGAAGGCATTGGTATTAATTTTTCTTTGAATGTTTCATAGAACTTAGCATTGATGCCTTGGGGTTTGAGCTTTTCTTTGACAAGAGACTTTTTATTACAATCTTACTCATTATTGGTCTGTTCACATTTTGTATTTCTTCATGATTCAGTCTGGAAAGTCTGTATGGAATTTAGCTATTTCTTTTATGGTATCTAGTTTCTTGAAAACTGTTTATGGCAGTCTTTCTTTTGTGATTCTTTATATTTTGTGGTATCAGTGTTAATGTGTCTTCATTTATATTTATTTGAGTTTTTTCTTGCTACAAGTTAGTCTATTTCTCCTTTTTCTTATCTTTTCCAGAAAACAATTCTTAGTTTCGTTTATCTTTTTAATCATTTTTCTATTCTCTATTTCATTTATTTCTTTTCTAATCTGTATTATTTCTCTCCCTCCACTAGTTTTGGGCTAAGTTTTTTCCTTTTTTTCTTGTTTCTTGAGATGCAGTGTTATACTCAAATGTTTAAGATCTTTTTTTTTTTTAACATCGATGGTTTATTGTTATAAGCTTCCCTTGTAGAACTGTTTCTGCTGCATTCCATATGATTAGATATGTTGTGTTTCCACTTTTGTGAGACTCAAAAATTTTCTAAATTTCTTTTTGATTTTGCCTTTGACCCATTTGTTGTTCAGCAATGTGTCGTTTAATTTCTACATATTCATGAATTTTCTGAAATTCTTCCTCTTATATATTTCTATTTTCAGGCCATATGGCTGAAAAAGATACTAGTCATATCAATCTTCTTAAATTTATGTATACTTGTTTTGTGGCCTAGCATATGATTTATTCTAGAGAATATTCCATGTGTACTTGAGAAGAATGTGTATTCTGTTCCTGTTGTATGGAATGTTCTGCATCCCTCTATATAGGACCATTTGTTCTAAAGTGTAGTTTAATTTTGATGTTTCCTTATTGATTTTCTGTCTGGATGATCTATTCACAGTTGAAAGTGGGTTACTCAAGTTCTCTAATTTTACTTTATTGCAGTCTAATTCTCCCTTTAGATCTATGCCTATTTCTTCATCTATTTAGGTGCTCTGACTTGGGGTCATAGAGATTTATAATTGCTATATCCTCTTGTTGAATTGACCATCTCATTATGTAATGACCTTTTATTTAATGACCATTTTTCTTTTCACAGTTTTCAATTTAAAGTCTGTTTTGTCTAAGTATAAACATTCTTTTTTTAAATTTCCACTTGCAAGCAATACCCTTTTCTGTTTTTTTCGTTTTCAGTTTATGTGCACCCTTAAAAGTGAAATGAGTCTCTTGTAAGCAGCCTATGCTTAGGTTCTGTTTATTTATCCATTCATCTATGCTGTGTGTCTGATTGGACGTTTTAATCCATTTACATTCAAGATAATTACTTCTAGGTAAGGACTTGCTACTGTCCCTTTAATACTTTTTCTAGGTTTTTTTTCCCTAAAGTTCTTTAATCTTTTCTTTCTCGTTTATTGTCTTCCTTTATGATTTGATTATTTTCTACAGTGGTGTGTTTTGATTTCTTTCTTTTAATCTTTTTTCGTATCCACTATGGGCGCTCTCCTCTTGGGTACCATGAGGGTTACATAAAGCGTCTTACAGTTCTAACCGTCTATGTTAAGCTGTTAACAAATTAACTTTGATCACGCACAAAAATGACACTTTCCCTTTTCCATTTTACCTTTTTTAGTTCCAATCTGCATCTTTTTATATTACATATCCCTTAAAAATCAATGTGGCTATAGTCATTTTTAATAATTGTGTCTTTTAACTCCTATGCTAGAGAGGTAAGCGATTTGCACACCATCATTACAGTATTAGAGTACTCTGAGTTTGACTATATATTAGTTTCAGCAGCAAGTTTTATATTTGCACCAGTGTTTGTGCTACTAATTAGCTTCTTTCAGTATCTTCTTGAAAATGTCTCTTTAGCATTTTTTGTAATGTAGATATAGGTTGTGATGAACTCTCAGCTTTTGTTTGTCTGAAAAGGTATTTAACTCATCTTTATATCTAAAAGACAGCTTTTGCAGATAAAGTATTTTTAGTAGGCAGTCACTTTTTTTCTTTCAGCACTTTGAATATGCCATTCTACTTTCTTTTGTACTACAAAGTTTCTGCTGAGAAATCTGTTGATAAGCTTATATAGGTTTCCTTGTATGTGAGAAACCTTTCTTTCCTTGTTGCTTTTAAGATTCTCTTTTGGTCTTTGATTTTTGATAGTTTAATTCAATATGTCTTGGTAGAGTCTTCTTTGGGTTGAATCTGATGGGAAACTTTTGAGATGTGGAATTCCTGTATGTTCATATCTTTTCCTAGATTTGGAGAGTGTTCTGCTTTTCTTTAAATGAGCTTTTGTCCCTTACTCTCGTTCTTCTCCTTCTCTAACTTCTCTGATACGAATATTAGCTCCCTTGATGGTTCCCATATAACCTATAGGCTTTCTTCATTCCTTTCATTCCCTTTCTTTTTCCTCTTCTCTGATTGAATATATTAAAATGACCTGTCTTTGAGTTCACAAATTATTTATTTTACTTGGTCAACTCTTCTATTGACATTTTCTATTATGTTTTTCATTTCTTTCATTGTATTTTGGCAGCCAAGGAATATCTGTTTGGTTCTTTTTTGTGATTTCTATCTCTGCTAAACTTCTTATTTTGCTTGTGTACTATTTTTCTGATCTTATTGATTTACTAATATCTCTCTGTGTTCTCTAGTAGCTCACTAAGCTTTCCTGAAATATCTCTTTTGTATTCTTTGACAGGCATTTGATTGAGGTCAGCTACTGGAAGATTCTTGTGTTTCTATGGAGCACCATGTTTTCTTTCTTTAAAAAGTTTCTTGTTGTCTTCTGCCAATATCTGCACGTGTGATCAAGCAGTAATCTATTCCAGATACCACAGAATGATTTCTGAGAAGAAATAGATTCACCTACAGATTTTTGAGAGAATACTAGCTGGGTGGGGTGCAACAGTCATGGCTCCAATGAGGGAATAGCAGTGGAGTCTCCATGCAGCTGTATCAGTTTATGTTGGCATCAGTGAAGATTATTGATATTCTCAGTAGCCAAGTCTGTAGGTGTCCACAGCTGTGGAGAGCACTGTTGGGAGCTTTGGTGGGAAGGCTTCTGAGGACCTTCTGATCTCTCTGTCTCTTAAGAAGGAAGTCATGGCTGAGGGGATCACTCTTGGAACAGGATCTCAAAAGAAACAGATACCTATGGATGACCTGTCAAATAATACAAAGTAACTGTTTTAAGAAAGCTCAGTAAGCATCAGGAGAACACAGAGAAACAATGCAATGGCCAGGGAACCAAATGTCTAGAGTGCAGACACACACAGAGCTACCCTGGCTCTTGGGTCTGAGGCACAGATGCTCCCACTTTGTTGGTGACTCCAGGATCCTAGGCATAAGAGCTATGGGACAGCCATGGAGCTTGGGTCTGGAGAAGGGGCAGGTGCAGCTCTACTTTTGTCCCAGTGCAAGCATATGTGGAATGGCAGTAGCTTTGGGGGCCAAGACCATTGGCTAGCTTGCCATGGCCATGGTGTCTACGAAGTATGAGTGCTCATTGAGTAGCCTCAGAGCTGGGATCCAGTGCAGAGGTGTGTGCAGAGCAACCACGGTTCCAGGGCCCAGGGTAAAGCTAGCACGCAGAGGCAGTGGCTTTGGTGTCTGAAGTGTAGTTGTACGTTGTGTAGCTGCAGAACTGAAATCCTCAGTTATCAAGGATGCATGGAAAGTCCCCAGCTCCTGGGTCCTGCACATGTGGTGTTTAGGTGTTGTGACCCCAGTCCCTGGGCAGCAAAACAGCAGTTCCTTTGGAGGAAGTGCAATGATACCTTCAACTCTCGGGGTCTGCAGCACCAACAGCTTCTGGCTTCTTTAGTGATGAAACCTGCAAGTGTCCCTGGGGACTGTGGTGACAGTCATTGCACGGCTGGTACTGATAGCCTGCACCCTTCTTTGTTCCTAGCTATCTGGGGTATACTGATCTCTCCAGTAATCCCTTTTGTGAATTTTCCTTTTTTTCCTCCTGTGTTGCTGCAGGTTCTGAATTTGACCTGGAGACCCTCCCAAGGCTATTTTCATTTGTAAATAGCTATCTAATTGTTTTCTGTGGGGGATATGAAGGCTGATATTTCTTACTCTGCCATCTGAGTCACTCTTGAAGGTAAGAAGAAACTTATATTTTCGAAGTGCCTACAATGCCTCTGTATTTTCCAGAATTAGACTAGTATTAAACTGAAGTAGAATTGAGATGAATAAATATCATGCTGTAATTCCTACAGCACTCAGTAAGAAAATAATTATAAAAATCAGGGGAAAATCAACCAAAGAATTAAAATAATATACTAGAAATCTACTTAACCTGAAGAAGGCAGTAAAAGAAAAGGATCAAATAATACATAAGGTGTACAAAAAACAAAAGCAAAATAGCAAACATCAGTGCAAACATATGAAGGTGTGGATGGGTAAAATTCTTCAATCAAAAGGCAGTGATTGTCAGTTAAGGTGAAAATAAAAAAAAAGATCTAATTGTGTGTTGTCTATAAGAAAAAGACATTTTTATTCAAAGACAAAAATTGTTTGATAGTAAAAAGTTGGAAAAGACATATTAGGAAAACAGTAAACCGTAGCAAGTTGGAGTGGATTTACTAACATGAGACAAAGCCAACTTAAAATAAAAAATATTCCCAATGACAAAGAGTGACAGTTTATGTAGCTAAACGAACTAATTCATCAGAAAGATATAACAAGTGCAAATTCACAACTAATAACAGATCCCAAAACACATGAATGAAAAATTGACAGCCTTGAAAAGAGAAATCAACAACATAACATAGAGACACTAATAACCTACTTTCAATAAATGACATAACAACTAAAGAGAATATCAACAATTATATAAAAATCTTTAACTATACTATCAATAAACTTGACCTGAAATTTATAAAATACTCCATGCAACAACAACAGAATGCAGGTTCTTTTCAAGTACATATGGAATACTGTTCAAGATAGAACATATTTCTAAGCCATAAAAACTAGTCTTAAAATTTGAAAGAATTTACAGTTACAGCAAGTGCATTCAGTGACTACAATGGGATTAAACTAGAAATCAACAACATAAATAAACTTGGAAAATCCTTGGATGTTTAAAAAGTTAAAAAAAAAATCTAAACCAGAAGCAGTGACTCACACTTGTAATCCCAGTACTTTGGGAGGTGGAGGAGAGAGAATTGCTTGAGCTCACAGGCTGAG
The DNA here is from genome assembly GCA_027257055.1 of Cephalopachus bancanus. Taxonomy (NCBI): domain Eukaryota; kingdom Metazoa; phylum Chordata; class Mammalia; order Primates; family Tarsiidae; genus Cephalopachus; species Cephalopachus bancanus. Next base: position 3,113,357 of record JAPVLO010000018.1, on the reverse strand, counting down.
ACCAGCCTGGACAACTTGGCGAGACCTCATCTCTACAATAAATCAAAATATTACCAGGTGTTGTCTCACGCCTATGGTTCCATCTACTTGGAAAGTTAAGGTGTAAGGAGACTAACAGGTCAAGGCTGCAGTGGCTGTGAGCGTGTCACCACACTCCAGCCTGGGTGACCAAAAAAAAAAAAAAATTCTAAATATAGAGTCCAAAAAATAGTGTCAATTTTAAATTCACAAAACATATTAGAAAAGATTGTTAAATCGTTTAAAAATTAATATATTAAAATGTGTACAATGCAAGTAAAGTTGGATAGAGAGAAATGCAAGTTTTTAAGTATTTATATTAAAAAAGAATAAATAATTTCAAATCAATAACCTAAAATTTTCTATTAAGAAATAAGAAAAACCAAAAGAGAAAAATCAACCTATAGGGCACATAAGAAATGAAATGTAAAAGAAAAATGTTGAAATCAATGTAAAAGCAGTAGAAAAACATAAAATCAATGGAACCAATGCTTGGCTCACTGAATAGCACAATTTACAAATCTTTAACTATATTGTGCAAAGAGAAGACACTTATCAAAATCAGAATAAAAAGCGCCAAGTTCACATCATTTCAAAGAACTTTGTATTTCAAGAGGCAAGCTCGATCAACTGCTTAAGAGTTTGTGCCAGTGAGACAGAGAGAAATCACACAGAAATGAAACTGGAGATGGATAGGTCAATACCAGGCATCCATAAGCACTTTTGATCCCTCATTGGAGAAGCAGTGGAGGGGATGATTGCAAGAAGTGATAGAAGATAAAGTTGATAAAAGATAGAAGCAGCTCGCCAATACATTTAGTATACGCCACCATTTTAGTCAGGATGATGTTCTAATAATTTTATTAGTATACACATGCCTTGTTTTCTACAAGAAATTATTGAAAAAAGGTTCTTAAAATGGTTTAATTGACCAGACCATTTAATCAATAGAATGTTGATTTTTCTATTGACCTTGGCATTGTTATTGTGCTTTAATTCTTTCACTTTCTACAGAGAGAAATTCAGCTCTATGTTGACAAATGTAAGAAATGTTAAATCACAATCTCTTCAGATTCTCCACAAAGTCTTCCCAGAGAATAAAATGATAAACTCAGTGATAGGAAAGTTAAAGCAATCTAGACCGTCAAAAAGAGAAAAACTTAAAAAGGGCTAATGCAAGGCATTTAGGAGCTTCAAAGCCAAAGTCCGACTTAGCTTGGAAACCTCCGATTTCACTTTTTTCCCCCTTTCCAAAGACATCTATCAATCCTCAGGAGGTAATTCGTTTCCAGGCTCAGATCTCTGTGGCCGTGAAAACGACAGGCAGGTTCCTTCTCAGAATCGAAGTGGCAGCCAAATGATGAGAAGAGGACAGCGATATAAGTAAAGACTTACTAAATTTTTCTGAGAACGTCTCTTAAAATTTACATTCACGTGTATTTGCTTCACTATGTATTGTGTTATTGTGTAAGTACAATAGCAGGAACCTCCTATATCATATACTGGATAAATGGAAGGATATTGCTGAGAAAACAAGAGGTGAGGCCACAGCTGTCCTTATGGAATTCGCACCCAGAGTCAAAATTCAAAAATTACCAGCCACAGAACTCACTCTCAAAATGTCAAGATGCTCATGACATCTCTAGTTGAAAGTGCATTTGCCAGCAGAAAGAAGGTAAGGTCAGTCCGGGACTTAGTGAAGATTGTGAGCAACTCTAAGGCAGGCTTAATATTACGTGGATTTTTGGAAGCCCGGCATTCATTAAACACGTGCGTTGCCTGACTCAATGAATACATGGATGAGTGTACAGATAAATGAACAAAAAGAGAAGGATCATGCTTCATGGACTGCAATTTTATTTCTTCCCAATTGACATTCCATTTTCATTTTTTTTAAAATTTTTTTACAGTTTTATTTTATTTTATGTTATTTAAAGATGTGGAGTACAATTCAGGGTTGGGCGCACAAGTGGTCACTGTAAGGTAAAGTTTGGGCCTCCCCTTGCCTGGTTTGAGATCAGGTGCCCTCACCCATGCTGTGTGCTCACTCCTCCCTCCCCTGGCCCTTTCCCATTACTGCCAGTTCCCTTCTTGCGGTACTGTGGGGCCGCTTGTGAGTGAGACGATGTGGGACTCAGTTCTTTGTTTCTGTGAAAGATCACTCCGCATCATAGACCCTAAGCCCATCCAAGTTGCTGTGAAGTTCATAATTGTCTGTCTTTATGGCTGCATAATATTCCATCCTGTATATGTACCACATTTTTTTTATCCAGTCCTCTTTCAGGGGGCAGTACAGTTGGATCCATGCTTTTGCTATTGTGAATAATGCCGCAATAAACATGCCTGTGCAGGGATCTTTTTCATAGAGTGATTTGAGTTCCTCCGGGAATATTCCCAGTAGGGAGACAGTGGGGTTGTATGGAAGGTCGATTTTTAGATCTTTTAGGAATTGCCAAACTGTTTTCCACAAGGGTTGTACTAATTTACACTCCCATCAACAGTGTATAAGTGTTCCCCTTTCCCCGAATCCTCTCCAGCACCTGTTGTTTTTTGAGTTATTGATGATGGTCATGCTGACTGGAGTTAGGTGGTATCTCAGTGTGATTTTAATTTGCAATTTATCGGATGATTAGTGAGGCTGAGCATTTTCTCATATATCTGTTGACTGCTCATATGTCTTCTTTTGAGAATTGTTTGCACATCTATTTTGTCCACTTTTTAACAGGGCTGTTTGTTTTTTTCTCTTTGGCATATATGAGTCCCTTGTAGATCCTGGATGTTGCACCTTTGTCAGATATATGGTTGGCACATATTTTTTCCCAGTATGTGGGCTGTCTCCCCACTCTCTGGATGGTTTCTTTTGCTTTGCAGAAGCTTTTCAGTTTGATGAGTTGTCATTTGTCTATCTTATCACTTATGCTTCATCTTTCTCTGATTTTATCTCATTAGTTTCAAATGATATTAATACCACTTTAAATACATATATACATAAAAACATATATGTCTACAATAAACATGTCTCATAACTTTTATCTGTGCATAAATTTTCTCATTCTTTGATTTTACTAGACATCTAGATGAAAATGAAAAATTCATTCTGAATGTTAAAAAACTAACCAAATGTAAGCATCTGCTTGGATTATTTGAATATTAAGATTTGGAATCTAACCCTTGGTTCAGATTTCTGTATTTAGTATATTTGATTCAGACCACTGAACAAGTGTTTTAATATACATTTTGTGACCAATTTCTTAAGTTAGTTGTAAGCACATGTATGCATTGACCTTGGTCTTTTACACTTGGCACCTTTTGTGACTTCTAAATGTCACAAAATTGGCTGGTATCGAAAAAAAAAGAACATAATTATTTAAAATATCCATCCATGTGATCCATTATAATGCTCAGTTGGGAATACGGTGAGCACGTTACTTAAGGTTAATGTATCTAAGGATTCCTTATTTTTGGTTCCTAGAACAAAACTGCAATTCAAATCCAAGATCATTAAATGTAATTTATCAAAATTTAAACATCAAAAACCTTTAAAATCAATTTTTTGAAACTCATGGAAACTATACATTTAACTGATGTGTGTCTATTCATTTTAATAGTTGGATATTGACATATTTTGCTGCACAAATATTATTGCATTTGATTACAAAACGGCGCTGCCACAGACCCCACTGGGTGTGTTACTTAGTATATGTGAACATAATGTGGTATCTTTCTAAAATTAAAAAAAAAAAACCCTTAAATTCTAAAATTCACCTAGTATAAATTTTTTTTGATAAATCATAATAAACCTGGGGGGCTATAGAAAAAACAGTTCATATTTTGTCTGTCGACTTATGAAAGAAGATTCATCCTGATGAACCAAAGCTTGACCATTACTTTGGGTTCCTCGGGAAATGCTGACTGACTATTCTTTCAATCCCATCTGATATTTTTGGATGACATAGACAAGGCTTTGAAATACGTGGACAGAGACAATCAGGATCTCCCTAAAGAGACCCTGGAAGTTAGGCTGTCTAGCAATCGGTTGACTGTAGATTGGTGATTTCCCTTTCTCTAAAAACTCAAGGGGAGAGCTTACACCTGAGGTGAATTTTCTAGAAGACTGGATGGTGTGTGGGAGGTGGCGGAGCTCTCTTTGTTTACAAACCTGACCCCAACTAACTGCAAGGTCTTGATATTGCAGCTCAACGTCATCCAAGTCTCTCACATTTTCATGCACAGCTGATCTTCATCCTCAGACAGCCTGGTGCCTAAATTTTGCTCTGTTTAATGCATACGTGTAAGTCATTTCAAACACTTGCATTATAAGAGAGCTGAATGGGAAAAAGAAAGGGCTCCCCGCACTAGGACTCTAAGCTGTAAACAACTACATGTCCAGCAACATAGACCTGGCCCAGTTATATTTCAAGAACTAGAAATCAGGATCGAACACAGGTTGTTCACAGGGGCCCTGACTGGCTGAACACCACAATGGATCGTTCACTAGATTTTGGGGGGTTTTTTGAGTCGGAGTCCCACTCTGTCTCCCAGGCTGGAGTGCAGCGGCACACTCATGGCCACCCCAGAGTCGACCCACTGGGCTCCAGCAATCCCGCCTCAGCCTTCCAAGTAGCTGGAACTACAAGCGCGCACTACCACGCCCGGCTATTTTATTTTATTTATTTTGTTTTGCGTTGTTTTATTTATTTTGTTTTGTTTTGTTTTATTTTATTTTTATTTTTTTGTAGAGATGAGGTCTCGCCAAGTTGTCCTGGCTGATCTTGAACCCGCGGGCTCAGGCAATCCACTCGTCTCAGCCTCCCAAAGTGCGAGGATGACAGGCTGGGCCACTGAGTCCAGTTATTAGATTTTTTGTTAACTTCCTTGGGCTGTTGCTGGCCGTGTTAATATGTGCTATTTAGAGACTTGGAGGAAATGAAGATTAAAAAGTCAACGTCAGTGCTATCATGACTTACGACTTTCTCAAGAATCTAGTCACAAAACCAACAGCAGGAACGTCTCATCCAGACGATCTGGTCATCGACCCGAAATACCACGGTTGCCAAGCAGTCACGTGCCTCCTTTGTTCGCTTCATAATTTCTCCCATTAAAATCTGTTCATGCAGTATGTGCTGTGACTTGTAAGACCTACGAATGCTTATTTTGCCAAGTTAAGACATTCAGGCCCTTCAGTATTCTTCCATAAATCATCATGTAGTGCATAAATGTACAATTGGCATATGTGTCTATATATGCAAATCCTACTTTAATAAAAATATCCTCTCATAGCCCTTTATATCTTCAAACAAATGCTAACTTTTAAAAAAGTTAATTTTGGGGCCAGGCTCGGTGACTCAGCCTGTCAACCCAGCACTTGGGGAGACTGAGGTGAGAGGACTGCCTGAGCCTATGAGTTCGAGACCCACGTGGGCAACTCGGCGAGACCTCGTCTCTACAATAAATAAAAAATTAGCCGGGTGTGGTGGTGTGCGCCTGTATTCCCGACTCCTTGGAAGGCTGAGGCAGAAAGATCGCCGGAGCCCAGCAGGTCAAGGCTGCAGTGGCTGGGAGTGTGCCATTGCACTCGTCTGGGCGACAGAGTGAGACTCCAACTCAAAAATAAATAAACAAATCAATAAGTTAGGTTTAGAATTTATTCTCCTAATAAAAAACCCTTTTATTTAAAAAAAACTTTTAAAAAGAAATGCCTACTCTATTATGTTATGAACCACAGAACTGGAGTACCATTATTTCACAGTCGCACTTACCTTGGTAATGGTATTACAATGTTTAATCATCCACGTTTTGATTCAGGCATTAGTTTTGATGAAAAAATAAATTTCCTACGAGGAGAAGAATTTGTTCTCGGTAAAAGAATACCTAAGAAGGTATTACAGGCTTGCAGCATTTCTAAAATGAGACAAATATAATACTCCCGTAATAATTGGGCGAACAGTCTCTTTATCAACAAGTAAACGCAAGGAGAGGCACTTTCTGTTGCTCATCAGAGTTTCTCCTGCTACTGTTTTGGGAGTCACCGCCATGGAAGCCAGAACCAGAAGACGACTCACAACCTTCGCCACAAAAACTCAAGTCCTCACTTCTCACGCGCTGCAGTCCCTTGCCGGGAACTCTGGAAACAGCCCTGTACTAGGCCTGAGTCTGAACTTTCTTTCCCCACGCGTCCGTCTTTCTCAACCTTATTAGGTTGTCCAGGCTACATCTGCCTACGCAAGACAGAGGTCAAACATGATCACAGCTGATCTTTCCCCCAGATCTTCATGCGAACGTGCACATAAATTCAGAAGAGAAAGACCTGATTATTCAAACCACTTAATTCTTCACATCTTGAATGTTTAAATGTTATGTCTAATGTAACCATGAATTCTAAATATAGAGGACTTACAATAAATTTCCTAAAATTATGTGAATCCCTTTGCCAGGTGTTTTTCTAAGAGTTTTGCACATATTACCATATCTAATACTCAAAACAACACTTTATGGAAGGGATCAAAATGCCCAGATGAGAAAACTGACGAACATATAGTTTAACTTACCAGCTGCTTAAATGGCAGAGGCAAGATTTAACGTCCAGCATTCCAGCTCTAGGAATACACTTTTAGTTACTATGCTGTGCTGACTTGCAATATATAAAATGGGTCATTACAACAAAAATATAATGAACAATATGGTAGCCATTTTGATGCTCAAAATATAATTCCAGTTTCATATCTTCAAGAAAACATGGTAGAGTTGCATTTCCTGGCTCTTGTGTAAATGTGTGCCCCTTTCATGAAGTGCTGGTAAATAAGTTCTGTGTGCTGTTTTCAATAATGTGTTCTTGCCTATGTAAGACTCTGACACACAGAAGTATATATTCAAGATGGTGGGTGCTCCATCTGTTTGAATTTCTAATTAACTACAATGAGAAGAGATGTTTGTCAATCTGTGAAGGAAATACACTTGAACAAAAATCAAGATTGTATTGTTTTAAGGTACATAAATTTGGGAACCACTTGCTAGCAGCAGTAAAATCTAAACGCATTACACGATCCTGATATGAGTATTGCAAAACAGTGTAAACAAAATATGCTGAGCAATAAATGTTAACCATTACAGAAACTTTCATAAAACTAAACAACATAATTTTATTATATCTCATTTTATATTTATTTCATGATTTTATATGTCTCAGTACTTTGCTAGTAAATGATTTCTTGCTTCCTTCACCTTTGTTAAATAAAAATTAAAATGAAAAATGACCCAAAACACTAACAAAATAGAATAGGCAGGCATTTTATTATCTGAAGACTTGCTCACTTAAAACATAACAACATTTTTGTCCTGGAATGATAACTTAATTCATCAACAAGTATGTGTTGGACACCTAGCATATGCCCATTGCAACTGGTCCAGGAATTAGGAACGATTAAAAACAATGGTTTAAGTAGCCAGATGTCTTTAAGATGTTTCAAAATCGTATTTTATATATAAACATTAGATATGATGCCTCTAAGACTAGAATAACAGTTTCTGAAATGAATACATTTGTCACCAACATACAAATTTGTCTTTATCTTTTGAAATCTACTATCTCTTACTGGTTCCAAGTAATTTTAAAATGCACTGTGTGTTGTTTAATTTTAAAATTTTAGCTTTATATAAATAATAGAGCATATAATTTTTCTATAATGAAGCTAAAAAGATGGATCTCAGCCGGGCTCGGTGGTCAGCCTGTCACCCCGCGCCTTTGGGAGGCTGAGGTGAGTGGATTGCCTGAGTCCGCGGGTTCGAGACCCACCTGGGCAGCGAGACCTCATCTCTACAATAAATCAAAAAATCAGCCGGGCGTGGTAGTGCATGCCTGTAATTCCGGCTCCTCGGAAGGCGGAGGCGGAAGGATCGCCGGAGCCCCGCATGTCGAGGCAACAGAGTGAGACTCCAACTCAAAACAAAAAAAACAACAACAAAAAAGATAGATCTCTCCTAAAAAGGACAGTAATTCACAAATGTCTATGTTTTTTTCAATAAGGATGAATAATTTGAAATATGTGAAAATTGCTTTAGTTATTTAAATACTTATTTCATGGGGAAATACGTGCACAGAATTTTTTAAAAATATTGTTGAAAACATACATTTCCTCATGACATACAGTTTAGGAAAAGTGCTAGTTCTCTCTTTCTGAGGTTCTTCGTCACAGCAATGTTTTTCCTGAATAGAAATAATCAAGCCATATCCCTGATGATTCTGGACAACATATTTTTCTAAATAAGACAATAAGTTTGGTTTTACCAAAAGAAAACTACTGGCAAATACACATAGAGACTCTCCAGTTCCAGAGGGAAAACAATTACTGTGTTTACTTGTGCTAACAAACACCTCTCCAATTCTCCAAACTCTGTTGCTGTTTGGAACCAAAGCTATTTCTTTGAATTCTTTTACAGCATTTACTCTTGCAATGAAATATATTTTACCTTGACCTTTTTCAGAGAGAAATATACGATATCAAGAACAAAGTTGATGAAACTGCATATGTGCTCCACTTACAAAGGAAATATCTCTGGAATTAGTAGAACTGAAGAGAAGATAGACGTTAAGTTGTAGAAGTATAAATATTGAACATCCCTTCTTCCTGGAATTTAGAGTCACCTAAATATATTTATTATTAGATAACCATATGGTAAAAAGGAAAATTATTTATGGACAACTTAAAAATGAGGTTTGAGAGAAAGGAAATACCTCCCAAACCCTTTTTTGGGAAGGTTTTAATTTTTTTCTTCTTCTTAATGGTAGGTGGAAAACGCTATTTCCCCTTTTGTCTTTTTGCCCAATTTATTATTTTTGTTTGTTTACAGGAAGTGTATGGAAACATAAATAAGAGGCAGAAAATCGATACTTAATTGAAAACACAGATTATTTAGAGACAAAAATAGAAGGAAAAACATCATTCTGCGATCTGTCCTCTACCTCAATCTTCATGAAATGTTATTTTAAACATTGCTATCTGTATAATCAACATATTCATCCACTTCATTTGGATTTTCACACAACTAAGTTTGAAAATATATAATGTATAAACACTTATATATCAAATATTAGAAAATAAAAATTTCCTGAAGGGAAAGACTCATGGTTTCTGCCCTAGGAGAGCTTTATTAGTTTTAGAGAGATTAAAACCTCCAAGCTGTTACCCAACCAAGGACTGACATGGGCTTTTTATTGTATTCAGGCCTTCCCAGGATTGGATGGGCCCGCTCCACTGAGAGTAGCAATCTGCTTTACCCGAATGTTAATCTCAGAAACACTCTCACAGACGCACCTAGAAATAATGGTTAATCAAATATGTGGACACCCTGTGACCTAGTCCAATTGGCACCCAAAGTTAACCACATGCGGTGACTGGAAAGCCCATAGTTCCTACCTGCTTCCTTTTTTTCTGGTTTCTATAATCAGGGCTTATTTTTAACAGAAAAATAAAATGTTTTAGATGGTCACCGTCGTTACTGTGTTGTAAATGTGGTTTGTCCCCACCAAAACACGTGAAAATTTAATCGCTCATGTAACCATGTTGGGAGGCAGCGCTTTGCGGGCACTGCTTGAGTCAGGGGGCAAATCGCTCATGAATCAATTAGGGCCATCTCACAGGAGTGAAGGAGTTCTCTTTCTTGTAGAAATGGACTAGTTGGCAGGAGAGTGAGTTGCGATAAAGTGAGATTCTTCTTCGTGTCTGGGTCCTCTTTTGACTCAAGCTCCCTTATCTTCCTGCCCTTTCCCGTGGCACCATATGGCTCTTATCAGAGGCTGAACAGATGCTGGTGATATGCTCTTGGCCTTTTCAGCCACCAGAATCATGAGCCAAATAAACCTCGTTTCTTTATAAATTACCCATCCTCAAGTATTCTGTCCTAGCAACACTAAATGGGGTAAGACACACACTCATGCTTACTGTCCCTGGGATAAGCTCGCATTTAGATTTTTCATCGTGTTCTACCTCGTAGTTCTATAGTGTTTCCGTAGAAAATGGTATTTTCTAGTAGGTATAATAGCCATTTTACGAGGCAAATTTAATTAGATGTTTATTTGCACTAGACTTTCTTTGTGTCAGTGAAACAGCACATCAGAGCTAAAATGTTTAACACATAAGAAAAAAACAGGAAGTTTAGAGATCTTCGTTATTCAGATTATCTGCAAAGCATTGTTTAGATCTTTTGGGGAAGAAAAATACTTGCCAGGTAGTTGGAGTTCAAGTTATTAGACATGAAAATTTAAATTTAAAACATTGACATTAGAAATGAGACTATATACTGAAGTGAAAATGTAACAAATTTAAAATCTATGAATTAAAATCAAATATTTATTTACTTGTAAAATAGTAGTGGTAGTTCATTCCAATTCCAAGTGTATATATGTGTGTGTATATATATATATGGACATATAAAACTAACAAATGTTTTAGACTTACACAATTTTAGAACTGGAAGAGAAAGGGCTTCAGTGATCATTTAATCCACTCATATTGCAATAAAATAGGTAAGCCTTACAAATGTATGAGAGACAGCCAAGGTCACACAACCAATTTGAGGCAGAGTCTAAACTGTAATCAAGACCACCCGATCTCCAATCCTGTGTTCTTCCCATCATCAAATATTCAAAATGAAATTTTGACAGAGATGCTTTTTTTTTTTTTTTTTTTTGAGTTGGAGTCTCACTCTGTCGCCCAGACTGGAGTGCAGTGGCCGCTCCCGGCCACCGCAGCCTCGACCTGCTGGGCTCCGGCGACCCTTCCGCCTCAGCCTTCCAAGTAGCCGGAATGACAGGCATGTGATTTATTGTAGAGATGAGGTCTCACTGCCCAGGCGGGTCTCGAACCCGCGGGCTCAGGCAATCCACTCACCTCAGCCTCCCAAAGGCGCAGGATGACAGGCTGAGCCACCGAGCCCAGCGACAGAGAAGCTTTTTACGCCTGTTTGAGAAAGGACAGTGATTCCAACTAGTTTAGTGATTCTCAGTCATCAATTTGACTTATTTCTAAATTTCTAAGGAAAGTTGTTATCATAGGGGCAGCATTTACACTAAGAAATGCTACCTGTCACCACAATTGCCCTGCAGAAGGAATGGAAATAGAGGGCACTCCCTATCATACCGCCATGACCTGGGATTAATTAAGGTAATGGAGATGCTGCCAGAATATTTTCTGGGCTACCAGGAAGGTCTTCTATCTTACGTTAAGTTTTCTGTTAGTCATGTTATTCGTCCTCTCCTATTGAGATATTTACCTGAGAGAGTCAAAGCTGTCAGTATTACAGAGACATTGTGTCTCAGACAATCTGATACTATACTAGTGCTCTCTAGTTTCCTAGAATTTTGAGTTGACTGCTAATAGCCTTTTACATCCATTATTTTAGGTATAGTTTGGGTATTTGCTTTCTTCGGTGATGCACATAGGTACTATTCTCTCTTATTCTTTCTGCAGAGTTCTTTCGGATTTATATGTGACTTTGTAGAGAACACATATTAAAAATTCTCAGTTTTAATGAATTTGTTAGTTACAATATAATTTCTATAAGCCAAATAGTGTGTTCTTCACAATAATCTTTATGTGTGACACAATCCACCATTAATTCAAACATACAAGGGGGGGGACTTTCCCAAAAAACAAAATTTATTTATAAAAAATAACTGTGTGTTCTTACCTGTTGAAACTTCAGTCGCCTTCAAAGTACTCTCTGTTTGATGCAGTACACCTATTGAGACGCTTTTTCCAGGGCTCAAAACAGTTTTTGAGCTCATCAAATTTGATGTCTTTTAGTGCTTCTGCTATCTTTTGTTTCACCTCTTCCACACTGGCAGCATAGGTTTCCCTTTGAGGAGTTTATTTCATCAGGGAAACAAACAAAAATGTTGCTTGAGGCAAGATCGGGTGAATTAGGAGGGCGGGGCACCGGGATTATGCTGCTTTTGGTCAAAAACTGCTGAACACGGTGTGACAAGTGCGCTCATAAATCACTCGTAATGAAATGGGCAAAATATTGATATTTAAGTTGTTCTTCAATTCTTGAAAAACTTGAAGTGTATCTCTGAATATTTCTTTCCCCAGTCATCTACAGTTGTTGCTCCTGAAATTCTTCATAGACAAAAGAAACCTTCTCAGTTTGTTCTTCCTGTCTTTCAACTTTCAGCATTGCTGCGTCTTTATTTCTCTTTGTTATGTTCTGTGGCATGTCTTCGTTTCTAAATTCTAGTAACTAATTTTCTCTTTAGGATTCTCTGCTATGCTACTGCTTATCTTCTATAATTATTTTTAGACATTCTGTTTTCATTTCCAAGATTTCCAGGAAGAAAAGATTGTATAAGTGTTTTTTCTATTATCTTGATTAGAAGATCTCACTGATGTTTAAAACAAATTGTAGTTTTGCTCTAGGGTGCCACTACTCCTAGTTGGTCATTTCAAATTTTATAAAAGTCACCTGATTTGTCAAGATCACCGTGAATTCTTGCTATGTCTTCTGATTTGTAGTCAAACGTCTTCCACACCAGTTCTCTACATATGTTGATGAGCAATGTACTTTGTTTCATGGGTGAGAAACATAACAACATACAATAAGTTGATTATATTAAGTTATTTATCATGTCCCTATCATATTGAGGCTGACATTTTAATAAGTATTATGCCCATAGATGTTTATTAATTTATGCAGATTAAATCAGAAAAGAAAAAATCCAGACATTGTAACAGACATATTTTATTCTCCAAAAATATTTTTTTAATTCTATGATAGACACTGAACTCACAAGCAGAGTTTAAAGAAAATGAGACTTTATACAATTTGCTTCAGTACAATCATATTCAGTGACTCATCTGTTGTGCCCTCTAACCTCTGCTCTTAAAAACAAGCCCTTGGAAGGTCATTGCAAACTTAAATGATGTTGATTTTCTTCAGATTATGCTGCAACTTGACAGGAGCCATAAGAAGGCCACATTGTAAATGATATCTCTTGGTTACTAATGTTCTTTCTGCTGGTACTCTGACAGCTCTTGTCAAAGCTCTTAGATGGGATAATGCTTTCTTACTCTACCAAAGGGATAATCTGAAAATGCTACCCATAGTGCTCCCAAAGTCCTAGAATTGTTTTTCTTTAGATAGTTCGCATCTTGGGGGAAAAAACACTGTACACAGAAACCTACAGAAAGACTTCTTTATTTGCTCTTTTGGTACTCTAGCATACATAACTGCACATACAATGTGAGAAATTTTAATCTCATAATTTTTGTGAAGTGGTGAAATTTTGTTTGCGTGTTTGCTTTTACTTAGTAAATTAAGCTTGTAAGTACACCAGAAGATAGCTGGTACAACATTAAAATTAACATTTAGCAAAAAGAAATATTGTGAGTGGTAAAGAGTTTTTTCTGGTTCATAGAAAGCATTTTAAAACACTAAAATCTGTATCAATGTGTCAGATTTATCATTTGTCTTTATTTTTAGAATATATTGAACTAGTTACTGATAGACTTCAACATTTATGCCCACAGATGTTAAAAAGCAAAATGATCAGAAAAAAATAATTAATTTCTAATAAATGATTATCTTAAAAGTTCTTACTACAAAAGGTCTTAGCTTCTAAGGAAATATCCTTGGGCAGTTTTTTTTTTTTTCTTTTAATCTTATGAAAAGTAAGAATTTATGTTATTTGACATTCCAAGCCTTTATAATGTCTTCACACTTAAGAATGTAAACATATTTGATGGCAGTAATACTCTCCTTTTTTTGTATATCTAGAAAAGGGCTAGGTAAACTTAGTGCAAATTAAATGCTAATTAATGAATTGAGCAAGAGAAAGAAGCCCCTTGTTTATTTCTTGACTCAAACATAATGAAAGGTATTCCATGTTAATGTGATATCTTAGGAAAAAGGTAAGAGAGAATGCCTCCATCATTTTAAGAGTGATTAGCCATTCAGTCATGAAGTTAATTGCTGCAGAGCAGGTTAAAAGGTGAGTTTTTCAGAAAGAATAACTAATTCACAAAAAGCTTACAGACATTTTAAGAGAATATGCCACAAAAATTGTATGTACTAAGATTATTGAAAAGTATACACATTCGATAGACAAAAAGAGACTGCAAGAACTATAGATATCTTCTAGTTCCATATCAAGCACCTGGAAGGTCTACCTTTAATTCAAACTGGCATATAAAGCAAACATTACTGAAAGGTCAAATTACACTTTGGTTAAAAACGGAAAGAGTGGTGAGCAATAATAATAATTGCTCTTAAGGTTTGTTTATAAAGCAATGTACGCCATTGGCTCTCCTTTTATATCTATTGTTGTAGAACAGAATGCAAAGATTTCATATCAACATTATGGCCCAAGTTTATCGTCATTTATTCACACTAGGTAGCTTACATGTTTGCCATACTCAGTATCTGTTTCTCCTGAAAATACTAGGAACCCTCGATACTCGAATTAGTGCATGACTAAAAAATCAGACCTATGATTGTAGACCGTATTATCTGTGTAACTAAATGCAATTTGTCAATATAAGTAGTGATCTTCAGATTGAAATAGCTAGACATATTTGAATTAACTTTTCAATGATGAGCATTAAAGAAAGAACCATTCACATAAACAGAATTTTGCATCAAATATATTCCCTAATGTAGCCCAAGCTACATTCTTTACCAAAGAGAATAGCCTGATGACAAATAGACACATGAAAGATGTTTGGTATCACTAGAAATCAGAGAAGTATTAAATGAGCAATAAACAAGGAAATATTAAAAGGGGAAATCACTACATACTCATCAGAATGACTAAAATTATATATATATATATATATATAGTATATATATGATATATCACATATCAAATATTGGCTAAGGGCAAATAAATAAGATCATTCATACATTACTGGTGGAAATAAAAACCGGTTCACTCACTCTGGAAAACGGTCTAACTACTTCTTATGAAACTAAATATGCAATAGCCATGTGACCCAGTGACTGCACACTTGAAATTTTGTCCCATAAAAATAAAAATGCATTTGTTTCACATAAAACCCCTATTTAAATGTTTATTGAAATGCAATTCCCATAACCAAAATCTGGAAACAACCCAGAGGTCCTTTAACAGATGTATGGTTCAAGAAACTCATACACATATATGGAATACTTCTCTGCAACAGAATTAATGAACCATTGATACACGTTACAACTTGGATGAATCTTAAGGAAACTAGGCTGGGTAAAAATAAATATCTCAAAAGAGTTACCTTATGAATCATTTACATCATATTTTTAAAATAAAATATCTGAAGTAGAAAACATATTAATCATTGCAAGAGATGAATGACTGGAGTATGGAAAAGGGTGAAGATGTAGTTATAAAAGAACAACATGAAGGTATATGTGTTGACAGAACTGTTCAGTCTCTTGACCATGTTGGCAGATACATAAACATATGCCTGATAAAATCAGTGAGAATAAAATGCCCATACATACAAACGAGTACAAGTAAAACCAGTTATGTCTGAATCAGATCACTGGATTGAACAGATGTCATTATCATGTTTGGGATATTGTCATATGCTTTTGTAAAATGTTGCCATTGGAGAAAATTGTAAAATATTATATAGGATTTTGCCCTATGATTTCTTACAACTACTTGTAAATCTACAATGATCTCAATTTAAAAATTTGAATTTAAAAATAAAGTGAAGCTGGGTGTGGTGGCTCATGCCTATAATCCTAGTACTTTGGGAAGCTGAGGCAAGAGGATCACTTGCGATCAGGAATTCAAGACCAAGCCAGGCAAGATAGTGAGACTTGTCTCTACAAAAAAAAGTAAGTTGATAGAGAATGATATATAATGCAGATACTAAACAGTGAAGACTGAAACAGCTATATAAATTTCAGATTAAAAAATGTAAATGTAAAATGTAACCAATGAAATAAAAACAACACCAGGAATAAAATATCACATAATAAATGGGTAAATTATTTTAAAAGAACTAATAATTCTATAAGTGCATGAACCAACAACAGAGCTTCAAATACAGGAGGCAAAAACAGATGTGAAAGGAGATATAGTCTCAGTTATAGTTGGAGATGTCAACACCATTACCTAAGCAACTGATTGAACATCTATGAAGAATATTAATAAGACTGAAGAACTGAAGAACAACATAAGTCAACTTTACCTCACTGATGTGTATAAAACACTTCACAACAATAGAATACACATTCTGTCCTAGTGTGTATGAAACATTCACCATAAGCTATAGATTAGACTACATTTTGAGTCAAAAAGAAAGCCTAACAAATTTGAAAGAGTAGAAATCATATTAAGTAGCTTCCCAGATTATAATGGAATCAAATGACATAATAGTAAAGACAAAAATTTCAACATAATTAATAATAAAACACATTTCTAAATAGCTAATATGTTAAAGAAGTGTCAAAAATTCTAAAATGTTGAATTAAGTAAAATAAAAAGACAACATATCAAAATGTGGTATACATATATAAAAATGATCGGGAGAAGATCTATAGCATTAAACTAATATATTAAATATAAGAAAAATTCAAGTAGAATAACAAGATTTCTGCTTAAGAAATTTTTAAAAAAAGATAAAATTAAGCATAAGGTAAATATAAAGAAAAACACTAGACATTAAAGAAAAAAACAATAAAAATAAAAACTGAAAAACAACACAGAAAGTCAATGAAACAAGCTCATTGAAGACAATTATGAAAAGGATAAATTTCCAGTCATGCAAAGCAAGATATAAAGAGAGATGACAAAAATTATGGAATATCAGAAATGAAAAAACATCTCTACTGATTTTACAGACATTAAATATACAAGGGAATACTATGAATAACCCCTCTTTGCAAATTTTACAACTTGAATAAAACTGGCCAATTACTTGACAGGCATAAACTAGCAAAACTCAGAAAGGAAGTTGTACACAACTTGAATAGTCATATATTAATTAAATACATTGAATGTACAGCTTTCCAGTGGAATTCTATAAAACATATGAGGAGTAGCTGATACCAATCCCATTGAAAGTATTCCAGGAAATTGAGAAAGATAGAATTATCCCTAAATCATTTTATGAAGCTAACATCACACTGATACCCAAACCAGGTAAAGATCCAACAAAAAAGAGAACTACTAATGAACATATATGCAAAAATTCTCAACAAGATTCTAGCAAATGGGATCTAACAACACATCTCAAAAATCATCCACCATGACCAAGTAGGCTTCATTCCCGGGATGCAGGGCTGGATCAACATCTGTAAGGCCATAAATGTAATTAAATACAACAGATATAAAAACAAGAACCACATGATTGTATCATTAGATGCAGAAAAAGCTTTTGATAAAATCCAACATCTTTTCTTGATAAAAATCCTCAAAAACCTAGGCATTGAAGGAACATACCTCAAAATAGTAAGCACCATCTATGATAAATCCACAGCCAGCATATTGCTAAATGGACAGAAATTGGAAGCACTACCCCTGAAAAACAGAAGAAGGCAAGGCTGCCCACTCTCACCCCTCCTGTTCAACATTGTGTTGGAAGACCTAGCTAGAGCAATTAGACAAGACAAGGAAAATAGGAAAAGAGGAAGTTAAGTAATCCCTCTTTGCTAACGATATACCTCAAACATCCAAGAAAATCTGTCAATAACCTCCTTCCACTGAAAAAGGATTTGGCAAAGTCTTGGGGTAAAAAATAAATGTACAAAAGACAGTCACCTTCTTATACACCAACAGCAAACAGACAGAGAACCAAATAAAAAGCACAATTCCTTTTACAATTGCCACAGAAAGATGAAAAATCTTGGCATCTTCCTAACCAGAGAAGTGAAAGACCTTTACAATTAAAACTACAAAACACTGCTCACAGAATTTCAAGAAGACCTGAACATAAGGAAAAATATTCCATGCTCATGGATTGGGAGAATCAATATTGTTAAAATGTTCATCCTTTCAAAGACAATCTACAGATTCAGCACAATACCCATTAAATTACCAGCATCATTCTTTTCAGACCTGGAAATAACAATATAAAAATCCATATGGAAACATAAATAACAATGAATAGCCAAAACAATCCTTAGCAAAACAAACAAAGCAGGAAGTATCATGCTTCCAGACTTTTAACTTTACTATAAGGCTACAATAGTCAAAACAACCTGATATTGGTACAAAAACAGGCATATGGACCAATGGAACAGGATAGAGATTCTGGAAGCAAAATCTCAATTTCTCAACCAACTCATCTTTGACAAAGCCTCCACTGACAACCACTGGGAAGAGGAGAACCTATTCAGTAAATGTTGCTGGGAAAACTAGCTGACCACATGCAGGAGATTGAAACAGGACTCCTACCTATCACCATACACAAAAATCAACTCTAAATGGATCAAACTCCTAAATGTAAAACCTCAAACTATAAGAACCTTAGAAAATACAGGAGACTACCTTATGAAATTGGAACTGGCAAGCAATTCCTGATCAAAACCCAAGTTGACCATGCCATAAGGGATAGGATAGACAAGTGGGCCTTATTAAACTGAAAATCTTCTGCAAAGCGAAAGAAATCATCAGGACAGTGGGGAGACAGCCCGCAGAATGGGAAAAAATATTTGCCAACTGCATATTTGACAACATCTAGGATCTACAAGGGACTCAAACTTTCTGAAAAGAAAAAAAACCAAACAGCCCCATTAAAAAGTGGGCAAAAGACATGAATACACACTTCTCATGAGAAGATATACAGACACCCAACAGACACAAGAAAAAGGTGTCAGCCTCACTCATCATCAGAGAAATGAAAATCAAAATCACATTGAGATACCACCGAACCCGGTAAGAATGTCCATCATTAATAAAACAAACAACAGCAGATGCTGGTGAGGATGAGGAGAAAGAGGAACGCTTCTACACTGCTGGTGGGAATGCAAAGTAGTTCAATCTCTATGAAATACAGTGTGACAATCTCTAGAAGAACTAGAAATTGACCTTCCATATCACCTAGCAATCCCCCTACTTGGGAATATACCTAGAGGAACTCAAATCATTCTACCAAAAAGATAGCTGCACACACATGTATTTTGCAGCACTATTCACAATAGCAAAAGCATGAAACCAACTGTGCATCCCATCAAAACTGACCTGGATTGAAAAAGTTGTGGTACATATACACAACTTTTAATATTATGCAGCCATAAGGAAGAACAAACATATGAACTTCGCAGCAACTTGGGTTGATTTAGAGTCCATCATACTCAGTGATCTATCACAGAAACAAAGAACAGAGCACCATATGTTCTCACTGATAAGCGGACCCTGAACATTTACTATAATACTATAGAAAAGAGATTGTCAGTAGTGGGATACTGCCAGGTGAGGGTGGGGACACAATCAACAAGGGTACCTGATCTCAAACCAGGCAAAGTGGGAACCAAAAGGAGACCCAATCTTTACCTGTATCATGTGCACTTGTATGACTAATCCTGAATGGTTCCCCGCATCTCTAAAATAGCATATAAAATTTTAAAAATTTAAAATAGAACTGCCAAATTTAAAAATAAATAAATACATTGAATGTGCAGTTAAAATCTTTCACAAAATAAAAACTCCAGGTTTTGATCATTTAACTGGCTAATGACACATAATATTTAAAAAAGAAACAAAACCAACTTATACAACATTTTCCAAATAGAAAACAATGAGGAAAGAAGGTGTTCTAACTCATTTTACATGGCATAATTTATCTCAAAACAAAATTGGGCAAAGACGTTAAAAGGAGCTAAAGCTGTAGACTAGTATTTTTAATGAACATAGATGGAGAAATCCACAACAAAATATTAGCAAATAAAAAATTGCAGCCTATAAAAAAAGGTGATTTATCATTACCAGTGGAATTCATTCCAGGATTGCAAAACTAACTAAATAATTCAAAATTAAGTAATGCAATTCATCATTTTAACAGACAAAATGTAAAACAAATCATATGATTATCACAACATATGAAGAAGCATTGAATAAAATGGATGACAAAAAGTTTCTCTCTATTCATGATAAAAACTTGCAACAAACTAGGAGTAGAAAGACTCTTCTTTAGCCTAGTAAAAATTATCTATTATCTATTAAGAATGACATTGTCTTAATAATGACATCGTCTAAACAGACAATGTCATTCTTAATAATGAATGAACGAACAGGATCCCTTTAGCCCTAGGAAGAAATCCAAGATGCCCTCTCTTACCACTTTCATTCAAAATTATACAGTAAGTTCTACAGTGTGGTAAGCAGATCAAATAAATAAAAAGTTTACAGATTGAAAAGGGAATAACATAACTGTATGTATAGAAGATAATTTTCTATAGCAAAGACTATGGAAAACTTTTTATAGCAAAGATAATTTTCTATAGTAAAGACTATGCAAAGAAAATAGCAAAGACTATGCAAAAACTTGTACAAAATAACAAATGAGCTGATTACAGATAGAAAGTCAATATATAAATTTCAAACACATTTCAATACATATGTATATATAGACACACACACACACACACACACACACACACACACACACACACACATATACATACACACCAGTGGAATTTGAAAATTTTAAAAATACTGTTTTAAATAACAACAAAAAATAAAGCAGTAGGATATAAAGCTCACAAAATATATGGAGTATCAGTATGCTGAAAACTACCAACACTGTTGAAATAAATCAAAGATAATTTAAATTAATGGAGAGCTATACCATGTTCATTAACTGGAAGAATCAATATGATTAAAATAGCAATACTTTTCAAACTGATTCAAGATTCGATGCAATCTAAATGAAAATTATAGAAAGCTATTTGTAGATGTCAAAATTCTAAAATTTATATGAAAGACAAAGAAACCAGATAGCAAAATCAATTCTGAAAGAGAATAGAGTTTGAAGATTCCAATTACCAATTTTAAGATTCAATATAAATATACAGTAATAAATTCAGTAAAGTATTGATGAAAAGACAAACCCATAGATGAATGAAGAAAGATGTTACAGAACTAAATCCACATTAATATAATAAACTGATTTGATAAAAATAAAAGCATAGGCAATGGAAAAAATTATAGTCTCTTCAACAAATAATGCTTGAAGCAATTCAGTGTCCATATATAAAAAGTGAACCTCAACATATATTCCTCATCTTATACAAAACTTATTCCACAATGCAAGTAAAGCTTAAATGTAAAATGTACAACTATAAAACTTTATGATGAAAATAAGCTAAAAATATTTGTGACTTGGACTGAGCAGCGTGTTCCTAGATAGGGAAACAAAAGCACAATCCATTAAAAAAAATTGATAGATTGAACTTCATCAAAATTAAAATCTTTTATTATTTGAAAGACAATGTTAAAGTAATAAAAACATAAAAACAGTGAGAAAATATTTGCTATTACATTTATAGTAAAAGACTTTTTTCAGAAGATATGAAAAAACTTAACCAATATTAAGAAATTAAATAACATGTAGGAAAAATATCTGAAATGAGACTTCACCAAAGAAAATATAGTCAGAAAAGAAACTCATGAAAACATTACCAACATCATGTATTATTAGGAAATCCAAATTAAAACTACAATGATATATCACTACATGCCCATTTAATGACTAACTTAAAAAAAAACTGGCAACATTAAATGCTAGCTAAGATGCAAAGCAACAGGAATTCTCATTAATTGTTGATGCTAGCAGAAAATAGAAAGGTGGCTGGGCTTGGCTCAGCCTTCATCCCAGCACTTTGGGAGGCTGAGGGGAGTGAATTGCCTGAGCCCGCGGGTTCGAGACCCACCAGGGCAACCCGGCAAGACCTCATCTCTACTCTAAATAAAAAATTAGCCAGGCGTGGTAGTGCGTTCCTGTAGTTCCAGCTACTTGGAAGGCTGAGGCGGAAGGATCGACGGAGCCTAGCAGGTCCAGGCTGGGGGGGCCGGGATCGGCCACTGCACTCCAGTCTGGGCGACAGAGTGAGACTCTGACTCAAAACAAAAAAAAGAAAAGAAATAGAATGGCTATTTTGGAAGCCAACTTGGCAGTTTTACAGTTAAACTTGTACTTTCAATCCTAGATAATTTGTCATGTGTGTTAGTAACTTATGTTTACACAAAAACCTGCATATAATATTTATTGGAACTTTACTCATATGTTCATTGGAAGCAATGACAGTTTTCTTCAAGTAATTGACACATCCCTGAAATGAAATATTGCTAAATAACAAAAACAAACTATTGATATACACAATAACTTGGGTGGATCTCAAGGACGTTATGCTTACTGAAGAAGCTAGTCTCAAAGTTTACATATCATATGATTCAATTTATAAGATAATATTAAACAGACAAAAAAATATGCTCTGGATTCACACACAACATGAAAAGATTTAAAATCAGTTTGTTGTGTGAAAATCAAAAACAAAAACAGCTAGCTTCAAAAGGCTGGCAGGTGTTATTGTATGATTCAGTTTGTATGACATCTTGGAAAAAGCAATACCTCAAGTTTAAAAGAAACAAGTTTAGTGATTGCTAAGGGGAGGAGAAGAGACAAGAGTGGACTTCAAAATGATGTTATAAATGTGATGAACCCATAAATTTGTACATAACAATGTGGCAAGGTTTAATATCTACAAAATTAAATCACAGAATGCTTACAGATTCCAAGATGGAAGACTGAGTGCAGTAAATAAATCCGACTGTATCAAAAATTGATTACAGGTTTATTCTTACTTCTTTCAGTTACTGATGTCACAAAACTGTATTTTTGCACATTTTGTGTCCCTAAACATAAGCTAAGGATTGTTTTTAAAAATGCATTCATTTCTTAAATAATGTATATTAAAAATGAGGTTACAAACTTCTGTTACAATTATACTAGCTGTGTTACTGAAGTTTAGCTGGTATACATTCAAATGAACTTCTATGTAACTTTAGAATGTTGAATGCAATTCCATGACAATTACAAGAAAATTGTTATAGAATATACACAAAAGGAAATGAGAAGGGAGGTAAAATGCTTCATGACAAAAAAAAACCCAACTAAACATAAAAAAGACAGTAATACAAAAAAAGAAGGGTAAAAAATGTATAAGGCATATACAAAACAAATAGAAAAATAACAGAATCAAGTCCTTGTTCATTAGTAATTATTGTACATGTAAATAAGTTAAATTGTCCATCAAAAGACAGAGATTGGCAGAATGAAATTAAGAAAATCACGTTCCAACTATAATCTCTCTATGAAAGACTCATTTTAGAGTCAAAGGTAAAAATAGGTTGAGAGTGAAAGGGTGGAACCAATATTATCTGCAAATAGTAACCACAATAGGGCAAGGCTAACTATCCTAACATCAGGCAAAATAGACTTCAACTCAAAAGAGAGAAAATAGGAGATGCTATGCATGTTTAAAAGTTCAATACAAGAAGATATAACAATTATAAATATTTAAGCATCTGATGATAAGTTCAAATTATATAAAGCAAAAATAGAATTGGATGAAAGACAGTTAGAGACCAATATCCCATTTTGAACAATGAATAACAACCAAACAGGAAATAAGTAAAGAACTAGAAGACTTGAACAGCACAATAAACCAACTAGAGCTAACAGATATTCACAGGACAATGTGCTCAACAACTACAAAATACACATTCTTTTCAAGAGCACGTGAGGCATTTTCCAGAATAGATACGTTAGGCCAGAAGCCATATCTCAATAGATTTAAAAGATACGTTTCATACCAAGTATCTTCTCTGACCACAGGGGAATAAAATTAGAATCAATAACAACTGGAAAATCCAACAATGTGTGGATATTTAGCAATACACACTTCAACAACAAACAGGTCGAAGAAGAAATCACAGGATAATTATAGACGAATAAAAAAGAAAATACAATATATCTAAATTTATGAAATTCCATAAAATCAGTGCTAAGAGAGAAATTTTTAGCAATAAATGCTTGAAAACAAGAAAGTTTTCAAGTCAACAACTTAACTTTGTAGTGTCAGAAACTAGAAATAAGGACAACATAAACCCAAAGCTAGCAAAAGAAAGAAAATAATAAAGATTTGAGCAGAGATAAATGAATACAAAAACAGTTCATGAAATCAACAAAACTAGAAATTTCTTCCTAAAAGTGTTATGAGAGAATCCTATGTATGGACAAATTGGATAACCCAGATGAAATGAGAGATTACTTGAAATACAAAACCTAAAAAGAAATAGAAATGGAAAGCCTAAATTGACATACAACTAGTAAGGAGATTAAATCTGTAATCAAAAATATTCCAACAAACAGAAGTCCTGGACCTGATGACTTCACTGGTGAGTTTTACTATATATTTAAGTAACTAACACCAATCCTTCTCAAATTTTTCAAAAAAAAAAAAAGAAAAATTGAAGAGGCTAGGCCAATGCCTAATCATTATATGAAGCCAGCATTTTCCTAACACCAAAGCAAAGCCAGACAAAGACATTGGAGGCAGAAAAAAAAAACAAACAGAAAAACTACAACCCAATATTCCTTGTGAACATTAATGTAAAAATCCTCAACAAAATATTATCAAACAGAATTCAGGAGCATATTAAATTGGATTAATCCCTGGAATACAAGGATGATGCAACATGTAAAAGCATTTTAAAACATTACATCACATTAACAGCATGAAGAGGGGAGAAAAAAGTCATCATCTAATTTGATGCAGAAAAAGCATTTGACAAAAATCTAACACCCTTTCAAAACCCAGCAAACTAAAAACTAAAATTATCTCAATACAATGATAGCCATACATGAGACAGTCACAATGAACATCATAAAACAAAGACGAGAAGCTAAAGGCTTTTCTCTGAGGTCATGAACAGAACAAGGACGCCCAGTGTCAGGTTTGAATGTTCCCTCTAAAATTCAAGTTAAAATTTAATTGACATCATGACAATATTAAGAGATTGGATCTTTAGGAGATGATTAGGTGTGAGAGTTCTGCCATCGCAAATGAATTAAAGCCCTAGTCACAAGAATGGGTTAGTATTGAAAGTGGGTTCCTAATAAAATAAGGGTGATTTGGGTCCAGTTTTCCTTCTCTCTCTCTTATGTTCATCTGTCCTTTCACTTTTCACCATGGGATAACGCAGTGTGAAGGCCCTCACCAGATGTGGCTCCTTGATTTTGGACGTCCCAGCCTCCTGAACCATGAGACAAATAAACATCTTTCTTTATAGATTACACAGTTTATCGTATTTCTATTACAGGAAAAAAAAAAAAAAGACAATACTGTACTGGAAATCCTAGCTGGATTAATTAGGCAAGAAAAAGAATTAAAAGACATCTAAATGTAAAAGAACTATGTAAAATTATCTCTGCAGATAATGTGATCTCATGTGTAGAAGTCAAAGATTTTACACACATACTTGCAGTTACAATTAATAAGTTCAGCAAAGTAGCAGGCTACAAAGACAACACACAAAATTTGATTGCATTTCTGAATACTAACAATGAACAATTTAAAAATAAAATGAAGAAAGCAATCTAATTTGCAATCTCACTAAGAATAATTAGGAATAAGCTACACCAAGTAGATCAAAGACTTGTATATAGAAAACTATAAAACCTTGCGGAAATAAGACAAAAACGTTGATGGTTTGTAACTTAAGCAATATATTATTTCAAAAATTACTCTAATAAAGACTATGTGTTTCATTTCTTGACTATTTTAACAGAGTATGCAAATGTTAATAATTTATCTTAAAATATTACATACTCTAAAATTTTGTAGGGAGTGTTTCTTGCTTGTCCTGTACTTTTGCAGTTTTATTTATTTGTTTTATGGGTTTTCTATGGGGGATAGGTGAACATGTGTGTGATTAGGGGACATATAAAGCTTTTATGTGACCACACTGCTGTTCCTGACTTAAGAAAATGTGATTCTTGATGTGAAGAATTTTGTACTCTATATTATCTAGCACAGTACTTCATATAAAGTAACTTTTAAGATCTTAGAAAAAAATTTGCTTTCTTAATGAGGCTGCCTAGAAATGAAACTTTGTGCTTTGGAGATTGTGATATATGAGAAGCATTCAAAAAGTCATGGAAAATGCACATTATGAAAAACCTATGTACTCATGGACTTTAGAAATTCTTGCATCAAAGTAAACGCATACTAACTTGTTATAACATGTCTAAACAGGACCTAGTTGAGGTACTAAGGATAAGATATGTCTGAAAAGAGCACCTATCAGAGCAATATGATTTCTGCTAAAATTGAAGCAAGAACAATCATCAAATATATGGCAAAACTTGGGTAAAACAATAGTTAAATCATCGATGCTTCGCAGAAAGCTTATGGTGGCAATACCCAAATAAATAAGTAGTTTACAAATGCATAATTCATTTAAAGAATAGATAATCTTAAATGTTGAAGATGAAGTCTGGAGCAGCAGACCACTCACAGAAACTGCAAGAAAAAAATAATTTCATTCATGCCATAATTGAACAGGACAGATGGTTAACAGCATAAGCAATAACCAACACCATAGACATTAAGTTTGTTGATTTTACTCAATTCTGACTGAAAAAGTAAAGTTAAGCAAACTTTTCACCTATTGGATGTTAAGACCATTGCTCCCAGATCAGCTTCAGACAAGAGCAGAGCTTTCAATAAAAATTTTAAACAAAAGAGATCAAGATCCTGAAGCATTTCTTCATTGAATTGTAGCAGTAGATAAAACATGGCTTTACCAGCACAATTCTGAAGGCAATACATGATCAAAGCAATGGTTGCCAAGAAGTAGAGGTGGTCCAGTAAAAGCAAATCAGACCAGTCAAGAGCCCAGGTCATGGCAACCCTGGCATTTTTTTGTAATGCAGGAAGCTTTCTGCTTGACTTTCTGGAGAGCCAAAGAACAGTAACATCTGTTTATTGTGCTCCTACTTTGAGAAAGTTAGCCTAAGTTTTAGCAGAAAAATGCTTCAGAAAACTTCATCAAAGAGTGCTACTCCACAAAGACAATGTTCCTGCTCATTGTCAAACAAACGCAATTCTCTTACGTTTTTTTAAGGAAACTCATTAGATCCACCTTACAATTTTGACTTGGCTCCTTCTGACTTCTTCTTGTTTCCTAATTTAAAAAGAATACTTAAGGAATACTCATTTTTTTCTTGAGTGAATAGTGTGAAGAAAAAAAAGATATCCAAAAGTCAACAACTCCGTTGACATGGTTAAATTCTCAGAACACTCAGTTCTTTACAGATGAACTAACTGACTGGCATTATCGCTTACAAAATATTTTAAACTTGATGTAGCTTATGTTGAAAACAAAGTTTGTAGTTTTGTTTTTTACTTTTAATGTCACTTTTTCACCGACTTTTTGAAGTCCTCTTTTTACATGCATTATTTCTAAAAATATTAGTATCTTGATGGAGCAATGTTTACAATGCAAACAGTTTTGGAGCCAGGGAGAATTTTTTCCCAATCTCTTCCTCTACTGTGTTAGCCCTGTGGCCTTAAATAATTCACTAAACTTTTTTATTATTATTATTTTTGTTCTTTTGTTTGCCTTGAATCATCTGTTTTTTAAAGCAATAAAATCTGCATTATGTTTGCAGTAATTAAAGATGATACTTTTAAAGTTTTTGTGTGATGGGAGTGGAGTACCTAGCACATACTGGTAGTTATTATTTCACAGTTATTTACCCTTGTAGTGTATACAACAGGATGGTTTTAGTATGTATACGAAATTGTGAAATCATCCCCATCATCTAATTTTAGAATAATTCTCTTTATTTTTAAAGGAAATCTTAGCACTTACTCTTGAATTCTCTAACTCTGCTCCCAAGCCCTGGGCGTGGAAACCTATGCTCCATTTATGTAGATTTGCCTATCTTGAACAACGCAAGCAGTAAGTGCTGACATTTCATGGGTATTCTGCGTATCCTCCTTTGAGACTGCTCTACCCTCGAGACTGTCCTTCTATGCCAGCCATGAGAAGGGAAGCGCCAATAAACCCTGAGATGTCTTCTGAGTCGTTTCCCCTTTGCTTTAACGGACTGCATGCGCCCTGTTCTGACTCCAGTCTCTCCTCTCCCCACCCCCCCTTGCGGTGCAGCACTCCTCGAACATCCCAGCTGTGGCCCAAGTATGCCCAGGTGTAGCATGGGCTGCCCTTCGGGAAGACCAGGCTGTAAGTCTTAATGGTGTCTTTGTCTATGGGGGGCTAACTCAGCAGGCATGCCGAATGCTGTTGATGCACAGCTACCTCCACCTCGATTTCAGAGAACGCCTCAGAGAGACTGAGCTCTCCGGCAGAGAACGGCTACCGGAGAGAGCAGATACAGCATGACACCACCAGGAAGACATCCGGGGAGCCTTAGGGACAGGACCATCCCTTGAGACCCCAGAACTACAGAGCTATCAGCATACGGTGCCAGAGAGGGAGAGCTTCTAAAAGGGTTGTAGGGGACCGACTTAGGCCTCTTTCTCCCTTGCATCTTCCACTATGCAAGGATAAGCTTACCTCCCCTCTAGAGGGCTCAGCAAACAACAATCTTAGAAGAAGAGAGATTGGGCCCCCCGAGACACCAAATTTGACAGTGCCCTAATCTTGGGCTTTCCAGGCTCTACTTGCAAGAAAATACATTTCTGTTCTTTATAAATTACCCAGTCTCAGGTATTTTGTTATAGCAGCAGCATGAACTGACTGGGATACTGGAATTTTGATCGAAATTTTAATGAATATGTAGATATATTTGATGGATCTTCCCACCATGACAATATTATGTCTTTCATCCAAAAACATGAGATGCCTTTCCACTTATCTGCATCTTCTTAAAATTTTTAACACTTCTATTATAGTCTGCAGCCCATACATTTGCATTTACATTGTTAAATTCATTCTTAAGTTAATTTTTAAAATGTTGGTGCTGTTCTAGACAGACTTATTTTCTTAATTGCATTTTTGAATTGCACCTTGCTCGTGTGCAAACATGCGATTGATTTTTTTATATTGACCTTGTATCCTGAAACTTAACTGATCTGTTGCTCTAATGGTTTTTCATGGGAGCCCTTAGGATTTTCTACATAGAAGAACATGTAATATGCAAATAAATATACTTTTGCTTATTTTTAAAATCAGAATGCCTTTTGTTTCTTGATTTTTTTTCTTCATACTTGAAGTTAGTTTTTCTGTATATAGAAATCTTGATTGACGGTCTTTCCTTTCAGCTCTTTAATATGTCATCCAACTTCCTTCGATCTTTTATTGCCTCTGATAAAAATTCAGATATTAATGTTATTGAGGATTTTTGTATGTAATCAGTATTTTTCTCTTGCTGTTTCCAAGATTTGGTCTTTGTCTTTTGACAGCTTGTCTATGACGTGTCTAGGTATGAATGTCCTTGAGGTCATCTTATTTGAGTTGGGTTTTTGAACTGTGTAGATTAATTTTTTAAACCAAATCTTGAAGATTTGTAGCCATTACTTCTTCAAAGATTATTTCTGCTTTTTTTTTCCTCCCTCCTCTTTTTCCATGAACATCATTATGCTTATGTTGGTCCACTTAATGGTGTTCCACAGATCACGGAGGTTCTGCAAACTTTTATTTGCTCTTTTTCCTTTCTCTTTTTCAGACTAGATAATCTCAGTTGTCAAGTCATCAAGTCCACAGAATATTTCTTTAATCATTTCAAATTTGTCACTGAGCCTCACAAATGAATATTTTATTTCAGTTATTATGATTTTTAAATAAATAATTTCTATTTGGTTATTTTAAAAACAGTTCCTAGCTGGACAGTGACTGACACTTGTAATCCAGCTCTTTGGAAGGGCATGGCAGGAGGACTGATTGAGGATAGGAGTTTGAAACTAGCATGTGCTACTGGAGACCTTCGTCTCTGCAGGAAAAAAAAAAAAAAAGCCAGGCATGGTGGGGTGTCCCTGTAGTCTTAGCTATTTGGAAGGCTGAGGCAAGAGGATGACCTGAGCTCAGGAGTTTGAGATGCAGCGAGCTATGATCGTGCCATTCCACTCCGACCCGGGAGATAGAGTGAGACCCTATCTCCCATTTTAACAAAAGAAAATAAATTTTTTTTTATTACTTTACTAATATGCTCTATATGGCCAAATATTATTCTTATACTATTATTAATTCTGAATACATAATTTTACTTTACTTCCCTGAACATGTTTATAATGTATAACAGCTGATCTAAAATCTTTGTTTAGTTCTTCAAATATCCAATTTCCTAAACAGCGGTTTCTGTTGACTGCTTTTGTTCCCTTGTGTGAGTCACACTTTTCTGTTTATCGTATGCCCCATTTTGTGTTGTTATTGAAAGCTGGACGTTTTTTGTCGTTAAAAATGGCCAATCTGTAAATCAAATTCTTCTCCCCTCCCCAGGGTTTGTTGCTGTGCTGTTTTCTTTTTGGTTTTGCTATTTTTTAGTTTATTGCTGCTGCTTCTATTTTCTGTTTAGTAACCCATTTTGTAAAGTCTTTTTTCCCTGTAGTGTGCAGCCACTGAGGTCTCTCTAGTGGTCAAAATTATTGGATAGATAGCGCTATAAATGCTTTGAGTCAATAAGTCTTTACACTTTGTGGAGGGTTTCTGTGTGTCATTTGGGCTCGTGCTTGATGCTTAGGCATCTTATACATTTGCCTTAGCCTTTTCTGCCAGCTGGCACTGGGCCCCAAGGCCAACTAGAGGTGAGAGGTTGTGGCCTTTCCAGTTCTTCTCCGGGCAGACACACAGCCTTCCTGATCCGCAGGAATTTGTCGAGTCTTTCCAAAGCCCCTCAGAAATCCCATTTCCAAGATTGTGTGGGTTACATATCGCCTCCCCAAATTCATGTCTTCCTGGAACCTTATCACGCGAACTTACCTGGAAATAGGATCTTTGTAGACATCATCAGTTAATTTAAAATGAGGTCTACCAAATTAGGGTGTTCTCTAGGCTCAATGATTGCTGTGCAGGCCATGTGAGACAGTCACACAGCGAGGTAAACCCATCACAGAGCCGGAGGCAGAAACTGGAGTAATATTGCCTCAAGCCAAGGAATGCCAAGGAATGCCAGGGAATGCGACAACCACCAGAAGCCAGGATATGCAAGGAAAGGTTCCTCCCTACCCTGTTTCTTCAAAGGGTGCATGGCCCTGCACCATTCGAATTTTGGATTTCTTGGCCCCAGACCTTTGAGTTAATACATTTTTGTTGCTTTAGACCACAAAACGTGTGATACGTTGTTACAACAGACCTAGGAAATGAATGCATAGATCTTCCTTTAAAACTTTTTGTCAGACTTTTGTTGGGTTCAGCCGGTAGTGAAGCCTTGTGAAACAATTGTAACTGATTACTTTTGAAAATTTAAGTATCGGCCATTATCCATCAAGTAAGCTCCAGGTCAGGCAAAAAAACACCATCATCCTGAGTACAGGGTTTTTCCGGGAAGCTATGAGGTGTATCAAATAGTCATAATCTGAGGGAGATGGGACTTCATGAGGGGTTCAGGTCCAGTCTGCCTTCTCTGGTGGTTGCAAGGATGAGGCTTCTCAGACCTGCTTTTCTTTCTTTTTTTTTTTTTTTTGAGTTGGAGTCTCACTCTGTCATCCAGACTGGAGTGCAGTGCCCACAGCCTCGACCTGCTGGGCTCCGGCGATCCTTCCGCCTCCGCCTTCCGAGTTGCTGGAGCTACAGGTGCGCGCTACCACGCCGGCGGATTTTTTGGTTTATTGCAGAGATGAGGTCTCGCTGCCCAGGCGGGTCTCGAACCCGCGATGACCAGAGTTTTAAAAAATAGTGAACTGAGCCAGGCTCGGTGGCTCAGCCCGTAATCCCGCGCCTTTGGGAGGCTGAGGTGAGTGGTTTGCCTGAGCCCACGGGTTCGAGACCTGCCTGGGCAACTTGGCAAGACCTCATCTCTACAATAAATCAAAAAATCAGCCGGGTATGGTAGCGCGTGCCTGTAATTCCGGCTACTCGGAAGGCGGAGGCGGAAGGATCGCGGAGCCCAGCAGGTCGAGGCTGCGGTGGCCGGGAGCGGCCACTGCACTCCGGTCTGGGGGACAGAGTGAGACTCCGACTCCAAAAAAAAGTTTAAAAAATAGTTAACTGGCCAGGCTCGGTGGCTCAGTCTGTAATCCCAGTGCTTTGGGAGGCCGAGGCGAGTGGATGGCCTGAGCCCATGGGTTCAAGACTCACCTGGGCAACTTAGTGGGCCTCGTCTCTACAATAAATCAAAAAAAAAAAAAAAGCTAACTTTAATCGGTTTTGTCAGCGTTCTTACTACTTTTATGGAAAAAAAAAGATCTTCACAGAAGTCCTCACTTTACCATTCCCTCAGTCCCCCTCAGTTCTTCCTAATTCTGATTCTGTGTGTGTGAAAGAAAGAAAGAAAAAAAGAGAGAGGCTGGGGGTAGAGAGAAGAAAAGAGATTGGGTTGGGCAACATTTTTCATTTTGCGATTTTGTGTGAAGGTGTGGTGATGAATTTTATGTATCAACTTGATGGGACCACCGAAATATTTGATGAAACATAATTCTGGGTGTTTTTGTGAGATTAACATGACATTTTTCTATAAATTAAGATCTCACTCGGTTGTGTAGGCTGCAGTGCAGCAGCACAATCACAACTAACCACTGCATTGACTTCCTAGGCTCAGGCAGTCTTTCTGTCTCCGCCTCACAAGTAGCTGTAACTATAGTTGCATGCCACCATAACTCGCTAATTTTTTAATATTTTTATAGAGACAAAGTCTTGCTATGTTGCCCAGGCAGGTCTTGAACTCTCAGGCTGAAACAGTCCTCTCATCTAGGCCTCCCAAAGTGCTGGAATTACAGGCATGAGTAGCTGTGCAAAATCCAAAACCATGCTTACAGCTGTTGAAATAGATTTATTTTGTTAAGGTGAGTGAAAGATATACGACTACATAAAGAATTACACTGACAATACTTCATGAAATGAGAAAATTAACTTAGCAACGTAGAAGACAATCTCTCCGTTTTCAAAACAGCTGTGGGCTGTCCCCCATTTCTGTTCCCTAAGGCTGTGGTCTCTTCTCCGTCATAATCATTCAAACAGGAAATGTACAAATAATTGATCCAGGAAAACCAACACATTAATGACAAAAAATTAGTTATCACAGCAATTATATAAAGATGCTTATAATTGTAAATAAATATTAGTCATTCTATTTAATAAAATATTTGACAAGAACACAGCAGCTATGTGAAAGATAATTTTAAACAAAGAGTAACAACTGAAGCTGAAAATGCCTGTCTTATGAAGTAAAGAATTTACTTATACTAATATACCCAACAGAAATAATATGTTTACAAAAATTCATAAGTACCAGAAATCATGAATATTATAAATACCAAAAAGTTTATAGCTGCACAAGTTGCAATATTCAAAACTGAAAAATATCCACATGCCCTTTAACAAAAGAAGCTACAAATACATTATGGTATATTTAAATACTAGAATACTACATGGCAATGAGAATGTATAATAAGCAAAAGAAGGCAACAATATGCATAATCCTTATAAAAATATTGAGTTAGATAACTCTGATTTTTAAAATGTGTAATAAATGGTTCCATTCATTAAATTTCAAAAGCAGGCAAATTCATCTATGTTGTGGAAAGGTAGGATCATGGTTAAATTTGAAGGATATTAAAGATAGTTAAGTATCCTTTTTTGGAGGACTGACACTGATGCTGTATTTCCTTGTTTGTCTGTAAACTACATGGACGTTTCTGTTTAAAAACTCAGTGAGCTTTTTAATTATCACATGTGTATGTAGGTGTGTGTTGTGTATTGAGTCTGTATGGAACTTTAAGAAAAAGCCATATACATTTGTGCCCATATATTTTATAATCAATGCTAGCAATTGCCTTAGTCTTAAGTAATTGCCTCTTTGGGTTGCTACAACAGAATATGATAAACTGGGTGGCTTTATAAGTAGCCAGGTTGTTCTATAACAGACACCTGCACCCACATGCTCATTACAGAACAATTCACAATTGCAAAGAGGTAGAATCCATCTAAATGCTCATCCACCAGTCAGTGGGTCATGAAAACGTGGCATATATCCACCAGCAGAAATGTATTTCTCCTAGTTCTAGAGGTTTGGGAGTCCAAGATCCAGGTGTCAGTTGAGTTTTGTCTGCTGATGGCCTACTTTTTCATACATGGTGTCAGCTTCCTGTGTCCTCACATGGCTGATGGGAGGCCAAGCTCTCCCAAGCCTCTCTTTTAAGGGTACTCATCTAATTTATAAGAGCTCTGCCCTAATCTTCTCCCAACAGGAGATCCCACCTCCTAATAAAATTGCCCTGGGGAGTTAGGATTTCAAAATACAAGTTTTGAGGGAAACACAAATCCAGACCATAGTGTCTTCAAATATAAAAATGACTCAAAACTAGAAAGGAAATATAATAATTTGAGGATTGATTCGTTTATAGCAAAGAGGAGTTGGCCACGTTGTAAACTTAAGCTTGCACAGATATGAAGCTTGGAGTGCAAGATATGAAGCTTTAAGGTCACCACGTGAAATAAGTGCGTAGGAGTCATTCCTGGGCTGAGGGAAAAGCAGCAGGTCTGCAAGTTCTCAGCCTCCTTGATGAAGATATCTGAAGTGAGTCTTGTCCATTGGATTTGTCCTGCAACAGGATGACACGGCTTGGACGCTCTACCACACCTTGCTCAGTAGCGGAATACAGGCTGCCCCCTGAGGACTTGACCTCAGATACCTCAGTTCTCTGCAGCTGAGTCAGAGACCGAAGAACCTCTGGCTTCTGCTGATGACAATTTCTGTAGCTGAACAGCAAGTCCCATGATCACATACCATGTACCCCAAGGCTATGTAAATCCACTCCAGAAAAGCCAACATCGCTGGTAGCGTGATTATGATTAGACACATAACTTGTTTGAGATTTCAGGTCTGCGATCATCCTCCAGGATCTCTCTGGTTACCACATGGGTAGGCCAGAATAATACATAAAAACAAAAATATTGTGGGACCACCAAGCTGATATCCTTCACACCCTCGATACTATAACTCATCTCTGGGGTGACCATTTCCCCATGGCCTCCTCCACTCCAGGACACACACAAGATGTCGTAGTGTTTCTGATTTATGAATACTGGGGGGTAGGGTGAGATAGTTTCAGACCTGCATTCAGCCTTCCTCGGTATGAAGAGTCTTACTTGACAGACCGAGGAATTCACGTGGAGGCTTAATCAAGTGTTAAGCTTGTCAACCCAATTTATGAATTTGAAGACTAGGAAGAGGACCACCAAAGGTGTTTGTGGGTCTAGTGGACCACCATATTGCCAACTTAGGCCAGGATTTGTTCTCTATTTGGATGCA
Organism: Cephalopachus bancanus; assembly: GCA_027257055.1. Lineage (NCBI taxonomy): Eukaryota > Metazoa > Chordata > Mammalia > Primates > Tarsiidae > Cephalopachus > Cephalopachus bancanus. Next base: position 3,077,907 of record JAPVLO010000018.1, on the reverse strand, counting down.
TCCTCACACTGTAGCAAGGGTACCTTGGTCTTGGTCTCCACGTGTCAAAGTCAACTCAGGATCTTTGTTCAACAGTGTTCAAAATGTCTGGGTACTTACTTTCCCCAGAGCCCTGTGACCTAAGTCAATCATCTAAGTCTCCTTTGGGGAAGGTCTAAGATAATCATTGCCATATCTAATCGTCATGGTGTTACAGAACAGCTCTTTGTTAGTAGATTCTAGCTATAAAAATCAATCTGCTTTCAGAAATTGACACGGAATCATGGATTTTTACTAAGACATTTGCCTTCAGATTCTTTTTCAACCCACTCTTTAATCATTTTGTGTGTATAAGCAAGGAAGGTTCTGTTTTTGTCTTTCCATCTATTTTTTTCCTCCTGAGAATACAATGTCTTAAGATCCTTCTGCATAACTTTCTGCAGGTGAGACTCCCTTGACTTATACGCCGACCTTTCCAATTATTACAATAATTGTCACTCCTGACTTCTACCAGTTAGCTTCTGCCACCTGTCCTATTATTTTGAAGTTCTACCCTTCCTACTGGAATCAGTAACCAAATCCGGCAGCAGCTATAACTGGCAGAGGAAAGGCAGTCCTGAGTTTTCGCGATGCTGGGGTCCTCCTTGCCGTGCATTCCTTATTTCTGTCATAAATGGTGCACACACTGGGCCCCACACACGGTCATGCGGAGGGTCGCCTGGTTTCCACCGCACACACTCTCCAGCTCCCACGACTCTGTCCATCTCCATTTCCACGGTCAGGAAACCCTCCCTCAGTGTGTATTACCCCTTTTCCTTGTTCCTATGAACCTTCTGGTCGTGAGTTTGGGGGGCATCAAAATCACCTCTTAAAACCGTCTTGCTTGTTAAAATGTTATTACTTAATTTTCCGATACTCATATTTTTAATCGAGGGGCTAATGACAAACCCGATCAATGTAAATTTTTTACCTCTTTAGGTTTGTCTGTTTTCTGTGGAAATAATTATTTAAATCACCTTATATTTCACAGACATACGTTTTATGTCTCTTTCAGAACCCGCTGTTGCCCCTTTCCCGGTATCTGAGAATATCATGCTGCCTATTCCATTTGCTTAACCAGTTTGAACTCTCCGTCCCACTTTTTGAAAAGATAAGGTTGTTCAAACTGGCCATCCTTCTTTACCATGTATCTCCTTAAACAGCCAAAAGAGATTATGTATATACAGCCCTTAAAAAAGAAATGAAACATTTAAAAAGATAAAACTTGACAGAAGTAACGATGATTTAAATTTTCAGTAAACAAATAACCTTCCTCTATGTTGATATTTCTCTTTGTTTTCCTGCTCATTTAAGGGAAAATGCATTTCTTATAAGATAAAGGGCCAAATTGTTTCCATTCGTTTTTTAAAGTAAACTAAGAACTGCCGGGCGCAGTGGCTCAAGCTGGTAATCCCAGCACTTTGGGAGGTCAAGGTGAGAGAAGTGTCTGAGCCCAGGGGTTCGAGACCAGCCTGGGCAACTTGGTGAGACCTCGTCTCAACAATAAATAAAAAAAATAAGCCGGGCATGGTAGCAAACGCCTGTAGTTCCAGCTACTTGGAAGACTGAGGCGGGAGGATTGCCCAAGTCCAGCAGGTCAAGGCTGCCACTGCACTCAGCCCTAGGTGACAGAGTGAGACTCCGACTCAAAAAACACGCACAAACAGGCAGCCAATTAAGATAAGCAAAATAAAGAAAACAAGTTCTGGAAAAATTTACGCCGTAAGGTCCATGGGGGCAAAAACTGTGGTCATTCATGAATTCCCACTGCTTAACAAAGTGTCTGATAAATGGTTGATGCCTGAAATTTTTAACAGTAATTTTGCTGGGCACTGTGCCTCACTCCTGCAATCCCAGCATTCTGGGAGATGGAGGCGAGAAGATTGCCTGAGCTCAGGTGTTTGAGACCAGCCTGGGCAACTTGGTGAGACCTCATCTCTACAATTAAAAAAGAAAATAGCTGGGTGTGGTGGTATGCACCTGCAATTTCAGCTACTTGGAAGGCGGAGGTGGAAGGATCGCCCAAGCCCAGCAGGTGGAGGCTGCGGTGGCTATGAGCGGCCACTGTACTCCAGCCTGGGCGACAGAGTAAGACTCCAACTCAAAAAAAAAAAAGTAAACTAAGGACTACATTGGCAAACTCCACATATGACGAAGCTTTCAGAAGCACTGTTAGCTTTTTGTTTCCTAAGGTTGATCTCTTTACACAAAGTACTCGACAGCTATTTGTTGTTATTTGTGCTCTCATTAGTTATATTATGTAGTTCTAATTTGCACTCAAAAACAATTGGCCGAATCGAACTGAATCAAACTACATCTTTTCAAAAGTAAAACAAACTGTTTTTCTGTTCTCCTCTATCCTTTATGTTCCTCATTCTTCACATTCATGTTGTTTAGACGCAGTTCTATAATTTACCTACCAGTCAGATTTTTCAATTCTTTATACTGGTTGAAGAAAAAATTTGTACGTTTCAAGTCATTTTATAGAAAGGCAATTATATATTATGTTTGCTTTTCCATATTTGGTATCCTGGGAATGTAATTCAATAGAGTTTTGGAAAAATTCTCATTACTTTTTCTGGCAATCATTTTGCATGATTTTTTTGTATTGGTTGACTTGATTTATTTATTGTTTTCAATGAATTTAAGGTTTTGCCTGCTGTGATGAGAGGCAAAAGAAGTGAGAAAGAACTCAAAAACAGATTTTATAAAGGTTAAAGAAGTCCAGGATTCATTTCAACTTCCAGTAATGTATTGTACTCTATCAGGCATGCTAATTCAGAAATATTCACCCTACTGCCAGAAAGTCAAAATGAATACATTATCATGAATATTCATGATTGTATTGAGAATGGAAAATAGTGCGGCGCTCGACTTTTTCTAGTGAGTTTTTGAAAAATGTACCTTTTTTTTTTTTGAGTTGGAGTCTCCATTTTCACCCAGCCTGGAGTAAAGTGGCATGCTCACGACCACCCCAGTGTCGACCTGTTGGGCTCTGGTCTCAGTTTTCCAAGCAGCCGGAACTACAGGCACACACCACCATATCTGGCTATTTTTTTTAATACTGACTGTAGAGACGAGGTCTCGCCACGTTGCCTAGGCTCGTCTCAAACTGCAGGCTCACACAACCCACTCACCTTGGCCTCCCAAAGTGCTGGGATGACAGGCTGAGCCACTGAACCCAACCCAAAAATGTATTTTTAATACAGTAGGTAGGCTAGGTCAGGGAAACTGCAGGACCGACCATAGGAAAGTTTCAAGCTCATTAACACCCTGCTGCAGCCACTACAAAACCCAGCCTGCAAGCAAGCGTCCCAGCTACAGGAAACTTCACAGCTACCTAACAGCTAAACTCTTAGGGAACACACCTGTAGCAGTCTAGACTTTTTACCCCGGATGTGTGTGGTCAAGAGCCTACGACCAAGGCAGGAACTGCTTAGAGACCCCCTGGAACATAGGCATCAATAGCTAAGGGTGACCTGAGATGAGCATGACCCGATGCGACCTTCATTATACGCTCGTTACAATATCATTAGGATTGTGGCACCTGCCAGGGTGCCATGACAGTCCCAGCATGACTCTTTAAGGCTTGGAGGGAAGAGTAACAGAGATTCAGCCCCAACCGCCCATTTCTAGGAAAAGCCAATCTCAAACCACTCCTTAGCACGCATAAGAATGAAAGTCGTATCTTAACAGTGGCTTCACAATAGGCCGTATCCAGGTGGGTGAGGGGACAGAGGCATCAGCTTTTCATGGGCTTTCCCCCACCCCTGCTCTCCTTTCTTGGAAGTGGACTCTTCTTTTGCCCATCTTGCTCTTCTGCATGTCTGTTTGTGAATTCGTCCCACGTGAGAACACAAGAACCTGACATCGACCATCTTACCCAGGGAACAGTTTCCCCTTTCCCAGAAGGGCTTGTGTGGTCCTTTGATGTCATGACTTGAATGACAAAATTTGGGTGGTTCAACTTTTTTTTACAGTTTCATCCCATGAGTTTAGGATAATGCAGGTGTTTTCATGTTCCACAGGTTTTGTGACTTACACAAGATAGTTTTCTCTCATTTTAAACTTTCAGAATGAAATTGAAACAAATTTTTATATAGAGAGAAAACATGCACCTGGTAGCTTTATAAATGAAACTAATTAGGCCATTTTGCTTCACTTTTCAGTACTTTACTGTAAGAAAAAATTTTCATGGTAGAGTAAAAATAAATCGCAGCTCTGTAGTTTGAAGGAGGTGGGGGAGATATATTCTTTTTCCTCCTGGATAAACACATTTTTAAGCCAATGGTTGTCAACCATGTAGATTCGAGGCAATATCTTTGAATAATAGGGAGCTAACATAAAGGGATTTTTAAATCTTGTGCTATTTATTTGATTTCATTTGACTTATCCCTGTTGCTTGAAGATAATTATTTAGTCGCTTACTATGTGGTATAGAATTCATATACTTCATATGGCAACAAATAGGAAAAAGGTGTGTCTTGTCTCATAAGAATTTCTTATAGAACACTATTAAATGTAAAAACAAACGGTCCTTCTTAATATATATGCAAAAGAATCTTTTAAAAAATCTACTAGAAATGTCTAAAATAACCCATTGATCATATTCCTTTGTAAATTAGAAATTTAGTGATTAGGCAGCTTTTGGTGGAGGCATTATCAAGTCTGCATATGACATAGTCTAACTTTCTCCAAAAATGGAAGATAAACAAAAAGTCACCCTATCTGGGTAGTTTTCACCTATAAGGTAACTTTTTTTAACCCATTAAAGGAGTAAATTAATATAATGCACAAAGACAAACTATAGACTTATCAACTCATATTTTTTTAAAGTAGCTTCTTCAGATAGTCAGAACTAAAATAACATGGAGAAAATTATTCCAGATTCAGAGTAAAAGAGTAGTTGATAATATATGCTGCACTGCTATTGATTACACAATTTGAAATTTTTAAAAAGAAAATTAAAAGAATATAATTAATTTTGGATATTCAATATGGATTACTGTCTCAAAATTTGTAAAACTTAATAAGTTTCCTGTCTTGGAATTATATTTGACGATTAACATTTTTAGTCTTTTTTAAAAGTTGAGTTTCATTTAAATACTTAACACAGCACTTCTTTCTAGATCTTCCTTAATCGTTTCTTCATGATTCAAGATAAACTGCTCTGTTTAAATTGGTTTGTCAAGTTCATTTCCATGGTCATTAATTAACTAAAATATAAAGCCTATAAAGTATAACTCCGAGGCATTTTCATTCTACTGTCTGTCTAGGAAAAGGTTTTAGTACCCATAGTTTTGCGATCGATCGTGTGCTTAGGTGACATTTGGAAGTTAACAAGAAACTATTTCTTAATAGCAACCTCCCTTTAACCCTAAGCACCATGAAATATGACACAGACACTTGGGGGACTAGAAGAATAATAGAAAGTTAATGTATAAGAAGTCACTTTCCATAATCCCTAAGGTTCCTCATCTTGTTTACATGAGCACCTTTTCTCCACCTGCCACTTCCAATTGCTCGTAATTTAGTAAACTACAATTCGTTTTTCAAAGAAACTCAAAAGATGATTAGTATGTTATCTTCCCGGTTTTCTTTAGACTCAAGCACTTCAGCGATTTCAGCAAGAACTCCATTACCTGTAGTTTAGACACTAGAACTATGCCACAGTACTGTGTCATGCAAATCCACCCAGTCCAGCTTTTCCTGTGCTAAGTTCTGTAGTTGATGAAATACGCAATCATATAAACCAGAATTATGACCTGATGTAAGAGAAAAATAAGTTTGACAGTAGGTAAGTGGCATCAGGTACTAGGTTTTTGGCTCTGGCGACAGTAGCTTCAAATAATAACATTCTATTCATCCCGAAGAGGACAAGAGAATGAATTTTATGGTTTCCTATTAGCTGGCTCTCAAAAAAGAGCTCTAACCCACTTAGACTCCTCTAATTTTCCTGTTTTTATTCCCCCTGTCGCCTTCTTTTCATCCACACCATCTATAGTTAACTTTATTCTGTTTCACACCAATGTCTATCATTTCCTTTATTCACGTATATCTTTATTCATGTGCTTGCAATCATTTCAACTTCTTTTGTATATCTTTTAATTATCTCTCTCCAGGCAATGATTATGGCCATCTATTGCTAATTCAGTGTTAATTCGCATAAAATGATTTTAATTCACCATTTGCCTTAAGTGGTGTTTTTTTAAAAAATCTCATCTCATCTACTCACTAGCCCACAACGGCCAGCCGATGGCTGTGGAGAAAAGCCTTAAGCTGAGTGGCTGGGCCTTGGCTTTCCATGGACCTGAACATCTTGCTGTCCCCTTCCCCATGCCCGTCCCCTCCTGCTCGCGTGGCGCCAGGCTGCTGACTCGCGCCCTTGAACACCAAGCTCCTCAAGGCCTCTGGGAACCCTCACGCCAGGTCTCACCAGGGGGTGTAACATTTTCCTCAACTTTTCGTGGCTGTTCCCAGTAGAGAACATGGCTGTGCCAGAGAAAGGACAGAAGCGAGAGTGCAAGATGAGAGGGTGAAGTGTAGGGTAGCCACGAAGAAGGCAGAGTGTGAAAGAAAGGGACATAGTCTCTGCCTGGTAACCAAGACTTGAGAGCAAGAAGTCCATGCTAAGGAAATGCATGATTTTTTCCTGGATTAATTTATTTTCTTGACAATTATTTAAGACCTTTATTAACAGGTGCTTGCAGTTTGTTAACTTGGGGGGGAAGTTGCATGAATTTTTTATGAAGAATTAAAAATGAAGTTCTTAAAAATCTCAACTTGACCAGGTGTATAATTTAGAGACCCTTAAGAGTGCATGGGGGGGCTTTTTAGAAAAGCATGCTTGTGATTACCAAAAAGAGAGATCTCGGGGCAAAAAGAATAACAGCGTCACGCCGCAGGGGTGACGCAGGTAGTTCAGGCGACGCGGCCAGCCCACCAAAGCAAGCACCTGGCGTCACCGCGCCTCTCGTGTCCCCTCCGCACGGCCGGGGTTTCCTGGTCGCTTCCCGTCGGGGGCCAGCCCGAGGCCGTGGTGTCCGGCCGCGGCCCGCGCTCCGCCCCGCGACGCCGCACGTGGGGCCGACCCCCGCCCCCGTCGGTCTCCTCCGGGCGAGGGTCCCCCGACGCCTCCCGGCCCGAGGAAGCCGAATCGTGCCTTACCCGCGTGCCGCGGCCCGAACCCGTGGCCGCAGGGACCTCCGCGACGCCCCCAGCGCTGCGTCCCGGCCCCGGGCGGCGGTGCGGGCGACTCAGGCCGGCTGCGGCCGCGGCCTGTGCCGGGGCGGGCGGGCCGCTGGGCCCGGCGTCGGGGGTGGGGGCGGGGGCCGGGGGAGGGGGCGGGGAAGCCGCCCAGGACTCCCTGGGGCTCCGCCCTGGGCCCCTGCCCCCGGCGAACGCCCCAGAGGAGGGCCCCTCGTACGGGTCAAGCCCGGCGCCTCGGACAGGCCGCCCCCGCCAGAGGGTCTTGGCGAGCACTCGCCGGGCTCCGAACTCGCGAAGCTCACGTTTGCGGGGCGCGCTCGGTTCCCGCCCGGCGGGCCGGCAGTGCGGAGGCCCGTCGGTGGCACGCTGTCGGAGGCTTCTTCGGCCCGGCCCCCTTCTGGTCTCCAGAACCCGCGGTGCCAGGTGGTGGCCGTATCATCCCTGGTGAGTTAGTAGATGCATCTCGATGACTCCATGAAATGGAAGCACAATACAGGATTTTCTTTTTTAGTTTGCTTATTTTGTATTATGGTTCTGCGGTTGCAACTTAAGTCGATGCAGCACCACATTTAGTTTCCAACACTGCTATTAATAGTATGCTTGATAATATTACAACACGGATCTTTGTTTTAACTCCCTCTTGAATGAGTCTGAGCTAAGATGTTGACCTCTGATATTTTTGTCACACAGAGTACATAACTGCAGGTGTTCAAAATCGCTAACAAAAAATGTAAGAATTTCGTAAATTTAATTTTTAAGAAAATACAATAACAATGTTAAACAACACGTAATTTAAAATATTTTGTTTCTTAACTGCAGCCAAATGTTTTGACACTGTCTTAGGGGTTAGTGAAAATTACGCTTCATTTAAACAAAACTTGGCAACAAAAATGGAAGTTGTCTCCATATAAGATTTAAGCTTATTGATCACTCTGGCATCAAAAGGAAATTCAAAGTGTTTTTATTGATGCTTAAAACATAAGACACCATGCAAATTTAATTTTAACCAAATGTTTACTGTGACTAACTGTTACATATCACAGTGTACCGAAAATACATAAGATAATTTTTATTTTGGTTTAGAAATAATCTTCATTTGGTCAACAAAACATACTAATATGATTAATCTAGTAAGCAAAATAGGAAGAATAAATGGCTGTGGCTTTTAAAATAATATAGATGTAATTTTTAAACTTCTAAATGTGCTTTTAAGCATGTTTATTTCAATAAAGAAGTGAAGAATATTTCTAAATACTATAATAACTCCTAAAATTTACCTTAACAAAATAAAACACACAACCCAGTTATCTGGCTATCTAATTAGCATACTAAATTTTGAGTGCAAAGGGCTAGCACAAAATGAAGTAGCCAACTTATTGGTCTGGTGGAAATTATCTACAAACGGGAAATAAATGTTATTTATTTTCCTTTTATACAAAGCATGATATTTTTAATTATTAAAAATTATAGTGTGTTTATACAAAAGGCTATATAAGAAACCACAGACTGCAATGTCATAAAACTTATTTATTATAAAAACTTCAAAATTACAACCATGCCCTGAAAATTTGAAATCTACTAATATCTGAGTAGTTGCATTCTTATTCTACCGCTGTGGTACTTTTACAGCTTCTAACTTTAGAGTTCATTTGTAAATTGGAGTCAGTGCTCACTACAACCCTAGTCTTAGAGAGATTCCTGGGTGTAAAAATCAATGGTACAGTTTAAGAGCGGTCTAGCTCTGCTTCCTAAGTATTCATTTCAAATATGATTTCATTTAAAATTCCATTCTCAAATTTTTCTTGAATACTTGAATTATTAAAATGGATTAAGTATCCAGTCTAAAAAGCCAGTAATTTTTTTATTCTTATGAATCTTAATTAGAGTTGTGCTAGTGTTCGTGAAAAGAGAGGCTGGATTAATTTATTATGATAAATAGACTATATATGGGTAATATATTTTGATTTATACAATTAAAATGCTACATATAAATACCACAGAGAGTTAAAGAAACTTCATCTAAAGAGACAAAGTCAGCTTTTTATAAGTTGGTGAAGCAGAAAACTTTTAATTGTTCACAATATATTTTTTGGAGTAATTATGGAATGTTATGTTTGAATAAACTAACCATGAGTCCTACAATTCTCCAAAATGTTAATGTGTTAACATTTTTAGGTATATTCTGGCAATTAGTGGTTCAAATTGTAGAACGTGTTTCCAAAACATAAAAATTAGAAAAGTTTTACAACCTTTCCATTTCAAACTGATTTTGATGCAGTCTTTTTGCTTAGTATTATGTCTTAGCAGGTCACTATGTAACTTTTAAATTGTTATTTTATTTGTTTTATATCTAGCCTATCTCATTCTTATGGACATCAGAATAATGAAAATACAAAAAATCTGGAGAATATGTAAAGTGGCTTAAGTAAATATCACATATCATGGTAAATTCAGTGGTAACAGTCTAAAATTCAAATATAATATACTATCCTAAAAAAATTGTAAGATGATTTTCTAACTCTGGATATTTCCCAGTCATGCAATACATCCCTGGTCTCTTGAGTTTCTTATTAAATGCTCCTGGGAGGCTCATCACCAGCCAGAATCCCACTCTTATGAGGAGTTTTTCTGGATAACCACATAGGCAGCCACAAAGAAAAATAAGTAAGACCCACGTAATAATAAGCCTAGTCGATCATTTGTAAGTGTACAGATAGCTATATATTATTTATAAGGACACACTATACAACCAATATAATGAACTGGCAATGGTAAGATGGGGTTGACGACTCAAATGACAGACATAATTCGCCACTATGATAAATTGCAGAGCTTATCGTCTTTTTTGACAGTCGGGATCCAGTCAGCGCCATCAGAGTGTTCGCAACATGATCTTCTGTGAGGAAAGCTCTAACACTTTGCAGGTCCCTGCAAGGAGGACCTGGAATCACAAAGCTGTGGGGATAAAAAAAAGGGATCCTCTCCAGAGAGCAGAGCCAGTGGCTCCTGGGTGGACTAACCGCATATACTCTGTGCAATAAGATGAAGTCTTCCTAGTTTTCACCTACATTTTGGTCAGTACCACAAACCAATAACTGCAAAGTTTTTACGGTTTTCCTTTTTTCTGACAGTGAGCTTTTGCGGTATACATGCTGCTTCGACGGTTTCTTCTCCACCCAATAGCCATTGGAGGATGGTAGAGGAGAGACGTTGCTTGTGAGCTTGTGTCATTCCTTAAGGAACCAAACTCTCGACCCATGGAGAGGACTGTGCAGCACGTGGAGATTGTAGACTGGTATTTGGATCTGGCATTTTAGATATAAAATGATTACATATGATTAGTGCCTGCCATGTGGCCTGTCTTTTCCTAGCTGTAATTCTACATTTGGGGTTATAGATACTAGTCTTGGAAATGATCTTTCATGAAGATAAATAATGTACTAAGAGATAGCAGATGAAAAATACTCAAAAGTTTTGGATCCTTGAAGAATTAATAGAGTACATTTTTTACATCAGCCTATTTTCAAACTGTTACATAAGCCGAGCTCGGTGGCTCAGCCTGTAATCCCGCGCCTTTGGGAGGCTGAGGTGAGTGGATTGCCTGAGCCCGCGGGTTCGAGACCCGCCTGGGCAGGCGACGCCTCATCTCTACAATAAATCAAAAAAATTAGCCGGGCGTGGTAGCACGGGCCTGTAGTTCCAGCTACTTGAAAGGCTGAGGCGGAAGGATCACCAGAGCCCAGCAGGTCGAGGCTGCGGTGGCCGGGAGTGGCCACTGCACTCCAATCTGGGTGACAGTGAAACTCCAACTCAAAAATAAAAAAAAAAAACAAACAAAAAAAATCTGTTACCTGAAGGAGAAATAAACATCTATCAAGCTTAAGCCCATGTAATTTTTCTTCCCATTGCTCATATCTAAACTTAATCTGATAGCATTAAACATGCAATAAAAACGATAACATTGAACATATAACAGGCCCCCAAAATGTCACAGCTACAACAAAATCAATATTAGCTAGGTACTACAGTTGTCCCTTGGTCTGCAGAGGAATGGTGTCAGAACTCCTACAGGTAACAAAATAAAAAAATGCTCAAGTCCCTCATATAAAATGGGTTATTATTTACATACAATCTTCATACATCTTCTTGAATACTTTAAATCATCTTAAGGTTACTTATGACACCTAATATAATGTAAATGCTATGTAAATACTTGTTACACTGCATTGTTTTATATTTATATTATCGTGTATTATTATTATTTTTTAATTTTTTGAAAATTTTTCTTCCACAGTTGGTTGAATCCTCTGGTGCAGAACCCACAGATATGGAGAGTTGACTGCGGCCACTTACCACAGGCAACCAAATTCTAAATTATGAATAAAACATTCAGCGTGGCATATATATGCCATGGAATATCACACAGCCATACAAAACAATGAAATCGTGTTCTTGGCAGCAACGTGGATGGAGCTGGAGATGGTCATCCTAAGTGAACTGACTCAGAAGCAGAAAACCCAACACCACGTGTTCTGACTCCCACGTGGGAGCCAAATTGCCCAAAAGATGAAAATAGTAGACACTGGAGACGCTAAGGGGGCGGTGGGGAGGAGGGTAGGGCTCAGAAATGACCTATTGGGGACAGTGTTTGCTACCTGGACAACAGACTACCTGAGGCCCAATCTCCATCACTCTCCATGTCACAAACATGCACTTGTAACCCGCGATTCTAAAATGAAGAGAAAAAAACAATCAAAAATTCATTTTGATTTAAAAACCCATACATATGTTAATTTTAATATTCTTTCTTATAATGTTGTGAGCAGAAGACATAAAAATAGAAATTTTTAAAAAATGAATGCAGTCAGAGTGTAAGTATGGAAATTTGGGAATTGGTCAAAGTGATCTTGAGAGAGATTTGTAAGAGTAAATGTACTTATTAAAAAACCAAAAATAAATTATTTTAAAATTAAATTGCCTTTAATTTTAAAAGCTGAGTAAATAATAGTGAAATGCACTCAAATAAAAGAGAAGTAAATCATTTATAAGGAAATAGATAAGATCATAGTGAAATATAGAAAGCAAGAGAGCTGATCAACAGAACAGGAAACTTTCTTTGAAACATAAAATATAGATTAAACAAACAACCAAAAGTCTCTCTCCTTAGTGTAATCCTAAATTATTAGAGAATTAATATATTAGCCACTTCATAATTAAATAATGGTCCATAACTGCAAATACAAAAAAGATTTTAAAGTCTAGGAAATAAGCTATTTTAAGAAAATAGAAAGTACCACATTGACCCATAATTGTTCAGAAACTTGCATAAAACTAATCATGGGGAAAAAATAAAATGACATGAAAATATCTACCTCTCAAGATGTAACAGGCTAATTATTTTAAAGCAATATCTACTACATCTTTGAGGAGCAGAAAATCTTGACTTTCCCAGAGCATAAAAGCATTCCAAGATGTAGAAAACCTGGGAAGTGACCCAACTCATTTGTTTTATGTTGAGTGCAATTCTGATACGAAAACAAAACTGAACAGAGAGCCCAAGGAAGGCATTGACTATTCTCATTTTCTGAAACTACTTGTAAAAATCCTTAATAAAATTAAAGCAAATGAAATTCAGCAGTGTCTAAATGTATAGTTCATTAAACCACTATCTTCAAGTGGAAAGAAAAAGTTTTTGTCAACCTATTAAAAAAATAGAATTCTTCACACATTTTAAAATTTCTGAGCAGACTACAGATGAAGCATTTTTTTTTTTTTTTGAGTTGGAGTCTCACTCTGTGGCCCAGACTGGAGTGCAGTGGCCACTCCCGGCCACCGCAGCGTCGCCCTGCTGGGCTCCGGCGATCCTTCCGCCTCAGCCTTCCAGGTAGCTGGAATTACAGGCATGCGCTACCACGCCTGGCTGATTTTTTTATTGATTGTAGAGATGAGGTCTCGCTGCCCAGGCGGGTCTCGAACCCGCGGGCTCAGGCAATCCACTCACCTCAGCCTCCCATAGGTGCGGGATTACAGGCTGAGCCACCGAGCCCGGCCAAATGAAGCTTTTTAAAATTTGATTAAAGATTTTCTATCAAAGCTAATAGTAAAAATTACACTTCATGATGAGAAATCAGCATCATTTCAACTAAAGTCGGGAAAAACAGGTATGCCTACTATTACTGTTAGTGTTCTGCATTGTGGAGTCCTTCACAGTAGGAAAAGAAAAAGAAATAACAAGTATGAAGATTTGAAAAAGAAGTGTCCTACAGGACAAAATAATTTTTTTTTCATTTAGGGCATTTGGATTATTTAAAGATTAAAAACCAGTTAAACTCATAAGAATACGAATTTGCTCATAAACATTGTTTAAAAACTAGATCAATATCCCACAAATAGCTTTCTTTTTTAAAAATATATATAGTTTAATGTATTTTAATAACAAAATTACAGGACAGTCCAGAAGACAGACAACATTAAAAACATGTACTTGCATGTAGGACAATTCAGAAAAGTATAGTGAATGGATGGAATCTACCATATGATAAAAATGCTACAAACGCCATTTAGTTGCCATCAATAAGAAATTTACTTGTTTTAAAAAAAATCCAAGCCGGGCTCAGTGGCTCAGCCTGTAATCCCGCGCCCTTGGGAGGCTGAGGTGAGTGGATTGCCTGAGCCCGCGGGTTCGAGACCTGCCTTGGCAACTTGACGAGCCCTCATCTCTACAATAAATCAAAAATTAGCCAGGTGTGGTAGCGTGCGCCTGTAGTTCCAGCTACTTGGAAGGCTGAGGCGGAAGGATCGCTGGAGCCCAGCGGGTCGAGGCTGCGGTGGCCGGGAGCAGCCACTGCACTCTAGTCTGGGCGACAGTGAGACTCCAACTCAAAAAAAAAAAAAAAAAAAAAAAAAAAAAAAAAATATATATATATATATATATATATATATATAAATAAAAATTTAAAAATCCAAATGCTGGCATTGTCCAGAAAAATTTAACAGGTTTATTTATAGTTGTTATAAAGTTGAACCGCTGAAACTTGTTCACTGAAACATTTTGTCTTGCATTAATGCTTTACATCTCTACTTTTATATTAAAAATTCACACACACATGAAAATGTAAAAACTGCCAATACCTGATTACTGTCCCCTATTTTTCCACTCACAATCATATACTTAAGTACCTTTTGACCCCATGGGGGGAGAAAAGAAAGTCTAACGTTCAGAACTACCAATAACAGGAAGAAGAGAATTTTTTTTTTTTTGAGAATGAAATGTTTCCCATCACAGTGGACTTAAGCACGCTCTCCACGTATGCGGCGTGCCAGCTGGATGTCTTTTGGCCTAATTGTTACACGTTTGGCATGGATAGCACGCAGGTTGGTGTCTTCAAAAAGGCCAACCAGGCAGGCCTCACTTGCCTCCTGCAAAGCACCAATAGCTTGCCCTGGAAGCGCAGATCTGTTTTGAAGACCTGAGCAATTTCTCGCACCAGATGCTGGAAAGGAAGTCTGCGAATCAGAAGCGCAGTGGACTTGTGACAGATAACGTCTCATTCCACGGAGTGCCGCAGTACCAGGCCTGTAACGAGGAGTTTCTTCACCCTCCAGCAGAGGGCGCACTCCTGCGAGCGGCTTTTGCAGCCGGTCGCTTCCTGGGTGCTTCGCCAGCGGTGGGCTTGCGGGCAGTCGGCTGTGCACGAGCCGTGGTAGAGGGACCTCCTCACGTACCCACCTTCTCCTTTGGCTGGAGCTCGGCGGGCTCGAGGTGGCGCCGGCGTTGCACAGGGACAGCGGCACAGTGGTGGCTGTGAACACAGTTGCACAGATAGCTTTCTTATACACAAAAAGCAATAAGCAAAATCGCATGAGCAGTAATACCTGCGGATTATTTGGAGTCTATATGGAAAAGCAGGGCTTTGTTTCCAAATTTCAATTTCTTAAATAGATATCCAGGTTAGCACCATTGACACGACATTTTGCACGGCCTCGGGAAGGCAGACGTGCCATCAGTGGAGAACAGGAGGCGCCATTGTTGCATTTGAGCGACGCCATAAAAAAACCTGCTTCCTTGGATTGCTTCCTGGGGCAGCAGTGAGCTCCACACCCACCAAACCTCCTGGTGAAGCTGCCCTAACTCTTGGGTCAGTGGCTTACTTCGTGGAAGGACCAGAGATAACAGGTCTTCTCGTAGATCTTCACATCATCAAAATTGGAGCCTTGATGGAAGTGTGAGACCCAGGAGGATTGCAGTCTATCCTGATGGATTCCTGTTTGATATTTTTCCCCTTGCACTCACATCATTTCTATATGAGTGTCCTGCCTATCGCACCATATACAGAACTAAGAGGTTTACCCCATATAGACTTTAGGTCTTGTGTTTGCTGGCCAGCAAAAACATTTAACTTAGACTCAATCAGAATACCCAAAGCAGGGTGGTTTTTTAATTTTATTTTTTTGTTTTGCCATTATTAACCTTGATAAGCTGATTTTAAAATTTATGAGAAAGCTAGCTTGAAAAAAAACAGTGTTCTACTACAGATACTGAGTTTAACAATAAAACTATAGGAACTAAGCCTAGTTGGTACTGAAATTGGTGTTGAAATCAAACAATACAACTAAATAGAGAGCTTGGAAATAAAATTCCCCTTACAGGCATTTGTTTTTGATGAAATTATCAAGCTGTCAAATAGGAGAAGGAAAATCTTTTTAGTTATGGTCCTAGAATAATTGGATATCTATATGGAAAAAGACTTCAAACTCAACCATACAAAAAAAATTACCTTTGTTGGGAGGTGATGAATTTTTTAGGAAGTGATGAATTTTATACCTGGTGGCATGTAAAAGTTTTGCATTTATCATCTCCCTATATAATGTACAATGTAGTGAATTTGTAACCCCACATATTAGGTGTTGTGCGGTGATATCACTCAGCTGGAATATGCTTCCAGGAGGGTCTCTAGGAGATGGCTTATTTGGACTGGAATGCACACTCCGGAGGTTCTCTGGAAGGGACCAAGTGACTAAGTTAGATGGGCTAACTTGCTCATTCTGCTTCTGTAAACCCTGCTGGCATTATGTGATTGGTATATTTGAATTTCCCGGGCTCGCAAGGTGGGTGGGCCCCGACCTATTTAAGGGCAGCCTCTGCCATAGCTTGGGGCCCTGGCATTGTGTCTGCGTGTCTGGCGAGCCGTCCTGGCCGGCTGAACCTTGGCTAATAAACCTCTCCCTTGTTAAATTGTGTGTCGGTGCTGTGAATTAAACACTCGGGCCCCATTCCACCTTAAGGAAAATCATGTACCTAAACATAAAAGCTAAACTCCGCCGGACTCAGTGGCTCAGCCTGTAATCCAAGCACTTTGGGAGGCCAAGGAGAGTGGATTTTCTGAGCCCGCGGGTTTGAGACCAGCCTGGTCAACTTGGTGAGTCCTCATCTCTACAATAAATAATAATAAGTTAGCTGGGCGTGGTAGCACACGCCTGTTTTTTTGGCTACTTGGAAGGGTGAGCTGAAGGATCGCTGAAGCTCAGCAAGTTGATGCTGGGGTGGCAGTGAGTGTGCCATGGCAAAAAGAAAAAAAAAAAGCTGAATTCATAGGCTGTTAGCAAAAAAAGAAAAAAAAACAAAACAAAACATAAAACCCAAAACATAGGGTAATGCTCTTATCACTTGGGAATATAAAATACTTTTATATCAAGTCACAAAAGTAATCATCAAAGGAAATATGGTATAAGTAAACTTCTAAATTAAAAATTCTACTAATCCAAAAATAACATTATTAAAATAAGTAAATGAGTTACAAAGTAGGAGAAAACATTTGCAAAATATTTTTCAACTAAAGGACTCTATCTTGCACATAAAGAACTCCTACATAAAATTTTAGAAAAAGAACTCCTACAATTCAATAATAAAAGGTCAAACAACTCAATCTAAAACATGATCAAAAGATTTGTATGCAATTTTTTATCAAAAGAAAAAACCCTGTAAACAAATATTGAAATTTAATTATTAATGTGCATGCTGAAATATTAAAAGATAGATATGCAAATGAACAAGAGGGCATGAAAAAGTGATCATTATTATTAGTCATCAGAAAAATGCAAATTAAAGTATATGCGTATCCGTATAGCTGAAATTATAAAGACTAATAATGTTAAAAGATCACAAAGTTGGAATCACTGGAACTCTTAGACGTTATTGTACAACAATTTAAAAATATCTTGCAATTTCTTACATAACTGAATTTGCACCTACCATATATCTTAGCAACTATTTCCTGATATTTACCCAAGAAGAATGAAAACACATGGTCATATAAAGACTAATAAAAGAATATTTGCAGCTGAAAATGGCTTTAAATCCATCAATAGTAAAACGGCTAAACAATCTATTGTACATTCATATGATACAATATTATTTATTGATAATAGGGAATAAACTATTGAAACTGAAAGCAACATGGATGAAACTCAAAAATATTACACAGGATGTAAGCAGTGTTACACGTAAAGGCATGCATAATGTGACTCCGATTTCTGATGTTCTCTAACAAGCACAATTACTGAATCTGGAAAAAAACTTTTAAAAATGGTTGCTCTGGGATGGAGTGGGGGTGAGGATTGACTGAAAAAGGAATTCGGACACATTCTGGGGAAATAGTCATGCTCTACATCTTAATCAGGTGTAAGTAACGCAGTGCAAGTATTTGCAAAAATACCTGAGATCTGTATGCAATTTTTCATCCAAAAAACCCCCCTATAAACAAATATTTAAGCTTGATTACTAATGAACATGCTGAATTATTTAGAGGAATTGTACAAATGCCTGCAATTACTTTTAAAGTGCATAGATGAATCAATAAACTGGTGGATAGATCGAGGTATGAATAGAAGAATAGTTATGTGACAAAACGCACATACAGCAAGACGTTAATGGCAGAATCTAGGTGTTCGGTATGCAAGTGCTCGCTCTAAAATTATTTCAACTTTGTTACATTTCAAAAATTTTATAATAAACGTGTATCCACATATATAAAAATATCAGCCAAGCATAATACCTACTAGGGATATACATAAATGTATCCTACAATTCAGCAATTCCAGCCCCTGCTGTTTCTACCTAATGGAAGCACAAGTACGTGTTCATCTAAAGACATGTTCGGAAATATTCAGCAGCATTATTCATAATTGCCTTGAACTAGAAGCAATTCAATGTAAGTTCGCTATATATTGGGTAAATAAATTGGGGCATATTCATGCAATGGAATACTATTCAGCTTCACTGTGGTATGGAAGGTTAGAAGACTGGCTGTGTTGGAAGGTCAATGACTACCAGGGAGCACAGGGAGACTTCAGGAGTAGTGTCTGTTCATAAACTCTGTTACGGTTACACGAGTGTGGTCACTTTGTAAAATTCCTCCAATTGTACTTTTATAATCTGTGTACTTTACTTTTTTCCTATGCATATCACATTTTAATAAAGTTTACTTCTAAAAAAACCTGCCAGAATTGCCCATTGCACATCTCTTTCTCTTAAACTCCCTGTCTAAAATGCAAGCAGATTCAGTTGATTCTGCCTTCAGATTGAGTTCAGAATCCAACCAACTCCCACTACCTCCACAGCTGCTACTTTAATTCAAGCTACCGCCATTTGTCATTTCTTCCCTGGATTACTGTCATGAATTTCCAACCACAAATATATTTCCTGCTTCTGTACTTGGCTCCCTTTAAATCCATTCTCAACCCCGCTGCCAGGATAATCATGTCAATAAACCAGTCAGATCTTGTGACTGTTGTTTAAAATCATCAGTGTTGGTTAATTTCACGTGTCAGTTTGGTTGGGCATTTGGGGCCTAGATATTTGGTCAAACATTATTCTGGACATTTCTGTGAAGGTGTTTTTTGGATGAGATGAACATGGAAATCAATACGCTGTGAGTGAGGCAGGTTGCTCCACACTATGTGGGTGGATGTCATCCAATCTGCTGAAGGCCTTCATAGAATAAAGGCTGACAACCCCCAAGCAAGAAGGAATTCTGCCGGCAGATTGCCTGCGGACGGCTATGCATCTCCCTGAGTCTCCAGACTGCCTGTCTGCAACGGCTGATTTTGAACTCGCCAACCCTCCACGCCTGTGTGAGCCAGTTACTTAAAGTGAGTCTTTTTGCACATAGGCGTTGCGCTCTCCTCTCTTGTACTTCACAGATACGTGTTTTTAAAAATTGAGGGTTTGTGGCAACCCTGCTTCGAGCAAGTCTACCGGCACGATTTTTTCAACAGCATGTGCTCACTGCACGTCTTTGTGTCAGCATGTTTTGGCAATAAAAGATTTTTAAATTAAGGAATGTACATTTTTTAAGACATAATGCTATTGCACACTGAAAACACGACGGTGTAAGGTAAGCGTAGCTTTTATATGCACTAGAAAACCGAAAACGTGCTGTGACTCTACTGCAATATTCACTTCATTGAAATAGCCTAGAACTGAACCCACGATATCTTGGAGGTATGCCACGATAAACGCCCTGTTGGTCCTGGTTCTCCAGAGAACACTT
Source organism: Cephalopachus bancanus (assembly GCA_027257055.1). Taxonomy (NCBI): domain Eukaryota; kingdom Metazoa; phylum Chordata; class Mammalia; order Primates; family Tarsiidae; genus Cephalopachus; species Cephalopachus bancanus. The sequence goes on along the minus strand of JAPVLO010000018.1, from coordinate 3,058,129 downwards.
ACTAATAAACAACCCAGTTGTCGCCTCCACATATTTGCTGCAATGCGGAGACTTTCTAATAATCCCTGAATCCCTACGTGCGGTGCTGCCCATGACCTCTCTGATTCCATCTCTGATCACTTTCTCTCTTACACGCTTCACGCCAACCACACCGTCTCCTTGCTGTTCCTTGAACACACCAGGCAAGCCCTTCTTCACTCAGGGTCCTTGCACTTACTTTCTTCTCCAGTTGAAGCACTCTTGCCAGATACCTACGTGGCTTATTTTCCTTAAAAATCTGTGTTAGGCTGGGCGTAGTGGCTCAGCCTGTCATCCCAGCACTTTGGGAGGCCAAGGTGAGAGGATTGCCTGAGCCTCTGGGGAGTTCAAGACCAGCCTGGGCAACTCGGTGAGACCTCGTCTCTACAATGAATCACAAAAGCTAGCCGGGTGTGTTAGCTTGCATCTGCAGGCCCAGCTACTTGGAAGGCTGGGGCAGAAGGATTGCAGGAGCCCAGCAGGTGGAGTTGCGGTGGCCTTGAGCCCGCCGCTGCACTCCAGCCTGGGTGACCAAGAGGGAAACTCCAACTCAAAGAAAAAAGAAAGTCTTTGCTCAACCCAAGGCTCTCTGAGGCAGCCCTGTTTCAATCTGTAACTCCTTCTGACACTTGGTATCCACATTCCCTGCTTTTTTCTATTTTCTCATATTCTTCATCCCTGGTGTTTTGCTTATTGCCTGCCTTTCCTACTCAAAGATACTGTCTGTGAGGGCACGATCATTGTTCTACTAATTTTTTTTCCGGCTATATCTTCCATTTCTCAGACAATGCTTGTTACATAATAGTTGTTCAATAAACATTTGAGGAATGAACGGAGTAAAGGAATAAAAATGACGTTGAACTAGAACAGATGATAATACGTTTTAAATGCAAGGATGGAACGAGTGGCATTTCTTTGTATTTTTCTGTCCAGCTTTTACTCCCTTACTCTCATTCCCAAAGCTTTAAGTCAACTAAATTTGCTTCAAATTTCTTTCTTGGAAACGTATTCCGTATTTATTTTTCTCAAAATCTTCAGCTGCATTTAGCGATGCACATATTTTACTCTCCATCGAGTTAAACATCTTTTCCATGTCCTTCTCATATTCCCTACTCCTGGCAGATGTCAAGCCTTTAACATTCAGTGGTTCCTGGGAGACAGGGACTGCCTTAACGCCTCACAGCTCACTGGAGGTTTAGTGCTTCCTCATCTAACAAGAAGACTATTGAAGGATAAGTTAAGACCTGCTTGTGATCTCACAATGTCTTTCAGCAAATGTCAGCAGCAAGGTTACGGACAAGCGTTTTCGTAGGCAAAGAAGATTCAACTGCAAGGTAAAATTCAGTGTGCCAAATCCCACATTGGACACTATAATTGCTTAAAATATGTGCATAAGATAAATTGGAGCTGGGCTCAATGGCTCAGCCTGTAATCCCGTGCTTTGGGAGGCTGAGGTGAGTGGATTGCCTGAACTCATGGGTTCAAGACCCATCTGGGCAACTTGGCGAGACCTCATCTCTACAATAAATCAAAAAAAAAAAAAAAAACCAAAAACTAGCCAGGCGTGGTAGCGCACGCCTGTAGTTCCAGTTACTGGAAGGCTGAGGCGGAAGGATCGCCGGAGCCCAGCAGGTCAAGGCTGCGGTGGCTGGGAGTGGCCACTGTACTCCAGTCTGGGTGACAGAGTAAGACTCCAACTAAAAAAAAACAGAAAAAGAAAAAGAAAAAAGATCAATTTGGGAAATATTTTAAGACGATTTGAACTATGAAATATTTCCAGCATCTATCCTTTTCTACAGAAGTCCTAATATTTAATTTGCAGGCACACAGAAAACCTTGGGAAACTGCTTAATCCACTTTCACTGTTTTAACAGACATGGGTCTTATATGCATTAAAAATGGACAGGTTTGGCAACAGACATGTATTTCCTCATGATGAACTTGTACCACATAATCTCGGAGATTCCTAAGGTATAATGTCCATCTGCAACTTTTAACATATAGTAACCAGGGATATCACCTGATTGGTGCCAGGAACCACATAATACTTTGCTCCCACCTAAAACAGAGAGGGCGATGAAGCAGGCTAATTTTTATTGCTTTAACAAAAAATTCTAGAGAATAGTAAGTATATTTAACTTGTGATATGTAACTAATACCTTTCACATGCACATACAATATGTTATAATGCAGAAATAATCCAAGAGACTCAATAAATATCAAGTTCTTATGATGATAGCATGTGTTTTAAGATGACTTTTTAAAAATTTTCTATCAGGAGAACAAACTTGTTTTATTTCTGATGTTAAATGTTGCATTGCAAGCCATAAAATATAATTTAATGAATAAATGAATCTTGGCAATTATGTCTTATTCATTTGGGAGAAAAGGTGACTTAACAAAAATAAATGCACCATCTATGAATGAGGCAGAGGGACTTTTTTGTAAACTAAACCCCATAATTTCTAAGAAATTAATACTTAGTATAATTATTTTAGTTATTTGTCTATGGCATATTAATAACGTTTCTAGATGCACTATATATACTGTTTCCCATCTACCTTCTTTTTGAGATTGACTGCCATATTAGCTTTTATCAAATTCTCATTAATAAGATTGTAGGATGTCAAAGGACAGCACAAGCATTCTGTCTTCCTTGTTACTCTTAAGAAAGTAAGAATAGAGAACACCACTATTTTTTTTTCCAGAAAAATTCCAAAAGAGAGCCCTGTATGCAATCACTTAGGAAGCACGTGAATTGCTCTCTTTGGTCATTCTTTCTTTCTTTCCTTATTTCTGCTTGTCATCAAGATGGTATTCTTTCACTAAACAGCTTCTCTAATGAATTTTATTTTAGTCCGGAAAAGAGAGACATGATGTTTGTGGGCAGAGAGTGTTTTGAAGACAGTGTTGTTCTAAAGATAGTAGTAGCTACAAAACCTAATAAGGCGGCCTCGGTTTTTACCTCCAATGGGCAGGCACATACATGAAAACTTGATGCTGCACAAAGCAAGAAAGAGAGCTGAAACAAAGAGATTGCTGCCATGTGAACAGGCAAAAAAATACAAAAATATCGAAGTGTCATTTCTGAATTAAGTCAATGTGCCTGTCATAGGAGAATACTTTATGCAGCTCACATGAACTTTATATGACTGCAAAACCTGACATAATAATTTATTTGGGGAAAATGTGGATTAGCAAATAACAGGTTTAGAATAACTACACCCAAGTGCTAATTATGCATAATATTAAAAGGCTTTAAAAATGTTTTTAAAAGGAGCAACATATAAACCAACTCGCTATAATCATCGAGCATTTCTTTCCAGAAATAAATATTGCTTAGTTTTATAGAGGGTAAATGCAATATATGAGAAACAGCAGGGAAATGATGTCCATCCTTGTCTTTGACGTCCATCCTTATTCAAAGTCTACTTTTATTGAAATGTATGTTCCTTAAGTTTTAAAAAATCCTTCCCTTGGGTATCAATTTGAATGATTTGCCTGTAAAAAGCCAGCATACAGTACAGAGAAGCCATGTGTTTCCCACAAGAAGTTATTCAAATGTCAAAATGTAACATAATGTGTTAGAGTAAGGTCTTCACTCTCTTTCATGTATTAATTTTCCTATATTAATCTGTGAGTCACTTATTCCGAGATTTGACTTACATACATAATATGTTATTACCATTGATCCTATTTTAATGGGAGTTTTAGAAGTAGATACTTGTGTAGATGCACGTTTATAAATTCTCCCTAAGTTCCAGAATTAAATGGGTAGAAGGAACAAAAATAGAGATACAAACTTCATCAATATTAAAACTAGCAAACAGGCCAGGTGCAGTGGCTCACCCTGTAATCCCAGCACTTTGGGAGGCCGAGGCGAGAGGATCGTAATCCCAGCACTTTGGGAGGCCGAGGCGAGAGGATTGCCTGTGCCTGGAGGTTCGAGACCAGCCTGGGCAACACAGAGAGACTTTGTCTCTACAATAAATCACAAAAACTAGCCAGGCATGGTGACGTGCAGCTGTAGTTCCAGCTATGTGGAAAACTGAGGCAGAAGGATCACCTCAGCCCAGCATGTCTAGGCTGCGCTGGCAGTGAGTGTGCTACTGCCCTCCTGCCTGGGTGATAAGAGTGAGACTCCAACTCAAAAACAAAACAAAACAAAAAACTAGCAAACACATACGGCATCCATCATCTTATAAATTCTGAGACATGACTTCCATTTATAGTGAAATCAAAACTAGACTGCAAAAAAGGAATTGTGAGTTGGCGATTCTCGTACTCAAAGTAGGGCGCACCACAGTATAAAGGAAGTGCTTGCATTTCTAAAGTCCCTATTCCTATTCTTTTGTCGTGACTGATAAAGTATGGGGTCATCAGAGCCAGAGAATATGGGAGTCACTCCGTATATCGCCTATTCCCAAATTAGGACTCAGCATTGGCATCGAGGATAAAGAAGAGAATACACAACTAGCACCAGTCTTATTTTTTGCCTCTGTGTCTTTGGCCTAGAGAAGGAAACAGTCAAAGAATACACTATAACCCAGCTTTATAGGGCAACTATCAAGTGTATACTGACATACTCAGAAAAATATATGACAATTCACACAAAGAGAACACATGGCAAGGGAGTTCACCTTAATTCAAATTCTCATTGAAGTAGCTAGTTCAATCTAAACCAAGGACAAAAGCAATAAGAAGAAAACCAAAACCCAGTTGGAGTGCCAGTTACTGAGAGAGAGGAGGACACAGTAAGCAGAGGACCTCAGGGAAAGAGATTTCAATATATGAAGAAATCAAGTAGAAACAGTAAACTGAATGCAAGTGCCTACAAACAGGGACACATCTTCCTCTGAGAATACTGAATAATGACAATGGTCACTTAAGCTCTTGATGCCAAATCAGCAAGATTAATTCTGAGAAATGCGCTAACTGGGACAAATGGGACCTGTATAGATTCTCTCTCATTCAAATATCAGGAAAACAGAGAAAAGAAAAAATAAACAGGCATGAATTATGTCAGAATATTAAGTGACCCGACTTTTAAAAGTGCATGCTTGAAACAAATATTTGCACGTTTTGATGGTTTATGGATTTATTTATTTCGCTCATTTACTCACATATTTTGCAAACATTTATTCTGGCATGATGATAAAATCTGGTAATAATTTAATAAGCCAAATCAGAGAGGCTTGCCTGCATGTAACCTTTCTTCTAGACCGAAGTGAATAAAACAGAGTAATGATGATAAGTGCCATATAAGAGAGATGATATTTTAAGTGTGCAAAAGGAGGACGTAGACTTCTTTGAGATCAGAGAAAGCTTCCCTGTGGCTAAATTCTAAGCCGCAGGATAATGAGACTTAATTATCTAACTAGGGGAGGAGGAAATCCCAGACACATGCAAAATCGTGTAGTGGAGAAAGTGTAAAAACTAGTAAAATGAACAGTATAACTGCAGCTAATTGACAAAGGCAGCTTATGGCAAGAACATTTAATCCACAGTTTCAAATTCTTAAAAAAGTATAGAAAAAAATCTTACGTTCAGCAAATTTGGGCTAGATTATATAAAGCATCATCCAGTTAGAAAATAAAATTAAATTAAAATTCTGGATTAAATTATGAAAAAAAATCTCAAAAGTTAATCAAAGAGCTGAAAGACAAATGAGCAGGGAAAAAAAAAGAATAGGAAATGAAAATCTTGAAATGTAAACAGTACAAAGTAAGGTTTTCCCTAGATTAAATCTAGTTGTGAAACTTAAGTGAGATTTTAATGGACTTGAAAAGAAGATAATAGAATTCAATATTGTTTAATGTTTTTACACAATTGGTTCTAATTTCTGGATAAGAATGCATCAGAAGCAATTCACCAGCATTCTCTACAAGACTAAGACGAGGTCTGCTTTGTCACTAAACAGAATAATGGGAAATAAACAAATAAAAATCCTGAGAGACATAACAACCTCTAAACTTTTATGTGCTCCCCAAACATAGCACTCATATATTTAAAGTAAAAATATCACCATATTACAGATAAGCAAATTAAAGCATATTGTTAGAGTTTTAAAACATCTGTAGTCACTAATAAAAATTTAAAATATTAACAATGGTTTTAAATATCTGAACAATAGCCATATATAGAACCGTCTTCCCCAAGATTTCAGATTTTGTTTCTTTTTTAAAAAAATATCTATTTTAAGGCAGGGCACAGTGGCTCCTGTCTGTAATCTCAACACTTTGAGAAGTAGAGATGAGAGGATTGCCTGAGCCCAGGGGTTCAAGACCAGCCTGGGAAACTTGGCGAGACCTCATCTCTACAATAAATAATTAGCATGCATGGTTGGTATCCCTGTAGTTCCAGCTACTTGGAAGCTGAAATGTAAGGATTACCTGAGCCCAGCAGGTTGAGGTTGCAGTGGTTGTGAGCGTGCCACTGCCCTTCAGCTTGGGTGACAGCGTGAGACTATGACTCAAAAAACAAACAAACAAAAAACTATATTTTTAAAACCATACTCTACAGGCTGGTCATGAACCAAATGCAAATAAATTCCAAATATTTAAAACCGAATAATGCTTGTCCTCTGAGCACAATGAAATTAAAGCAGAAATCAACTACAATACAAATAACTAGAATATTCTCAACAATTAAAAAAATAAAAACTAGAAAAAGGAAATCAGGGGACACCAGCAAGATGGCAAAATAGCAAGAGCTGAATCCTCTTTTCCCCCATAGACACCTTAATTTGACAATATATAAACCAATTCCCTTTGTGAAAAATTCAGAGACAATTGAGAGGATCCCGAAACCCATGTGAGCATGAATCCAGCTGCCCTGAAGTCAACAGAAAAATTTACGGCATCCCTTCTAAATAATATCTTTCCTTGGTACATCATCACACAATTGGAAGAAAATCCTCAGCTCACAGCTTCTTCCTGGGGTGGGAAGAAGAGAACTGGAGTATACACCCAACATTCTGAATTTTCAGGGGGCTTCCCAAGAAACTGGCTTCTGTCCTGCCTCAGGGTGCTGACAGGAAATGGCTCCAAGCAGGGAGCTGCTGGGAAAAAAATTACAATGGTTTTCACTCGTACGCTATAACTTCCTATCTACCCTCCACCTCAGCAAAAAACTAGTGGGTGACAGTTCTCAAGTCTCCTAGGGAGAAAAAGAAATGGAACATCTATCTAACATTCTGACTTTTTGAAGGGATGCCCAAAGGATTGGCTTCCAAAACACCTGTCAAGGAGCACTGGCAAGCCTCCACATACTCTATGTGGCTGGGGTCTTAGAACAAAGGCAACAGTTTGTGAGAGTATACATTTGCTGCCAGAGTCCATCTCCTGGCTCAATTGGACATGATCAGGAAACCTCAGAGCCCCTGGGCATCTCTCTGGTAGGGAAAGAGAAAAATGAAGCATCTATTCAATGCTTAGACTTCCAGGTGGCTGCTTGTAATCTGAAGTGCTTCAGAGTCCTGATGGAATCAGGTAAATCTAGATATCTGGTGGTCACAGAGAAGAACAACAAGAAAACATTGCAGCAGTGTTACACAGCTCCAGGGGAACTGTAGTATAGCAGATAGATCATAGAAGGAGCAAAAAGATTACAAGTGTCTAGGAAAATAACTTGGCAGGGCCTTCTAATTAGGAATTTACATGCACAAGTCCAAAGAAGAAACATTCATAGGTAAGATTTGATGAAGCCAGTGTGTTAAGACTGGGAGAGATGGCTGGTGTTTTGAAATGCACAGATGTCACAGCAAAATGTCAAGGATTAAGAAAACAGAGAAAAATAGTCCAAATAAAGGAATAAAATAAATGTCCAGAAACAGACCCTAAAGATATGAAGTCATGTAAATTACTTGACAAATAATTCAAAAGAATTATCATGAAGATGCTCAATAATATAATAAGTTCAGAAAAAAAATGCACGAACAAAATCAGTATTTCAAGAGGTACAAAATATTGAAAAATATCAAACAGAAATTGTGTAGCTGAAGATCAGTCAATATGATACACTTCATTAACAGAACAAAAAATACAAATGATGCTTATTTCAATAGATTCAGAAAGAGCATATGGAAAAATTCAATATCATTTTATGATAAAAATTCACAGCAAACTAGGAGTACGTGACCTTAGAATACTAACAGCCATATATGAAAGCTCACAGCTAGCATTTTATTCACTGGTTTAACACTAAAAGCTTTTCCTCTAAGATCCAGAATAAGGAAAGGATGCCTACTGTTACTACTTCTTTTCGACCTCATATTAAAAGTCTGAATCAGAACAATAAAGAAATCTCTCCCCCCATATATAAAAGACATCCACAAGGAGAAAAAAAGTAAAATTGTCTGTGTTTGCAGATGACTTGATTTTGTATGTAGAAAACTTAAAGACACCATAAAAATCTATTCACATTAATAAACAAATTCAGTGAATTTGCATGTGAAAAATCAGTATACTATAATCAGTTGCATTTCTAAACACTAACAATGGATAGTTCAAAAAAAATTAAGAAAATAATTCATTTGTTATGGCATCAAAAATAATAAAGTGCTTAGAAATAAACCTAACCAAGGAGGTGAAAACTATATTACATTGAATTAAGATACACAAATAAATGGAAAGATACCTTGTGTTCTTCTATTAAAATATTACAAAATGAACATACTTTCCAAAATGATCTATAGTGAAGGAAGCAATCAAGAGAATAAACAGGCTCAAAGATATATCCGCATTACCTAGGTCTAGCTATGGAAAGAGAGGAAAATTGCAAACCATATTTATGATAGGAAGTCAATACCCAAAATATACAATAAACTCCCACAACTCGATGACAAAAGCAACAAATAACCTAATTTTAAAATGGATGAAAAATTGGAATAAACATATCTGCAAAGAAGACATATAAATGGCCGACAGATATGCAAAAAGCTGTTAACCATCACAAATTATCAGGGAAATGCAATTCAAAACCATGAGGCATCACATCACACCTGATAGGACGACTGTTACTTTTAAAAAAGCAAAGAACAGGCCAGGCTCGGTGGCTCAGCCTGTCATCCCAGCGCTTTAGGAGGCCGAGGCAAGTGGATTGCCTGAACCCAAGGGTTTGAGATCCACCCGGGCAACTTGGCGAGACCTCGCCTCTACAATAAACCAAAAATGAGCCGGGCGTGGTAGTGCGAGCCTGTAGTTCCAGCTCCTCGGGAGGCTGAGGCGGGAGGATCGCCGGAGCCCAGCGGGTCGAGGCTGCGGTGGCCGGGAGCGTGCTGCTGCGTTCCAGCCTGGGCGACCGAGTGAGACTGCGACTCAGAAAAAAAAAGAGCAAAAGACAGCAGCGGCTACTGAGGATGTGAAGTAATCGGAACTCCTGTGCCCTCTTGGTGAGGAGGTAAAGTGATGTCGCCGTGAAGGAAGGTGGTATGGAGAGAGAGGTCTCTTGGGCTCCGGGGAGGAAGAAAGAGCCACCAGCAACCCGATTTTTAAATCAGTGTCCAAAAGAAGCGAAATCAAGATCTTTCTTGCTTCTCTCATTCTATAAAGATTTATCATTTCCAAATCACAGCAAAAGGAACTTGAGTAATTTGCCAATTTTGCTTTCTATTATGCGCCTTGGAGATACCTCACTAAAAATCAGTGTCTGACGCAACAGAATGACATTTGCAGAATGAGAGGTACCTATAGAAACCTAGAAGAAACTTAGCTTATTCTTAGTTAGTCTTTTTGCCTCAGCACAACCATTAGAAAGCGTTCAGACATTCTATTGCAGAACAAGCAGCCTATCCCATCCCATCCCCCCTCAGCAAATCTCCTTCAGATGCAAGACCAGGACAGCCCAACCATTCATGGTTTAGCATAATCATCTCTAGTAAACTTTTAGGTTCCTTGTCAAGGCCAAAGATCAAAGGTCACCCTTTGGCTGGTCAAAGTCATCAAAGTAATAATATGACCACCCCACCTTTGGTCGAGGAACTTGTGGGTTGCAAATGTCTGAATTTGTGAATTGCAACCGTCTCACCAGTCTCTTGCAGGAAACCCCAGGGTTAACCTAATCTGCCCTTTGTGACCTGTGTGACACAAATAAACCCCACCACCGTGGCAGCAATCATGTGACTATCCCACCCATCTGCCTGCTGCCCATCACCTGACATCATCAGTACTTGTGCTTGTCTGCCCCCTTTGTGATGACATGAAAGCAGACCAACTCCCACTCACCCTAATGATCTTCCCCCATCAAGGGGAAGGGTTAAAAGGACTCAACCACAAGCAACCAGCGGCCACGGCCTTGCTGGACTCTGGTGCGGCCATGTGTTCTTTGAGCTATGGCTGTCACCATGCTTCCTGGCTTTGGTCCCCTCCCCCACTTTGGGGAGGTAAATCTTCTTTCTCCCTTTTCTCTCTACTTACTTTTAAATAAACTTTTCCTTTTTTTAACTCTTTGTGTCTTGCAATTCTTTGCACTGACTCAGATCTCTGGGTTATTGGTGCCGTGCCTCCCTACCCCCTCCAGCACGCCGCCCTCCCCCTACCCAGACCCTGACACAGAATGCAATATTGCAGTGACAGTACTGAGGCTGGTGGTTACAGTCTATTAAACTCTGAGCATTAAATGGCTACATCTTAATTATTTATACAGAACAATGGTCCAATAACATAACAATAGAGAACAGCATCTGAAGTGTATCTTATTCGGTGTTCGGAGCTCAAGTTCACCACTCTTTCCATTACCTTCCACAGCAAGTCCTTGCTCATACTGGATGCTGATGACAATGACACTCTGGCGTCTCCTCAAGCTCCTGTAAGAAGAGTACGCCGAAGGCCACCACCACACAGCACGCCACAATCAATTCTGGCACACCTCCAAAATATTCCCAACAATCCAGTTTTATTTCTGTCCAGGAGGCTCGGTGCCAAGGAGTGGATGTAAGCCCAGGTCCATATAAGCAGCAAGATCACAGTCCACAGACTCTGACAATTGAAAATGGCAGACCTAGCCCCAGCCCCATCACCCGTCCGGACCCGGGCAGCCTGAAGCCAAGATCTTGAAGAGACGTCTGCCCTCCCATGTTCATGGCACCATGATTCACAATCACCAAGATGTAGAAATGACCTACCTGTTCATCTCTCTATGAATGGGGAAAAGAAAATGTGGTAGATACACACAATCAACTACCACTTAGCCTTAAAAATAGGGGAATCTTGCCATTTGTGACACCACGAATGAACTTTTAGTACCTTGTGGTCGATGAAATGTCAGTCACAGAAAAAGCAGGATTTCATTTATAGAAGGTATCTAAAGTCATCAAACTCACAGAGGCAAAAGGTAGAATGGTGGTGGCCAGGGACTGGGTCAGGGGGAAAAGGAAGACGTTGTTTAATGGGTATAAGTTTTCAGTTAAACAATATGTGAGAAAAATATGGGAGATCTGCTTACAGGTACTATTGTGCTGGACACTTCAAATTTAAGAGGGTAGATCTCGTGTTATGTGCTCATTTTTTTAACCACAGTAAAAAGAGAGAAACTAGAAAATACATTCATCAATAATGCATAGGTAAAATAAATAATTTAGAAATTAGAAAATATTTGAACTTATTGGTAAATAATACTATATAACAACACCTACGTAGGCTATAAGACTACATTTCATAAAAAATTCATAACCTTAATAGCATATAAATAAGACTGAACATTGGTTTGCGCAGCTTCTGTTTTGAGTCTGGAAAAACAGTAGTAAAATAAATATAGATAATGTAAAATTTCAAAGAGAGAGAGGAAAAAAGTAAGAAAAAAGCAAATGGACAACCTCAGAAATGAAAAGGGGTTTGAAAATAAGAGTATCGTAAGAGCAACTGGATGCTAATATGTCTGAAAATTTTACTACAATGGAGAAACTCCGAGACAATTATAGCTTACAAAAATTGACTCAAGAAGAAATTGGATATTTGAACATCCCCACAAATAAGAGTAGATTTGGCTTGGAAAATCGAAAGTCCTACTATCGTAGCAGCACTTGACTTACTTAGAAAATTATAAATATTCAGAGAATAAATTATTGTTTATGAAGCAAAAGAAGTGAGAATACTTTTCTATTCATTTTATGATGCTAGCACAACAAAAGAAAAAAATTATGGGGCATTCTCTCTCATGGACATAAATGTGAATCTAAATGTAAATATAACATCCTAAGAAAATTGCTTCTCTAGGGGGTCTTAGAAGAAAAAATATTGTTAAATTCAATAATTTAACCAAAAGTGTTCAATGAAGAAGTCACTTGTAGAGACGCAACTACCATCCCGTACCACAGAGAGGCTGCTGTATCCAGAAATTAGCAAATGCAAGAAGCCAGTTCAACCTCCAAGTTTAAAAATGCCTGGCAAGAGCTGTAGCAGTGACTGGGTGGCTGTCTCATGGGAGTTGTTTTATCATTAGAGTCACTGTGGCCACAGATACAACCTGTGGGAAAGGAATACTGGTGACAGAGGGTGGCAATGGATGGATTCCCCGACATCTCTCTGCTCTTACCTGCATAGCATCTGTCAGTCTCATTGGATGAAACCAATGACAAAATACACATTATTTTGAAGTACTTATGTAACGAACAATGACAACAATGTTCTAGGCTATATATGTCGGCGAAATAAAGAGGTTAAAAAGATTAACCTCAGGGAAAGTGTATCTGAAATCTTTACAATTGACAAAGGATGAGTTTCCAGAATATATAAAAACTTTTCCTCTGGTTCCAGACACTTAAACACTACACCATAGAATATTTCTAACCCACATACAAGGAGACAAATAAAAGGGAGCTCAATACAGTATATTATACACGTTAAGGAATTTCAGATCAACCCAATGTACAAGAACAGAATTTTTAAAATATGAATTATATTCCACTCATATCTTAGAATATTATATGGTGTTTAGGTGAATGAATTAGATTCCATACATTCACAAAAATAAATCTCAAAGGACAATACTGGGTGATAAAAGCAAGTTTTTTTTCCATATAACTTTTGTAATACAATTATAAAATATGGGTGGAAACATTATTGGGATTAAAGCACAGTAACTACTCTGAAAACAAGAGAACAGATGCGCAAGACTATGGACTTCACTTGTAAGTTTAAAATTTTATTTAGGTGTAGCTAGGTGTGGGGGTGAAAGTCTGTAGTCTCAGAGGATCAGGAGGCTGAGATAAGAGGATGTCTGAGCCCAGAAGTTGAGACTGGGCTGGGAAAAATAACAGAATCCTGCCTCAAAACAACAATAGCAAAAGATAAAAAATTAAAAAACAATATTTTATTTTAAAAATAGTTTGCCAGGAGCGGTGGCTCAAGCCTGTCATCCCGCACTTTGGGAGACCGAGGCAAGAGGATTACCTGAGCTCAGGGGTTCGGGACCAGCCTGGGCAACTTGGTGAGACCTCATCCCTACACTAAATTGAAAAACTAGCTGGGTGTGGTAGTGCGTACCTGTAGTTCCAGCTACTTGGAAGGCTGAGGCAGAATCACCTGAGCCCAGCAGGTTGAGGCTGCGGTGACAGTGAGCGTGCCACTGCACTCCAGGCTGGGTGACAGAGTGAGACTCCGACTCGAGGAAAAAAAAGCAATATATCAAAATAACATAGTTAATGTGAAGAATGAATAAGCTAAATTACGGGATAATTATATTTTTTTTATAGCTTCCCTTTAGATTTAAACTTTATAATTTCATAATGGGCATGGGAAGCCAGAAATTTCTGAATACAGAAAAATTTAACTGTTGAATTTTTAGTAAAATTAGTTTTACTAAAACTATACATAGTTTCAAGTTTGTGACATTCTGGCCCAATAATCCTGTCAAACTACTATGACTATAGTTACAAAAAATGGTAGCCGAAAAACTGTAGCTTTAAAGGTGACATAAGATCAGCATTCAAGACTCAAAAAACTGCTGGAAATTTAATGGGGAGATGTCAGTTAGACAATTGCCAAGGGAATGAGATCCAAATTCTAAGCATAAACTCTGTCCAAACCTTGGCTGACAGCTAACATGCACATGCATGAGGTGAGATTTCTAAGGAGCCTGGCAAAGAGAGAGAGAGAAAGAGATGAGAGACAGTTGCTGTTGAAAAACAGTGCTCTCTAGAGATCATTTGCTACTTTTCTTATTCCTAGTCCACATAATAGAGATGGCAGAATAAAAAAATCTATGCACTTGAAAATCGATCAGTAAAAGTCGTTCCAATCTCCCCCAAAAGAAAAAAAGTAAAGAGAAATAATCAAGATCTCTGTTTTGTTGGACAATCTCAAGCAATACAGTATTTATGTAACTGAGAACTCAGAAGAAGACATGATATATGTGCAGAGTGTATGCTTGATAAAAGAATGGTATCAATTTCCCACATTGGATGGAAAACATTAAACTTAAGGTCCAAAATTCATGTAGTCTGTATGATTCCTTTTCTTTAAAATTCTAGGCTGGGCTCGGTGGCTCAGCCTGGTCATTCCAGCACTTTGGGAGGCCGAGGTGAGTGGACTGCCTGCGCCCGTGGGTTCAAGACCAGCCCGGGCAACTTGGTGAGCCCTCATCTCTACAATAAATAAAAAAAAATTAGTGGGCATGGTAGTGCGAGCCTGTAGTTCTGGCCATTGGAAGGCAGAGGCGGGAGGATCGCCGGAGCCCAACAGGTCGAGTCTGTGGTGGCCGGGAGCGTGCCCCTGCCCTCCAGCCTAGGCGACAGAGTGAGATTCTGACTCAAAAAAAAAAAAAAAAAGACAAGTAAATTATTTATTTTAAATGTGCCTAGCATAATGTATATAGATTATACCTCAATAAATTGTAAAAATCAAAATGGGATAATTTGCAAGGGCACGAGTACTTTGTCCAAAACAGAGTCATCTAAACGAGTAACTAAAAGATAACACTTTCAGTGTCACAAATAATTCAATACATTTCTTTACATGAAATGATCACTTTTTTCATTTAAAAAACTGTCAAAATTTTAAAAACAATATTTGGTATTGATGATAAATAGATGCTACAGTAGTCCTCTCTATGTTCTAAATTTTCTACAACGTTCTTCTTCATCCTGAGTCAGGAGACAGGATGGTGACTGGAAGGAGTCTCGACAGATAAGAAGCCACTGGAAAAGAAAAGAAGCCATGACACCGAAACAGTAATTAACCTCCAAGGACAAGACATCATCAACATTCCCTCCTGAACCCAAAATGTTAATCACCCTCCCAGGAAAACAGAGGCGACATCCCTTCCTGTGACAAGCTAAGAAGGCCATAAAACTCACACCCCAGGTGAGGCACATTCTCGAGAACCTGAGATGTTCCCTCTCCCTCAGGAAATGCAATTCACCACGGAAACACGCGTCAAAATGTTCTTTGTGCAAGTTTTGCAAAATCAGAGTGCGTTCCCCTCCCCCATCACACAACACTATAGAAGGTGTCAGCTTGGCTTGACTCAACGCTGTTGAGCTCCTGCAACTTGAGCCTATTCATTCCATCCTCTCTTTTCTTTGGAATGCACTGCTTCTGCCCTTTTGCTAAACAAACTACTCTTTGCTTTCACTGTCTTTGTGTGTATCTCGCCCAATTCTTTGTTCACGGCACAAAGAGCCTGGTCTTCAATCACCCTGCAACAATCCCTTAAGTAAAAATATACGTGGAAAGATATACAAAGTTATTCACAGAATTATCTGCAATAATAAAAAAAGAACACCCTAGTGCACACTAATAGGGCATTGGTTAAACACATCACAGTTTGCAGAAAGTAAAAAAATGAAAGGATTGGCGTGGAGTTCTCATTGCTTGAATTTGTTCTTCTACTGGAGTATGTAACGTTAATAAATTATGTTAGCTTTCTGTTTCCTTCTCTGTAAACTGTGAATGATATTAGTATATATATAATTTATTTATTATAAAGCCGTGGGGTACAATTAAGAGTTAGGTATATAAACACCGATCAGGCAGGCACCCTTGTGGATGAGGGATGCCCCTCCCTCCCCTAGCAGTTTCCCTCAACTGCCAGTCCCATTCCCCCTCCCCTGACAATTTTCCACAACTGCCAATCAATTTCTTAGAGCATTATAATTGTTCAAGGTCACCTTATGAGTGAGAACATATGGAACTCAGTTCTTTGGTTCTGTGATAAATCACTGAGTATGATCGACTCCAAATCCATCCAAGTTGCTGCAAAGTCCATATATTTGTCCTTCTTTATGACTGCATAACGTTCCATTGTGTATATGTGATACCACCTAACCCCTGTAAGAATGGCCATCATTAATAAAACAAACAACAACAGATGCTGGCGAGGGTGTGGAGAAAAAGGAACGTTTCTGCACTGCTGGTGGGAATACTGACTAGTACAACCTCTTTGGAAGACAGTGTGGCCATATCTGAAAGAACTAGAAATTGACCTTCCATATGACCCAGCAATTCCCCTATTGGGAATATACCCGGAGAAACTCAAATATTTCTACAAAAAAGATACCTGCACACGTATGTTTGTTGCAGCTCTATTCACAATAGCAAAAACATGGAACCAACCCTGTTGCCCACTGAAGCTAGACTGGATTAAAAAAATGTGGTACATAGACATTAGTATATTTTTAAGCAATCCTAGTTCCAAGATACGCACTTTAATTGGCAGTAATTTGGTGTTTCCCTAACTTGGCAGATCTGTATCTGCACACTGCTTAACACTAATGATGAACATTCAGAATAAAAAGCACATAATATAGAAAAATGAAAACACTGAAGCCAAAACCTCAGAAATCAAGCTAGAGTTAAGAAAATTAAGCAGAGCTGCAGAAGCTATGTTGACTGGTCTCCTTTCTGAGACATGAGCTGTCCCATTGATTTAATTTATGCTTTCACAGAATATTTTTTTACCACTTTAAAAGTGCTTGTAACTCTCAATCTCATAATTATCAATTAGCATTTAAAGAGAGTTGTCTCTTTATAAGAAGGTATGCATCTATTCACATGTGTAACATTTACTAAGTTGCTAATCCCTTGTGTGCTAGGCATCAAAGACGCAGTGAGTAAGCAGGACCCACTTTCTGCCATAGAGAAGTTAGTTTCTACTTAGAGTGTTTAAATTTGAGAAAATAATAAAGATAAGAATAAGAATGAAATAGATGTATATACCACCAGAAAACTCTGGGAGCAAGATAGGCCCATGTCAATAATTGTGGAAGGGAGGGACGTAATTCTTTAAAAATGTGGCTTTTGAGTTGGCTGTTGAATAATGATAAGGAGAAACATGAAATATCTCACTAGAGGAAAAAAATACCTATACAAAACACAGATCCAAGAAAAATGATGACATTTTCAGAGCCGCAATGTATTGACATATGCAAATAATTTTGCCATTGCATTAGTCAGGATTGCAGTAGATTGCTTGCTAAGATAACTTTTGTTACATATTTGCATAAGTAATGATCCCATAAACAATTTGCTCTAGTTTATTTTCCCAGTGATAATTAGAGTCAATACATAATGGAGAATTTTTAACGGCCATTTGGAGCCTTGCAGATGGAATAAATTAAACTTAAAACAGGGACTTGGTTAGTTTTGTTTTCTGACAACCTTGAATTCCAGGTGTCATCATGACTTCAATGGCAAATGAAATGATAAACAGCTTGTTAATAGGTTAATCATTTAACTTGACTCTCCTTTTTGTGGTCTCTGTTTTTCTGAGAAGCCACAGGTGCTTTAAGTTTTGAGTTTTTATATTTTTTTTAGCTACTTTTTATAGGGAGCAGAATATAGAAGGATAATTAAAATTCTATGTGCATGTATGCAATTGAGATATAGAACATTGTTGACAACCCTCTGACACTATCTCTCCTGAGAGTATACTTTTCTCAATCAAGAATGTTAAGTAAGCTCAGCTATGAATATACCAATGGAGTCATATAGAATTCAAGTATTGCTTGAATGTAGAACGCTTCATCAATAAAGCGATTTATTAGTAAATGTCAGTTCTCACCTTTGTTTCTTGACAGGCATTCTGACGGTATTTAGAATAACAAAAGAACAAATATGCTTTTCATGACTGTGTCATTAGACCTGGGGAAGAAGCAATTTAAATAAGATACTTTAAATATAGAAACTCTATTCACAACCATGAGTGAAGAGATTTAGAGAACCCCAGAGGTTATCTAGTCAAACCTCCTTGTTTTACAGATGAGAAAAGTAAAGTTCAAGGCTTTAAGTGATTTCAGATGGGTAAATCACCCTGCACTTCCAGTCCAGCACTGCTTCAATTGCACCAATCTGTTTTCACATGTGGTTATAAAATATCTTTCGTAACTTAAAATAGTACCATAGGAAAACGTACATTCTAATTTAAAATATATTGCAAGCACACAAAAGTGCTACATCAGTTCTTAGACCCTATGACATTAAATCACCTAATAAGGATAATCCAATTTTTGTCCAGCATGATCACTGCCTTTGGAGAAGATGAAAGCAGTTCCACTTCACATAACAAAAATGTCTTAAGTTTATCTTAAGATAAATTATTTTATAGTACTTATCTGAGTAAGACATATAGTTACTAGTATTATTTCTATTTTGAAAGAAGGAAAGCAAGATGAAATAGTTAAATAACTTGCCCAACCAATATCCTATAACTTGGAAATAATAGATTCAGGATTAGAACCATTGTAATGCTTTTAATCACTGCTCTTTGGCATTCGAGTCTCTGAAAAAGCCTTTATAAACCTTACAACATAGACCTCTATCTGCACGTTGGGAATGGTTACCCATCCACCCCATTCCCTCCGTGTCTCCAATATCTCTTGATTCCAGGCTATACCAGCACAGGTGAATTCTCTATGATGAGTCCCTGCCCACACCGTTTAGGTGCTTTAAGAAATTTAAGAACATAGAGGAATCAGTTCTTGAATGTCTATTTCTCCCTTGCATGTCTGCTTAGAAGAACAGAAAAGCAGATAGAATTGGTTTGAGCTCATGGCTTTCTCACCACTTGTCCTTATACACAATACCCTACGGCTTTCTGCCTCACCACCTATAATGTAGGTGAGAATGGCTGATGGTTATATAAAATATGATAATGCTTCATAAGAAAAATTGCTATTTTCTTAAAAAGATATACAGGAATAAGTCTTAATGGCCTTGGGTTAGTCAATAATTTCTTAGATAACTTACTAAAGCACAAATGTTTGAAAAAGAAGATTGATATGACGTCATTGAAGGTAAAAAGCTTTTTGCTTCAAAGAGAACCACCAAGGATACAAAAAAAATTTTAAAGCCCACACGATGTAAGAAAATATTTACAAATGATATATCTGAAAAAAGAATTTGTTTCTACATGTATAAAAAAATCTGACAACTCAATAATGAGAAAAATAATCCAGTCAAATATAAGCAAAATATCTTAACACATTCACGACAGGCAAATTTTTCACTTTCCTAATACAGAGAGTGAGTGAAAAAAAAAAAATCTGAAGCTGGTTGCCGCAAACTTCTGTCATTAAGCACGAGTGAAATGGTGTTTTCTAAATTGTCACCTTTTTCACAATGTACCTGAACGTTGTAGACACAGCCAGTATTTGTCTCAGACAGCACTCTGACCAGCATTCCATACTTTGTATTTTTATTCAGATTACAAACCTGAAAAGACAGTCTTCCATGAAGAGGTCTCATGAATTCATCCAAGGAAAGTTCTTGTTCAGGTTTGTACACAGTGTTGAGCTTATTTAAAATGAAACAGGAGATAACTAGAGAAAGGCTAGGCAGCCAGACAGGTGAGTCCTCTGGTAACAATGTAGGGAACAACCGGCAGGCCTCGGCTCAGAATAAACAAACTACCTTCAGGCCTCTCCAGCTAGAGCGTAAGTACTCACTGCTGGGATCTGAAAGCAACCAATTAACTCACCATTAGGCCCCTACCTTCTGCCTGTTGGTCCTTGGTACTGACCAATCAGAACAGCTACAGCTCACAGCTAGTGCTAGTCATCCGACTTGGACTTAGGGCTACATAAGCACCAGGTTTTCAGCCCCTTTGGGTTCCCTCCCACTGTGGGAACTTCTCTGTCCTTTCAATAAATCCTGCCTACTCACTTTCTGGCCGTCTGTGTCCCTCATTCTTCCTGGGCCCAAGACAAGATCCTCGAACCTGAAGAGCTGAGACTTGAAGAGCTGCAGAAGATCATCAGAGACAAAGAGCCTGCACCTCAGAGGTGGGCTTGCCCACCGTCAGAGCCGGCTGAGCCAGGCGAGCTGCCGGAAGAAGGTGAGACTCTGAAGCTGAGACGCCCAGGGGGCTAGGCTTGCCAGCCCACCTAATCACAACACTCAGGACGTGGCTTGCCAGCCCATTAGAGCCAACACTTCTGGGGCTAGGCCTACCAGCCCCTTGACAACCCTCTCTGGAGCTACCAGTCCCTGGCCAACCCATTGAGTGACACTCTCGAAGCCCAGGCTGACCTGAAAAATCTGCATCAGAAATATAATTTATAATGTTTTCAATTTTGCTAATCTTCTTGGATTTGACTGCATGTCTTAATTATTGGAAAAATACAAAACCAAAAGATTTGTAGAAATATATTTCTGTGTCATTATTTTTGAAAAGAAAGGCATTGCAATTGATGGATGTGGTGACCAATAATCGTGTATTGTGTTTTTCTTCACTTGTCCCATCAAAATATTTCATGTTAGAAAATTTTCATCTCAGACACTGTAGTATTGTTCAATTTTTTTATTTCTTTGTACATTTATATCTGTGGTGCATCTGATCATAACATCTGTTAGATTCAATTATGATCATTTCTATAAAATCATCTCCAATAAGTAACCCAACAACTTTACTTATACTTTGAGGATCATTTGGAAATACCTTGACATCTGGATTACCAACAAGCATTTCTAAGTTTCTTTTTGGATCATATTTTGTCCACTTCATGTCTGATTAGTTCTCACCAATACTAGATTTGCTGCCATAGATTATCTGCATTATGTTTCTTCATTTACATTGCATCATTACATCACCGTGTCACTATACTAAGAAGTTCACTGCATTCACCTTCGACCTTGGAAATCTCATCAGCATATATTACTTCATTTTACATAATTATGGTGCATTATTTTTAACATTGAAGTATGAAAGCCCTAAAATATCAAAATGCAAGTATACAATACTAATTGCAACAAAATAATGACCAACTTGCAATTTTTACCAACTACATAAATCAATAACAACATTGCACAGTCAACATCAGATAACTATCTCCATTAACGTTCTCTTTCCTTGCCTGACTTTTCATTTTCAAGCAAAATATATTAAGACATACATATGACAATGTTGCAGCATTCAGAAACAGAATTTGCAAAGATGTAAATTCACATCAACGATGGCCAGGAACAGAATTTGGAATGACATAAATTCACATCAGTGGTCACGAATGTGTTAAAAGACATTTCTTCAAAAAAGACACATGAATAGTCAACAGCCAATTACTGCACGGCATAGCCATTCCTCTCCTAGAAATATCTTACCAAGAGAAATGAAAATATATGTCAACATTAAAAAAATGTCTACAGAGCCGGGCTCGGTGGCTCATCCTGTAATCCCGCGCCTTTGGGACGCTGAGGTGAGTGGATTGCCTGAGCCCGTGGGTTCGAGACCTGCCGGGGCAGCGAGACCTCATCTCTACAATAAATCAACAAATCAGCCAGGTGTGGTAGCGCATGCCTGTAATTCCGGCTACTTGGAAGGCTGGGGCGGAAGGATCGCTGGAGCTCAGCAGGTAAAGGCTGTGGTGGCTGGGAGCTGCCACTGCACTCCAGGCTGGGCGACAGAGTGAGACTCCAACTCAGAAAAAAAAAAGACATAGAATGACAAACTGGATAAAAAGAAGTAATTCTACAATTTACTGTCTCCAAGAAACAAATCTCACAACAAGGATGCTCACAGATTTCATATTAGAGGATGGACAAAAAATTGTAAGTGAACAGATCACAAAAGAAGGCAGGAGTCACGATCTTAATATCAGACAAAACAACCATTAAGCTATCAAAAATTTTAAAAATGCAGAGGGACCGGGCATAATGATAAAAGGTTCAATCCATCAACAAGAAATATCCATCCTAAGCATATATATACTAAACATAGGAGCACCAGGTTTCATAAAGCAACTACTAAAAAACTAAAAAAAGTTATTGACTCTAACACTATAATAGTTGAGGATCTAAATACCCCACTAACAACCCAAGATAGATCATCAAGGCAAAAAGTAAACAAGGATATTCAGAATCTCAACTTGACCGCTTGACCAAATGTACTTAATAGATACCTACAGAACAATCCACCCAACAACAATGAAATATACATTCCACTCATGACTACACAGATTGTACTCCAAGATGACCACATCCTCGGCCATAAATCAAACATGAACAAATTTCATAAGATTGAAATACTGCCATGCATCTTCTCAGACCAGAGTGGAATAAAAATAAATATCACCATCAACAAAATTCCCCCCAAATCCACAAAGAAATGGACACTAAACAGTACAATGCTGAAGAACTCCTAAGTCAGCACAAAAATCGCAACAGAAATTAACAGATTCCTAAAAACAAATGAAAATAAAGAAGCATTTTACCAAAACCTCTGGGATGCCATGAAATCAGTACTAAGAGGGGAATCTGTATCTCTATGAACCCACATAAAGAAAATAGATCACAAGTTAATAGCATAACAAATCATCTAAAGGAGATGGAAAGGCTAGACCACCAAAACCCTAGTTTTAGCAGAAGACTCCAGATTACCAAAGCAAAAGCTCAAATACAGGACATAAAAGACAAAAATATCATAGAAAAAAATCAACGAAACAAAAATCTGGTTCTTTGAAAGGATAAAGAAGATTGATGAACCCTTAGCCAGAAGAAAAAGAGAGAAAAAGCCCAAATAAACACAATCAGAAATACAAAAGATCAGATCACAACAGACCTTGAAGAAACACAAAAGATTATCATAGATTATAATGCACACCTGTATGAAAACAAACTTTATAACCTAAATGAAATGGAACTTTCTGATATTACACAACCTCCCAAACTTGGAACATAAAGAAATTGAGATCCTAAATAGACCCGTAACAAGTCTCTGTCATAAGAAACCTACCTACAAAAAAAATAGAAGTGCATGAAACATATCATAACTCATGTGAAGAAGCCAGTGTAACTCATGGTTTTCATGTAGGAGTCATGGTTGAGAAACTGATCAATATTGGCAGAGTTTAATGTCACTGCTGTATTTCCTGGCTAAAACACCAGTTGTCTTAATTATCATTAGTACTTTTGTAATCAGTGCAAATGTTAACACAATGAAAAGGAAAATATAGAATAATGTCTAGTCCTATTTTGGAAAGAGTTTGACCTTATAATTCCCTAATGAGTCTAAACATCTCCAATGGGTCTATAGATCACATTTAGAAAGCATTTACTTGGTTATATGGAATTCTGTTTGAATTGTTAGATCCTAAAAGGTAAATGTTTTCAATGAGCAAATGAAAGTTGACTTTTACAAGATTGCTTTTTATACCAAAAAAATTGGAATCATGAACCACATAAAGACATTTCAGTCAATGCCCAACTATATACATTAGTAGTCCTGTACGATTATAATAGAACATATGTAGAAAATTTATGCTATAGCACTTGATATTGGCATTGCAGGTCAAGTAATAGATTTGATTTATAATCAGTAATAGTGCTTGGATATTTGGTTTTTCATTAGGAGAAATATCTATAAATAAAAATATACATACCCTCTAGTTTTGTGTAAGTACGCTATGATGGGGCACAGTAACAAAATCACATAATGATGTATTTCTCAGAATGTATTTTCATAGTTAAGTGATGCATAAATCTGTATTAAATAGCTGTCCCTAAACTAAATAATAAGAGCTAGTTTGTTTTTATTTACTTTAAAATAAATAATTATTTTTCAAGAGGTTATCTGAATGGAGCCAATATCTTAACATTCAGTTTTTTATGTACTTTTGAATGCATTGAAATTAAATATTTTAATATTCTTATTCCTAGTTTATTGAAAATTAATCACAGTGTGGCTTATTATAAATAAAATAATAAAAAAGTAACAACTATAACCTAAAATTTATTTACTGAACTTTTAGAAACAATATTATAAAAGATGTCTGAACATTTTTTAGCAATAACAGCATGGTATAATTTGAGTTCAGTTCCAATATTTTAACTTTTCTGAATTTAATGTTATAAACAATAAATATAAAATTAAACATAATTTCAATTATTTAGCTTAACTGTAATTTTGCTTTATATTGGATGATGGACATTTATTAAGCACTTTCAAAATAATGTCTTAACCATCCTACTTCTAGTTACAGATAGTCCATGCAGAGATGAATTGGTTTGTGTACATTCAAGACAATTTTAATAAAGTAAATAATAATGACATGTTTGAAATTTTGGTGTGAGTAATTTGCTTAGTTGGTGAATTCACAAACTGATTATTTCAAGCAGGTGTACCTTCTTTTTAGAAGTATAATGAAGCAAGCTTTAGCTAGGAAAAGGACTGTCACTTTTTGGGAACATGCAGTAGATAAAGAACCAAAAAGTGCTCTCAGGTGAAGGTGAAAGTCACAAAGTATGTAAATTAAAAACAACAGATTCATTTATCCTTGTCTTTTTATACCTGGACAGAACTTTAAGCGCCATCTGTCAAAAGTGCCTGCAACATAATAAAGGGCATCTTGTTTATCTGTGAAGAAATTTAATGGTTTTGGATGGAATTTTAATGGAAATATGTACAGTTTGGATTTCCAGACAATCATTTTTGGCATTTCCTTCAATAAGCTTCTGATGGACCTCTTTAGAGGACAATTTTCAAGGAGAATTCCCTTTTCCTCTTTTTCTTCTTGCAATATGGTTATTGGATCAATTTTTTTCTCTTTAATATTTGGCATGTTCTGGGTCAGTAGGAAATTAGATAAGTGTTCCAACCAATCTCCAACATAAAAGCTTTGCCTTGGAATGGAAAAATAAAGTGAAAAAAATATTTGGAATAGAGTTTTATCAATATTGATAGAAAATGTATCTTTTATAAACTGACGCATTGTTTGAGTAAATAATTTACAACAGAATATTATATCAATTTTTTACTTTTTTTTTTTTTTTTGAGTTGGAGTCTCACTCTGTCGCCCAGACTGGAGTGCAGTGGCGGCTCCCGGCCACCGCCGATCCTTCCGCCCCAGCCTTCGGAGCAGCCGGAACTACAGGTGCACGCTACCACGCCCGGCTGACTTTTTGATTTATTGTGGAGATGAGGTCTTGCTGCCCAGGCGGGTCTCGAACCCGTGGGCTCAGGCATCCACTCACCTCAGTCTCCCAAAGGCGCGGGATTACAGGCTGAGCCACCGAGCCCGGCTAATTTTTGACTTTTTATTTTTTATTTTTAAAAGGCACCAAACTGGGGGCGGGGGAGAGAATCACGTTGTTTCAAACTTTTTAGTTTCTCTCTCTCTCTCTGTCTAATTTTTAACAGAATGAAATGAAGAAACACAGAATGACAAATATTAAAATAACAGAAGAATAAATTGTAAGTGTAATGTAATTTATAAATAAACTGTTTGTCCTTAATATGAAGCCTTAACAGAGTTTATGAAAATCTTGTCAAAAAAAGTAATATTAAAATGTCTAGCTTTATGTAAGTAGTTGTGACATCCTTGGCAAAGCTGAAAACATTTATCAGAAAAAAAGATTTTGTGAAATATTCCTTTGAAATGCATTAATGTTAATAATTATATAGATTTGAACTTTTCTAAAGAGTACATTCAGTAATAATAGAATTTGTTCTTAAGAAAACTACACAAATTGCTAGACAAAGACTTTGAATTCGCTATTACAAATACAGCCAAATAATCAAAAGAAATCATATCTAAAACATTACAGAAAAGTATGAAGTCTCACCAAATAAAGAGAACCAATAGAGACAAAAATTACAACACAAACTAATATAAAATCTATGGTTTGAAAATATAATATCTGGAATAAAATTTCCTCTGGAGGAGTTAAACGGAGTTCTCTAAGTCTATAGAATATAGTATCTAGGCCGGGTGCAGTGGCTCAGCCTGTAATCCCAGAACTTTGGGAGACCAAGGCAAGAGGATTGCCTGAGCCCATGGGTTTGAGACCAGCCTGGGCAACTTGGTAAGACCTCGTCTCTACAATAAATCACAAAAACCAGCCGGGCGTGGTGGCATGCGTCTGTAGTTCCAGCAACTTGGCAGGCTGAAGTGAAAGGACTGCCTGAGTCCAGCAGGTGGAGGCTGCAGTGGCCGTGAGCATGCCACTGCATTCCAGCCTGGGTGACAAGAGTGAGACTCAAACTCGAAAAAAAAAAAAAGAATATAGTATATAGTTCAATTGACTATATTCAGCCTAACAAACTAAGTAAAAAAAATGATAAAAATAAAGTCTCGGTGACCTATGAGGCATCATCAAGCTTATAAACGATCTGCATAATAGTAACCAAAAAGAAGAGGTGAGATAAAAAAAGAAAATGGTTTTGAAGAAATAAATGACTGAACATTGCCCAGATTTAAAAAAATTAACCTACGCATTTCAGAAGTTCAACATAAACCAAGTTGTTAGACATTTCTTTGAGTGGCCTGAACCCACCCAGTTCTGCTCTCCTTTCTTGCTTGTAGTTCCCGAGAATAACTGTAGAATGTGCTGGGAATGGAATCTTCTGAGATGGAAAAAAAACTGCCTGAAAAATCACGGGCCTTTTTCTCTTTTCTCTTAGGATAACTAGCATCTTAAATTACAGAGGGGCAGTCCAAGACAAACTGGGATTTGTTCCTCTCTTTCTTGGAAGAAGGATGCCCATCAAATCGTTTTCCAATGAGTCCCATGGCCTCTAATCTATGTGACACAGGGAGAGCAGCCTTTCAGGGACCCTCAGTTGTGGTGCAGGGAGGGCACATGTAGTCACAACTCTATTTGTCATAGGCAGCTTTTTTGAGCTTTGGGGAGTTGACTCACAGTGCATCCTAAATTTTCTCTGTTCCTTGCTGCTTGTTTGTAAGTAATAACCCTCTTTAAGTAACTTGTTGAAGGTGTGTTCTGTTTCACTAGATCCAGGTATTGGTAACACTGCAGCCCAGGATGTAGTTAGCAGGAGTGGGTGGATTCCTCTATCTGGTTGTTGACATAGTGATGATCTCTGTTATCCTCTATGAAGTGGGAGTTCTTCCTTGAGATTTGTTATCAGTGAACATATTTCACACAAGTAGGAACATTCAAGAAGATTCATATCTAGACATATTATGCTGAAAGACAAAGATAAAACATAGAAATAAGCAGGAGAAAAATGATTCACCGTGTAAATGAGAACTTCAATAAGATAAACAGATGACTTTTGATCCCAAGTCATGGAGAACAGAAGATATTGAAATAATATACAAAATTCTAAAAGAAAAATGGTTGCCAACCAAGAATATTACATCCTGAAAAACCACCGTTCAAAATGAAGAAAAATTTAAGACGTTTCTACAAAAACAAAGAGCATGTTGACAGAAGTAAAAAATATTTTTTCAGCAATTAATTAAATGTAAATAAAAATATCAAAGAAAGATATTAGTAGGATACATTTTTAAAACATTAATAATCCAACTACATGCTGTGTACAAGATACATACTTTAGATTCAAAGATACACATATGTTGAGAGTAAAAGAATGAATCTGATATACCATGGAAACAACAACCAGGGAGCCAAAATGATCATACGAATATCAGACAAAACAAACTTTAAGACAAGAACAATCCTTTCTAGAGATATAGAAGGATATTTTATAATGCTAAAAGAGCAAGTATACTAGGAAAATAAAGTTAAAATATTTAACTACGTATTCTCAAAATAAATGAAGCCAAAACTAACAGCTTTTTAAAATTTTAAACTCAATATAGTATATGGAATGTTTTTTAACAAGGCAACTTGAATTTCATTTTATTAAAAATTTCCAGTAGGTATTTGTGATATTTAATACTTATTACCCTAATCATAACTTTCTTTTACTAGCAAGAGTTAGAATGTTGAAAACTATAGAAAGACTGCAAATGGAAATAAAATGTTATGTAATGAAAGCAAGAGTAATGATGAAAAAAATGACTTTGATGAGATTAATATTTTTAAAACTAAGGCTAATTAACTAGTGATATCCAGCAGTATGGACAAATGTGGAAAAGCAAAACATAAGAAATAGCACAGTGAAACATTGGAGGGCATTGTCCTTAGAAGCTTTAACTTTCTTATTCTATCTTTATCTTTATTTTTTTTTATTCTAACTTGTACAAAAATGCCTTTAAAAATTAAAGGTAGAAAATATTTTAAAAGCAAAGAAAAGTACATTTGTTGGTCGTTGTTACATGATAGATACTGTTGTTAATATTTCATCCATGTGTATGTCAATTGATTTAGCCCACATGGTAACGCATCAAAAAGGGATAGATACTTTATCTTTGCTTTATACGTGAGAACTGTATTTCATCAAGATTAACTTAACTTGACCCAAATTATACAGCTGGCACTTTGTAAGACTAGGATATGAACACGGTCAGCCTGGTTTCACAACTCAGGTGCTTATTTGACATTGTCTTCTGGAACATACTGATAATTTCTATAATCTACATTTAAGCAGGGGAAATTCTCAAGATTTGATCATAGGACTTAATTGTTTTAGCTCAGAAGTGCATTGCTTAATTTTATACTCTGAAAGGGTGAAAATACAATTATAGTAGATTCATATTTTATGAATAATTATTAATAGATTTGAATCAGCCTATTTTGAAACAAGGCCCCCATGATAAAAGTTTGAAAAACGCTAGTTTAATTACCATGCATATTACTAAATATTTCCCTTGCTGTATTTTTCCTGATCGCTTTATCTTTCTGGATTCATAAGTTTTTCAGACTCTTATACGAACTTTTTGATCAGAGTGGTATTGTTAAGGTGGTTGTGAACTAAATCTATAATCTATTAGATTTTTTTTTAATTTTTACTGAACTTAAACAGTAGAACACTTTTCACAAAATTGCTACGTTTGCCTGTGCAATCCTAAATTGCATTTTCTATTGAGGCAGCCAACCTTAAATTTTAGTCCTTTTCAGAAATCAATTGCTTCAAAATTAAGCCATAAATTTGTTACTAGGTAAAACTGAGATTTAATTCTGGACATAAAGCTACGAGGGGGAGGGGGGGAGGTAAGTTAATCAGACAAATATAGTAATCAAACAGTATAGAAGAAGATAGGTTTTAAATGGAATAAGCATATCACCATCTCATTAGAAATATTTTTCTTAAGCACATTATTGTTTTATAATAAAAAACTAAGAAGTCTGCTAATAAGTTTTTTTGAAGTCAGGTTTAAATAAAAATTATTCACCTACTGAAAGTATTCCTTTTCTAAGATAATTTTTTATTTGTTTGTTTTTGTTGTTGGGACATTTTTGTGAGTTCAGAGGCATGCCAGATCAACTACCAATACTGATAAAGACATTAATGCACACTTATTTTATTTCAAATTCTTGACTCAGAAAAATTAATTTGTCTTATTGTCAGTACTGCATGTATTATCAATGTGAAGGTTTTTTTCAGCTGGAAAATAACAATATGGCTTACTCTTTATTTTTCCCTGCTGGCATTAGATTTCTGGTATAGATATAATTAGCTTTTAGTCATATGGTTTTAAAATTATAATAAATTAGGAGTCTCAAAGTTAGGCTTCGAAAATTACTATCAAATACTTTTTGAGCAATAGTCAATCCATAGCTTGCGAACATCTTTAATTTGATATAGGAAAAGTTTAAGTATTTCTCTAACTTCTCACTTGACAGCAATAATATACTCTCTGATTGTTTTTAAACAAAAATGTCTCATCTCAGCCCACCAAATTTTGGACATACCCTCATTAGACGGAGTAATTCTAATTATAAATATCTCTTAATTCTGTCATGATGACTTGAGCTTTCGTGTCCTGTATGTTAAAACTCCCTAAGACAGAAAGAACTCCGCACTTATAGTAGAATTTCTTAAAAGGATATCTTATGAGACTCTGAAAGGTACACATTGATACAACATAAAAGAAGAGAAAAATGAAAGGGAAAAACATACAGATTCAGAGGACTGGCAGAAAAATCAGACCTTGAACATATTAGACATAAATTAGACCTCATCAACAAATATTTCCAAGTAAAGATATTGACAATGAAAAAGTAACATGTAAAGTACTTAATTATAGGTCATAACTTGAATTAGTTAAGGCATGTTTTTGTTTTTCTAATAACATAAAAAAATTAATAAAACCTATGAAAAGTCTTTAGCCATGCCACATGATGACTTATATCATCCTAACCAATTTCTACATCATCATTTATTTTTTCTGTTGTGGTTTTAGTGTGGACAAATGGTTTTTAAATTCCTGTAAGTGATTTCGATGCGTCATCTTGAATTAGGATCTTTTAACATCACACATTGCCTGCTCATTCCTATGTCCATCATGTGGTTATCTTTTACAAACAGTTTTTCATATTGTTGACTTACTTTCCTACTGGGTGCTGATCATTTCTTATAACAGAGCTGTTTATATAGTAAGAATAGCAGCTCTGTGGGCCAATTTTTGTCTTATGTTTTTATAACTGTCTCTTCCCCAAACTTTTGTATTGGTTCTAGCAATTTTTTCAATAAAATCTCTTGAATGTTCTGAGTAAAAAATAAAATAAAAACCACATATTGCCATATTACAGTGGAACAAATTCACAGCTAAGTCTCATTGAGGGCAAGAAAAATATTATATGCTCTTTGACCTCAAAAAAAGACGATAACCCCAATTTGGGGCAATTAAAACCAAAAGTTCAGGGCATTGAACAAAGAGAATGCACATAATTCCTTTACTCTCCTAAAAGCCA
The DNA here is from genome assembly GCA_027257055.1 of Cephalopachus bancanus. Classification (NCBI taxonomy): domain Eukaryota; kingdom Metazoa; phylum Chordata; class Mammalia; order Primates; family Tarsiidae; genus Cephalopachus; species Cephalopachus bancanus. The sequence continues at coordinate 3,027,122 of JAPVLO010000018.1, read as the reverse complement.
TCCGAGCATTGGTCAACTATCCCCATCACCCCCACACCACCCCAAGAAAAGAAAGAAACAGGAAAAGGAACCTCACTCATTTTATTAGGTACGCAGTAGGTACTCACTTTGTAGCTTTATAGATGAGGAAAATGAGGCATAATACTCAGTGATATAAGTTTGTGTGTGCGTGGAAATGAGAAGGAATAATATCTGTAAGCACTGAATTGGTCATAAAATGTGCTGTATTATTTTAGAAGCAGTCTTGTATTCTTCCAAAAGTATCTCTTTTTTTTTTTTTTGAGTTGAAGTCCTGCTCTGTCACCCAGGTTGGAGGGCAGTGGCACACTCACGGTCACCGCAGCCTTGACCTGCTGGGCTCCAGTGATCCTTCCGCCTCAGCCTTCCAAGTAGCTGGAACTACAGGCGCGTGCCACCACACCTGGCTTATTTTTTGATTTATTGTAGAGATGAGGTCTCGCCAAGTTGCCCAGGCTGATCTCGTACCCTTGGACTCAGGCAATTCTCTCACCTCGGCCTCCCAAAGTGCTGGGATTACAGGCATGAGCCCCAGCACCCGGTCGTATTTCATCTCTTTAAACACATTTTTTTCCTACTGTAATGGCAAGCATAGAATAATAGAACAGAACAGAACAGAAATAAGTATCTTCAAAGCAGAAGGCTATGTTAAGTAAACTAAATAAAATTAAAAACTCAAAAATAAAGCATGATAATTATATATATATTTAAAATATATATATATATATATATATATATATTGCTTTAACTAGACCCCTTTTCAGAAAACAAAGAGGAGTCAGAATGATAGTCTTAGTTATTTACCCAGAGATGCACCATCTCCAGTACTTTTCTTCCCTTCTTGCGGACATGGTTTTCCATTTGGCTTTGTTTCTCTTCAGCCTTGAGAATGGCCTTTCACCTTTCTTACAGTGCAGACCAGCTGGTGAAGTCACTGAGCTTTGATTATCTAAACATATTTTTATCTCACCCCAGCTAAAGACCCACGGACATGTCCACGCCAACTTCCATATGCCCCTTATTACGTGTAGTCACGTCAACAGCCCAGGGTTCAGACCTCAGACTTGTTTACTGGGCAAAATTGCTGGTCCATTTAGGTTCTATGACCCTCCGCTACAGTAGAAAGTGTTCTGTGGCAAAACAAACACAAACTAGTGGGAATCCGGGTTCCACTTTGAATTTTTCCCTCTCAAAAATGACCACCCTTTGCAGCCTCTTGTTCAGTCCTCCATGCCGTTTCAAAGATATTTTTGGCAGGAGGGAAAGTCTACCAATTTATTTCGTCAAGTTTAGTACTAACTGTCAGTTATTTTCTTTCTAGTGACAGCCACAGAAGTGCAATGGGCTCTACTGGTGGAATAAGAATATAGAGATATTTAGATTTGCTGGAGTATTGCAGAGAATGTCCTTATCTTTTGCAACACTTCCAGTTCAATGCCAGAAGTATATGAACAGGAAATAAATATTCCACTATTCTTATAATCAGTCTCCTTCAGGAAGTAACCTGGTCTCAATCCCTCGACAGTCCTGTGTCTCCCTGCTGGTAAGTAGATACCTGGCATTGGTAATTGGCTAGGGTCTTTCCACCTCTGATATAGTTAAGGTGTTTTCAGAGCACTAAAGAAAACACCAAGCTACAACTTTACCATCTTTGTACCTGCAAATGTTGCAGAATTGTATTCAAAATTTTAATTATCGCACTACAACCTGTGAAGAAAGGACGTGAAAGTCAAATGATCCTTCACTGTCACCCATCGCGGACTTTGTAAGACCTATAAAAAACAAGCTAATTCCAACAATCTAGGAATTATGCATGACCACACAATTTCAGTTTATTTAACAACATGTATCTATTGAAGAAAGAAGCAAGGTACTTCACAAAGGAGGCCTACAGTGTGTTGTCCTCACTGACAAGGAACAACTAGAAAGCTTGAGTGGGAGTAAAAAAAGGCAAAGAATAGCTGAAAAAAATAATTGTGGAGTTGTAGGCATCAGGTGAGAATATGAGAATTCAAAATTTATGGGGCACTGAGAGAAAGAAATGTACTTTTAATCTTGGGAAAACGAGACTAGAAAAACCTTCATGGTCTTACCAATAGCTTATTATTTCTACCTGTGAAAAAGGTGCTTACACCACAGTAGGCAAACTATAAAATATACTTGAGAAAACATTTCAGGACATTTTGAGGTTAAATGAGAATGAGTTCTCTGAAATTATTATAGAATAATTTCTTTCTTTGAAATGTGTTAACCAATAGGCTAACGTCCTTGTAGAGAAGGTTGGTACAAGTCTGTCTAAAAGCAAGAAGATGACCTAAGGAACACAATTTATTGTCCCAGAAAGCAAAAAGGTCATTACATCCCAGCAGAACTGCAAGAGCTTGAGAATAGAGAATGCAGTTTCCTATTTCAAAATACGCTTGGCGTAATTACCATTCCTTCTCTAAACACCTTTATTTCAAGGCTCATCTGATAGAATAAACTACTATAAGTGTTTTCACATAGGCTAAGACGTAATTACACATGTTTATCTCCTATGAATTTACTGAGCAATTTATAGTGTAAATTTATAGCTGGGACCAAGTTGTAATTTTTTCTCCTTCCCATTGGGTAGGGGCTTTTACTACGATAGGTAAATTATATAAAGATATAATTTCTCTTCTCTATATCTGACTCACTGAGAGAGTAAATTTGTGACTCCCAATAAACCTATAATTGCTACTTACTTCTCTAAAACTTCAAAATAGCCTTGCATGCATGCATGGCTGATGGCTCGTTTTTTATTTAAGAGTCAGACTCAAAAGAGAATTGTGAATGTTACCTTTTAGCATAGAAATTGGCATAAAAATACTTTCTGTTCTCTAACGAATATTTTCTATTGGTTAATTCTATTGCCACAATTAGCGAAAATAGTATCAAATGAGAGCTGCTACAAAAACAGAAAATTTCTGATAGCACCATGGTAAATTTGACGTTAGATGGCATTTGACTTGAAAATCATCCCTCCCTTGGAGTTAACCAGCTGTTTATTCTTACCAATATCAGATTTTTAAAAATTCAATTGATGTCCTTTCTAAAATTCAGTCTGTAGGCCTACGCCACCATGGGTAGGGGTTGTTCAGAGTTCTCCTCAGAGTACTCATGGCAACATTCTGCAAAGTAGTTTCCAACTCTGTGAAATGATATTAATTGAAACAATTACAGTTTTGATTATATTTTAATGACATATACAGACTCATTTGTTCAAAATTTTAATTTCTCTTAGAAAAACAATCCTGAGAATAATTTCACACAGTGTAATGCGCGATCAGGTTAGCTTTGTCCTCTAACAGATGACTGTCAATTAACAGAATACAGAAACCTGTCGCAATATGGAGTCTCTATGGAGATCCTTGAAATATCAAGCACCCAGTTGCTCAATAAATGCTAATTGGCAAGGATGATAATGATATGTTAACTCATTTTCCAGAGGGCTTTCTTACCCTCTATTGGCTTCCTAACCATCTGCTTCAGAACATTGAAAGGAAAAAAAATCAGTGCTCATGAGTATCAAGTTTTTTGCAATTTGTGAAGTTTAAGAAATTTCTCATCACACCTTTTTTTTAGATTTATTTATTTCTTTTCTTTTTCTTTTCTTTTTTTTGAGTCGGAGTCTCATTCTGTCGCCCAGACAGGAGTGCAGTGGCCGCTCCCGACCACCGCAGCCTCGACCTGCTGGGCTCCGGCGATCCTTCCGCCTCCGCCTTCCAAGTAGCTGGAACCACAGGTGCGCGCTACCAAGCCCGGCTAATTTTCTTTATTTATTATAGAGATGAGGTCTCGCCAAGTTGCCCAGGCGGGTCTTGAACCTGCGGGCTCAGGCAATCCACTCACCTCAGCCTCCCAAGGCGTGGGATTACAGGCAGAGCCACCGAGCCCGGCTACACTTACATATTCTATGGTTTCAACAATAATACATGGTATTGCATTTTTATTTTGGTGACCACATGTTCATTGCAAGTATAAATAAGTACAATTTATTTCTGTATGCTTATCTTGTGTCTTACAAGCATGATGAATTCATTTATTAGTTCTATGAATTTTGTTTGTTTTATTTTGTTTTTGTAGATTCCTTCAGATTTTCTACATAGACAATTATGTCATCTACAAATAAGGACCGTTTTATTTCTTCCTCTCCAATTTGTAGGCAATTTATTTCCTTGATTTTGCTATTGCAGTGGCTATAAAATTGTGAGAGCAGATAGAGTTGACTCGCTGCTCCTGAACTTGAAAAAGAATTTAGTTTCTTGTCATTACTAGCAATATTAGATATAGGGTTCTTTTCAGACACTTTCCCAAGTTGAGAAAGATCCCCTCTAAGTCTATTTTGTAAAAATTAACAGATGTTGAATTTTGTCAAAAACGTTGTTTGCATCAACTAATGTTGTTACATTATTTTCCTTCTTTAGTTTTTTAATTATACTGACTTTCAAATATTGAACCAGGATTGCATCCTTTGAATAAACCTCATGTTGTTTTGATATATAATTCTCTTTATATATTGCTAAATTCTACTTGCTAATATTTTGTTAACTATTTTGGATCTGTATTCATGAGAGATATTGGTCTGTAGTTTTCTTTCTTTCTCTTTGTACTACATTGTCTAGTTTAATACTGGGGCAATATTACCTTCTTAACATGAGCCAAGAACCAGGACTACACTCTGTTTCTTCTGTTTTCTGGTTGAATTATGTAGCACTGATGTCAATTCTTTAAACATTTTGTAGAACACTGCAATGAAGCTATCTGAACCTAGAGATTTTCTTTTTGTTTTGAGAGTTTTTAAGTTATAAATTCAGTTTCCTTATGTGGAAATTATACACTATTAAAATTATCTATTTCATATTGTGTTTAATTGTGGTAGTTGTTTGTATTTCTTTTGAGAAATGTTTCCTTTGACTAAGTTGTCAAATTTATGTGTGCAGTGTATTCCCTAATAATACCGGTTATCCCTTTAACATATGGAATGTCTGTAGTCATCACCTGTTTCATTCCTAGTATTAGTCATTTATGTCTTGTGTGTGTGTGTATGTGTGTGGGTGTGTTTTGTCAATCTAGCTAAAAGAGTGTCTATTTCCTTGATCTTTTCAAAGAATGAGCTTCTTGTGCCATTCATTCTATTGTTTTTATTTTGAATTGAACTGACTTTGGGTTTTATCCTTATTATTTCCTACCTTCTACTTGCTTGGTTTTATTTTGTGTTTTTGGTGTAATTTTGTTGAGGAAACAGCTTAGATGACTAAAAAGGACCTTTCTTCTCAAATATGCATTCAGTGCTAAAATTTTTCTCTCAGCACTCCTATAACTAATCAACAAATTGGAATTTATTATAATACCATTCAGTTCAATATATTTTTAAATTTTCTCTTGATAAATCTTCTTTGATTCATGAATTATTTAGAAATATGTTCTTTAGTTTCAAAAGTTTGAAGATTTCACCACTATATTCATTACTTATTTACAAATTGAGTCTGCTGAGAGCAGAGGAAACACTCTGCATTAGTTTAATTCTCTAATATGCCTTAAGATTTATTTGAAAGCCCAGGGTATTATCTATCTATCATCTGTCTTGCTATCTTCTATCTTGGTACACGTTCTGTGAAGACTGAAGTAGAAATATTAATTCTGCTGCTGCTTGTCTACCATTGGGTGAATTGTTCCTTGAATATTGATTAGATCCTCTTGATTGATGCTATTGTTGAGATCTTGCTAATTTTGCATCTATTTTTTACATTAATTGTTAAAAGAGGAATGTTGAAGCAGCCGGCTTAACTGTAGATTTGGGCTGGGCACAGTGGCTCACACCTATAATCCCAGCACTTTGGGAGGCCAAGGTGAGAGGATTGCCCCCACGGGTTCAAGACCAGTCTGGGCAACTTGGTGAGACCTCATCTCTACAACAAATCAAAAAATTAACTGGGCATGGTGGCATGTGCCTGTAGTTCTGGCTACTTGGAAGGCTGAGGCAGAAGGATCGCCTGAACCCAGCAGGTCAAGGCTGTGGCGGCCGTGAGCGTGCCATTACACTCCAGTCTTGGTGACAAAGTGAGACTCCAACTTAAAAAACAAAAAACAAAAAAAACCTGTAGATTTGTCTGTGTCTCCTTTCAATTTTATAAATTTTTACTCCACATTTTTTTGCATCTCTATGGTTTGCTGCATATACACTTGGGATTGCTATGTTTTCTTGGTAGATAAAGTCTTTAGCATTATATAATGCTGCTGTCTGTCTCAGGCAATATTCTTTGATCTGATGTTTATTTTATGATATTAATGTAGCTTCTGCTTCCATTTGATCAATATTTGCATGATTTATCTTTTCCTCTCCTCTTATTTTTAACTTGCCTAATTAATTATACTTGAAGTGAATTGCTTATAGATAGCATATAGTTTTGCTTTATTCGTTATTCCACTTTGCTAAAATATTTTTGTTGATACATTTATACCATTTGCAATTAATGTAATATTGATATTTTAAGATGTAAATATCTTATTTTAGTTTTAATTTTCTGTTTGCTATTCTATATTGTTGTTATTGTATTTCTCATTTTTTTCTCCTTTTCTGTGGGATCCATGAGCTTTTTATAGAATTCCAGTTTAATTTATTTGTACTGTTTTTCATAGCACCTGTTTGTAAAGCACTTTTAGTGGTTACTTAAAAGCATTACATTATATATACTTAACTTATAGTCTACTGGTATTATCATTCTCCCATTCCAGGTAAGGTATAGAAACCTTATCTCTTTTTACGTCCTTTTATCCCCTCCCCTATAATATAACTATCATAAATATTTCCTATATATATGTTTAGGATGTGGTATAAATTTTACTTTAACTGTCAAGCATAATTTAGAAAACTTAAGAGGAGAAGTCTCTTGTATTTTTCTATGTTTTTGTTGACTCAACTCTTTCTTCCTTCCTTACTAATGTTCTAAGATTCTTTCCTTTGCTCTTATCTCTTTGTTTAGAAAACTTTCTTTACCATTTTTAGGGTTACACATTCTGTTAGCTTTACCTTTCTAAAAATATCTTTATTTTCCTTTTATTCCTGAATGATATTTTTGCTAGATGTCAGATTGTGCATTAACAGTCCTTTTCTTTCAGCACTCAAAAGGTGCCATGACACCTTTTTCCTCATTTGCATGGTTTCTAATAAAACAATCTGCTATTATTCAATATTGTTTTACCCTATAAGTTTTTGGGTTTTTTTTTTTTTAACTGCGACTTTTATGATTGTTTTCTGTCTTTATTTTTCAGAACTTTGTCAATAATGTACCTTGGTGTGGTTTTTAGATTTACTTTATTGTTGTTTATTTGTTCGTTTGTTTTCAACTCTGTAGGTTTATATCATTTGCCAAATTTTGGAAGTTGTTGGCGTTATTTCTTCAAGCGCATTTTAATCCCCACTCTCGTTCTCCTTTTTTTCTAGGATATTATGGCCTGAATCTTATATATTTAGTTATAGTTTCAAAGGTGTATGAAATTCCGTTCTCTACTTCCCCTCAGTTGTTCAGATTGTGCTATTTCTATTACCATGTCTTCAGGCGCTCTGCTTCTTTTCGTTATCCTCCCCATTCTGCTGGGAAAGCCCATCAATTGAGCATTTTAATTTTGGCTGTCATATTTTTCCATTTGAAATCTTTTTTTTTCTTCTTAACATATTCTACCTATTTGTTAAGCTTTTGCATATTTTTATTTGTACAAGAAATGTTTGTTCATTAAAGCATTTTAAAGATGTCTGTTTAAAAATATTTGGCTTTTTTTATTTATTTCCATTTATTTCGATCATCTCAGTGTTGGCATCTATCAGTCATCTTCATTCATTCAGTTTGAGATCTTCCTTGTTCTTGATATGATGAATAACTTTTTATTAAAGCATGAATCATATCGAGAGAACTCGGATCTTATTTAAACTTTCTGCTTAAATCAGCCGAGCATGGTAGCGCATGCCTGTAGTTCCAGCTACTCAGAAGGCTGAGGCGGAAGGATCGCCGGAGCCCAGCAGGTCGAGGCTGCGGGGGCCGGGAGCGGCCACTGCACTCCGGTCTGGGCGACAGAGTGAGACTCCAACTCAAACAAACAAACAAACAAAAACCTTCTGCTTACTTGACTTCTCCTGACACCACTTTAACAGGAGAAGAGTGGGAACTGCCTCATTTCTGTTAGGAGAGTAGGATTTCTGGTTCTCAACTTAGAGTCCGTTGATACCCAAACTGGGTCCTGATAGATTTACACTGATACGTCACTGGCTGAAAAAAGCAGAAGTGTGAAAAGACTGCTTCCCCATGTGACGGCTACCACACAATGGGTGGGTAGGAGGGCTTGGGGTACCTCAATCCACTGAGTGACGATGAAAATCCTAACTCCCTTCTGATACCATCTTAGTAGGGGTCAGGATACATGAAAGTCTGTATTCTCTGTGTTATGTTCACTGAACTGATGGGGAGGGTACACTTCTTTTTTCTCAGTGGGAATGAAAGTTCTGACTCCCTACTTTTTTGTAACACGACTCCAATATAGAGTGGGAGAATTGAGGGTGTTGGAGGTAGTTGGAGGGCCTAGTTGAGGCCTGATGTGTGTGGAAGTCTATGCTCTTCACTCAGTCATTGCTCAAGTTTTTGGTGATTTTTTTTTTTAAGTAGACTGGCAAGTATGTAAAAGTTTTCTGGTCTGTTCTGCCTTCTTCTAAATAATTTGGTTAAAGGAGACGTGTGTGTATGCATGAATCCATTATTTGGGGATTGCTGTCTTCTTCAAAAATAATGCAAAAGTAACCCCCCAAATTTTATCATCTTTTCTTCGTCACATGGGGGAGTAGTAATGAGGCACTCCTGTTTCTCGCCACCAGTGACATATCTGTGCAAGTTACAAGGAAGCTGGCACTCTGATCTCTACCCATAACTCAGCCTTGCGTGTCAACAGATGCCAAGTAGAGAACCAGAGATTCTACCCAGACCTGACAGAAATATGGCAGCTTCTCCACTCTTTCCCTGTTGGAGTGGTGTTAGGGAAAGTCCACTAAACAGAAAGTTTAAATGAGACCCAGAGTTGGGTTCTGAACCCCAGCCAGTCTTCCTTCTTCTCCACAACTTTCCTTCTTTTTTGTTTTCTTTATAATGCCCAGGGTTTTTAGTTATATTGAGGAAGACGAATAAAGGAAAATGCATCTGCCATAGATATTTTACAACTTAAATAGGCTTAATTTTTTTCTAAGACCATGCACAAAATTATTTGAAAACAAAACTGTTTTAAAAAAACTGTCATTTATCTAAAGCATCGTTTCAGGCCTGGCACGGTGGTTCAGCCTGTAATCCGAGCACTTAGGGAGGCCGAGGTGAGAGGACTGCCTGAGCCCAGGTGTTTGAGATCAGCCTAGGCAATTTGATGAGACCTCGTCTCTACAATAAATCAGAAAATTGGCCAGGTGTGGTGGCCTGCGTCTGTGGTTCCAGCTACTCGGAAGGCTGAGGCGGAAGGATCGCCGGAGCCCAGCAGGTCGAGGCTGCGGTGGCCAGGAGGGGCCACTGCACTCCAGTCGGGGTACAGAGTGAGACTCCAACTCAAAATAAAAAAGAGAATCATTTCAACTTTCTTATATGCCAGGCACCTTACTAAGATTACCCTCCTAAGATTATCATATGAGCCACATATGAATATTTTTATAATCATCTAAGCCAGTATTAATTGACACAATATTTCTTATCTTTGAAACTTCCCGATTATGACTCTGGCTTAGGGGTCATCCATATTGCTCATTGTTCTGTTTTCCCTCTGAAATAAAAATCCTGCATTATCTTGTGATAAAACTATGAAGTAATCTTCACATATCTTCACTCTGTCGAGGAATAGAAATAAATCCTCTGTAAGTTTTCTTTATCTGTACCTCAATTGACATCTCTCATGAAGCCCCAAAGTATCCATTTGTCTACTTTACCAAGAATTCTAAAGAAGCCCTATTCTTAATTTGATGCACACTCAGATTTCAAAAATTGTTATAGCAGCAGTCATGGACTAAATAATTACTGCAAGAGGAACATGTATTTATTCATGTATTTACTACTAAATATCATAGTTTGTCCTGGAACCATTAATGTGCAATATAGTTGATTTTGCTATATTTAGAAAAAGCATATATATTTCCTCAAGCAACAGGTAAGTTTTTCTGAATTAGTCTAATAATATTTCTGTCATGCTATGCTTAGATACATGCATTAATAGGTGAATGTTTCAGTACCCAGTACTTTGGTGCTATTTGTATATACTTAGATAATTATTTCAGTGTCATGACTCATTTTTTTGCATTGTTCTAATAAAGCAGTTATCTAAAAACATTAATATGCTACTTGGCTGGTGTAGTAATTGAAGCAAAAAAGCCATATGAAAGAACTATTTTTGTAATTAAGTATATCATTTGAAAAATTTTCAAGAATAGTTTCAAATTTTATTTTGGAGGCAAGGATGAAGGAAGCATGGGTTGGTGGCACTGTTCAAGAACCTAATTTCATGCCTTCTTAATAGCAACTAGAAGAGTAACCTTTGGAGAACATTGAAATTTCTCTGAGATCAAAAATAAGAAGTAAATTTTAGGCAAACTTTAAGATTATAACTTCAGTGAGAGCCTTATTGACTAAAACACTTATTGTGCTCCATTTAAAATCACTCTCAGACTCTCACTTAAACCTTGAGTGATCGTAAATTGCTCATGTAAAAATCTGCCCTAGTGCCAAATAAAATCTGGAAAATTGAGGAGATTATAAAGAATTTTGGAGGTCTAAAACAGTGGATGAGTTACTGAACAGAATCTGCATCTTGAAACCTTAAAGCATCTGCCATAAAGTCAAAGTGCAGATGAATGCTGAAATGAAAGGACAATATTTTGTAGTTTTCAAATAGAAGACTAGGAAGTCAGGAAGTCAGTAGAGAAGAACTTGAGACTGATGTGCAGTAATTTTTGTAAAGTAAATACAATGGACCTCCAAGATTATCATATATACGTAGAATAGATATCAAAAGAATTGCATGCCAGGCTCGGTGGCTCAGCCTGTCGTCCCAGCACTTTGGGAGGTCGAGGCATATGGATTGCCTGAGTCCATGAGTTCGAGATCAGCCCGGGCAACTTGGCAAGATTACTCATCTCTAGAGTAAATTTAAAAAATAGGTGGGTGTGGTAGCATGAGCCTGTAGTTACAGCTGCTTGGAAGGCTGAGGTGGAAGGATTGCCTAAGCCCAGCAGATCGAGGCCGCGGTGGCCGTGAGCATGCCCCTGCACTCCAGCCTGGGCGATGGAGTGAAATTCTGGCTCAAAAAAAAAAAAAAAAAAGGAATCGCAAAAATAAATAATCCCAAAGCTGAACTTGAAGGAAACATAAAAATTGTTTTTATAAAGCTCTAATTAATAAACTCAGAGAAAAGTAAGGAGACATTACTCATATAAAATGTAAACAGCTTGAAATGAATAAAAAACATTCAGAGAGAAAGCAACCCATTGAAGACTATTGCAGATAAAACTAATGTTGATAATTCCTTTATGATAAAATAAAAAATAGATGAATGAATTGATAAAAATGATAGATAACTGATAGATATTTAGGTAGGCAGATAGCTAGATGGATAGGTAACCCAGATAAGTTTTTTTCTAATTTTGTTTATTCCGTGTGCTAATGTAGACCATAAACCATATAAGACTATTGACTAGAGCGAAAACTATGCCTAAGACATTGTATACACTAGAGTGACATAAACCAAAAGTAAAATTTTAAGCGCCTCCCAACCAAATGAATGGAATACCTTTGGGCCAAGGAAAACCTGAAAAACTAAATCTCAGGCCATGACAGAAAAGAAGATTGGACTTGTCTGTTTTAACCTCTCTCCCGTGAAGTTTTCAGCACAACTGACCAGCATTAATGTTAAAATAGAAATCCATAAGACTGACAATAGATTCTGTGGCACCAGGATGCCAAATTTCAACCTGACTCAGGTATAGAATAACGACAGATAGCAGACTCTAAGGGAAACAAAAATTATTTTACCTGAAAATATGTCTGTTTGATATATTTTTGAAATATCTGGGCAAAGCTGTCTATTGGGGGAAATTCGCATCTGTGTAAAATCATCTTCCTTGGGACTCCCAGAGGAGTCACACATCTTTAAGGACATTTACCACCTACTTTTTCTTCAGCCTGCCATTCAGAGACTTCATCTGCATTACAAGAACCTTGGCCCCTTTATCTTAGCTCCTGTCTTTGTTTTACTGATTTCAAATTCTTTAGCCAGAACTAAACTCTTTCCACCAACTGCCAGTCAGAAATCTTTGAATCTGCCTAGGATCTGCAAGCCCCCACTTGGAGACGTCCACCTTTTGGCCAACCAATGAAAACCTCACATGTACTGATTTACATCTTGCCTGTAACTTCTGTGTCCCTGAAAACGTAATAAGGCAAGCTATAAGTCAACTACTCGGACACATATTCTCAGGACATCTTGGAACTGTGCCATGGGCCTATGTCACTCCCATTTGGCTCAGAATAAGCCACTTTAAATATTTAAAAGAGTTTGGTATCTTTGTCAGCAAAGATGTTTCTCAAAGTATAATGTGTGAGCCGGTTACTGGAAAAAATGGGAATGTTTGCCATAAGAATACAATTTCTCAGATTCACACAAGACCTACTAGATCAGAATTTTTGTTAGGATAGCTAAGACACATACATTTCAATAAGTTTTCCTAAGTGATCTTACGTTTACTAAAGTTTGAGAACTACTACATTAAAAATTCTGGATAACTTTCAGGTATTTTCAAGTCATATTTTCAATCTTTTCTGAATTTGAGAAACACTTTCAAAACTAGACATGTATCTTCCCACGATAAAGAAAATCTCTTGGATACTTCCATACCCCTGTGTTTTACTTAGTATCTGAAAACATTTGTCATATTTTGGCTATTTGTTAATATTCCTCCATCCCCAAATTCTAAAATGCGGGAAACTTATTTAATGAGGAATTATCTTAGAGTACAGCTTATACTGTGCTCATTATATATTTTTTAAATTAGTAGTCTACATGTACACTGTTCATTCAACATAGTATCCACTAGCACATGTAATGATTGCAGCAAGTAAGACCTGAAAATATGTCTGGTCAGAATTTCTATAAATATATAAAAAAAAAATCTCACTAATATTTTGCAAGTAATTATATATTGAAATAAGTTGTATATGGCTAGGAAACAATAAAAACAAATTTGAGATGCCATTTCTTCTAAATATGGTTAATTAACTTAGACCTTTCTCTATAGACTACCTTGAAAATGTGTACTAGAATCTATTTTAAAAGTTGCAGATTATAAGTGTTTGTTTTCTAAACAGAAAAACATTCTCATTAAGTATTAAATCCCCCAGGTTTTAAGAGATTGCCATAAGGCAAGTGCAAAATGATTAGGGAGTACAGAGCACCTAAATATTTACCTGTGCATCCAGCTGTTCTTGTCTCAAAAGTTCAAACTATAAAAACAGAATCTATTGTTTTAATTAATTTCTATCTCTAACCAAGCAGACTGTGACAATGTTCCCTGCCTGAGTGTGTTTGTTTTCAGAACCATGTGACGTGAGGGTCTATTGAACCAGCAGTCTCACATGGAAACATCAGTATTTTTAAAATTACTTCAAGCAAAAGAAGGTTTATGCAGGGGGAGAACATGTTAAAAATAAACATGCTGTTTATTTTATTTATCATTAGACATTTATTTGTACTTTGAATAGAAACACATATATTATTTTTATTTTTCCAATGAAATGGGTAAAAACGGAAAATTTTTTGCAATTCTCATGACATAGTACTGATTACTTCTTTCTCTTTCCTTAAAGTGTCTCAATCCCATTTCACTCATTTTACTATCATATAATTACAACCAGTGAACACTGTGAATACAAATTAAGTCTTTTTGCATTTTTTAGTGATGTGTACATGGATAAATATGATTTTTGAATGTCCACAACTCAGACAGGTATTGGCAAATTTTTCACAATGGTATTAGTTGCCAAAATATATCAGAATAGAAAAAACAGGTTATGATAAAGTTCCAACTTATTTACATCAGATATAAAATATCTAATTCCATTCATAATCATGTTCTTGATGGACGGCAATAAATTACTGGGTAACTGAATGAAATTTAAAATTTCTGTTTAGCAGTTGTAACATTTTTTGGACTTAATTCTAGAATAATCTTGTTATATGTTTTATACTCTTTCTCATACTCTCCTTCTCTGTTTTATTGTCTAAAATATGAGGTTCTGTTTGTCGGTTCATATATTTTTAATCAGTAAATGTGTGTTGGACAAATACTTTTCTTTTTTCATATCTAATCTATGCACTGTGGGACCTTTCACCACTGGCTTTCTTCCTGCTTTAGTATTTTTGGAAGAAATTTTATTTTAATAATAAACAAAAGTGTTAAAGAAGAAAATAAATCAAAATAGTTGCTGTTATAAATAGATCAGATTAGTGCAAATACGGATGAAGAAACAGATGATGAAGCAGTCCATGTGCAGTCACAGTATTTTTGAAAGTTTATGTATAAAATCAAGCATAAATCAAATATAATGCCATAGTGCTTAAAAGTCGGTTGCTACAGTGAGAAAATAGAAGTTTTATCATTGTGAATTTCCAAGTGTACAACTGGGCCTTGTTTATGTGGGAAATGTCTTAGATTTGCAATTTTTATTTTGTTTTAATAAATGAGGAAAATCTCTCAGTATTCTTCATTCTCTAGAATTTTTTTTAAACTAATGCATAACATTTGATGCAATTAACTTTATAATAAATGCCAACAATTTATGATGGTCAACCAGAAAGTGGATATCCAATAGTTTGATGAAACAAAAGTTGTTAAAAATTGAAAAAATTTAAAGAGCACCTTGACATTCTGTTACTGAGAGAATCAAAACAAAGCAACTTGTGTCTTAACCTAATGACTAACTTGTAAATATGTTTTCAGTAAAAAACAAAAAGAAATGCACCAAAACTTGGTTTTGCTTTTTAAAATAGAATATTTTAAAAATCACGATTTTTACTCTCAATCTTAATTACAAAAACAAGCCAGACTGCAATACTATATTTCTCCTTCATGAGATAACTGAAGATTCTAATATACCTAAATTAATTAATATATAAAGAGAGAAATTCCTAAGAAAAAAGAAGCTCAAAACTGTTTTCACATCTGACAAAGCATGAGGAGGAGGAATTTGCAATAAATATTGGTTAAATAAAAACAGTCAAAATTTTAATAAACGTTCAACATTCACATGTGCTCAGGTATAGCTGGTAAAAATTGCCAGGAGTTCCAGTAACAGAGAAGTTTTTACCCATGTTTTCCTTTTCCCAAAGATCATCACTGATTGCACAGGAATAGTGTACAAAGGTAATGGTGAACTGAGAGTATCTGCTGAATTATATATTACCCATTGGAAGCTATCAGGACAAGAGCTTTGAAAGAAATTTATCTCACAAATTCTAGACCTTGACTGTATATAAGCCAATGGTTTCTGGCTGCTAGTTTCTAAAGTCTGGCTGCACAAGATGAGAACTGAATGAGATCACTTTGAAGTTCTCTATATCTTCACTGAGTATACTACAAAGATTCTTCAAAAGCTGGATATGTAACAGCAGGGTAGAGAGATTCCCTGATGTCTACAATTCCCTGATTGAAATGAGAGTGCATACGAACTCAATTTTCCAAAAGTGGCAGTCATGCAAAGAAAGAAAAATAGTCTGTGAACCAGAAATCTAGCTTCTAGGTTGGAAAGGAACAAAATACCACCTGTCTCCCTGATTCTTGGATATCAGGCCATGCTAAAATGACGTACAGATCTCACCTGGAAATTTTAAACCCAGCAGGAAATTGGATCTAACTTCAACTTCAGCACAACCTACATTTAGTTCAATTCAGACTGGTGGGCTTACAAGTAAAGGTGATCTCTGTTCGGGAGGTAAAGATTATTTATATCCATTTTGAATGTTTTCTAACACACATTGGCTGGCAGGCAAGATGCAAGATAAAGTGGCTCATGGTCAAATGAAAGTTCAGTAAAAGCAGACTAAAGGATGGGCAATGTGTAGGCATGTCAAAAAATACTTTAAAATAACTATGATAAATATGTTAAAGAATTTTAAAAATGCATAAACCATGTGTAATATTTTTATGGTGATGAGAATTATAACAATTGACCAATTGAAAAACACTACAGATAAAAAATGCAATATTAGAGATAATAATAATAAGATACACATAATTCCTGCTTCCAAGCTGATATTCTAGGGTAGGAGGGATATAAAATAAATATAAAAGTGTTATAAATATTTAATCTAGAAAATGAAATGTTGATAGTAACTTGGTGACAAATTCAATTTGAGTTCTTAAAAGTTTCCAGCATACAGAAGAGAAAAATTCACCAACATGAAGACAGGTCAGTAGAAATTATCAAAAGTGAAGTTAAAAAAAAAGAGTAAAACTTGAAACAGACAACTCGAAATCCATAGAACAATACTGATATTCCTAATAATTCCCAATAACATTAGGAAAAGGAGACGAAATGGGCAGAGGAAACACTTGGATAGGCAATGACTGAGAGTTTTACAAAATTTATAATAGACATCAATGCAAAGATACAGAAAATTTAGTGTGCCCAAGCTGTATTAAAAACAAAAAATCAAGGGGACGGGAACAAGATGGCAACAGAATAGTTGGACTTGTTAGATTCTCCGAGCGTGAGTTCCCAAAGACTCTTACTTTTCTTCCCCCATCCCCCAGCCCACCACCAGCCACGCTGGTCCAAGGCCCGGGGACCTTTGGACGCAAGCCAGGCTGGATATTGCAGCGCCCTGCTGCTGCTGTTCCACTGTGTGCAAGACAGTCTCGGGTCCCAGCTCCCTCCCTGGCTACATTGTCTCCTGCCCAGCATCCAGCACCAAGCCACCAGTCACTCAGGGAGGCTCCAGGCGCCCGCCCCTCAGAGACCCTGGTCCCGTTCCTGGCTGAAGTACCCTGTGGGGGGCCCAGGGCCACTCTCGCCACTCACCACCTGCCCTTTGGAGCTTTGGAGCTTTGGAGCTTTGGAGCTCTGGAGCTCTGGGCTCACCCTGGCTGAGGCACTCAGCGCATGACCCCAAGCTGGGGGACCCAGACAAGCGGAGAGAAAGGGATCTGCAAAACCTGCCTTGGCCATTCTCCAGGCAGAGAATTCCATTGCCCCGCTCACCTAAAAACAAACCTTACCTCAGTTCCTAAGGTAACATCGTGAAACAGGAGACAAAGCCCCACCCCTACACTGAATCAGAAAAAAGCAATGCCCAAGCAGCCTACTAAAAACAAAACAAAACAAAACAAAACAAACAAACCCAAACTGCGAGTAAATCTAGCGGCCTGGAATGAAAAACAAAGGGGAGAGGCCAGCGATCAGAGCTGAGGTGACTTTAGTCTGATCACTTATTTTGACTTATGATTTTATTATTTTGACTGTTTGTTTTGATCGACTTACACTGTTTCTTGATTTTTATTGGTCTGTCTCTGTGTAGCTATCAGTATTCTTTAGAGAATCTTTCTTACATGTCTTTTTTCACTTCTTTCTGGCCTTGTGTCTCTTTCTCACCTGACAGTTGGTATGTATGTCTGTTTTCCCTCTTGCTCTTCTCTCTTTCTAACTTTCTATTGATCCCCCCTTCCTCCATTATTTTCCTCTTTTATACCCCCCTTCTTAATCTAGGGACCAAGACTACATACTGCTGAACAGACAGATTGTAAGGCAGAGGGAAATAGGTTCCAGTGTGCTCATACACCTGTTCATGGATGCTAGAATCAGCATATACATTCTGAACCACAGCTTCCCTCTCAATTAAACCTCAAAATTGCAAAAAGTACAGATTACAACCTACACTCCAACCTCAAAAGTGAACAAAGCCAGAAGACCTTCATAAGGAAGAACAGGATATTGCAGAAGAGAAATAAAAGCAACCCCACCTTCCCTCAAAAATAGAATTAAAAAAGGGGAGGGAAAGGGAGAGAGAGAGAAAAATCTACACAAATGAAGAAAAACCAAAAGAAGAGTATGGGTCTCTCCCAGACCCCTGGGAGGGCAGACACTGAGAAAAGTGACTTTGGAATGCATACAATGAAGAGCCCCCAGAATGAAGGGTCTCAAACTACAAACCTAGATATGAAGACATTAATGGAGAGATTAAAAAGAATTGAGGAGACACAAGAAGACACTAGGAAGGAGCTGATATCTGAGATAACAGTAATAAAGAATACTGTGAATGAAATAAATAACAAGCTGACAAGCATGGAAAGCAGAATTACTCAAGCAGAAGAAAGAATCTCAGAGTTTGAGGACCAAAATATAGAACTAACCCAAACTCTTAAAAACACAGAAAATAAGCTCCAAAAGACAGAACAAAACCTTCAAGAGATGAGCGATTACTTCAAGAGACCGAACCTAAGAATAATTGGCATTCCTGAGACAGAAAGAGAGACAGAGACCACACTGGAACAAACTTTCCATGAGATCATTCAAGAATACTTCCCTTATCTAATCCGTGATGCAAAAATTCAAACACAGAGATTCAGAGAACCCCTGCAAGACAACAAATGAGAAGACCAACTCCTAGACACATAATAATTTGCCTAAACAAAGTAGGTATAAAAGAAAAAATCCTAAAGGCAGCAAGAGAAAAAGGCCAGATCACCTAACATGGAAGACCAATCAGAATAGCAGAAGATTTATCTACAAAAACCCTGCAAGCTAGGAGAGCTTGGAGCCCTATCTTCAAAGTCCTAAAAGATAAACAATTTCAACCAAGAATAAGCTACCCGGCCAAGTTAAGCTTCATCAGTGAGGGAGAATTAAAATCTCTCCCAGATATCCAATCCTTAAGAACTTATGCTGCCACCAAACCATCTCTACATGAAACACTTAAGAAAGTACTAAACACAGAAGAAAAGGAAAAAAGAACAACGTTCTTCAAAAGAGTACAGGGAAAAGAATAAAATATACATGAACCAACCCCCAAACCAAAAGAAAGACAAAAATAACCAAGTGGAAGAACAACTCTATAAGAACTCTATGATAGGGATGAACTCTCACATTTCAATAATTAGCCTGAATGTGAATGGACTAAATGCACCACTGAAAAGACATAGAATGGCAAAATGGATAAAATATCACCAGACAACAATATATTGCCTTCAAGAGACCCATCTCACTAGAAAGGACATACACAGACTCAAAGTAAGAGGATGGGAAACAAATTTTCAGGCAAATGGAACACAAAAGACAGGAGGAGTCATGATCCTAATTTCAGACAAAATACCATATAAGCTATCAAAAATTAAAAAAGATACAGAGGGCCACTACATAATGATAAAAGGTCATTCCATCAACAAGAAATATCTATCCTAAACATATGCACCCAACATATGTGTGCCAACTTTCATAAAGCAACTTCTAGGAAAACTAAAGAAAGATATTGACTCTAACAACATCATAACTGGGGACCTTAATACCCCACTCTAAACCCTAGACAGATCATCAGGACAAAAAATCAGCAAGGAGATCCAGAACCTCAATGTGACTCTGGACCAAAGGGACTAAATTGATACCTAAAGAACACTCCATCCAAAGACCACAGAATACACATTCTACTCATCACCTCATGGAACGTATTCTAAGATCGACCACATAATTGGCCATAAATCAAGCATAAACAAATTTAAAAGCACCCAAATTTTACCATGCACCTACTCGGACCACAGTGGAATAAAAATAAACATTGACACCAACAAGGTCCCCCCAAAACC
This sequence comes from Cephalopachus bancanus, assembly GCA_027257055.1. Classification (NCBI taxonomy): domain Eukaryota; kingdom Metazoa; phylum Chordata; class Mammalia; order Primates; family Tarsiidae; genus Cephalopachus; species Cephalopachus bancanus. Next base: position 3,007,219 of record JAPVLO010000018.1, on the reverse strand, counting down.
CACAAAGACATGGACACTAAACAGCATGATGCTAAACAACTCCTGGGTCAATGATGAAATCAAAACAGAGATCAAAAGATACCTGGAAACAAATGAAAATGAAGAAACATCTAACCAAAATCTCTGGGACGCCATGAAAGCTGTAGTAAGAGGGGAATTTATATCCCTACAAACACACATGAAGAAAATGGAAAGAGCACAAATTAACAGCCTAACAAGCCACCTAAGGAAGCTGGAAAAGCAAGACCACAAAAATCCTAATTTCAGCAGAAGAATCCAGATCACCAAAATAAAAGCCCAAATCCAGGACATAGATGACAAAAAGATAATACAAAAAATCAATGAAACAAAAAGCTAGTTCTTCAAAAGGATAAACAAGATCGATGGTCCCCTAGCTAGACTGACCAAGAAAAAATGAGAAAAAACCCAAATAAGCACAATCAGAAACACAAAAGATGAAGTCACATCTGACTCTAAAAAAATACAAAAGATCATTAGAGACTACTACGTACACTTGTATGGAAACAAACTTGAAAACCTTAAGGAAATGGAGGACTTTCTGACATCACACAACCTACCTAGGTTGGAACAAGAAGAAATTGAGACCCTAAACAGACCAATAACAATCAAGGAAATCAACTACGTAATAAGAAAACTACCTACAAAAAAAAGCCCTGGTACAGATGGCTTTCCAGCAGAATTCTACAAGACATTTAAGGAGGAGCTGATACCAATCCTACTGAAGGTATTCCAGGCGATTGAAAAAGATGGAACTCTCCCCAAATCATTTTACGAAGCCAACATCACATTGATACCCAAGCCAGGTAAAGACCCAACAAAGAAAGAGAACTACAGGCCAATATCTTTGATGAACATAGATGCTAAAATTCTCAACAAGATCCTAGCAAGTCAGATTCAACAATGCATCTCAAAAATCATCCATCATGACCAAGTAGGCTTCATTCCTGGGATGCAAGGTTGGTTCAACATTCGTAAAACCATAAATGTAATTAAATACATCAACAGATGTCAAAACAAAAACCACATGATTATATAATTAGAGAAAAAGTTTTTGATAAAATCCAGCACCCCTTCTTGATAAAAACCCTCAAACATCTAGGCATACGGGGAACATACCTCAAAATAGTAAAAGCCATCTACAAGAAACCCACAGCCAGCATACTCCTAAATGGACAAAAATTGGAACCATTTCCTCTGAAAACTAGAACAAGACAAGGATTCCCACTCTCATCCCTCCTGTTCAACATAGTATTGGAAGTCCTGGCTCAAGCAATCAGAGAAGAGAAGGCAATGAGGGGTATACAAATAGGAAAAGAAGAAGTCAAGATATCTCTCTTTGCAGATGATATGATTGTGTACCTTGAAAACCCAAGCGAATCTGTCAAAAACCTCCTTACATTGATAAAGCCCTTTGGCAAAGTCTCAGGATACAAAATAAATGTAAAAAAGACAATCGCATTTCTCTACACTAATAATAAACAAACAGACACCCAAATAAAAAACACAATTCCATTCACAATAGCCACAAAAAAAATGAAATACCTTGGCATCTTCCTAACCAGAGACGTGAAAGACCTTTACAATGAAAATTACAAAACACTGCTCAAAGAAATCAAAGATGACACAAACAAGTGGAAAAATATCCCATGCTCATGGATCGGAAGAATCAACATTGTGAAGATGTCCATCTTACCTAAGGCAATCTACAAATTCAATGCAATATCCATCAAATTACCAGCAACATTCTTCTCAGACCTAGAAAAAACAACACAGGAATTCATATAGAAACACAAACATCCACGAATAGCCAGCACAATCCTCAGCAAAAAAAAAAAAAAAGCAGGTGGTATCACATTACCAGACTTCAAACTTTACTGTAAAGCTACAATCATCAAAACAGCTTGGTATTGGTATGGGAACAGGCGTATAGATCAATGGAATAGAATTGAGATTCCAGAAGCAAAACCTCAATTTCTCAACCAACTCACCTTCGACAAAGCCTCCACACCTACCACTGGGGAGAGGAGAACCTATTCAGTAAATGGTGCTGGGAAAACTGGCTGACCACATGCAGAAGATTGAAACAGTACCCGTATCTATCCCCATGCACAAAAGTTAACTCCGAATGGATCAGAGACCTAAATGTAAAACCTCAAACCATAAGAATCTTAGAAAATGAAGGACATACCCTCATGGAAATCGGAACTGGCATCCAATTCCTGAACAAAACCCGAAACCTACAGGTCATAAGAGAGAAGATAGACAAGTGGGACCTTATTAAACTGACAAGCTTCTGCAAAGCCAAAGAAACCATCAAGAGAGCAGGGAGACGGCCTACAGACTGGGAAAAAGTATTTGCCAACTCCAGGTCTGACAAAGGCTTAACATCCTGGATCTACAAGGACCTCAGACATACTGAAAGAAAAAAACAAACCCCATTATAAAGTGGGCAAAAGATATGAACAGATACTTTACAAAGGAAGACATCGGAGCAGCCAACAGACACATGAAGAAATGCTCAACCTCACTAATCATCAGGGAGATGCAAATCAAAACCGCACTGAGATACCACCTAACTCCAGTCAGAATGGCAATTATCAACAACTCAAAAAATAACAGCTGCTGGAGAGGGTGTGGCGAAAAGGGAACACTTCTACACTGTTGGTGGGAGTGTAAACTAGTGCAACCTCTGTGGAGAGCAGTGTGGCGATTCCTAAAAGCTCTAAATATCAATCTCCCATATGATCCCGCAATCCCCCTACTGGGAATATATCCTGAAGAACTCAAATCACTCTATAAAAAAGATGCCTGCACACGTATGTTTATCGCAGCATTGTTCACAATAGCAAGAACCTGGAAGCAACCATGCTGCCCATCAAAAGAGGACTGGATTAAAAAAATGTGGTACATATACACGATGGAAGACTACGCAGTCATAAAAAAGAACAAAATCATGAATTTCGCAGCAACCTGGATGGAACTAGAGTCTATAATACTGAGCGACCTCTCACAGAAACAAAGATCCGAGTATCACATGTTCTCACTCATATAGTGGACCTTGAACATCCAATGTAATACTATAAGAAAAGGACTGACAGTGGTGGGAAACTATGGGGGGGTAGGGAGATGGGATTAACAGTCGCAAATATCTGTCTGGGGATGGGGAAACACCTCTTATCAACAGGGTGCCTGAATGAAGCGTATTTGTATACCTAACCCTTAACTGTACCCCACAACATCATAATAAAAAATATTGATTAAAAGAAAAAAAAAGAAAAAAAATCAAAACAAAAAATCAAAACAAAACAACAACAACAAAAATACATTTCAGCAAATCATGGGTAAATGCTGAAATAAAAATAATCTTAAAGACACTCAGACAGTAAAACACACAATCTAGAAATGACTGCTGCCTTCTTATCAAAACAATGAAAGATAGAAGACTACGGAACATTATTTTAACGTGCTGAAAGAGTAAAACTGTAAGAATTGCTTTGAGAGCAAAAGTAACTGTCAAAAGTGAAGCACACTTTATAGGGGATGGTTATAGGATTAAAGGACTCCAAGGAGTAAATTCAATGATCTTAGCTTTCATCATAGAATACCAGATAACAAGGAGCAAACTCTATCTAGGTAGGTGGAAGAAATAAATGAACATTAATAGCAAGATACACACAATTCCTGCTCCCAAGCTCATATCCTAGGGTAGGAGAGATAGGTTATCAATATGAATGTGTCATAAATATTTAATCTAGAAAATGAAGCATTTACAGTAACTTGGTGACCATTATATAGCATAGCAAGACAAAGAGTAGGTTTGGGTGGAAACTCAGAAGTTAGCTTTCTTTTTCATATTAGATTTAAAATGTTATTTCCCACCCCGGTGTCAAACAACAGTCGCGATATTCACAACTTGGGTATATCAAGCAAGCAGGTGGATACACATATCTGAAAGTTTAGCACATGGAGGGAAAAATTAGGAAGAGAGGGTACACAGATCATATTGAATGCATTTTACTTAGAAGAAAAAGACTGGGGAGAGAACATACAGGAAGAAGGCTTTCTACAATCAGCCCTTAGTGTGCCAACATTTAGTGGACTGGTAGAGAATGGGTATCAGGTAAAGAAAGATGCATTATGGGAAGTAAACCAGTAGGAAGGTTCAAGTCAGACCATATCGAACCGATTTTAAAAGTATATCTAGGCAATTTTATGTACATTAACAGAAAGATAAACATTTAATAGTGCTAATTTACATAAGCAGAAATAATGCCCCAAGAACTTGAAAGCTCTGGCTCTTCTATTCAAAACTGGAGAATAGTTTTATTTCTAGAAAATTACACACACAATTATTTTGCATAAAACTGGTTTTCAGTGATTATTTTTCAGAGCATTACTTTATCCAGTAAAGTTTTTCTTAGTAGAATGTTCTTGCTTTTTACTTTCTTGCAACTGCATACCTAGCGGTCAACAAAGTTCTCTGATTGTAACACTTACGCATGTTCAAAACCCTCATGCATATTCAGGTGCTCTGGATCATTTTGCTAGAACTAGACAATTTCCAAAAAAAGAAAGATTGATGTTTCTTGAGTCACTTTCTTTGAATGCCACTTGGTTTAAGTTATGTTTACATAAGTCTATCAGGTATATAATAAACTTGTAAAGCCTGTTAATCACAAGTCTGTTATGCCAGATTTTATGACAAAAAATGGACAAGTAAATTTTCCTGTTATAATGCTGAGACCTTTTATGGGATTTAGTTCTTCGTTATGATGTGTGATTGATTTTTAAGGTACTGTTATCTTTTGCTGTGTTGCATTTTCAAATCCAGATTGTACAAATGAGGTTTTGAAGATGGAGGTTGATGCCTCCTCATGGTCCGCTATGGCATTAAAGCCTTCATCGCTGTACTTTTTCCTAAGGACGTTGAATAACCCTTTCCTAATGTAAGTGTGCTTGCTCTCTTTCCTGATGCTACATCTATGGAACTTGTTTCTACACTACAATATTTGCAGAACAGATGTTGTGGACTGAATTGTGTTTTCTCTACCCTTCTGCCCCCAAATTTATATGTCAAAACCCTAACCCACGGTTCAACTGTAATCAGAGATAGGACCTTTAAGGAGAATAATTATAGTTAAATAAGGCCATAAGGAAGAGGCACTGATCCCCTAGGGCTAGTATTCTTTTTTTATTTTCTATTTTTTTCCGAGTCAAGGTCTCACTCTGTCGCCCAAATTGGAGTCCAGTGGCAATCATGGCTCAAGGCCACCTCGAACTCCTGGGCTGAAGGGATTCAGCCACCTCAGCCTCTCTTGTAGCTAGGACTGCAAGAGTGGGCCACCCTGCCAGCTAATTTTTTGATCTTTTGCAGAGACGAGGTCTTGCTATGTTGCCCAGGCTGGTCTCAAACTCCCGAGCTCAAGCGATCCTCTTGCATTGACCTCTTGAAATGCTGGAATTACAGGCAGGAGACACTGTGCCCAGCAGCACAGGACCAGTATTCTTATAAGAAGAGAAAGAGATCCTAGAAAGTTTACCCTCAGAACTACTTCTTTTTAACTCAGTGGAAAAAAATACTAATATAGAAAGTCAATGCTATTTCATAATTCTTTTTTAATGCTAGCCATTGCATGTCGTCGTCTTCTTCTTCTTATCATTATTATTTTTTTAGTCTAACTCTGTTGTCCAGGCTGGAGTGCAATGGCATGATTACGGCTCACCACAGTCTTGAACTCCTGGGCTCAGGTGATCCTTCTGCCTCAGCCTCCCGAGTAACTGGGACTACCAGCACATGCCTGGTGTATTATTTTTATTTTTGTAGAGATGAGGTCTCGGAACTTCCAGGCTCAAGCAATCCTCCCACCTCATCCTCCCAAAGTGCTGGGTGATAGGCATGAGGCACCACCCCAGACCATTCATTTTTTATATATATACTTCTTAGTTATCTATGTAGTATTATTGTGAATGATGGTTGATTCTGAATAGTTTTTAGTAATTTTGAAAAAATAATTATTTTCAATAGAAAAAGTTTTGCAATCATTGAGATTATGTAACACTAATTTTTTTCTGTGAAAATAAATACAAATTAAACTTTCCAAATATGTTGGGGCAGTAATATCATGTTAAGAAAGTGACAGGAATTCATGACACTGATATAGCCAATATTAAGACACTGAGGGATGTATAGGAGCCAGAGAAACGAACTTGAAAAATACATTGACTGTAGACCAAGACATTAGGACAGGAGGAAGACAAAGAGTTATTAACCCGCACACGAGAGACTGGCTAGGGAGTATTTCCACCAATCTAGAACCATCATCATACTAGGAAAAACAGAGAAATATTACTCTTTCACTCCATGGAATTCAATCCCACTAGCAGGCCACAATTTGAGGGCATCCTTAGACTTGAAGAATCAAGTGAGTAATTGTAATTTAGGAATATATTTTAACTACAAAGACTCGATCAATCCTTCACTTTTATACTAAATATGTTTTGTTCCTACAAGTTTCCAGACACTTTTCTGGGTGCTGGAGATACAAACTTCAAAACATAACTAAGACCCATTTTTATAACCCAGTAACTCATAGACTAGTGGAAGTAGAAGATAATTACAATACAGTGCAATAGAAGCAAGCCAAGTAATCACAGACGTACAGAGAAACAAGAAAAATAAGTAAGCAAATTTTCACTTTGAATTTGGAAATAAGTAATTAAATTCAGCATAATAAATTAAACATCTTTCCATATTGAAGAAACACAGATATTCAGCAGAGCTACAAATACTGCCGGATCATTAGTTACCTTTGGAACGAGAATTGTGACTCATAGACAGGAGGCGACCGGATGAGAAAGGTGGTTGTGTGTCAATAAGGCAACAATTATTGAGAATCGCCGAGTACTTTTTAGAAGAAAACCGATATGTCAAGGCTTGTGCTTGAGCAAATCACTCATATAGCGCTATGGAAGGAGTGACTGGGAGGGGACAGGCGCCTGGGACAGGGATGCATTAGGAAGCTGTTGGAGCAACGAAGTCGTGAATTGAGAAAGGCGGAAATTCAGCTGGCAATGGTGGATCCAGATCAAAGGAAGACGGAGAGATACTTAGATGGTCAAATTAAAAGAATATTGAAATCAACTAGAAGCAGGTTAAATAGCATGTTAGAAAATCATTAGTAGCTGGGCTCGGTGGCTCAGCCTGTAATCCCGCGCCTTTGGGAGGTTGAGGTGAGTGAATTGCCTGATCCCGCGGGTTCGAGACCTGCCTGGGCAGCGAGACCTCATCTCTACCACAAATTAAAAAAAAAAAAAAAAATCCGCCAGGCGTGGTAGCGCGTGCCTGTAATTCCGGCTGCTCGGAAGGTGGAGGCGGAAGGATCGCCGGAGCCCGGCAGGTCGAGGCTGCAGTGGCCACTCTGGGCGACAGAGTGAGACTCCAACTCAAAAAAAAAAAAAGAAAATCATTAGTGCTGACATAGATATCTGAAGCTGACTCCTAGGAGACAGGCAACGACTGACATTCAATGAGATGAAGACAGCACAGAGGAACAGATTTGGGCGAGGGCATCTAAGATCAATTCAGGTTTGAAAGTATTTCCTTTTTTCTTCCCTCACGTTCCTTCCTTCCGTCCTCTTTCTCTTTCTTTCCGTATTTTTCTTCCTCTCTCTTCCTTCCTTCCTCCCTTCCAGCCTCTCCCATCCCCCACTTCCTTCCTGCCTTCTTTCTGGCTCTCTCTCCACTTGGCCTTGCATACGTCATCTGTACTCCAACACAAATATCTGCTTTTGAATCATTTAAAAAGAGTAGTGAAATTTTGCATTTTATAGATAGGAGTATGAGGAGAGTAGTTGTGAGACCCACGAGTCTAAACAGAGGAACGAAATAGGTAGAAATCAAAGCAGAAATCCAGTCTTATCAATGTAACAGAAATAAAACTATAGAAAAGAATGATGAAGGTGTGGAGACACTCTTATTTGAGGCATCAAAAAAAAAAATGCCTGCGATTATATTTATGCATAGAACAGCTCCCAATCTTATAAACTAAAAGGAAAATCGTGGAAACACAACTTTTTCTCAGAGCGATAGAGTCTGAATGAAGAGAGAGCAGTTTGTACTCTGTCAACCACATCAGAAATACTCTACAAATTTTTGCCCTTCTCTGTGCTCTACGAAACTGATAATCTGTTTCATTGCAGTACTTGGATACTTTTCCTCTTGTCATCTAGTTGGAGTCAGATTATGAAATCTGTTGGCAGGAGATGGGTGTCTTGGAAGAATGGTTGGGGAAATTATGTTCTTGGGTATTTTCCAGCAGTCTGTAGTTGAATAGTGGCATCAGTTTTCTACCTGTGGCCCTAATGGGTTTGAAGGCATTCTTTTACAAATTTAAAACTTTTCTCAGGTTCTATTTATCACTGTTTCTTCCTCATTTAAGCCTATAAAGGATTTACACCATTGCTAGTTACTATGTTAAAGTACCCACGCTTGTTGTATAATATCTTTATGTTGTTTCTATAGGTTACCAAATTGGCTTATAAATAAAGAGCACTTATAAATTAAGTACATAAATTCAAGTCCTTTTCAAGTTCACATGACTTAAGTAAATCTTTTATAAACAAGTTGGCCCTAAGATTATTAGCAAAATAAAAATAGAAATATCTTCAGAATTGTGAGTATACATTTTTTTGTCTGGGTTTTGTGTTTGTCTCTGCTATATATTTTCAAGGTGTCAGGGTTTGGCACAAAAGGTTATAAGACCATAAGTAAACCCAGCCAAGAACAAAATTATCTTTGTTTATGTTGTTTTTAAAAAATAAATCAGAGTAGCTCAATGTTACTAGTTTAATAAAAACAGCTGAATTTTCTAGTTATTGGTGAAAATACCCATGTATTTAACCTTAACTTTTTTAGTTAGGTGAATTTATAATATGCACAAGTTATAAAAATAAGTAACAAGGAAATAGTGACTAGCCAGTCTAATATCTTATTTTGCATAAGTAATCTAGATAAATTGCCAAAATGAATGGAATATAAATTGGGTAAATACTGTAGGTGAGTTTTTTGTGTAATTTAAAATCTTGAATTTATTTTGGATGTTTTTTATATATCTGGGTCATTTCAAATTAAGAAAGAATAATGATGTGAGGAAACACATTTCTAAAAATTGTAGAACATTCTCACCCATAAAATATTCATCTCTGATAGACAGTTAAGCATTTCCTGCTAATGGTTTTTCACTAAAAATGAAGGTTACTAAGATAAAATGTGCCAAAGAAGATGTGTCCATATTGAGAAAAGAATAATTTTTTATAATTTAGAAGTGATGTAAAGGTTAATTCCAATTATGGACTTAGAAAGGTTACTTATGAAACAAAGAAGAACAGAACTAGTAAGTGAGATGAATGTGAAAAAAGTATGGCTATGAAGACATATTTTTGGTAAGAAAGGTTATAAGGAAAGGAGAGTAGTTTTGTATGAAGATGGATCTTGTACAAGAGATTTTGATTCTATAATCTGTTTACTTTCAGAACTTCTCGGGAGTACAACTTTGTTGTGTTTTGCTCTCAACTTTTTCTCCTCCAGAAAGGCCTGAGATGACGTCTTCCTTAATGTTTTTATTCCTTCCTATAGCCTTTTCCTCCAGTTCTAATTGCTGTTATGGCCTTATGCCAAAATGCTTATCTTAAATGTCTAGAGCGATGGTTTCCTCCAGTACAATTTAACCCTGTATTCCTGGCTTTTCTTGTATGTCTAAACTCTCCATGTAACTGGAAAACTTCTCATGCTGTGGCTAAGAGCCACGTATGCTCCTATTCAATATACTAGGCTTACAGTTTCTTGTTTCACTCACGGCCCTGAGAAATCTTCTCCTGAGTCTGAATAATTCAAGTACCTTTTCTGTCTGAGTCAACTTTTGGCTTATCTGAATGGGCTTTCTCTAAAGAAAACAATAATACTGCAGAACGTCTTTCTTTGCCTCTTGGTAAATGGCCTAAAAAACTGATTTTGCATTTTACCGAGATAATTCCCATGTCATTGTGATTAGGTCTCTGACCACTAAGCAACATAGAGATTTGAAAGAATCAGATTTTTAAATCCATGTGATGTTCTCTATTGCTTTTAAAGTTTTTTGATGATCATTTTGGTTAAATGAATAACTATTATTTTATAATGACCTGTGATTCTGTTTTAATCAAATGTTCTGAGCCTTCTAACATCTTTGATAAATATACTATTAAGCAATCATTGTGCTCTTAGGTTACAGGGCTTTGGCTCCTTGGTCTGAAAAAGGCATCAATTCTTGCTAAATCACTGGTCAAGACCTCATCTTCAGACCTGGGAGAAGGTGACAACCAAAATAAAATGCTTTTGGGAGACACAGGCCTGAAAGCAGAGCTATGCGGTCCCTCTAGGACCAGGAGCTGTCACGGAAGAGGTGCGTGCATGAGAGGATGAGGGTCAATTTTGAGGGATAAAATTCATTCGGAGTTTTTCTATAAATTGAACATTAATGTCAGAATATACTGATGCAAGCTCAGCATCTAGGCCCCTGTGCTGGAATAACAGGGTTTTTCTGGAGTATTGATCTGTTCTTTAATAGAAAACTGTGTGTGTGTGTGTGTGTGTGTGTGTGTGTGTGTGTGTGTGTGTTGGAGTCTCACTCTTGTTTGCCCAGGCTGCCGTGTGTGTGTGTGTGTGTGTGTGTGTGTGTGTGTGTGTGTGTGTGTGTGTGTTGGAGTCTCACTCTTGTTTGCCCAGGCTGCCGTGTGTGTGTGTGTGTGTGTGTGTGTGTGTGTGTGTGTGTGTGTGTGTGTTGGAGTCTCACTCTTGTTTGCCCAGGCTGCCACTGCAGCCTTGATCTTCTGGGCTCAGGTGATCCTTCCACCTCAGCCTTTCAAGTAGCTGGAACTATAGACTCGCGCCACCACGTTTTTGTGGTTTATTGTAGAAACGAGGTCTCCCCAAGTGGCCCGGGCTGGTCTCGAACACCCGGGCTCAGGCAATCCTCTCGCCTCGGCCTCCCAAAGTACTGGGATTACAGGCTGAGCCGCTGCACCCAGCCTAATAGAAAATGTTTAACAGTTTGTAAAAGGTTTATGGAAGTTTACCTTATGGTCAAACTGATTAAAATTAGATAGATTTGTTTATAAGGTTTACCAAAATTATCTTTACCATTAACAATACACTATACAAAAGTAAAATTTGGTCTTCTGAACAAAGTTTTCCAATAATAATAATAATAGAAAATAAAGGGCTTTTGTTTACCATTTGAGTAACTACAGGGAAAAAAAGACCGGGGAGAGGACAGATTTAGTTGACCTCATGCTGTTTTCTTCTGGTTTTATTATTTGTGAAACTGAGTTTCCTTTTTATCAGAAAGTAAAGGTTTTTGCTTTTGTTTTTTAAACATTTGAATTATCATTTTGGCTAAACCAGTGACTCTTTTATAGTGACCTGTGATCCTATTTGTGATACTGTTTTCAACTTTTGATATGTGAAAAACCTTCCAAGAACAAAATTTCAAGTTCTAAATTTAGTACTTTTGACCTCACATGGAATTTTTTAGATATTAAGTCCCTGGAAGTCGAAAAGAGATGCATTTGGCTTATTTGTTATGTTAAAATCATATAGGAAGTACTGCCAAATATGAAACTGTGTTTAACTTTCTTTTGGTTATATTTATTTGTGTTATTAATATATGTTTACAAAATGAGAATTCTAAAATTCTCATATGTCTTAGTACATATTATTAGTAATAATTATTATAATGTTAAAATATTGCATACCGCAGAAATAACCAGAATCCTTTGTCAATTGCATCTTTAACCATAGCTATCCTAAGACTTTTGTCACCCACAATTATTGCTCTACTTTGATTCTTCTAAAAAAAAAAAAAGTCAACTACAGTTCAAGCTTGCTTCTTTAGGAAATTCATTAAAAAGAACTTTTGAGTGCAGGTTTCTGATTACTTTGGAGATTGTGCCATTGAAATGAGATAAAACTTCCAGGACTTGCATTAAAAAGGGATCATTGTTCCAATATTATGCACAAGTTAGTTGCAAGGACTGAAGTAATAGAGGGTTGAAATAATTTCTTATAAATTTTTTTTCTTGTTTGAAGCATAGCTGACTTTTGTGTATGTGCTTTTTAGAGTCAATAAAACTTTTTTTTTCCCTTTTGAGCTGTTACAACTTTCAACCATGTAGTAACACACGCTCTTGTGAGCAAAATGTGAAGCATATTTCTTCTTTGTTTTATTTCTCTAGAATTTGGAAACTATTCCTAATTTATGTTAATTTAGTTATTTGTGTAATTCCAGTAAGCATCTATTTTCTTTTGTAATAGGACTTCCTAGAAGACACTAATTATTTTGTCAAGACTTTAACTGGAACCAACAGGAGGATATGAGGTGGACTTACAGAACTGATGAAAGCCTTAGGGGAAGGAATGGTCCCATGTTGTGTTCACACAGTTTCTTCACAAGGTTGCTGCCCTGTGGTAAATAAAGAGTGTCACTTGCTAACAGGCCTAGAAACCTTAAGATATTTTGAGATCTTGAAAAAACAGGAATTTCTCCAGGTATCATGAACATAGTCTAGTGGCGAATCCTTGCCTGGTTTCTAGTCGTGAGGCATTTAAAAAGTCGAATCCAAAATTCCTGGTGAAATTCCAGAAAAACCAATTTAAAAGAGCCTATGTGAGCAATCATCCTTGCTGCCCTTGATGCATATAAACAGGCCAGATATAATAACACTAAAGCTCATTTTCTAAATAATTTGGCCTTACTGTGATGTGTCCTTGGTAGAAATGGGTCACTAGAGAGATAAAAAATATGTTTCAGAAAAAAACTATGTAGTATACTTTTACTGGATTAAAATTTGATTCCTTAGCTGGGTTGTGATAGCATGTGCCTATAGTTCCAGCTACTTGGAAGGCTGAGGTGGGAGGATCGCTGGAGCCCAGAGGGTCGAGGCTATGGTGGCCTTGAGCACTGCACTCCAGCCTGGGTGATAGAGTGAGACCCCAACTCAAAAAAAAAAAAAAAAAGAAAACTAATTTGATTCCTGGGTAGCAACACAGTCATTCACAGTGTAGAGCTGTAGCTGCACTGCATTCCATTATTTATTCATTCATTTTTAGATTGGAAAATATAGTTTATTTAGAAAGCAAATTAGAGGAGAGAGAGAGAGGAGATTCACCTCCCTAAGGTAGGGGAGGGGGCCAAAGCTAGGAAACTTGGCAGCCATAGTGCACTCAATTATTTTATTTTATTTTTTTTCCACGAACCCAGTTCCCCAGGACCACAAATTTATGCACTCAATTTTTCCACATTTGGGGCAATCGCAGGGGTCAGCCCACCCGGAGTGCAAGGGATAAGCCTCGTTCAGGAAAGACCACCTTCGTGATCATGGTATCTCCCCTGCCAGGTAATTATGTGCATTCAGTTACTAAAGGTACACATTACCATCACCAACAGGATGGGGTTCCCTGCAGACCTATGTGCCTTTCCATTCTTCCAACCATGTCCTGCTGAATTCCTGGAAATCCCGCCAAGTTGAAGACCAGCTGCAACCACAGCGCAGGCCCTTTGGAGGGTGCTGTGACAACTTGCCCAACTGTCAGGTGACCTGTGGTTCAGCCACGTGTTAATCGTACTCGGGAAAACCAGTCCCTCTGGGATCCCTCCAGGGGAAACAGTCATACCTTGCAGACCCTGGGAGGGCCTTGAGTTCGTATTCAAAACCCAGCCAAAAACCTTAGGTAAGACATCATCAAGGAATATGCAGTTTCCAAGATCATTCCACTGGATTTCCCAAGGGACCTACAGGATATTCCTTGGCATTTTTTTCTTCTTCATCATTATCTTATGATGGCTTTTCTCAAAGTGAAATGCCAGAGTTCCACTCCAGCAGGTCAGGGTTTCCTGAAGGAGGGACGGCGTCAGTGCAGGAGAAAAAACTTCGACACTAACTCCGCTGCCAGCAGGACAAATGCTGACTTATTGTCTTTTTCGACTCCTTTTATACCCTAGATTTTGGCTTGAAATGAAAACATGCTTTTCGTCTTCAAGGCAATCGGTTTCAATTTAATGGAACGGGCAGGCAATGTATCTTTCTTTGTTCATCCTGTTTTGATCTTAAAAGATTATCATCCTAAACATTAACTATAAATTTTATAAACTTCTAGCATTTTTAATGACTACCATTTCTTAATGTCCATACACAACTTGCTTATTCCTATAACTATTACATTATAAATCAAGTTCTAAGCACTATAATTGTTACATAGATTAGCAAGTCACACCGGTGACCTTCACATAGCAATTTGCAATTAACCGGGGTAAAGCAACATTCTCAAGGTTTCTTAGCTGCAAGTTGGCCTGACTAGTTTTCCCTAATTTCGCACCTGGTGTTTACAATCTGCGTCAATTATCCCCTGTTAGGGAGACTGGGCTTTAATGTTTGTAAAACAAAGGGTCTCCAGGGCTCAAGTCATCTCAGTTACAATCTCTAACCAGAATTACAAGCCTCCTTAACAAAGGGAAGTAAAGGCAAGGGTGCTCTAATATTTACGTGATTGTTAATTTCTTAAGCATAATACACCACATGCAGAAATTAAGTAAATGTAATTTTTGCATTGGCACACTTCCTAAAACTACAAACTGTAGCTTCTCAAATTTCTCCAATTAGTTGCCAATCAGAAGAAATAAAATCTTACAAGAGATTATCTACCCACACATGATATTTAAAATCTCTATTGATAATTTCCTGGCAAGGTCAGTGAGTTCCCTGACAAACATTAAATCGAGCACTTTCTGATTTTTTACAATTTTCCCAACTACAATGTTTAATCAAGTGATTGCGTGGTTTAATACCAGGAGGCCGGGGATGTGTAAACCTAGGAAGGAATTCATATGAAGGGAAGGTAATTTTTCATGAATTCCTCTCTTGCCTTTTTGCAAGGGGTCGTGGAGGCGTGAGTGGATTTTGCTTTCCATCCTTGGACTGTACAGAACTTTTCAGCTGCACCAATAACAAAAGTAGGAGAAGCAAGGGTCTCAGCTGCCCAGGTTCGCTTTCCGACCCAGGGTCTTCAGCCCCCTGGACTTTGTCAGCAGGCAGGCCTGCATGGCTGGCTCCCAACAGCGAAGCACCTGGAAAGACTGACTAGCAGATTCCCTATAACTAGGAATTGAAACCGGCCCAATTTCCCCATAGAACTGATATTAGTGAGTGTTTTGAACAGACATAGAAATTGACCTTCCAGATCTTAAAACTTGCCTTTGTCTCATCTGGGTTCCTCCTCAGGAAACTGGCCCTCGGGCAAGGGACCAAAATTCACCAGATTGCTGCCTCCAGACCCTGCGAGGCCTGACTCTTCTCTCCCTGTGATGGCTTCCTCATCCCTCCCCAGTTCCTGATTTTGCACACAAAGGGGGTATTCCTTTTCCCACGCCATCAACCCTCAATTTCAATCAGTCAGGGAGAATAGTTGAGACTGATCTCCATTCTCCTTAACTGATAGCACCTAATTTCAAAAACTTTTTCCTGGCAATACTTGTTGTCTCGGTGATTGGCTTTCTGTGCAGCCAGCAATGGGACCTTGACTGAACCCTTGGAGTTTTAGTAACGGGTATGGCACTCCGACATCTGACATTACGGTGATAAAGACGGTTGACTTGGAGCTTCTGCTGCTATAGAGAGCATATACGGCAAAGTACAGATGCAACGCCTTAAGTGAACAAACTTAATAAACAATTCAAGATTGGAAAGCTTCTTTGACAGTTTTAGAGAAATCCCTTGGTAAAGGGAAGATGCACATGTGGATTAAGCTTGTGGAGTTGAAGCGCCCCAGAAATATGTATCCAGCTTTTGTAGTCAGGGATCCGAGGTTGTTGCACGTGAATGAAAAAGTACAAGGCAAAGAAGGACCATGTATAAGATGATTAGGGACATAAGGGTCTTGCCCCAGCACTCAGAATTTGCTGTGCTGGATTGGTTATGTGGTCATAGAAGCTTTAGAACTCATGAAAAGTAAGATGATGAACAAGTTAAAAACCGACAATGAGTTTATAATCAGCTTCAAGTAAAGCATGTGATCCTTATGCTATCAGGCATGGAACATGTACACAACCCATCCAAGTTGTCACAGCCACTGCAACAACTCACCGGGAACGGGAATGAATGCACTCAGAACAGGCACTGGAGACTGAGAGGAGAACTGAAGGTGTTTATTCCGGAAGTCTCAGGTAGGGTAGCCTTCCAAAACCTGAGCCCCGACCCTCAGTTTCGAGCTGCTTTTAGAGAGCTTTTTGTGGTTACAACATACGTGGGTTTGCCATTGGTGGGTTTACAATTTTAACTTTAGGACCAGGAACGGTTACTTCTACAACAAGCATCGAAGCAGACGTTTTTATGGACGTTTCCATATGAGGTGTGATAAAACGTGTTTACAGAAGCGGAGATTGCAGCTAAGGAAAATGGCATGTAGCTGCTTACTTAAAGTGTATTGACAGAAGCAGAGAGGGCATGCAGTTGCTTAAGATAAAACCCTCGAGGTCAGCTTTCCTCCGTAATTCCTGTTTTTTCTATCTCAAAGTAAGCACCAAAAGATCATCAAGCTTTGCAGATTCTATTATAATATTTTAATGTACATGGACATCAGTCAGATTACTTAAATTAAATGTTGCAATTGAATTAATGCCATGATGAGTGGTAAGAAAAAAGTGGTCTGCTTTTTAAATATCATAATTCCTCAAGCACAAATATGTCAAATTTTCTCTTTCATAATAAATATAATTTGCAATGGTCACTTGACAGCAACAGGGATAACTTCCTTCACTAGACTTAGAGTGGTATTTGAGATTTTAAAATTAATAAACGAGCTGGAAAATTCAGCCCACAAGGAACCTATGGCCTAGGCAGGAGTTTATTATTCTGTTTCCTTATTAGTCACTAAATTTAAGCAATTGAAACAATTAAAGACAAAACAAAATGTTCAAAACATTTCAGTATGATCAGAAAATTTTTCCCTTGGTATTTTTTTTTTTTTTTAGATTTTTCTCCATATATGAGGAAGGACCTAAAAACTTGGAATTTTTTTTTTTTTTTGGTATCTATTCTTACACATTTAAACTTCAGTCAGTTTCAAAGTACTCTCTGTTTGATGCAATACACCTATCAAGACACCTTTCTCCACAACTCAAAACAGTTTTTGAATTTATCAATTTTTATGCTTTTTAGTGCTTCTGCTGCTTTTTGTTTCACCTCTTCCACATTAGGGGGGTGGGGATCCCCTGGAAGGTTTTTCTTCATAGAGGAAATCACAAAAGTTGCTTGGAGTGAGACCAGGTGTGTAAAGAGGGTGGGGAACAGGGGTCATGCCCTTTTTGATCAAAAGCTGCTGAACACTCAGTGTAGCGTGGCCAGGTGCATTGTCATGGTGGAAGAACCAGTCACCTGTCTGCCACAACTCTGGACGTTTCTTCTGACAATCATGACATAACATTCTCAAAACTTTCAGATAAAGCTAGTTGACTGTATGATCTGGATGAACACATGCCAAGTGGCCCGCCTTCTTAAGAAAAGAAAAAAAAAGACAAGTTTTTTTTGGTCCCCTCCCCAATATATTGACTTATTACATTCTATGGAATTAGTTACAACATTTTGACTCTAAGGAGAAAGGAGTTTTTTTATTTTTTAATAATGCCTCTGGGAAGGTATAATTAGCATTGATAGCCAATAGCAACTACCAAGTGAGTTCAATGGATGTCTCTTTCTTCATGCATGTTAACAAGCCCTCTAGCAAAAATTCTAAATCAGATTTTTTCAGCTGGAGCTTTGCAATCATAAACTCTTCCATTTATTACAATAATGTATAATATCTTTCTGGTTAACATAAATATGCATTTTGTTGTAACTTCTCCAAACACAATAATCAACACAAAAAATTTATTTCAAATTTTTCCCCCACAATAACAATAGCACTGATAAGGAATTATTCAACAAGTTCTATTTTAAAAAATATTCTATATAAAGTGCAAATTTTTAAAAAAGCTCATCTGAATCAAAGCACAAGTTTTAGTAATGGAAACAAAGGAAAAGCTATTCACCTATATGTAATTAATTATTCTTTGAACTTTAGAGACTATTCTATGCTATAAGTAGCGAAGGAAGTTGAACTCATAAATAGAATTAATGTAAGCTATTGCAAATTGAGTATAGTTTATTTATGTACATCAGGTATATTTTCAATTATATCACTATTTTTGTTGAAAATATTAAATATTTTTTCACATGTTATTTATTACTCCCTCCACTTTGCTAAATTTTATGTTTTATTTACATATTTAGATTTTTATTTTTTATTTTTATTTTTTTGAATTGCAGTCTCACTCTGTCACCCAGACTGGAGTACAGTGGCTGCTCTCAGCCACCGCAGCCTCAAACTGCTGAGCTCCGGCGATCCTTCCGCCTCAGCCTTCAAAGGAGCCTGAACTACACGTGCTCACTACCACACCCGGCTAAGTTTTTTGATTTATTGTAGAGATGACATCTCGCCAAGTTGCCCAGGCTGGTCTCGAACCCGCGGGCTCCCAAAGTGCTGGGATTATAGGCTGAGCCACTGAGCCCTGCTGGATTTTTATTCTTAATTATAGCTAAGATACATACTGCTTTTATCACATGATTTCTCTTTCTGAGATTTGTAAATATCATTCAATTTTTAGTAAACTAATACTGCTGAGTATAATCCTTGCCAGGTTGAGTTTTTACTATACTTTGTGCCTGTATTCATGCAGGATTATTTCTTCAATCTTGAATTTGAGTCACTTCCCAAATATGAGTCTTAGATTTTATTATCATTTATCAATTTTCCTTGGACAAATGAATTATTTTTATCTTTCATGAGACTTAAAAAATGAGTCCTTTTTATTTATAATCCACCCTCTTAAGACACTATTCTATTGCATCTCTCTCTAGTGATAAAATAGTAAATTAAAAAACGAAAGTGAGGAGGCAGGAGTTTACAACTGTGGAGGGGTAGGCAAGGTGCACCTAACACACTGGCCATATTCTATCTCTTGGCATTGAAGACTAAACCTGAACATTTTCTCCTACCCAGATTCCAACTAAGAGGCTTTGGGAGTTGCTGCCTGATAAGGACTCACCATGCAGGGTTTATTACCTTATTGTTTTCCAACTTGACTCTGGCCTAATATCACATAACAAACAAAGAAGAAGTGTTCGGATGTGGTGAAAAGGGAACCCTTCTACACTGTTGGTGGGAGTGTAAACTAGTGCAATCTCTGTGGAGAGCAGTGTGGCAAATCCTGAAAGCTCTAAATATCGACCTCCCATATGACCCCGCAATCCACCTACTGGGAATATACCCTGAAGAACTCAAGTCACTCTATAGAAAAGATACCTGCACACATAGGTTTATCGCAGCATTGTTCACAATAGCAAGAACCTGGAAGCAACCATGCTGTCCATCAAAAGAGGACTGAATTTTCAAAATGTGGTACATATACACGATGGAAGTCTATGCAGCCATAAAAAAGAACAAAATCATGAGTTTCGCAGCAACCTGGATGGAACTAGAGTCTATAATGCTGAGTGACCTCTCACAGAAACACAGATCTGAGTATCACATGTTCTCATTCATAAGTGAACCTTGACCATCTATCCTAATACTATAAGGAAAGGATCAACAGTGGTGGGAATCTAAGGGGGGGACAGGGAGGACAAGGGTGGTGGGATTAATGGTAGTCAATATCTGTCTGGGGACGGGTGGGACACCCTTATCAACAAGGGTGCCTGAATGATGCCTATTTGTATATCTAACCCTTAACTGTACCCCACAATTTTAAAATAAAAAATATGTTTAAAAACAAACAAACAAACAAGGAAGGAAATCAAAGTATCTTATGTAGAGTTATCTCTTGTGGATTACCGGAGCCTTGTAAAACCTGTCTTTCTTCCTGAAGTCTTTCAAATATGGGACTTCATCTAGTATCAACAAACCTAAAGTCTTTCTGCCATTTATCTCAGCAAAACATATCAACAGACTAGGAATCTTCCACTCCCTGATCTTAACAAAGTATCTCCTCTACTGATTTTCCAATTCCTTAGATAAGAACTGCAGAATTACCTGTCAAGAAATCTCTGAATCCGCCTACGGCTTGCAACCCCCAACCACTTGAAAATGCCCCTCTTTCCTGGGCCAAACCAGTGAAAACCTCACATGTATGGATCTACAGTTTCTGTAACTTTTGCTGCCCTAAAACCACATCCAACCAAGCAGCCATTTGGCCACATCCTGACCTCCTGAGGATGGGTGTACCCAGGCCAACTCCTCATGTTTGGCTCAAGTATAAACCATCTTAAAATATTTTACAGTCCGGGTGTGGTGGCTCAGCCTGTAATCCCAGAACTTTGAGAGGCCGAGGCGAGAGGATTGCCTGAACCCAGGGGTTTGAGACCAGCCTGGGCAACTTGGTGAGGCCTTGTCTCTACAATAAATCACACACAAAAAATTAGCCAGGCATGGTGGAGTGAGTCTGTAGTTCTGTAATTCCAGCTCCTAGGAGGGCTGAGGTGGGAGGATTGCTGGAGCCCAGCAGGTGGAGGCTGCAGTAGCCAGGAGCATGACACTGCACTCCAGCCTGGGCAACAGAGTGAGACTCCAACTCAAAAAAAAAAAAATTACAGTTTGGGATCTTTTCATCAACAATGTGTAGTGAGAATATCTACTATCATTATTATTATTATTATTTATATATGACTATTCTTTAAACACACACCCTATACACATTCTCATCTATGGTATAGTGTCAATAAAGAATTCAAAAATATAAGACAATGTAAAAAGATATGTGTAAACACCGTTTAGAAAAATGTGAACCTTGAGTTATTTCTTCCTTCGACATGTGTTTGAATGTTAAAATAACCTGGTTTTCATTACCAGCTCTGACCTTTATTGTGTGACTAAGATGAATCGCTTTCATCTTTGAGTTTCTTGTTCTCCATACAGTCATGCATCTCATAACAATGTTTTGGTCAATGACAGACCAAATTGGTGGTTCCGTAAGATTATAATGCTGTATTTTTACTTTACATTTTCTTAATGTTTAGATACACAAATACCACTGTGTTACAACTGCCTACGTTCTCAGTACAGTAGCATGTGATACAGGTTTGTAGCCTAGGAACAACAGGCTATACCATAATAACCTAGGTGTGTGGAGGGCCATACCTGCTAGGATTGTGTAAGTGAATTCTATGAAATTTGCACAAAAGAAGAATCACCTGACTTTCTCAGACTGTAACCCCATCATTAAATGATACATGACTGTATGTATCATTAAAATAGAGCCTCCGGTGTCAAAAATCCCTTAAAGTTGTTACATCTTTGATTTCATATGCAAACTGCTTACATCTAGTTTGTTTAAACCAAAAATAAATTTTTAAGTGCCTGGACTCTATGAACAGACTCTCTCTGAGCCAAGAGAAACTAAATTCTGAACAGAAAAGGAGGTTTTGCATGCCAGTTATACCCCTCCTTTGTAAAGTTTAGGCACAACTGACTAGCATTAACAAAGTAGAGGTTATCAGACTGACAGAATAGACTCTGTAGCCATAAGATACCAAATTCTTTTTTTTTTTTTTTGAGATGGAGTCTCACTTCATCACCCAGGCTGGAATGCAGTGGCATGCTCCCAGCCACCGCAGCCTCGACCTGCAGGGCTCAGGCGATCCTTCCGCCTCAGCCTTCCAAGTAGCTGGAACTACAGGCGTGCGCTACCACGCTGCTAATTTTTTTGTGTGATTTATTGTAGAGACGAGGCCTCACCAAGTTGCCCAGGTTGGGCTTGAACCTGAGGGCTCAGGCAATCCTCTTGCCTTGGCCTCCCAAAGTGCTGGGATTACAGGCTTGAGCCACTGTGCCTGGCCAAGATACCCAATTCTAACTTGATGCTAGTACATGAATACATGACAGCAAACCCTAAAGGGAATAAAGACACTTAACTCCAAAATGTGTTTATTTGATCTATTTTTAAATGACTCTACAAAGCCACCTCTCGGGAAAAACTACAGCTATATAGGATCCCCTTCCTTGGAATTCCTGGAAGAAACTAATGGATACCTTTTAAGACATTTACTACCGACTGTTTCTGAAGCCTGTAACTTAGGGTCTACATACCAAGAATTCTGGCTTCCTCAACTCCCCCTTAACTTAACACAGCCCTTCTTTTTTACTGATTTCAAATTATGTATACATAGTTTAATTCTTTCTACCAGTTGCCAATCAGAACATTTTTGAATCCACCTATGCCATGCAAGCCCCCTCCATGGAGATGTCTCTCCTTTCTGGGGCCAACCAATGTAAACCTCACATGTATTAGTTTATGTTTTGACTGTAATTTCTGTTTCCCTTAAAAATGTACAAAGCGGCCGGGCATGGTGGCTCAACCTGTCATCCCAGCACTTTGGGAGGCCAAGGTGAGAAGACTGCCTGAGCCCGGGAGTTCGAGACCAGCCTGGGCAACTTGGTGAGATCTCATCTCTGCAATAAACCACAAAACTAGCTGGGGATGGCGGCGTCTGTAGTTCCAGCTACTTGGAAGGCTGTGGTGGAAGGACCATTTGAGCCCAGTAGGTTGAGGCTGCGGTGGCCGTGAGTGTGCCACTGCACTCCAGTCTGGGTGACAAAAGTGAGACTCCAACTCAAAAAAAAAAAAAAAAATGTATAAAGCCAGGCTGAAATTCAACTATTTTGGCCACATATTCTCAGGACCCCTTAGGATTGTGATAGGCCTTGTTCACTCACATTTGTCTCAGAATAAACCTCTTTGAATATTTTACAGAGTTTGGTATTTTCATCAATAGTTGTCATATCATAAACAACATGTAGTGTTTCTAACTGATTGCCTCAGTGATGAGTAGCTTTTATTCTTGAATGACAATTAACCAAAGTAGTGGGAATGATAGATTACAATGTCTCCTGATTTCCTTCGAAAATATTTACTTAAGTGAACGTATTATTAAGTAAAAACAAGCCGGAAATGGCAAGAAGTATTCTAAAGTACCCTTAGATACAGAAGCAATGGCAATGTACAATTTCATATGATTGATTCTTTATTTCTCAAATATATAAATAATAGTGTAATCAAGAATTTCAGCCTTAAAATGTATCCTATATACGCTTTATTTTTAGCTATAAAATTGTTATTTAAACATTTATTTTTTTCTCCCTCTAGGCACTCCCTCACACTGTGATGCTTATCGAACTCTGTGCTTTCTTAGAAATTCCAAAGGTTAAGTTTAAAGCAAGCTAATATTGAAGGCCTGGTTATGGAACTCTCAATGCACCAGAGTCTCTAGACAGTTGATCTACAACCTGGCCACAATCAAGGTAATTCCAAACCAGGCCCCTGAGAATTCCTTTTTTTTTATTTCTGAGTTAGAGTCACTCTGTCGCTCAGGCTGGAGTGCAGTGGCATGCTCATAGCCACCACAGCTTCGACTGCCTGGACTCAGGCAATCCTTCTGCCTCAGCCTTCCAAGTAGCTGGAATAACAGGCATGAACCACAACTCTTGGCTAATTTTTTGATTCTAGGTAGAGATGGAGTCTTAACTATTTGCCTGGCTAGTCTCGAACCCCTGGGCTCAGGCAATCGTCTTGCCTCTGCTCCCAAAGTGCTGGGTTTACCGGCATGAACCACTGTGCCTGCCCAGAGGCTCATCTTAGAACAAATTAAGCTTGAGCCTCCAAGGTGGAATCCTCCACCTGAAGGGGCTCATGGACAACTGATCCATCACCCAGTCTCAGCCAAGACAGGTCAACCCTTCAGATGGACAATTACTCAAGATACCCATCAGAACAAGGACACGCAGACCTTGCAGCAGCCTCACTCCCACGCGTTTTCCATTCCGTTTCTTTCTCTAAAACTCCTTTCTGACCAGCCTGAGGTGTCCACAGTGCTTGAAACATTATAAATGTCTGCCATCTTCTTGAGAAGAAGACTTCTTGAAATCTTTATTTCCTTCCACCAAACTCTTGTTTCTTGAATTTCCCTTGAAGCAGCAAATACCAAGACTTGGGTTGAATTACAATGGACCTTTCTTTGCATATTATATTTCTGTCTACGTAATACAAAAAAATGTAATAATACTCTTTACTTAGCAGGAAAAAATGAGAAAGAACTAGAAAGAATAATTTGGGAGCAAATGTTTCGGAAGAAATTAAAAGACAGCAATTACAACCGAAAAACTTTAAGGGGAAAACGTTGGCATAAGATAGGTTTAAAAGGCACTATAAGCAAAATAATTAACAAGAAAGTCAGAAAAGAAATGCAGTAAAGGTGTTAAAAAAAAGTCAAGTAATTCACAGAAGACGAAAAGTGGAGGTTACTCCATCAAGGAGTTCAATATTAGGAATGATAAACATTAGTATTCTATATAAATTAGTTGTCAGATAGGAAACAAATAATAGAAGAAAGTAGAACAGAAGCATCTATTTATTTATCTCTCAATATATAGATGTGAGAGAGGACCGAGAGTATCCTTGTAATATTTTGTGGTGGTAGACAAATTAGTAAAAGACATTTCAAAACTACAGGGCTGCTGATTTCAGTGTGAGTAGTACATGATACACCTCCAGCACAAGTGGGAATGATTGACATAATAAGCCACAGTGATGTGGGTGACTAGATTGTGTGTGTGTGTGTGTGTGTGTGTGTGTGTGTGTGTGTGTGTGTTTTTCCAGAAGAGGTCTGTGATGGCGACTGACTCACTCAGGCCCCAAGGAATTAAAGAGATGGAAAGTCTATCAAGAGCCAAACAAAAAACATTAAATGGTAGAATTCTAAGTCTACTGGGAATCAAACTGACTTGAATTGCTATGAGGATTCAAAGTGTCATACCCAATTCCCAGATACAAGCCAACTGACAGATTCCAAGACCCTTTTTTGAAACATCTTGTGACAGGAAAAAAGAGTAAAAAAGTTTGAAAGTGGCAAAAAGATAAATGCGTATCCTTTCAGTGAAATGCAACACATAGTTTAGATCTGGAGGGATCTCCCAGCGTAATCTGATAATACAGGAATCTGAGTCCTTTATTGTTTGACCGATTCGCAATGTTTTAGAAAAAGAAGCACCTCATAAAGGACTGATGGTGCTGCAAGTAGTTCTGTTCAAAAAATGCAAATTAAGGTTTTCCAGCGAAGATATCATTGATGTCCACTCTGCAGAAGCAGCTAGTTTTTCATTTAATTGCGAATTTGCTTAACATTTATGACTACTGTCTATGTGGTGTATGTGTGTATTTCTTGGACTATTTTCTGAACTGGTATTTACATTTTACTGGCTCACTCTTAATGAAAAAATAAAATCTTGTGGTTTTTTTATGAAAGGTATAGTCTTACTTTAAAAATTGTTTTTAACAGTTTTGAAGTTTATCTGCTGAGATGCTGAAAAGGTTTGCTTGACAGAGAGATAAATCACATGGTCAGGGAAACGTCACTCATGATACCTTGGGCCCAGGTACATTTTTTCTTGGTTCCCAGAGAGAATACTAAGCAACAATACACTTTAACTTGTATAACTGTTTCTTTAGAAATTTCTTTCTCTTTAACAATTTTAGGTGGTGTTTTGTCATGTTTTCTGATTCATGAGAGATGGCAAGCTTTCCCCCTTGGTGGCAGCAGTGACTGGGAATTTGGTCGTACGGTCTGAGCTATTTGATGATCATTGTAGATAGACAATACGGATCTACTATCTGTTGAGTGAGAGACAATAGAGAGCTAGCTTGTTCATCCATTTATTTGTTTTAAACTCCAATAATTAAGAATTTTATGACTATTGAGAAAGAGAGAGGGTCTTGGAAATCTGGAGCAAATGCTTGAATTTCTGTTTTCATGGTTAACCAATTACTTTGGATGTATAGAACTGAGTCTGTAAGTTATAGTTTATGTTTCTATGTGTCTAATTCAGAAAACTAGTTACCTCCTGTGTAAAGAAAAAATACTTTTTCTCCCTAGAGAGTATTTGATTTATAATAAAAATAAATGTGATTATAATGTCTCTTAAAGTAAAGGAGATTTATTCTGAATGATTTATTAAGGTAATTAAGAACTCAATTAAATAGAATATTTTGAAAATTCCAAGAAATAAAGAAATTACATTTTTATACTTTGTGCTGGATTGGATATAATAAAAAGTTCTTTTAAAAAAATAAGTGCAAACTTGGAAACATTTTAAGAATCCAAATTTTTATAATTAAGATCAACGTTGGGTATATGAAACCAGTGTGGGTTGAAGTCTTTATTAGTTTGAAAAAACACTACTAGTGCAGGTGGTTCTCAATGCTCCAGGTGTCCCAGTTTCCTCTGTAAAACAGCAGTCAGTTATAGTTGGTAAGCATTATAATTAATATGAGTAGTGGAGATTATATTAGCAGAAATAGTGACAGAAATAAAACTATGTATGTGTGTGTTCTTTTGGAGATTAAAAAGTAATTTTATCCTAAAGCAATCGATTTCAAACTTTTTTGATCCAAGGACACCTTTACAGTTTTTTTGGGGTTTTTTTTTGAGTTGTAGTCTCACTCTTTGTCGCCCATGCTGGACTGCAGTGGCCCGCTCACAACCACCCCGGCATCGACTTGCTGTATTCTGGCAATCCTTCCACCTTAGCATTCCACATAGCCAGAACTACAGGCACGTGCTGCCATGCTGGCAAATTTTTGATTGATTGTAGAGATGAGGTCTCGCCAAGTTGCCCAGGCTGGTCTTGAACCCATGGGCTCAGGCTACCCACTTGCCTCGGCCTCCCAAAGTATTGGGATGACAGGCTGAGCCACCGAGCCTGGCCTTCCTTAAAATTGTTAAAAAGTTCTGTAGTACTTTACTACACCAGAAATAAAAACTGATAAATATTTATTATGCAAAAGTTAGCCTATGTTCATGGATTGTTAACATTTAATACAATGGCTAGCAAAATTACAATAACATTTTTAAGAGATGTAGACAAAATAATACTCCATAAATATGTACAACCACAAAAATTTAAAAGGTAAATCGAAACAAAATATATGACAAAGGAATAGTAATCAAAATGAGGCAGGGAGCCCTTCCCCCAAGCCTAATAAGACTTTTTGTCTGGGAAGGCTTTTGTCTTACTGTGCTAAAGGGGTCCCGTAGGGACACAGAGCCTTAAGACAAAAGCCTTCCCAACATAATGTAAGAGTTCTTCTAGCACCATAAGATAATAACTTTCTTGGAAGATTCATATTAGAAAGATATGTAGTCCCAAACTGTAGTGCACATGCATAACTCTGCTGTAACCTTGAACTGTGAAATACCCAATTAGTCTGTATGTTACTATTATGTAAGCCTTATTGGGGCGGGGGACAAAGAAGCTAAAATTCTATAAAAGGCAATGCCCCCCTGTGCTCAGGGCTGTCTTTGGATGTGAATCCTCTGAGCCAGTGCTGGCATGAATAAAACTGCTTCCTGGCCTTGGTATCCCAATTCTTTCTGTGAAATCCTGCCACAGAAACAGTATGGTATTGTCATAAAAATGAAGAGAGTGTCTAAAAATAAACCCATGCACCTTAGGTCAGTAAATTTTCAACAAGGGTATCAAGAACACACAATAGAAAATAGTCTCGCTGGGCTCAGTGGCTCAGCCTGTAATCTCAGCACTTTGGGAGGCTGAGGCGAGTGGATTGCCTGAGCCTGCGAGTTTGAGACCCACCCTGGCAGCTTGGCAAGACCTTGTCTCTACAATAAATCAAAATTAGTCAAACATGAACTCCTATAATTCCAGCACTTGGAAGGCTGAGGCAGAAGGATCGCTGGAGCCCAGCAGGTTGACACTGGGGTGGCTGTGAGCGTGTGCCACTTCACTCCAACCTGGGCAACACAGTGAGACTCCAACTCAAAAAAAAAAAGAAAGAAAGAAAGAAAGAAAGAAAGAAAATAGGTGCCCTCTTCAATAAATGGTGTTGAGAAAGCAGGACTTTACATGCAAAACTATGAAATTGGACCCTTATCTCAGGGTATATACAAAAAAACCTTAAACTGGATTAAAGACTAAAACATAAGACCTGAAACTATAAAACTACTAGAAAGCAAAGGGAAAAGTTGTCTAACATTGGTCTGGGCAATGGTTTCTTGCATATGACCCCAAAACACAGGCAACAAAATCAAAAATAGAAGGGAATTGCACCAAACTGAAAAGCTATGAGCAGCAAAGGAAAAGATTAACAGAATAAAGAAATGTCTCATGTAGAGGGAGGATGTATTTGGTGGGATGGCAAAGTGGTATCATCATTATGAAAAATGATATGGAGGTTCCTGAAAAAACTAAAAAACAGTATTATACATAATAGTCCATATATGGATGAATGAATGGAGAAAATGCGGTATATATACATAATGGAATATCACTCTGTCTTAAAAAAAATAGGAAATTCTGTCATTTGTGATAACATGAATGAACCTGGTGGATATCACACTAAGTTAAATATACCAGGAATAGAGAGACAAATACTCCATGATCTCATTAATGAGTGAAACTTTAAAAACTCAGACTCATGGAAGTAGAATGGAATGGCGGCTACCAGAGTTTGGTGATGGGAGGCCCAGGGGGATGGGGAAATAGGAGATGTTGGTCAAGGGCTGTAAAGTCTCAGAAGAAATAAGTTCTAGGAAAATATTTATTATGCAAAAGTTATGTAAATAGTCTAGTGATCTATTTCACAACATGGTGATTATAGACAATGTACTATATATCTCAAAATTGCTAAAATAACAGAAGGGGCCAGGCTCGGTGGCTCAGCCTATAATCCCGCGCCTTTGGGAGGTTGAAGTGAGTGGATTGCCTGAGCCTGAGGGTTCGAGACCCGCCTGGGCAACTTGGTGAGACCTCATCTCTACAATAAATCAAAAAAATCAGCCTGGCGTGGTAGCGCACGCCTGTAGTTCCAGCTACTTGGAAGGCGGAGACGGAAGGAACGCCAGAGCCCAGCAGGTCAAGGCTGCGGTAGCCGGGAGCGGCCACTGCACTCCAGTCTGGGCAACAGAGTGAGACTCCAACTCAAAAAAATAATAATAATAATAATAGAAGGGGAAGGATGGAAAGTAGGGAGGAATGAAAAATCACATCCTGGGCACATTATGCACAGGGAGGGGTGGAGGGTAACTTAAAGACGAGACTTCCTCACCATTATGCAATGAATCCACGTGAACGCAAACTATCTGTATCCCCTAACACTATTGAAATAAAAACAATAACAATAAAAGAAAAAAAGAATAGATCGCAAATGTTCTCACCACAAAAAATAAGTATGTGAGATGATGAATATGTTAATTACCTTGCTTTAATCATTCTGCAAGGTATACGTCTATCAAAACAACACACTGCGCTCCATATATATATAATTATTTGTCAATTAAAAACAAGAAACATATTTATCAATTTTAAAAAGCAAAAAACGCATTGCTTGCTAACATAAACAATGTTTGGTGGAAGGTTTAGAATTATATATTCTAAAGCGAAACACAAAACAGTATGAAGAATGATATCAGTTCCATAATTCTCTAAGTCTCTCTAGTGCCTGGCTTGATTAAAAGAGGATGGCTGGATTTCCGTATCTGCTTCTGCACACTCGGTCTGATGTGATGTCACACATTATGTAGACTCTGGAAAAATACAACGTACACCCGTGAGGGAGTACACATAAAAAAGCAAGTAACAACTTAGCCTGATTACGAAAATCACTTTGTCCTCACGGACTCTCTGAAAGGTCCTGAGAACCTTCAAGGGTCCTTCGACTATGCTTTAAAAACTCCTGCCCCCAAATAATTCGAGTATGTTCCAGAATATAAGAGCCTAGCAAAAGTGCAACTTGGAAAGTGCATTTTACTTTTCCTGATGTCTGATCCTTGGGTCTGGAAAGAAACTAGAAAATGTATTAAAATACGGATAACATTTGATCAGGTTTGATGGGGTTGTTTCCTTTTCCTGCGGATGAGTGCCCTCGTCAATATTATGAAAGACTGCACTTTACCTCGGGGTAATCTGACCTGACCATAGCTCAGTATCTTCCTGAAGCAGTTTTCTATGATTTATGCAAGAAAAAAATATTGAACTCTTAAGAATCAAGAGGTAAACTGACTCAAAAACAGAAACCCAAGCACTGGATACTTCCACTCACGTGTGGGAGTGAACAGTGACAAAGATGGAGATAACCGACACTGGGGACGTCAAAAGCGGGGAGGGGAGGGACGGGGAGGGTGGTTAGGGCTCAGAAACGACCTATGGGGCGCCATGTTGATTATCTGGGGAGTGGACCACCTGGGACCCAATTCCCACCATGACGCAACTTGTCCATGCCACCAATATGCATGGGCACTCCCTGCACTTAAAAAATAAAATGAAATAAAAATAAAGCGATAAAATGACAAATAGATAAGAGCAGATGTTCTGTTAATGTTATCTGCTAACTTTGAATTATTTAATGTCATTTTTATTAAATAAGTAACCAGTTAGACATTCTCAAGGACCCTCAATATTATCATAGACAAGTACCTACTCAGGATTGAACTGCAAATTTAGAAAAAAAAACCCCAAAAACGTAAAATTCTCAAGATACCTCTAAGTGATATTTCCCAAAGGGATAATGGAAAAATCATGAAGATTTGTCTTTTGCATTAACGTGAGAAATGCTAAAGGTTTGGGTTTGTTTGCGGGATTACTTACTGTGTGGAAAGAATCGTCAAATCAGCAGATGTTCACCCTTCCCCAGATTATGTTGCTGTACCTAAAATGTTATTAATATAAAATTTTCCAAAGTTTTGGAAATCTATGGAATGGTCCTAGAGCTTGTCAATATATTTATTGCTCATATTGTCTGTCCACATTCAGGAAAAACTCTAATAAAAACTTTAATGAAATAGTTATAAACTATAATTTAATAGAAAATGTTGCTTTCCTTATTGATTGCAGTAATTAATCAATATTTGGTTTTGATGTATTATCATTTTCTATCCTGCTGGACTACCTTTTCTTACACTTTTTATGTTTTTTTTTTTAGTTTACATTTCTGAGAGGCATTAGCCTGTGACTTTCCTTTTCTTTAAGTTCGTCCATAAACTTTACTTGTGTGAAAAAAACTAACTGGAAAATGTGTTCCTCTTTTTTCTATTTTAAAAAAGTTAGTACAAAATTGTTATTATGGATATTAATATCTAATGTCTGGGAGAATTTACATGTGACTCTCTTTTGACCTGAGGGTCTGATTAGTTATTTTTGTGAGGAATGGAAGTGAGAAAGAATTCTAAATAATGGATTTAATACTTTAACATGTAACAGAATGTTCATATTTTGCTTTTTTGTGGCACTTGTAGAAGGTATTGACTTTCAAAATTTGCCCACTTTATCAAAATTAACAATTTTATAAATACAAATGTTAATAATTTTTTGTTACATTTTAAGTATGCATAAGACCTATTATACATATATTATATTTGATATTAATAATTTTGCTTTCTCCTTTTTTTCTTATTATCAGTCATTTGGGATATTTGAGAATTTCTTCTTTTTTAAAATTGACTTCTGGTTTTTATCTTTATTTCTTCATTTTAGGTTTATTGCATGATTTTCTTTTCTTTTCTTTTCTTTTTTTTTGAGTTGTAGTTTCACTCCGTTGCCCAGACTGGAGTGCAGTGGCCGCTCCCGGCCACCCCAGCATCGACACACTGGGCTCTGGCGACGTTTACCCCTCCGTCTTCCAGGGAGCAACTTGGTAAGCTACAGACGTGCACTACCACACCTGGCTAATTTTTTGATTTATTGTGGATGAGGTCTCACCAAGTTGCCCTGGCTGATCTCGAACCCGCAGGCTCAAGCAATCCACTCGTCTCGGCCTCCCAAAGTTCTGGGATGACAGGCTGAGCCACTGAGCCCTGACTATTGCATGATTTTCTATTTTTTTTTTCTTAGCTTCATGAGAGTTTAGCTCATGACCAGCAGTTTGGCAAAATTTAGATGAAAACGAATTAATAATATTATGTCAAATACTTATTCGTAGTGGTTTTACTCATATAATTGTTTATTCATTCTGACAAATGTAATAAGATAGTCAGATTTCGAAAATTAGGTATTGTATGTTTGCAATATATTTTAATGCTTTAAGCCTTTTAGTTTATTATTCCTTATTTCTTCATTCTTTGGGTTTATTCTACCACTGTTTTCCCAGCGTGATGCAGTCCCACGTCCGTGGAGTGGAAGATTGCTTTCTTTTTCAAGGGGAGAAGTAACAGCTGGATGTTAGTTGAGCAACATTCCGATCCATCACTTTATTATTGTGGTCTGTTATGAGTTACATGTGCCAGGGGAGGAAACCTCAAAATGGATCTATTTTAAAAATGTGTCTTTACTCTCACATGTTTAAACTTCAGTCATCGTCAAAGAACTCTGTTTGATTCAATACACCTATGGAGACACCTTTTCCACTGCCCAAAACAGTTTTTGAACTTGTCAACTTTGATGCCCTTCAGTCCTTCTTGTTCTTCTTCTTGTTTCATCCTTCCACTTTGGCAAAACGTTTCCCTTTGAGGACTTTTTTCATCTGGGGGAAAAAAAAAAAAAAAAGTTGTTTCTGGAGAAATCCGGTGAATAGGAAGGGGAGGACACAGGGATCATGGCATTTTTGGTCAAAAACTGCTGAACGTTCAGCATGGTGTGGGCAGGTTGTGGCCGGTCACCTGTTTGCCACAACTCGGGACATTTCTTCTGAAAATCATGACATAACCTCTCTAAACTTCCAGATGGAAACTGGTTGATTCTTTCATCCGGAGCAATAAATTTTGAATGTACCACAAGGGGCTCGCCCTCCGAAAGATAATTCTAGTTTTTTGGGGGAGCCTCATGGTAATCTCGAATTTATGATCTTTCTATTTGCATAGTTACTTTATCTTTAGTGATAATTTTAATCAAAGTCTACGCTCTACATTAACATATTCATGACATGCCTCCTTTGATAATTTCCAGGTTTATTTTTCCCCTCTTTTTAATTTTAATCTTTTTTCTGTTGTATGTTGTAGGTCATCTCTTGCAAAAAACATAAAACTGGATTTTTAGACTTTGATTTACAATCTGTTTATTTTAGTTGACAATTTAGCTCATTTAAATTTACTGTGTTTACTCATATTTTGATATATTTCTAACAAAGCTTTAGTGTTATCTATCCTACTATTTTACTTTTTTCTCTTTCATTAGAATTAGATTTGTTTAATATTTTTATCCCTCTTCTTTTTTTCTTGTTTGATCTATATTTTACTAAAGAAGTGGTAACATTTTCCACTATTACAATATATGTGGTCTATTTATTCTTTCATTTTTGTTTAATTATGTGTGTGCAGTTGCTGTAATAATATTGCATAATAAAAATTTCCAGATTCAGTAACTGAAACCACGGGAATTTATATATATACTTATTTATTTGTTTTAAAGATGTGGGGTACAATTCAGGATTAGGTATACAAGTGGTCATTGTACAGGTAAAGTTTGGACCTCCCTTCACACAGGAATTTATTGAACATTTATGGGTCCACTGGGTCTCTGTGGGTTTGCCTAATCTTGTAAAGGCTCATTTAAGCATTATGTTTCTTATTCTTTCAGTCACTTCCCTAAAAATATGGGCAGGCATACTAACTAAAACTTTAAAATATCATCAGAATCTTCGACTTCATATTTAACGAATGCAAGAAACTTGGAATGTTTTAGGCTTCTGCATTGGAAATGCCTATATTTTTACATATTTCCGTTCTGCATGATTTTGTTTTAATCTCAACATTATGCATCAACTTATTCAGTCATGTTATTTTAGATATACTCAATTATCAACAATTTTACTTCCATGAAATCCCTTTACAAGGGGCAATTTGCTCCATTTCTGATGGAAAGCGTCTTCTTGTCATCTCTATAATCAAAGTTTACCTACACATGGAATTATAAATGAATACTCATTTTGTAATTAGCACATTGGAACTATTAATTCTTTCTTTTCTGACATCTATTGATGATATTGAGAATAATGATGTTCAGATTCTACTATTTTTAAATGATCTTTTTTTTCTCTTAGGGTGTTTTTATGTTTTTTTCTTTGTCACAGGCATTTGGTGGTTTCACTAAAACCTGTCCAGGTCTACTTGTTTAGTTTTGAAATTTATGCCATTTAGGATTTGCAGGTCTTCTGATGTCTTCTCGATGCTTCTGATAGACCTTACAAATCTCATCCTTACTTCTCTGAAAATCATTCCTTCTCTATTTTTTGGACCTCAGATAAGAAGTCTGTTAGACCTTGTTGTTTCTACCACGTATCTTAATTTTTAACTTATATTCTCTATAACATTGACTCTCTACTTCATCCTGGACAATTTCCTCAGAATCATCTTGCAGCCTATTAATTCTCTATTTTTTCTATCTTGGAACTAAAATCTTTCACATTTATAACTTTTATTTCACATATTATGTCATTACTAGAAGATCAGTTTTATTCTTTTTCTAACCAATATGATGTTGTATTACAGTTTATTATTTCTCTATAATATTTTCAGGACTCTCATGAACCACGTCAAACACAATTATGATCTATTTTCGATTTGGTTATATGAACATCTATGTTTTTTACAAGTCTGGTTCATTTGTCTGACTTTTAGTATTGAGTGATAATTCATTCACGTTGCCTAATTTCCTTTACATTTTTCTAATCATTTTTATTTAATTTCTGTTCCAGTTTTTTGTTTGTTTGTTTTTAAGTCTTGAGGGCTAGTTTTCTTTTCTTGTTCCAGAGAGAATCAAATTTGATTTTGATAGTCACTTGAAGGCATTATCAAGCCTAAATTATAAATCTTGAAATCTATTTTTGGATTTGTCAAACTGCAAGAGGACAGGAAATTGGAGCGTAAGCCTATGTAATAGTCAGTGTGTTGTAGTCTTAGGGGAAATTTTGTTCTTTTTACACAAATGTAGACAGGGAAGTTTTTTTTCCAGTTTCCACAAGGTGGGTATATTTTTCCCCTTATCCTTACAGTACTACAATCCTACTTTAGAGCACTAATATTAAGCCGAGGTCTTCTATATTATTTTCAGTTTAGGTGATCATAGGCTTTCTTGCAATTCTTACACCTGTTGAAAATAAAAAGCATGGTCAGCATCATTTGAGTTATGCCTTCAGAAAGAAACAGATATCAGGGTGCACTTAAATTCCAGAGTATCTTTTTAAATTCATTTTCATGCTTTTAAAATTATCTTCTATTTATATTCAGCTCAAAAATACACCTAAAATGCACTTTTATTTAGTAAAAATAAATGAATATGTGCAAGTATAAACCCATGGCTACACATTAAAAATCAGTTGTTTTTATGAGAAGACTCTTTCACAATAGTTAACCATACTGATGTATTTTACTACTTTAAAAAACAAATACTTCATGAAATTAAAATGCTTAAATATACTGTGATATTTAAAAAATTTTTTTCTTGGGTCTATATCATGTAGAATGTATAAGAATTACATATATAGAACCAGGTAATGTGGGGACCAAACTGAGGCCCAAACTTTACCTGTACAGTGACCATTTGTATACCTAGCCCTGGCTTATACCCCACAGCTTTAAAATAAAAATTAAAAAAAACTCAGGTGCTTACAATATGTTAGCTGCTAAAGAATTTTCTACCTTTTCTTGACATTTTAACCTCCATAATTTATATTGGTCTCTTTTTGAGTCTCATTCTTTTCCATTCTTCTTCCTTTTTTTTTTTTTTTCTTTTGGTCTCTCTTTTCCTTCTCATTTATCAAACTGAGAAACATATTTGGTGTTCTAAATATGATATTATAAATAAGATTAAGTTTTAGAGAGTGTTTCCTTGGATAAGGAGCTGGCAAGCTGTATCCCATAAGCCAAATCTGATCTGTCACTTTTTAAAATTTTTATTACACTTTTTATTTGGAAAAAACGGTAGATTCATGATACCCGTAGATGCCAGCCACCCCTTACGCAAACCAGTTTCTGCAGTGGTAACATCTTGCCAGAACCATGGCAGAGAACCACAACCAGGACACTGACATTTATACTGCCGGGATGCAGATCATTTTCCGTGTCATAATGACTGCTTGTTTTCCCTCAAATGTACTAAGATGCTCTTATCAGACAGAGTATGCCAAGCTCTTCAGAGGTTATCGTCAAGGAGTAAGTCAAGGGCCAGTCCCAAAGACCCTTAGAATGTGCCAAGTTTGGCTGATCCAGCCCTTTCGAGTTAACCCTTTACTGCAATTGGGTTGACTTCTTATAACCACACCAACTTTCTTCATCTGTAAAACAGACATAATAACAGTGTTTACCTTTTAGTACTAACATAAAGATTAATAAATTGCTAGGTGTGAAAAAGAGGAAAACAGAGTAATGACTCGCAAATTGTAAGCACTGAATAAATGTTAACTTTTATTGTCACAGTATTGTACTAAAGAGTATTATTAGCAAGACTTACCTGCTCAGGGTTTCTCTACCATGCGCTCACCATTCCAAGGATAATCTGGTGGCCATAGTGGTCCAATTTTTATATTTAACATTGCATTACTGGTTCCCCTATTAAACTGTAATCTGTGGACACAGCTATATGTATATATATTTTTTCCTGTTGTTTATTGGAAAGTAATTTCACAAATGTCCAATTCAGGGATAACATCTGTCCTATTTTCATGGCAAAAACTGAGAAGCAGTGTGAAACTTGATGTAAAGGGTCATGTGAATCACTGTTGAATATTAAAAAATACAGGAGAAAGTCAACTATTTTAAAGCAGTTTCTCTTTCATGATTCCCAGATAAGTTTTGTCTTTTCTCCCCATCTGAAAAAATTATTAAAATTAATTGCAGCTATTTTTTTAAAACGTGTTCACTTTCAGATATCGATACTATAAGATGTATCATTCTGAGTTATATTAGTCTTCAATCAATTAGTCAAGATGATAGAACCACTGGAATGTGTTAACCATCAACCACTCAGCAAGCAAGTCCCTCTCAACCACTTCCTTGTGAAGGTCTTCATGCCAACGCTTTCCTCTGAGCAGAATGCTGTATGAAAAACAATCAAAACACAGCGAATTGAAGAGTTGTCTAGTTTTATCTTTTCAGAATAGTCCACTCATCCCAGGATCAAAAGAAATGATAGTATATTATTTGAAGAGGTTTTTAAAACATAATTTAATTTTTAAATTATATATGCACATGCTTTAAATGTTAAACTATATAAAAAATATCAACCAATATGTTTCTGTCCACCTCCATATTTTCCATAAATTTTAATCTCTTTTTCAATATAAATATAGCAAGTCACGTTCATTATTTTTGTGCATTCCACCAGTGTTTTCATGCAAACAGTATAAAAATACGTAGTCTTTTTTTCTTACACAAAATATGTTATACTGTACACACTGTTGTGGAGGCTTTTTTTGTTTGCTTTCTTGTTTTCATTTTATGTATTGATTTATTTTTGAGTCAGAGTTTCACTCTGTCACCCAGGCTGGAGCGCAGTGGCGCGCTCATGGCCATCACAGCCTCGACTTGCTGAGCTCAGGCCGTCCTTCCTCCTCAGCCTTCCCAGTAGCTGGAACCACAGGCACCGCTTTCCTGTTTCTAAATAATAAATCCTAGAGGTCGTTCCATATCATTCACATGGCATTCTCTGAATGAGAATTCAAATCTCTAAGGAAATCTGATGAAACTTTTGCAATGGGAAAAGACAAAAAAAAGATCTTTTAAAAAATTCGAATGTAAATTTGTTGGATGAAAGATTTAACACATGTATAAGCTATTTTCTTTTCCTACATAAAATAGCACATTGTATGTGGTGCTAAGAGTTAAATTTTAGTTTCTTAGCTTCTTTTAATATCTTAGTTTGTTTTAAAAAATCAAACACATTTTCATTATTTTCTTCTCACTTTGAAATCTTAGACTATCTGTACTTATAATTTCTATCACTCTTTAAAAGTCTTCCAAACTATCAAAATAGCAAAGTTGACTTACATATGGTAGAAAACTTACTTCAAAATATATTTACAGCACTTAAATTTTCTCTGGAAAATTATCAAATAAAGACATGCAGAGAAAACACAAACAATCACAAAACTCTTTTCGATCTTAAGTATGAAGGCTTGTATTCAAGACTGAAAAAGAGAAAGACTGACCAAAGAGAAAAATAGGTCCCTAAAATGTCAGAGCCAACCACAAGTGATATCATCCCATCATCTTTTTGTATTTGCAGGATAAACAGGCAGCTTTATTAAACAAAGAATGGTACACTCTCAAGAAAGAAGACCGGGCAGAAATCCATCACCTTTCTTAAAGTATGATAAAGGCATACATGTTATATTTTTAAAAGGATATCCTTCACATTTTAAATTTATTTATATCATATTATCATTAGATTTCTTTATATTAATTAAGCCCAGCTTCTTTCCTTCCTCCATTTCCGTAGTATCTATGTTGCTAGCAAGATGACATAAATGTTTCAGAGTAGCAAATGCTTATAATTAGTTCTCTATAATTAATTAATTACTGTGAGAATAATAAGAAAGTAAAGCAGTATAATGAAAATTCTTGCCTTTCTTGGATTATTTTCTTCAAAGCTACCTTTATGCTATTTAAAGTACAAACAAGCGGGGCTCGGTGGCTCAGCCTGTAATCCCGCGCCTTTGGGAGGCTGAGGTGAGTGAATGGCCTGAGCCCGCGGGTTCGAGACCCGCCTGGGCAGCGAGACCTCATCTCTACAATAAATCAAAAAATCAGCCGGGCCTGGTAGCGCGCGCCTGTAATTCCAGCTACTCGGAAGGCTGAGGCGGGAAGGTCGCCGGAGCCCAGCAGGTCGAGGCTGCGGTGGCCAGGAGCGGCTACTGCACTCCAGTCTGGGCCACAGAGTGAGACTCCAACTCAAAAAATAAAAATAAAAATAAAAAAAAATAAAGTACAAACATATTCATGCATGTCGCATATATTTACTAAACCACACATACGATTAAACATTTTCTGCACATAGCAGTGAACAAAATAGAAAAAATCCTTAACTCATCCAATTTTCATATTGAGAGAAGGATATAGAAAATAGAAGGAAAAGCAAGAGAAAGTATGCCTAGGGTTCAAAATAAAGTTAGAGAAGATCTGTTGAGAGACTGAGATTTGAGCAGAGACTTGAAGATAACAAGGGGGTAAGTCAGAGAAATGTGAGAGAAGTTTCAGGTGAAGAAAAGATCTGCTGCAAAGGCTCAGAAGGGAGACGGTGTTTGGGTGAGCTGTAAGAATTAGGAGGCTGATGGGGTACAAACAAAGTGAATGCGGAGAATGTCAAAAGGATGAGGTAAAAACTGAACATGCAGGACATTATTAGCCATGAAAACGTCTTGTCTCTACCCGAATGAAATGAGAGCCACTGGAGGGTTTGTGAAGAGGAATTGCATGAACTGCCTTACAGTTACTTATTGATTGATTTTAAATGGGCAGATAAGACTGTACGTACTCATCCTGTAACACATAATGTTTTGAAGAATAAATACATTGTGGAACAGTTTATTCTAACTAACTCACAAATGTGTTACTTCACATAGCTATCATTTTTACGGCAAGACTTAGCATTCACGGTCTTTGCATTTTTCAAGAATAAAATACCCTGTCATTAACTACAGCTGCCACGTTGTATGATATATTTTTGAACTTATTTCTCCTCTCTAACTGTAATTGCATATCTTTGACCAACATGTCTTCTTTGTCCACCCCTTGCAACTCGCCCAGACTCTGGGAACCACTTGTCTGCTCCCTACTTCTATAAGATCACCTTTTTTAGATTCCACATGTCAGTGAATTCAGTACTGATTTTTCTCGCCTGGCCTATTTCAATTAGCATGATGTTCTCCGGGTTTATCCGTGTTGCCACAAGAAAGAAAAAGTGAAATACGGTCATGCGTCTCATGCTATCAAACAATCTTTCAAGCGGCCGTGTGAGGCTCCGAGAGAATTAGTGAGACAGGTGGAGGAGAGATTTCAGATGAGAAGAGGGTGATATGGAACGGTGGGCAGTGGTGTGGCAGTGAGAAGCGACAGGTGTTGGATTTATTCTGAAGACAGCATTTACAGAATTTACGGATACATCAGATAGGGAGTGTGAGGGAAACAGCCTGAGCAACTGGAAGAACATAGCTGGCGTTTACGGAGAGGGAAAACGTTGTGGAAGAAATACGTTTCCTCAGAAAAGGATAGTAGGAGTTTGGTTTGTGATAGATTATTTTTTTAAATGCCCAGTTAAATGTTGAGAGAGGTTGAACGTAGAGTCTTGTGGTCAGAGAAACTGCCAGAGTTTGTAACATGAAAGTTCAATTCTTCAGGTCAGATTATAAATAGCATTTTATGCAAGACAGTCTTTTTTTTCTTTACTTTCTCTACTAAAAGTGCCATGGAATTTGTTTTAATATCCCTATTACGTTTATAGTTGATACATTTATTTTGAAGTCGGCATTGTTTTGCTAAATTTATACATTGTTTTTGAGTACTTGCGTAAGTGTTCAGGTTTAATTCTAGTATTATAGAAAGGGAGGAATATTAATGGGAGGCGCATGGGGGGGGAAGAAAATAGGTCCAGGAAAATTGATGACAATTATACTTGAAGATATCATCAATGTCTTTTACTTCAAACAGCACTCATTTATTTAGCACTTATTGAAGACAAAGACAATATGTTAAAAAAAGAAAAACTATTGTGAGCTAATGGTGAATGAAACAAAAGCTTTTCTATTTCACAACAAAATTCACAACCATAAATCTGATTAAATTTACAATTTTATCATTTAGCTTTTCTAGTAAACATATTCTCTTACTCTATACATGCATGAGAAGTTATTATAATTTTTTATTTTTCTGATTGAAGCCTGAACTATAGTTGGAAATTGGAAGTATAACAAATAAAAAAAACTAGAAGGCTTGGTTTAAAAAAAAAGAGATGAAAATGAGACTAAAATTATTTCGTTATATGTGACTATTTAATAGAAAAATATTTAAAATATTATTTAATGGTTTTATTTACTTTACTCACAAATATTTTACCCATTATCCTAATAAACCTAGAAAATATGGTCATTATAATTAAATGAAACGTGTTAAAATTCTTTCCAGCGATGAACAAATTGCTTATGGCTTTGCTGTAGCCTACATGAGATGTTTGTAACGATCACAATGGACTGCGAAATCCATATTTTAACATTAAAATAATAAAATAAAACTACCAAGACTTCAGTCTTGTTCTTTCACAAAACAAAATAAAATAAATAAAATTCTAAAAGTTAAATTCTGTACTTTGTATGTACACTTGTACATACTTATTAGAAATTTTCTGAAGTTCTATCACATTTGGAAAAAATAACTTTAAATGGTATGTATTAATTCATCAAATAACAGTAAAATTTAAAAATGTGGTAAACATACTAAAATCCTAAAATATGTTAATATTTTTAGTCATATTTAAAATATCTGTATGGAAAAAGCTAAACCTGTTCTAAACCTAAAGAATGTACTACATATATTTATAAAAACTATTTCTGCTGTTTAAAATTCTAAAAGTAAGCAGCATGTTACTCATAAGATAAACTCTTTTCAAAAGAGTATCTAATATGCTAGGGATTTTAAAGGGAATAATTATTTACTTTAGGATCAATGCAAAAAAATCACAGACAGAATCTACCTATTCAAAAAGAAACTTTCATCTTATCACAATTATTTCAGATTGTAGTTTTGTATTTAATTGGGTAGTAACTGCTTTCTGTCTATTCCAATAGATAACAAGCTAGTAACTGAACGGTGCCTGTGTGTTTAAAAGGGACCGGCCTTTCTCTCTTAAGAGAGACAGGATGTGAATTTCACCATAGAAGTTGCCATGTGAACACCATTATGCATTTTGGGCAAGATATGCTATCAGTTTTCTCTCAGAGCAGCTTATTACCATTAAGAGTAATTTTAACTTAATCATTTTTTGCAATATGCTTTTAATTTTAAATGACAGCCAAAGTATAAACAATTAATTCCATTCAAATGAACTGAAGTGTATTTAATGTGAACCTTTTATTTTGAAAGAGGCTGCATGAAAGAAATACACTGGGACTTAAAATACGCGTTTAGGCTGCAAGTAGTATACAGGAAACCAGCTACAACCTAGTCAAGACTTCAGCAGAAAGCAGGAAAAGACTTCAGAGGGAGTAAAGGATCACTGATACCGGGGTGGGGTTGACAAGGAAAAATGAGCCATTAACTTTTTTAACAAATGTTAATGTCTCATTTGAGCCTGTAATGAAAATAATTTAGCAAAGACAGCATAATGCCAACTGGATTATCATCGAACTTATTTTTTGGGGGGGGGTTGGAGTCTCACTCTGTCGCCCAGACTGGAGTGCAGCGGCCGCCCCCGGCCACCGCAGCCTCGACCCGCTGGGATCCGGCGGTCCTTCCACCTCCGCCTTCCGAGGAGCCGGAATTACAGGCACGCGCTACCACGCCCGGCTGATTTTTTGATTTATTGTAGACATGAGGTCTCGCTGCCCAGGCGGGTCTCGAACCCGCGGGCTCAGGCCATCCACTCACCTCAGCCTCCCAAAGGCGCGGGATTACAGGCTGAGCCACAGAGCCCGGCTTGAACTTATTTTTTAATGATAGAAGAGTAGCCAGTCTTCGAAAGATATAAAAGCTGTGGGTCACAAATCAAAAAAAGATGTTTAGAGATTAACTTTTAAAAATATAACATTATCTAAAAAGATATTTTTATAAATATAATTACTTAAAGTTATATTAAAATTCTCTTCTTGTGACTTTATTTTTGGTCTATACTAATTAATCGAATTGAATATTTAATGTCTGATTAATTATGCACATATTTTGTTTGATCATGTTCTAAAGTGTGATTTCATTCCTTGGTTGTTGATTCTACATTAGTCATATTTAATTAAAACCTGAAGGAAAAAAAATTACTGGTTCAAACATTATATTATCTCTCAACAATACATACATATATAATCAAAGATGATCACATGTAATAGTAAAGTTCTATATCTTCAGGGAGACTTAACTCATATCCAATAAAATAATAATTTTGAAGTCCACAAATAGAATTATTTCCTTCGGTTCTACCTCTCTGCACTTATTACCTGTTTTCACCGACATGGTGACTTTTCTTTGAGCATACCGATTATAGTATTTTATAGATCACTATAAAAGTCTGTAGACACTTTATAAAAAGGGTTTGGCTGTTCACTTTTAGTCCCGGAAATGATGCATTGAACTATTTGCCCTCCCACTCACCTGAATCCAAATAGCCTAGTGGAGAGCTCAAAGCACAGGCACTGCAAATGCGAATCACCTAAAATATGTTAATTACAGTTTGTTTAAAAACACGAGTGTTTAGTGAAAGGCACTACATCATTTTTCCACCCAAAGCTATTTTGCTTAATTACAAACTTGAAATGCACATAGAAAACAATTCTACTCCCAAGTCACTCAGGTCCAACATACACTTCTTTGGCATCCACTTAATCAAATCTGGCCTCTGAACATTAATTATGAGCTCTATAAAGATAAAACTGAAAAAATTTTAAACGTTTGCATACATGCTGGCCATTTAATGTGAAAGTTGTCTTTGCAGAAAAGAAATCCTAACGCCTAAGTAACTGTCGCAAGAAAATTAGACCGATGTGCTATTATATGGTGCACGGATTGAAAGTGAAAAATGAGCTGACACGGTTACATAATTAGATCCAGGCAACAACTAGCTTCAAATTGAACTTATTATAAAATTACTTTTAAGCATTCTCTAAATTTCTTACTAACTTAAGAAAATAGTTGTATTTGTTGCTATGCAGGCATACTTCATTTTACTGCACTTTATTGTGATATTTTACGAATTGAAGGTTTATGGCAACCTTGCATCCAATATGCCTATATGCCTATTGGTGCCATTTTTTCTTTTTCTTTTCCTTTCTTTTTTTTTTTTTTAGTCAGAGTCTCACTCCAGGCCAGAGTGCAGTGGCACGCTCATGGCCACCCCAGAGTTGACCTGCTGGGCTCCGGCGATCCTTCCACTTCAGCCTTCCAAGCAGCTGGAACTATAGGCGCGAGCTACCACACCCAGGTAATTTTTGATTTATCATAGAGATGAGGTCTCGCCAAGTTGTCTGGGCTGGTCTCGAACCTGCGGGCTCCGGCAATCCACTCGCCTCGGCCTGCCAAAGTGCTGGAATGAAAGGCTGAGCCACCGAGCCCAGCCGTTTTATTTTATTCGGCTGCATGTGCTCACTTTGTGTTGCTGTGTTACATTTTAGCAATTCTTGCAGTAGTTCAAATTTTCCGCTACTATTTCATCTGTTGTGGTGAGATGAGATCAGTGATCTTGAATGTCACTGTTATCGTTGCCTTGGGGCGCCGTGAGCCACACCCATGAAAGATAGAACGCTTTATCCATAACCGTGTGCCTTCTGACTGCTCCACCAACCCAACGTTTCCGCTCTCTCCCTCGCCT
Organism: Cephalopachus bancanus; assembly: GCA_027257055.1. Classification (NCBI taxonomy): domain Eukaryota; kingdom Metazoa; phylum Chordata; class Mammalia; order Primates; family Tarsiidae; genus Cephalopachus; species Cephalopachus bancanus. Next base: position 2,962,581 of record JAPVLO010000018.1, on the reverse strand, counting down.
CAGACTTCTCTATTCCCCGAGGTACAACAATATTAAAATGAGCTAACTAATAACACTGCAATTACTTTCACCTGGTGTTCCAGGGAAAGATGAGTTGCCACATCTCTCACTTTGAAGAAAATCTCGACGCGATTAAGCTCAGTGAGAAAGGCACGTCCAAAGAGAGACAGGTAGAAGCCTAGGCCTCTTCTGCCAGACAGCAAAGCTGTCAGTGCAGAGGGAACGTTCTTGAAGGAAACTAAAAGTGCTTCTTCACTGAACACATGAATGATAAAATAGCGAAAAAGCCTATTGAAGATTTGAAAAAAGTTTGAGTGACCTGGATAGATCAAAACAGGCACAACATTCCCTTCAGCCCAAGCCTAATCCAGAGCGAGGCCTCAACTCTCTTCAATTCTAAGAAGGTGGAGAGAGGTGAGAAAGCTGCAGGAAAAAGGTTTGACGCTAACAGCAGTTGGTTGACGAGGTTGAAGACAAGAAGCCGTCTCCATCACATACTGAGTGCAAGGTGAAGCAGCAAGTGCTGACGGAGAAGCTGCAGCAAGTTCTTCGGAAGATGGAGTCAAGTTCATGGATGAAAATGGCTACACCGAACAACAGATTTTCAATGTAGAGTAAGTAACTCTCTGTTGGAAAAAAGATGCCATCTAGGACTTTCATCGCTAGAGAAGGGATGCCGATGTTTGGTTTCAAAGTTTCAAAGACAAGCTAACTCTCTTGTTAGATGCTAACGCAGCTGGTGGCTTTACCTTTAAGTCAGTGCTCATTTACCATTCCCTAAATCCCAAGGTCCCGAAAACTTTTGCTAAATCTACTCTGCATGTACTCTGTAACTGGTACAAGTAGCCCTGGATGACAACATATCTGTGTGCAGCATAGTTTACCAAATATTTTAAGCCCAATGTTGGAAACTACTGCTCAGGAAAAAGAAAGTTTTTTAATGTTACTGACAAGATTTAATCATTGACAGTGTACCAACTCACTTAAGAACTATGATGGGCCCAGTGTAGTGACTCAAACCTATAACCCCAGCACTTTGTGAGGCCAAAGTGAGAGGAAGGTTACCTGAGCCGGGGGTTCGGGACCAGCCCAGGCAATTTGGCGAGACCTTGTCTCTACAATAAATCAAAAAGTTAGCCAGGTGTGGTAGCATGCACCTGTAGTTGTGGCTACTTGGAAGGCTGAGGTGGAAGGATGGCCGGAGCCCAGCAGGTCAAGGCTGCGATGGCCGGGAGGGGCCACTGCACTCCAGTCTGGGTGACAGAGTGAGACTCCAACTCCAAAAACAAAGAACTCTGATGGAGGTGTGTGTACAAGAAGACTAATGTTGTTTTCATGCACACAACATTAATTCTCCAGCCTCGTAGACCATAGAATAATTTTGAATTTCAAGCCCTGTTATTTAAGAAATGAATCTTATAAGGCTATACCTGCCACAGGTAGTGAGTCCTCTAATTAACCGAAACCTTCTGGAAAGCTTTTACAATTCTAGATGCCATTAAGAACATTCAAGATGCATGGGAGGAGGGCCACTACCAGCCTTGACAGGTGTTGGGAACAAGTTTACTCCAACCCATCTGGATGACTTTGAGAGGTTCAGGCCTTCCATGGAGAAAGTAACTGCAGATGTGTTAGAAATAAAATTGTGCTCACATTACTTGTTTTATTTTATTTTTAATTATTTACTGAGTTTGAGTTGCAGTCTCACTCCGTTGCCCAGGCTGGAGTGCAGTGGTACACTCACGGCCACCCCAGCGTCAACCCACTGGGCTCCGGGTAATCCGTCTGCCTCAGCCCTCCAAGGAGCCGGAACTACAGGCGCACACCATGATGCCTGGCTAATTTTTGATTTGTTGTAGAGACAAGGTCTCGCCCGGCTGGCCTGGTCTCAAACCCGCGGGCTAAGGCAGTCGACTCACCTCGGCCTCCCCAAGTGCTAGGATGACAGGCCGAGCCACCGAACCTGGCCTTAATTGTTTTATTCAAAAATATTCAGGGAACATTTTCTGTGCACTATTAGTAAATAACATAATAATTGGTAATACCAATGGAAGACTCTGACAGTACCGCAAAGATAGACAACATTTTGAGGAGACAGAAAATAAGCAATTCCAATATAAAGTGATAAGTTCTGTGAAGAAAATAAGCAAAGATCAACTTGAATTGAATACCTATTTCTTCATAGAGATAAATTTAAATTACAAACAGCACTGAGAACTTTGGATACATTCATTGATGTTGAATCATAGTATGCTATAAGAATATTTTGTAGCAAAGTTTCTTAGCTCATGCCTTATGCAAAATAATATAGATAAAATCAGGATCAACATGTTTTTAAAAATGCAACCATACACATAAGAAGAAAATAAACGTGCATGTTTTTCTAATCTAATGATTAAGTAAGTCTCTTTAAGTACATGTTTAGCTAAAAGAAATATACATGCATAAATGTATTATAAAGGACATTCTATAAGTGAGATGGGAAATTTACCTACAAAAGCCAATAGGAAAGACATCAGATGTATAAAAATATTTCTAAACTTACTGTAGTCAATGAATGCAAATCAAATTGAGATGTCACTTTTATTTCCGAGTATTTTGCTTTTCGTTTTTCTTCTTATAGTGGTCTTGTATAGGCATGAGGTTTCAGACTGGGATCTCTTTCATACTAATGGAGGAAGGGTCAATTAGTGCAAAACTTCCGAAAGGCAATTTGTCAAAACACAACAAAAGACAAACAGGAATTGAGAGAAGAAGGAGAGAAAAGAAAAAAATCAGAGAAGATTCTTCTCTCACTTATACTTTGAGAATATGTCTAATAGACACTTCAACAAGGGTGACATCTTCAAAGTGATCTTTTGATAAAGTACAACCATGTTAATCTTAACTGAACTTTTTATTCATATGAGAGTTTCACTCAAGTGTTTGCTTATAACGTATTAGGTTCCAAAATATTTAGTGCCATGCAACAGACACTTATATTGTATCATTTTATACCACAATTTGCTATTTTTATATCACTTCTTTCTGTATTTGTACTTTAAAAAAATTTTATTTGCATACATTGGCATCTTGATGTAATATCCACATTATAATTCATATAATAGCATAAGTAATCTAAAATTCTTCTTTTTGCACATTATTTTCAAGTTGCCATAGCCTTGGAGAATTTCTTAAGAAAAGTGTAGAATCAAACAAGATTTAGATAAAATAATACTGCTTTTATTTATCAAATTAAACATAGGTCAAAACCCAATAAAAATAGAGACCTGGGAAATTTTATTTTTTGAAATGTATTCTAAAGAGCAACCCAAATATACAAGAAACTGGTTTGGGTTTTTTTTCTGACACAAACGGCCGCTGTATTTCTGCTAAAGTGACAGCGACACAGATAAAGCAAAAAAGCTGAGAGGACAAATCAGAAAAGAAAGAGGTTGACCATGCAACTTAGCAAGTTAGCGTCGAAAGATATGCTTACAAATAGACCTTTCTATCCTGAGTTAAAGGAGGCCTTGGTCAGTGTATGGGCAGGAAAAGCAGATTTTGTCCCTTAGAAGGCTGAGTAAGCAAAATAGGATAAAGGCTCTACTTGGATGAAAGGCTGTCAGCAGGCGCTGGAGTGGTGTTGGTTTCTCATGGCCAGAGAGTCTGGCACAATGAGTGCCGTGGGTGAGAAAGAAAAGTACAAGCGTAAGGCTGGAGACGCCTGGGGACAAATGTGGGGTTTTTTCCCCAACATCCGCCACGATGCCCTCACTCTAGAGCCACAGACACGTTCTCCACACTCCTTAGCCTGACGTTCTTCTGAGAGTCCTGCTCTGTGGTGTGTAGGGCACGTGAGAGAAAGTGCGACAAAGACGGCTGCCTGGCGGGAGGACTCTCAAGAGAACAGCTCTGGGTGGAACAAGGTGCGAAGGAGACGCTGAATTCTCTGCTCACGTCCCAGGCTATAGGGGAAGAGAGCCCAATGTCACCCTCCCTGGGACCTAATGAGTTAAGCCACCTGACCCCAGATATGCTCTTTGTCTATTTATTTAAAAAGCAATGTACTTACAAATAATTGTTCATCTATAAATTGTTAAAAATAAAGAATAAAATGGAAACAGTTGGAGATAGTATATATACATATATATGTATACACCCGTATATAGTATATATATAGAGAGAGAGAGAGAGACAGAGTGCATTTTTGACATTTTAAATAGTTGAATAAAAGCTACATAAATATTTTGGGATGTTTTAACCAAAGGGCATGAATCGTAGAAAAACTGAAATATGTCCTCTCCTCAACCTTCATTTTCTTTACTATTATTATTATTATTATAAAGGCGTGGGGCACAATTCAGGGTTAGGTATACAAACATTGATGATGCAGGAGACCTTGTGGATGAGGGATGCCCCTCCCTCCCCAACAGTTTCCCTCAACTGACAATCCCACCCTCCCCCCAACAGTTTCCCATGACTGCCAAGTGGTTTCTTATAGTATTATAATTGTTCAAGGTCTGCTTATGACATATGAACATATGGTACTCTCTTCTTTGTTTCTGTGATAGATCAATGAGTATGATCGACTCCAAATACATCCAAGTTCCCAGCTTTCATTTTCATTTATTTCCCCAGAATTAACTACTCTCAACATTGTATGGTGCCTCTTTCAGCTATACATTTTTACAAGTATACATTTTCATATATACCACTATATATTTTCGTGCACGTGTCTTCATATATCTACAGGTATATAGATAGATAAACAGAGTGCTGTATACTTCTCTCTAAGTACAAAAGCATATGTGTTCATATATGTATCTGTATATTTTAAGATATCGGCTGTATGTGTTTTTCTGCAAATATCATTTTTTCCATAATGCTGTCTTGGAAATCTTTACGTGTCATGCATGTGTATTTAAATGTTTATAATTTTTAAATGATCCCAATAATTTGAAAGGTAAATGAACCATGATGAACTTAATCAATGAGTTGCTGATGATGCATTTTGGTTATTTCCAATCTTTCCAAGTAATGCTTTAGTGGTCATAGTTGAACATGTGTGTGTGTTCTTGTGTTCTGGTGTTACAGATTCTTAGAAATGAAAGTGCCAATTAAAATCCCAGCACATTTTTTAACTTTTTAGATTGGAAAATAGAGTTTATTTAGAAAGTAAATTAGAGAGAGAAAAATCTCAGCACATTTAAATCTTGTTTTTCATTAAGAGCTTTACAGTTCAAATGCCTATCAATATATTTAATCTTCTATACTCTGAAGATAAATAAGGAATACTGTATCTATATTTTAATTCTTAGATCATCATTATGGCATGTTTAGGAATTATTTTGTATTTTATTTTATATATGTATTTATAAATTATGAATACTCTGCTCATATTGATTTGTAAAATTTTTGTGATTCTGACTACAAATATATATTTTGTTTGCAAATATTACTGTTTTATTGATCTATTAAGCTTAATTAATTAACCTTAATTGCTCATCTTTTTCAAATTTCCAGTATACCATGAAATTGATGGCTAGGTCATGGTCTTGACATAGCTGTCATGATCTATAAATATGAATCACAATTGTACAATATGTGATGGGTACAGGAAATAAAATTCTAAAAGTAAGAGTGGGCTCTATTGATTCTGGAAGCTGAGGACAAATCAAGGGCATGTACATTATTTGGGTTGAGAAATTATGGTTCCTTGTAGAGCCAAATCATGATGACATATTTTTCTAGCACAGATTTATTTCATCCATTATTTTTATATATTTGTTTTAAGCAATATACATATATACACATACATACCACATATATGTTCATATATACATATTATATATACACACGTGTGTGTGTGTGTGTGTGTGTGTGTGTGTGTGTGTGTGTGTGTGTGGTGATGATTATATTTTGCTCCCTGAATATTTTCAATTCTCCTTCTAGACACGAGTGACCTCTTTACTTCTTTGCTCACTGAGGTTGTCCGGTCATGTGAACAGTTTGCTTAATGATTGTTCGGTGTAAGTGCCATGTGTTATTTAATTTCCTGAGGTGCGTCCTCCACAACTTTCTCCCCCTTCCGTCATGGTACAATGACCATATTCAATACGGCACCCGTTTCTTAGCCTGTGTGCCAGGGTTAGAGTAAGGACAGCGGGGCTACTGGAGCCTCATAGTGGACAAAAAGCATGAACAAGAAGTAAACTCTCTGTAGTTTAAAGTCTGAAATTGAGACTTGTTTATTATCTCAGCTTCATATAGCCTGATACAGTGGATTTCAAAACTTATTTCCTTCCAAGTGCTTATGTTGCACTAAAATATTTTTCAAGTTATACCATATATGATATCTTTTGATCCAAAGAGATATATATATATATATATATTTTTTTTTTTTTTTTTTTTTTTTTTGAGTTGGAGTCTCACTCTGTTGCCCAGACTGGAGTGCAGTGGCCGCTCCCGGCCACCGCAGCCTCGACCTGCCGGGCTCCGGCGAGCCTTCCGCCTCAGCCTTCCGAGTAGCCGGAATTACAGGCATGCACTACCACGCCCGGCTGATTTTTTGATTTATTGTAGAGATGAGGTCTCGCTGCCCAGGCAGGTCTCGAACCCACGGGCTCAGGCAATCCACTCACCTCAGCCTCCCAAAGGTGCGGGATTACAGGCTGAGCCACCGAGCCCGGCTCCAAAGATATATTTGGGTAGCATAATTTTTTTTTTTTTTTTTTTTGAGTTGGAGTCTCACTCTGTCGCCCAGGCTGGAGTGCAGTGGCCGCTCCCGGCCACCGCAGCCTCCACCTGCTGGGCTCCGGTGATCCTTCCACCTCCGCCTTCCGAGTAGCCGGAATTACAGGGATGTGCTACCACGCCCAGCTAATTTTTTATTTATTGTAGAGATGAGGTCTCGCCAAGTTGCCCAGGCGGGTCTCGAACCCGCGGGCTCAGGCCATCCACTCACCTCAGCCTCCCAAGGCGCGGGATTGCAGGCTGAGCCACCGAGCCCGGCTGAGTAGCATAAATTATACAGTTTTCTCCATCTGTCACTTTACCTTTGACAGGAGCTAGACGACAGCTGGTTGCAACTTGCTCATCTAAATGGGACCCAGAAATGTAGAGTTAATATAAAATAAAGGAAAATTCAAATGTTCTGAAACCAAGAACGAGTCTGTCAGAGTTGTAGCTCCATTATGAAAACTTAAAAGTTTAATTAGCCTTCTTAAAAGCCTGTTCAACTTTTCCACTGTGCACAGTGGAAATTACTGCAAAAAAAAAAGGTAGAACTTTCCTTAAAAAGCAGTTTGGAGTCTCCACTTTCTCCAACAAAAGTATTATGAGGCCGGGTGTGTGGCTCATGCCTATAAGCCCAGCACTTTGGGAGGCCGAGGTGAGAGGATTGACTGAGCCCAATCTCATCTCTTCAATAAATCAAAAAATTACGCCCTCAGGCAGCACCTAGGTCCCTCAAACGCCTGAGTACTTGGGTTTTATGAAAGTTACATAAAGAACAATCTTAAGATTGCAAAGGTACCTAACTCAAATACAAGCTCTCTTATAAACTAGCAACGGCTTCTCGAAAATAAGTTAGCAGACCTATGCCTAAAATGTCAGTTTAAACCAAACACACACATTCAGACATATGCACTACATCTTAACATATTTCAATTATCAACTTTTTCCAATCTAGCGCCAAAACAATATTGTCATTAAATTGGGAATATTGATAAGTTCGAGGTCTAAGCATTATTATGTACCCAAACATTTTCACATTAAATGTTTCTGAAGAAAAGTTTTGGCAATATATATATAATGCCCATTTACATCTATGTTAGTCCAACTCTTAAATTTGTGTACCTCAGACTGAAAAAATAAAAGCAAAGAAAAAATATAAATACATGGAAGACAAAAAATTAGAGATTTAAATTGTAAAGACACGAGAGACTAAGACAATGAGCATGGCTTGAGTGGGTTTGGGAGACTGAGAGAAGAAATGACAAGCGTGTGATGTTGTCCTAGGTGATTAAAAATCAAAAGTGACAGGAGAAATGGACAGGCTGGAATGGGGAAAATCAGACAGAAGAAAAATTAGAAACACTGATTGGTAGACATAAATAACTCCAGACAATCCTGCTAGTCGTGTTTTCCGACATACTTTTCATAAGGAAATAAAATACGATTTTATAGTGAAAGCCTCGAATGCAAACTTGATGTAAGGACCATCAAGCCAAATAAAGGTACAGCCAAGAGCAGAACCCACGTGTCTTAAGACCATGCCAATCTGCTTTTACTCCCATCTCAGATAAACACAAACAAACCAAAATAAAAACATGATATGAATGGCAGAATTTAGTGGTGCTCAAACATCTGTTCAGGGGACTTTTCAATAAGAAACATATTTCAAATTGGCAACCACTTCTGTTCTTGAACCGCACACTACCATTTTATCATGAAAATCATCTATCTAACATACCTAAATTTGGATTAATCGATCAATGAAACTGTTCTTTTATTACCCACTCAGCTTTCTAGAAAATTTATTGTCATCTTATACATTCTATTGCTGCAGATATATTCTTGGTTAGTGTTTTCAGTCTAATACTATTTTGTTCAAATTTGTGAATTGAGGCTGATACAATACATATCTAAATATATTTGATAACCTAATTTTTAGAAACAGAAAATGCTATATTTCATATTAAGTACGCCAACTGACATCAATAACATATTCTTCTATTCTTAAAGTAATAAAATCTCCTTTAAATTTTGGTCAAAATGCAGGGACTCCTAACTGCTCACCATTTTAAAATATAAATTATTTTACAGACATAACAGCTTCCAAATAATTGGAACTAACCCACTTTAATTACTAATACTTCTATTTTATCAATTTTGATGGAGTTTTTTGTTTTGAAATTTCTTTTACATGACATGACCCTGACTTCTCAAACAAGATAGTAAATAGATCTTAAATGTTTTCTGAAGAATAACGCTCATAATAATTTCCATCTGTGGATTTTTTTCAGATGAAAGAGATTTAGTCTAGTTCAACCCCCTCATTGTGAAAGAATGAACTGAGAATCTAAGAGACTCACTTTAACAGAGTTTGAGGAATTGGGACTTCAACCACGTTCAGCAATTCTTTCTACCCACTGTGTTCACCTGATTCCTTCCTGCACTCTAATTAATGAGGTTTACAGTTTTCAGGTAAATAGAACTTTTGGTCCATCTATATGCGTGACAGTTTGAGTTTTTAAGTAAATTTCAGTTTTTGTGGTTGTTTTTCATTCCTGATATCATTTCCTCCATTTGGTTGCCTTAAAACACTGTAGTCTCCAAGCCTCTTTTCCACGATACCAATACGTTAGGAATGACAAACAAGATAAACAAGTATTTTATAACTGAGTACATCCTAAATGGAGGGAAATAGGACTTAGATTTTTCCTCTACAATACAATATCTATTTTCATGTTTAGCGAGGGGCATGCGTATTTACAAATTTAGATGTTTAGATTATGTTTAACTTCTCAATTTTAGCATGGTCATTTTAGTGACTTGTGGTGAAGTGAGTTTTTTCATGATGTTTTAAGTCAAATGTTAGAATAGATTTCTCTGTAATTCCCAATGCTTTCTGTAAATTAAAATTTGATTTTATTCTGTAAATTATTAGCAACTGAAAAAATATATATGTACACATTTATTAAAATGTTGTAATCTAGAAGTTGTGTTGGGGTAAAAAGACAAAAAGTAGAGTTTGAATACATATGTATGCACACATATAATGTATGTGTATGATGCATATTTGTATACACACACATACACACACACACACACACACACACACACACACACACACACACTTGACATATGTATATAATGTTGAAGGAGCAGAGCCTTAGGGACATGGACATACCACACCCACCAAATCTCTTAAATTTTAAGGGTCACCTTTAAAGGAAAACCAAAAGAAACACAACAAAACATCCATCACTGTTTCTTTATTATGTTCTTAACGATTCCAGACTAGGAATGATTGTATTGGGTTGTGTAAAGCGCTGGGGGCATATTTCCCTTCACTGAGTGGTTAATGAGCCCTGGTGTTCGTTTTTATGATCTTTATATAATTTATACCACTCAAACCTCTGCCATTTCCCAAAGGCTTTGGAAATAATTTGATCCTCTTTAGTGTACAGTAAAGAAGGACCACATATCTTCACCTCCCGTGCGTCAGAGAAGGCCTATACGGTCCACTGACTGTTCTTCGTGTTTTGCGTGAGGCTTGCTTTCTAGAGGACCCTGACACTAAGAACCGGTAAGGTTTCTCCTGGAAAGCAAATGTCATTGGGTTGCTTTGTTTCAGGGTTATTTGAAAGTTGAATACCTTCCTGAGGAATTGTTTCTACAGTGATTGCCAATTTTCTGCTTGAGAGGTTTATGATCAGATCGTCTCTGGGAGGAGTTTTTAGTTGGGATTCTTTTTACTGCTGATGTTCGAGGACATTTGCTAGCACATGTTAAAATTTCTTTTTCTACTGTAGTTAACATTTGCAGTTTTGAGCACCCATCAAAATGAATTATCCAGAGCATATGACCTAGAAAGTGATAGGTTTAATTTCAAGGGGGAATAAATGAATGCAGGACTTTAAAATGAAAGGTGAGAAGGCCATAGGTGAGAAGGCCATGGGTAAATCATTCAAAAAACTAGAAAATATTCTTCAAAATTAAGCTTCAAAATGTAAAGTTTCTGCTAAGGGATAATTAATATCAAATGGGGAAAGGTCTAATGTAAGTTTCAATAAGAACCATAATTAGCAAAGTAACTGTCTTAGATAAATGCCTTATTTTTGCTTGACTTTTGCTTTTCAAATATTAACTAAAAGAAAACTAACTTTCTTAAGCTATTCTCATCCTCTGTTTGTGGATGCCACCTTGATAACAATATCCACCATGGTCTTCACTATTTTTCAAGGAGAAAACATTAAGTGAAATAATGAATAAGATTCTTTATGAAGGCAATTTAAGGACAGCAATACTGAATCCTGCATGTAATTAACAGTTCTAATGTGGCACACATTATCCAACAATAACTATACAGATTGTAAGCGCTTTATGTATCAGAATTTTGCATAACAATAAAAAGTTTATATCTTTTGCAGAACCTGAAGTCACTAATTTTCTTAATTATATCTCATATCCCAATTTTCCAGTAGACAGGCAGTAAATTTAATATAGAAGCAGTTTTATTTCACGGTATCAGAAATTTTAACTTTTGACTCAGTCTGCTTTATGTCAGATATACCTGTTTCTACTCCATTTGACTCCATCTAAGATAAATATATGTATAGCATATGAATAAATATAAATGTATATTAAATACAAAGAGCCCCTTTCAGTCTATTCAATCTAAAATAAAAGATTGCCAATGATATTAGTGGAATTATTTAAATATTACAAGTTATGGATCATTCCCAAAGGTAAGAAACAGATGAAGATGGTGGTAATAAGGAAAGTACATTTCAAGATAACTTGAAATGTTTTCAAATAACTCTCAAACACTTATGCTATGAGAAAAATCATGAATACATTTTTGTGTTTTATATTTTTTATGTGCTACAGGTCTTATAATACTGTATTATGTCTACAGATACTAGTATTGTTAAACCCCCACAAAAAGGTAGTGATCAGAGAAATTTCAAATTTAATGAATCACAGTTTTAGAAAGCAACGAATTCCTATTTTTGAATCTAGAGACCAACCTCTAGATAATGAATAAGATTCTTTACAAAGGCAATTTTCTTTCTCCATTGTATCCCTAGTCATGTAATAACTTTCAGGAATGTTGCCCACAACATGGTAGGGAAACATATTAAGGTTTAAGTTCTCTGAGGTTTCTATTATAGTCAAACATATCCAGTAGAAACTGAATCAAAACACTGTAATACTTCCTTTCAATTTCTCAAGCCAATTAAATGAGTTTCACAACATAAAATTACTAGTTTAAATATAAGTTCCAGGAAAAGCGTATGGGGTTATATATGCATAAGCATGAACACCTGCAGAGGAAAGGAGGTCATTTAATGAATGGTCATCACACACACACAAAATAGAATACAAACTAGTCTGGAAAAGTTAACAATTATTTTTCTAAATTATCTCACATCTACAGATGGCACTTTTTCAAATCCCGTGTAGAAAAAAAAAAATTTAAACGAAAAGAAAACAAATATTAATGAATATTGAAAACTAAAATAGTTCTTGTGAGAAAAAATTCCTGGTGGGGCTCAAATTCTGGTTTTATTCACTGAAAATCATTAATAAAGAAATTGTAGGCCAGACGTGGTGGCTCAGCCTGTAATCCCAGCACTTTGGGAGACCGAGGTGAGAGGATTACCTGAGCCCATGGGTTCGAGACCAGCCTGGGAAACTTGGTGAGACCTCATCACTACAATAAATCAAAAAATAAGCTGGGCATGGTAGCGCACGCCTGTAGTTCCAGCTATTTGGAAGGCTGCGGAGGAAGGATCACCTAAGTCCAGCAGGTAGAGGCTGTGGTGGCCATGTACGTGCCACTGCACTCCAGCCTGGGAGACACAGTGAGATTCCAACTTAGAAAAGAAAAGAAAAAAAGAAAAGAAAAAAGAAATTGTATTGAGTCAAAATTATGTTGCACAAATGATAAACCATTCTTACCTTCAAGTGGTTTTAATATGATGGGGAAAAAGAAAATTATAATACAGGATAACAATTTTAACCATTTCAATAGCAGAGCTACAGTGAGTGTTAATGGAATATACGGAGAGTCCTCCAAAGCCGAACTTTCTTTGAGTGAACTTTAGGAAAGAAATTATGCTTGAAATAGGGGTGATAACTAGAAGGCGTCAAAGTGGAAGGAGGAGGGTCATGCTTCGGCTAAAGGGGAAACAGATCTAGTATGCCTGTGTGGCTTGTCTAGTATGTCTGTCGCTGTGGCCCAAAGAAGATTGGTGAGTGGAGACTGATGAGGAACTAACTAGGGAGATGCTTGAGAGTTTTATTAAGTGGGTTGTTCCTTTCATTACAAATGAGAAACAGCTAAAGGATTTTAAAAAGGAAGTGATATAATCATATTTTAGACATATTTACTTTGGCAACAATGTGAATAATTGGTTAAAGTGAGTAAAAACTAAAATCACTAAAGGTATAAACTGATTAGAAGGTTGTTTTAATAACCTCGATAAGAACTGAGGATAAGTGTCCTTAAAGATGTGGAGAAGATAAAAATAATTAGGCAAATAAAGAATTATAAATAAATTGAAACAACAGGATTTGGTATTGTATTAATTGAGTAAAAAGGAAAACTTGTCTTGTTCGGTTTACAGGGGAAATGCTTTCAATTTCTGTCCATTTAGAAGTATGTTGGCTGTGGGTTTATCATAGATGGATCCTACTATTTTGAGGTATGTTCCATCTCTGCCTAGGTGTTCAAGCATTTTTATCAAGAAGGGATGTTGGATTTTATCAAAAGCTTTCTCTGCAACTAATGATATAATCATATGATTCTTGTTTTTACATCTCTTGCTGTATAATTACGTTTATGATCTTGCAGATTTTGAACCGGCCCTGCATCCTGGGGATGAAACCTACTTGGTCATGGTAGATGATTTTTGAGATGACTTGTTGGATCTGGTTTGCTAGAATCTTGTTGAAAATTTTGCTTCTATTTTCATCAAGGGCCTGTAGTTTCCTTTCTTTGTTGGATCTTTGCCTAGTTTGAGTATCAATGTGATGTTAGCTCCATAAAATGATTTAGGAAGAGTTCCATCTTTCTTGATTGACTGGAATACTTTCAATAGGATTGGTATCATGTCCTCCTTGTATGTTTTGTAGAATTCTGCTGGAAAACAAGTTTGCTTCCATACAAGTGTACACAGTAATCTCTGATAATCTTTTGTATTTCTTCAGGGTCAGTCATGACTTCATCTTTTGCATTTCTGTTGTGTTTATTTGGGTTTTTTCTCTTTTTTTCTTGGTCAGTTTTCTTAAGGGTCCATCAATTTTGTTTATCCTTTCAAAGAACCAGCTTTTTGTTTTGTTGATTTTTTTCTATATTTTTGTCTTCTATGTCCCATATTTGGGCTTTTATTTTGGTGATCCGGATTCTTCTGCTGAAGTTAAAGTTTTGGTGGTCTTACTTTTCCAGCTTTCTTAGGTGACTTGTTAGACTGTTAACTTCTGATCTTGCCATTTCCTTCAAATGTCTTCATAGAGATATGAATTCTCATCTCAGAACTGTTTTCATGGTATCCCAGAGGTTTTGGTAAGATGTTTCTTCATTTTCATTTGTTTCCAGGAATCTTTTAATTTCTTCTTTGATTTCCATGTTGATCCAGGAGTTGTTTGGCATCATACTGTTTAGTGTTCATGTCTTTGTGGGTTTTGGGGAAACCTTGTTGGTGCTGATATTTATTTTTATTCCACTGTGGTCTGAGAAAGTGCATGACAGTATTTTGATCTTATGAAATTTGTTTATACTTGATTTATGGCTGAGGATGTGGTTGATCTTGGAGTACGTTCCATGAGGTGATGGGTAGAATGTATAAGTTGTGGTTGTTGAGTGGAATGTTCTATAGATTTCTATTAGGTCCATGTGGTCTTAATAGAATCAGGTTGAAATTCCGGATCTCCTTGTTGATTTTTTGCCTTGATGGTCTATCTAGGGTTGATAGTGGGGTCTTAAAGTCCCCAGTTATGATAGTATTAGAGTAAATATATTTTAAAAGTTTGCTTAGTAGCTGCTTTATAAAAGCTGGAGCTCCTGTGTTTGGTGCATATATGTTTAGGATGGATATTTCTTGTTGTTGAGTTGAAAACTTTATCATTATGTAGTGTCCTTCTGTATCTTTTTAAAACTTTTGATAGCTTGAAGGTTATTTTGTCTGATATTAAGATTGCAATTCCTGCTTTCTGTTTTGTTCTGTTCAACCCAAAATTTGTTTGAGTCTGTGAGTATCTCTTCTAGTGAGATGCATCTCCTGAAGACAGTATATTGTTGAATCATGTTTCTTAACTAGTTTTTCATTCTATGTCTTTTCAGTTGTATATTTAGTCCATTTACATTCAGGTTGATTATTGAGATGTAAGAGTTTATCCCTGTCATGAAGCTCTTATAGACTTTGTTGTCATTTGTTTACTTATTTGTTTATTAATTTTCTTTTAATTTTGGAGTTGATTTATTTGTGTGTTTTCAATCTTGCAGTCATGATGCATGCTTTTTTGGTTCTTTGTTTTCTTGCATTCTTGGAAGGAACGTGGTTTTTTTTACCCCCCCCCCCTTTGTTTTGTGCTTAATACCTTCTTAAGCGTCTCTTGTAGAGCTGGTCTGGAGGCAGCATACATTCTTAGGGATTCACTGTCTGAGAAGGATTTTAATTCTCCATCACTGATAAAGCTTAGCATATCTGGAAATTCTTGTTTGGAATTGTTTATCTTTGAGTGTTTTGATGATTGGGTTCCATTCTCTTCTACCTACAGTGTTTCTGTAGATAAATCTGCTGCTATTCTGATTGGTCTTCCTTGGTAGGTAGTCGGACCTTTCTGTCTTGCTGCTTTTAGGATTTTTTCTTTTATGCCTACTTTGCATAAGATAATTACTAAGTGTTTAGGAGTTGGTCTTCTTATTTGATGCCTTGCAGGAGTTCTCTATCTCTTGCATTAGAATTGTCATGTCTCTGACGAGATGTGGGAAGTTTTCTTGGATGACCTCTTGGGATGTTTGTTCCAGGCTGTCCTCATTCTCCTTATCTGCTTCAGGGATACCTATCAGTCTTCAGTTCCATCTCTTAATGCAGTTGCACACCCCCTGAAGGTTTTGTTTCATCTTTTAAAGTTTCCTTTCTATGTTTTAACAGATTGGGTTAGTTCCAGATTTTGGTCTTCAAGTTCTGAGATTCTTTCTTCTACCTGGTTAATTTTGCTTTCCATGCTTGTCAACTTATTGTTTATTTTATTTACTGTATTCTTGATAGTTTGCATCTCAGCCATTAGTTCTTTCATTTTGTCACCTTTCTTCTCCTGATTCTTTTTCCTCTTTTCCATCCATTCCTTGATCTTTGCATTCATAGTCTGAGACCGCTCAATCTGGGTGCTCTTCATTGTTTGAATTCTGAGGTCTGTATACTCATGGACTATCCTCTTTGGACTTTGTACAGTGCCTGTGGGTCTTCTTTGATTTTTCTTCAATTGTGGTGGGTTTTTCTTTTTTCTTTACTTCCACTGCTCATGAGAAAGGAAGTAGTTTTCACTTTTTTTGCTCCACCCTCTGTTCTTCCTTGGGTAAAGTCTCTGCGCTAGTTTGTTTTTGGAGCCAGGTTGGAGCAGGGAGCTATGTTATTCCTTTGCAGATTTGAATGAGGTGTGTTAGGAGCTGCTACAATGCAAAAGCTACCTGATGATCCCATTGTTTGCTGATTAGTGTATGGGCTCCCAGAAGTCCACTTTCCACCACCTTACAGTATGTCCATACAACGGGAGCGTAGGTATCTCCCCTGGGTACAAAATAACATGAGGGAAGGGAAAGGAGTTAATAAAAAGAGACCATGAAGGGGATGGCAATAGAGAGAACAAAGGAGAGATGGAAAAAGTTACAAACTGGCAAACAGGGAGACAAGCAAAGAGAGAAAGAAAAAGAAAGAGGGAGTAAAACCAAACCAAAACAGGATCAAAACCAAAACAAAATGAAAAAAAATGAAAAAAGAAAAAAACCAACACATAAACAAAGAAAATCCCCACAGAAACTAAAACCGATAATATGCGGAAATTTTCACACTCATATATAGCCTTATTGGACAGAAAGAAGAAGAAGGGCTAAAACAGAGTGAAATACTCATTTCCAACAAGCTATATTAAAAAAAAAGTAGAGTCACGCAGATGCACACAACAACAACAAAAATCGCCAAACAACAACAAAACTTATATAGTCCTTGAGCACCCTCTTTTGGCAGTTTTAAGACTTCAGGTTTCTTGTAGGAATGACCCAAGCACTGCTTCTCTTCTCTTAGCTGGCAGCAGAGGAGAAGGGCTTGGGAAGGGAGGAGTGTCCAACTTTTAAATCTGTCCCCCTGTTCACCTCTTGCAGTTATGGAGAGGCTGGTAGGTGTTTCCAGCTGATCCACCTACGTTTAGCCCTCTCTGTGTGTGCAGATCCTAATCTTGCACACACAAGTCACATGTCCAGCACATCACTGGAGAAAGGGTGTGGAGTCACTTCAGAACTTGTTGGGAGCCGCCACGGAGGCCCTCTGAGCATTAGGGATCGGGGAGGGCTGTGGACCCCGAGTCCACTAGGATGCCTTCGGGAGCTGTTGACCCCATTCCCTCCCTCCTTTTCCATTTGGCACTGCAACCAGGAAGGGCTCCTGCTGGCTCTAACAGAAAACTCTGAGACTGGAACATACACAGCTAAACTTGGAAGTCTATTGTTCCCATTTTCCATGATTTATGGTTTTTGCTTTTAAACAATTTAAGCTTAACTTTGAGTCACATTGAGGAGCCTTAGTGCAAGTCACAGGTTCTCTTGATGTGATTTTAGAAATTTGTAGATATAGGTTTTAGAATATAGTTTTATAGATTAAGAAAATTTAAGTAACCATTTTGTTATAGAAGTGTGGTTAGTTCAGTTTGATTCAGGGGGGCCAGTGAAGTTTGAATTTGGTTTGCTGGTGCTAGGAGAGTGTAACTATAGCAGTAACTGTTTTATAGACTAGTTTGAATTAGCATAGAAAAGTAAAAGGTAATATATCATTATGTTGGTTTCGGGTGTAAGCATTGAACGATGTTATGTAGCTGTAAACAATTTAGGGTACATAACTGGATAAGAAACAAAAAGACAATTTGTGGTTGTTCTTTCTCATGTTCTTCCTTGTGTTTAAAAAATACATCTGCTGAGCCGGGCTCGGTGGCTCAGCCTGTAATCCCGCGCCTTTGGGAGGCTGAGGTGAGTGGATTGCCTGAGCCCGCGGGTTCGAGACCCGCCTGGGCAGCGAGACCTCATCTCTACAATAAATCAAAAAATCAGCCGGGCATGGTAGCGCATGCCTGTAATTTCGGCTACTCGGAAGGTGGAGGCGGAAGGATCGCCGGAGCCCGGCAGGCGAGGCTGCGGTGGCCGGAAGCGGCCACTGCACTCCAGTCTGGGCAACAGAGTGAGACTCCAACTCAAAAAAAAAAAAAAAAATACATCTGCTTGAGAGTGGGGGGGTGTCCTGTGTGCACCTGGACCTGGTCATGTGAAAGGCACATGCTACCTTTTGTATAACCATAGCAGCAGGAGTTCCCGTGATGATAACTTTGCAGAGTTTGGGGATAAAAGCCCTGGGATAACGTTCAATAAATGGCTTCTGGTCACTTGAGCAGCAGTCCAGTCTCTTTCTTTCTCCCCCCTTCCTTTCTCTTTATATCTATCCCTCCAGTTTAATCGCCGACGCCGTCTCACCTATCAGGGACCCCTGATCTCCGCAGGGGCAGGTCCCCAGCAAGAACTCACCCCTACTCATCTGTTGGGTGGACACCAGGTTCTTAGATTGCAGTGCAGACTGCAAATGCTTCCAATCAAACTCCCTGTTCACCCCGTGGACCCCTGGATGTTCGGGTCTCTCCGAGCATGTTGCTAGAAAGTTGCCCACCTGAGTCATATGTCTTGTGGATCACTGGAAGGAAGGGTACTGGGTCACTTTAAAACTCATTGCCATGTTGCTGTGACCTGGGGCTGAGTTCTTCCACAGGGCTGCCATAGTAGACTGCAAATACTTCAACTGGAGGTTGGGGCGTCCGGGTCTCCTCAGCTGGGACTTGGGTCAGGTTACTCTGGTATATTGTTTCGCAGTTCACATTACTGGGGTCTGACCTGGAATATGGCTGCAGCAGCCGGCACACCTGCTCCAGGTGATCCTCACTGTTTTCATCCGTTTTTTTTTCCTTTCCGGGGGGTGCGGTGGCCTGCTTCTGGGCCACAGAGCAGGCTGAGGTCCAAGCAGGGCAGCTGCCTAAGCAGGAGATCTCAGTCCTCTCCTTTCCACGTCTCCACTCAATCAGACATCCACACAATGTTTGCTGTCACCCTAGAGTGAATACTGGTCCCTTCACCCATTCATTTATGCAGAGACTCATGCACTCTCACCACCTCTGTCATCTTGCCATCTTGGAATCCCTTCAAGCAAGAACGAACAATATTTAAACTGTACACTAACTATAGTGTTTTTAATGATAAAGGCCATGCTGTACCAAGGATATCTAGAATTTACTCATCTTGCATAACTGAAAATTTATGCTCTTTGATTAGAAAAAATCCTCATTTTTCCCTACCTCTCTCCCTTAGAAACCATTTATCTCACTCTAATTCGGTTGAGTTTGACTATTAGATGTCTCATGTAAGTGGAATCATTATGTATTGTCCTTCTGTGATTGGTTTATTTCAGTAAGCATAATGTCCTCTAAGTTCATTCATGCCATTACATACTCCAAAATCTCCTTTTGATAAAAGGCTGAATAACATCCCATAACATATACATACTACATCTTCTTTATACATCATCTGTCCAGAAACATTTAGGTTGTTTCCATATCTTGGTTATGGTACAGCAAAGACCACAGGAGTTCTAATATCTCTATAGGTTCTGATTTCAATTCTTTTGTATAAACACACAAAAGTGGGATTGTTGGAGCAAATAACAGCTCTATTTTTAATTCTTTAACATCAATACTGTTTTATAGCAGCTGTAACATTCTGTGTTCTCACCAACAGTGTTCCAGTTTCTTCATATCTTCACCAACCTTTGTCTTTTTAAACAATACTTCCATCTTTCTTGATTGGAATATTTTCAACACAATTTGTGTCAGCTCTTCCTTGTTTTGTAGAACTCCGCTGGAATACCATCTGGTCTAGAACTTTTTTTTGTGGGTAGTTTTCTTAGGATGGAGTTGGTTTCCTGGGTTATTATTGGTCTATTTAATGTCTCAATTTCTTCCTGTTTCAACCTTGGGAGGTTGTGTGATGTCAGAAACTCATTCATTTCATTTAGGTTTTCGAGTTTGTTTTCATATAAGTGTGCATAGTAGTCTCTGATTTTTTTTTTTTTTTAATTTCTTCAGGGTCCTTTGTGATTTGATCTTTTGCATTTCTGATTGTGTTTATTTGGACTTTAACTTGGTCAAGCAGACTAGGGGTCCCTCAGTGTCTTGTTTATCTTTTCAAAGCATCAGATTTTTGTTTTGTTGATTTTTTTCTATGATATTTTTGTCTTCTATATCCTGTATTTTGGTCTTTTACTTTGATGATCTGGATTCTTCTGCTGAAGTTAGGGTTTTGGTGGTCTTGTCATTCCAGCTCCCTTAGGTGATTTGTTAGGCTGTTAACTTGCGATCTTTTCATTTTCTTGATATGTGTTTGTAAAGAAATGAATTCCCCTCTCAATAATGCTTTCATGGCATCCCAGAGGTTTTGGTAAGATGTGTCTTTATTTTCATTTGTTTCCAGAAATCTTTGATTTCTGTTTTCATTTCTGTGTTGACCCAGGAGTTGCTCTGCATTATGCTGTTTAGTGTCTATGTCTTTGTGGGCTTTAGGATAGCTTTGTTGGTGTTGATATTTATTTTTATTCCACAGTGGTCTGAGAAGGTGCATGGCAGTATTTCGATCTTATGGCATTTGTTTATGCTTGATTTATGGCTGAGGATTGGTTGATCTTGGAGTATGTTCCATGTGGTGATGAATTGAATGTATATTCTGTGTTGGGAGGAGTGTTCTGTAGGAATCAATTAAGTCCATTTGGTCAAACATCAAATTGAAGTTCTGGATCTCTTTGTTGATTTCTTTGCCTTTATAATCTGTCCAGGGTTGTTATTGGGGTATTTAAGTCCCCAGGTATGATAGTGTTAGAGTCAATTTCTTTTTTTAGTTTACCTAGAAGCTGATTTATAGAGGTTTGTGCACCTATGTTGGGTGCTCATCATCAAGGAAATGCAAATTAAAACCACACTGAGATAACACCTAACTCCAGTCAGTATGGCCATCCTCAATAACTCAAAACAAAAAAAAAAATTAAATTTAAAAAACCAGATGCTGGAGAGGATGTGGAGAAAAGAGAATACTTCTACACTGTTGGTGGGATTGTAAACTAGTACAACCTCTGTGGAAAACAGTGTGGCAATTCCTAAAAGACCTAAAAATTTACCTCCCATATGACTTAGCAATCCCCATTCTGGGAATATACCCAGAGGAACTCAAATCATTCTATGAAAAAGATACCTGCACACATGTTTATTGCAGCATTATTCACAATAGCAAAAACATGGAACCAACTGTGCTGCCCATTGAATGTGAACTGGGCCGGGCTCGGTGGCTCAGCCTGTAATCCCAGCACTTTGGGAGGCTGAGGTGAGTGGATTGCCTGAGCCCGCAGGTTCAAGACCAGCCCGGGCAACTTGGAGAGACCTCGTCTCTACAACAAAATAAAAAATTAGCCAGGCATGGTAGCATGTGCCTGTAGTTCCAGCTACTTAGAAGGCCGAGGTGGAAGAATTGCCGGAGCTCAGTAGGTCAATGCTGGTGTGCCACTGCACTCCAACCTGAACAACAGAGTTAGACTCCAATTCAAAAAAAATGTGGACTAGATTTTAAAAATGTAATACATATACACAATGGAATATGAACTTCGCAGCAACTTGGATGGTCTTAGAGTCTATAATACTGAGTGATCTATCACAGAAACAAAGAACTGAGTACCACATGTTCTCATTCATAAGTGGACCCTCAACAATGATTATAATACTATAAGAAAGGGATTGACAGTAGTGGGAAACTACCAGGGGAGTAAGGGGCACACTTCATCAATAAGGGTACTTGTTTTCAAACCAGATGAAGTGGGGACAAAAGTGAGGCCTAAACTTTACCTGCAAAATGACCATTTGTATACCTAGCCTTGAACTGCATTCCACGTCTTTAAAATAAGCCTAAAAAAGAATAAATACACTATTTAATGTATAAAAAATAGTAATAACAATAGTTATCCTAATAGGTATCTCATTGTGATTTTAATTTGTGTTTTCATGATGATTGGTGACATAGAACATCTTTTCAAACATTTGTGTGTCTACTTTGGATCAATGCCTATACAGGGCTTTAGTTCATTTGTAAATTGGACTATTAGTTTTGTTGTTGTTGTTAAGTTGTAGGAATTTTGGGTTTACAAACATTTTCTTCCATTCCATGGGTAGCCTGTTCACTCAGCTAAATGTTTGCTTTGCTGTGCAACAATTTTGAGTTCTATGTAGTGCCACTTGCTTGTTGTGGCTTTTGTTGCCTGTGCTTTCGTTGTCAAGACCAATGCCATGAAGCTTTGTTCCCTGTGTTTTCTTCTAAAGTTTTAGTTTCAGGGCTTATATTTAAGTTTGTAAATCTGTTCTGGTTAATTTTGGAGTATGGCTTGAGTCTTATTTTATAATTTTGGATATGGATTTTCAGCTTTCATGTATTAATCCATGTATAGAAGACACTATCCTTTCCCACTGTGTATTATTTGGCACTTTTGTCAAAGACAGTTGACCTTATATACATGGATTTAATTCTAGGCTCTTGATTCTGTTTCATTGTTCTACAAGTCTGTCTTTATGCCAGCCTGATATTGTTCAAACCTCTTTTTTTTTTTTGAGTTGGAGTCCCACTCTGTTGCCCAGACTGAAGTGCAGTAGCATGCTCATGGCCACCCCAGTGTCGACCTACTAGGTTCTGGTGATCTTTCCACCTCAGCCTTACAAGTAGCCGAACTATAGGAGTGCGCTACCACGCCTGGCAGATTTTTGATTTGTTTTAGAAACAGGTCTCACCAAGTTGTCTAGGCTGGTCTTGAACCTGCAGGCTCAGGCATTCCATTCGCTTTAACCTCCCAAAGTGCTGGGACTACAGGCTGAACCACCAAGCACAGCCTGTTTGTTTTAACTTCTATAGTTTTGTAGTATGTAATATGATTTCACATCAGGAAATGTGAGACTACCGGCTATTTCAGATTCTTTTTAACTGTTTAGCAATGGTAGTTGTGTTGCTTTCATAGATGGCCTTTATTGCCTTGAAGTAATTCACATAGAATCACATTGGTGAATTCTGCCAAAGACTTAAAGAGGCATAAAAATCAGTGATTTCCAAACTCAATATGGATCTACTTCATGTTATATTTATTTGGTTTATTGAAAGTGTTTCTTATCATAAAAGAGTGTTGAATTTTGTCAAACCCTTTTTCTTCATCAATTGAGATAATCATGTACTTTTTATTCTTTATTGTGTTAATGTAGTGTATCATATTAATTTATTTTTATATATTCCGTCATCCTTCCATTTCAAGAATAAGCCCCCTTTGATTATGGCAAATGATTCTTTGAATGTGCTGCTAATTTGGCTTAAAGGAGTTTTGCAATTATATCTGCCAGGAATATTGGCCTATAATTTCATTTTGCTGCAGTATCTTGGCCTGACTTGGCGTCAGTTTTAATGTTCACCTCATAAAATGAATCTGAAAGTCTTCTCTTATCAAAGGCATGGATGTCCTTTTAAAATCTTTGGTAGGATTGGCCAGTGAAGTCATCTGGCCCTGGGCTTCTCTTTGGTGAAAGGTTTTTGGTTACTGGCTCGATCTTCTTGCTCATCATAGGTCTGTTCAGACTTGTCATTTCTTTTTGATTTTGTTGGTGGTCTGTATGCGTCTAGGAATATATAATTATAACACTCTTACAATTATTTTTACTTCTGTGATATCAATTGTAAAGACTCATTTTCAGTTTTAATTTTATTTGAGTATTCTCTTTTTTCTTAGTCTAGCTAAAGATTTATCAATTTTGGTCTTTTTAAAAAACCTGCCTCTCAGTTTTATTGATTGTTTCCTATTATTTTACTTTATTTATTTATTTTGAGTCTTTACTATTTCTATCCTTTTTCTAACTTAAGATTAGTTTATTTTTTTCTTGTTTCTTAAGGTGTAAAGTTAGTTTTTTTATTGAGCTCTTTCCTTTTTGTTAATGTAGGAGTTTATCACTACAAACTTCCCTTTTAATACTGCTTTTATTGCATCCCAAAAGTATTGGTGTGTTGTGTTTCCATTTTTGTTGGCCTCAAGATAATTTCAAATTTTTCTGTGATTTGGTTTTTAGCCATTGATTCTTCAAAACTGCGTTTTGATTTTTACACACTTTTAAATTTTAAAATTTCTCTTCTGCTATTTATTTCTAGTTTCATTCCATTCTGGTGGGAAGCATACTTGGGATTCTTTCTTTTTTTTCTTCAAATTCTGTTAACTTGCTTTGTTACCTTATGTGTGATCTATCTTAGAGAATGTTATGTCTGAACTTGAGAAGAATGTATATTTAGTTGCTATTTGATGGAGTGTTTCCTAAAGGTTTGTTAAGTCCATTTGACCTGTAGTATTGTCCAAGTTTGCTGTTTCTTTGTGAATTTACCATTTGGTTTTTCTATCCAATATTGAATGTGGGGCATTGCAGTGCCTTCATACTATCGTGTTGCTGTCCATTTTCCCCCTCATGTCTATTTATGCTTGTTTCAGGTGTCCTAGAGTTAGACACATGGATATTCACAATTGCCATATCTTTATGGTAAACTGACTCTTTTCCTGATATGATTTCCTTCTTTGTCTCTTGTGATGATTTCCTATTTAAAGTCAGTGTTGTCTGATATAATGTAGCTACCCCTCCTCTCTTTGGATTATCTTTTGCATGGGATATCTTTATCCCATTCCTTCACTGTGTCTGTCCTTAAATCTAAAGCAAGCTTCTTGTAGACAGCAAATATTTGGATTTTTAAAAAATTCATTCTGCCCCTCTGTGTCTTTTTATCAGAGAGTTTCATCCAGTACATTGAAATAATTATTCACAGGAAGGAATTTACTACTGCCACTTTCTTAATTGTTTTCTTTTCGTTTTATGTGTCCTTTGTGCCTCTTTTTCTCTCTCTGTTCCTCTGTGTTTCATTGGTAATTTTGTATTGATGTGATTTTCTTTTTTTTCCTTTCTGGAACTGATGCAGGATTTTTCTTTGTGATTACCAGGGAGTTTACTTATAATCACCTATAGTCAGAACAGCCCATTTCAAACTGACAGCAAACAAATTTAATCACATACAAAAACTACCCTTTTACTTGTCCTCTGCCCTACACTTAATGCTAATGTCACAATGTGCATCTATTTGTATTTTTGTCCATCAACATATTTTCAGTTATAGATATTTTTAATACTTTTGCCTTTTGACCTCTATGATAAATTTTAAAATGATTTACCCATCATAATTACAGTAATACAGTACTCTATATCATTTATATATTTTCCTTTACTGATGAGCTTGATACTTCCTTATGTCATTGTGCTGATTTAGAACCCTTTCATTTGAACTCGAAGAACTTCATTGAGCATTTCTGGTAAAACGGGTCTAATAGTGACAAACCACTGCACTAGGGAACTTGCCTCCACAGAAAGAAGCTGGCCGTTGAGGTTTTGCAAATTGCTTGCACTGGTCAGAGCCAAGGGAAGGAGCTGCAGTGACTGCTCGCTCCATGACTCTCTCTGTCTTTACTAGCTCCCAGGTGGGTTCCATCAGCATGCCAAGACGAGGACCAGTCCTTTGGTAGCCCCCCAAAAGTTGGAGCATTGCATGCACAAACCAACTTTTTCCCTCCCCGGACAGAAACCAGGAGCTGTTTCATGTTCGGGGCTTGCTCAGGCGACGGACTAGGACAGCCCACACTGCTGTGTCTGCTCTCTCCCGGGTGGTGAGAGCAGTCTGGGTCCCGTCAGTGCTTCAAGAGTGTCCAAGCAGAAGGCAGGCCTCTGCGCAGCCCCCAGGAAATCTGAGATGTTGAATGTTTGGTCCCACTCTTTCCTCCCCAGGGAGAAGGCAGGACCTGAAGTGTTTCCTCCTGATCATGTGTGTTGTGCTGGGGGCAGGGATTCCAGGGAGAGGCGTCTCCGATTTCCCTCCTGGCTTCCATGGGTCTAGTTCTGTGTTTGCCTGAGGCTCGGGGGCTTCTCCACCAGTTTCTGCATCTCCCACAGAAGTAAAACGTATGCGTTGCTGTTGAATCAGTGAATTTTGTGGAGGAGGAAGGAGGTCCTGATCTTCCTATTCTTCCATCTCACGGATGTCGCTCCAACTTTTCTCATTCATAAATGAAAACTGTCTTAGATAGGAGGGTTTAAGATATATATGTGTATACTATATATACATATATATGACATAAGACATGCAATCAGGCTGTAAACGTGGGGAAATTAAATCAGCCGTTGAAGACTCAGTCAGTTGATGGTAAAGGGTGAAAGGAGAAAAGCTCATACTCTCAACTTGAAGGCAAGTCGAGGAAAGCTTAGAAGTAGAGATAAACAGGGGAAGTAAGAATTTTTAACTTGTCCTAAGTATAGTCGTGAGTGCAAACAACATCCAAATCTACACTGAAGTGTCAACAGGTGAATTCCTGAAGAGCAAAGGCTGGGGCTGATTTGAACTTTGCACTAGAATTGCAGTGAGTTACTGAATCCAACGTTAGCATCTAAAATAATTAGAAGCTCAGTGAAGTGCTATTCATGACAAGCATAAGATAACTAGTTCAAAAAGGAATCTTGGAATAGAATGTGACTTTAGCAATCTCTGGCACAGAAAAAGCTCAAAACTCATTAAGACCAGGTTGGCTCAATCTGAGTCAGCCTCTAGGCCCACTGTGCCGTAGTCCAGAGAATGGGTCTTGCTTCGATACATTTTAATCTCTACGAGAGCCAGTTATCTCAACTCTATCCCCATGGCCTTAAGGCTGTTCTAGTGAAACTAAAAAAACAAAACAAAAAGCACAGTGCAAAGTCTTTACTTCACTTCAAGCAGGTAATATGGGAATCCTACTTAATGAGAATCTGTGGTGTCAATTTATTTCTACACAGAATAAAGATAAAAATTAAGGAGTTCTGACTCCCGGTATAGAAATGTGAAGGGGAGTTATTGAGAACTTAAAGGATTGGGTAGGGGAAGATGACTTCCAGAATGAATGGAAATATTACTTCACAGCCCATGGAAATACTTCTCCACCCCGTTACGCTGGTATGGTAGTCTGAAAGAATTCATCCATAAATGAGTAAGCAAGTCTGTGCAATGTTTGCAGTTTGAGTTTCTGGAAAAAGAAATATAAGTGAGACATTATACAGGAAGAAAGTGCTTTCTTAAGCATATCCCAACTTTTATTAGAAAATCAATAGGTAGATGAGAGAATAAAAAGTACACAAGCCAAAAAATAAAAGAAAAAGATAAAAAAGTTGTCACAGGGACTATCATGTCAACGAACGAAGAACAATCCATTAAAATGAAAGATCGTGATTAAGTCATTTCTTGGAAAACTAAACTCTTATTTTTTTTTAATGTGATGATTTTTACAGCTGAAAGTATCTGCATGCTCAAAATCTCTCAGATTCTTTATTTTGGAAAAGTCTATTGCTTTACTTCTCAAGCATATTGTAAAGCTATAGAACACTACAGAAACATTTTTAAAGCATATACTAGGCTAATCCTGAACTTCACATAAATCTTGGCAGAAAAATACATAACTACCACTAAAGTATAAGATTGTTAACAAAGAAAATGTCAACATATTTGTGTACATTAAAGAATGTTTTATGACAACCTCTGGAATCATTTTTCCATGATAACGTAGTTTTTTCCTAGAGGAAGAATCAAATTAAAGAAAGCAGTAGAAAAAATTCTATTTGTACCATTGCTATAATTATTTTGCAAGTGAAATATACGTATGCGTGTGTGTGTGTGTGTGTGTGTGTGTATGCAAGTTTTTTGCTTTGAAGAAATATCTACACTAGAAAATCTGACAGTCAGAAAATGAAAAAACAAAAGGAATTGAGCTCTCCTCTCTTGATTATAAGATGGAAATCTCGGTACTCTGTCAGTAAGCCCTCAAATGTTGAACCCGGAGAGAACATTAGAGATCATTTATTTCATCTTGCTTGCTAATTGTGTCTCTGATGAAAACAGAATTAACAGGGCTACGAATCAGCAACCAACTGCTTCCTGCCAATTTCATTTTCCCAAGGTGTATGTTGTGTGTGTATGCATTTGTGTGCCCAGGCACAGACACAGAGCTCTCCCATAAGGCAGTCCTTCCCAATGAACTATCTCTTACAAATGAAGGTGCTGGCTCCATTTTCTCTGGCACATTCTTACCCTAGATGATCAGTTTCAACATATAAACCACATTTGGGTGCCATAAGAGGGAACACTCAGGATTTCTTTACTTCCCAAGATGTGGTCCAGAGTGGTAAGTGGAGTGGTTGAGGCTGAAAGCTGTCAATAGTTAAACCTTAAAAAAGGAGTCATACTCTTGACTAAAATTTACTCCAAAAGATTTGCTAATGACCAAAATACACTGCGTCATTTAATTAAGCTTGAATTTGTTTAAGTAACGTACTCGCAAGCATTCTACGATATCTGAAGCCTGAGGCTGATAATTTCCTCTTTCAAGAGCCTAATAATGCGTATTTTGACAAGTGAAATGAGTGCCTATGTCATTATCAAGTGTATTTGAACTTCCCCAAAGAGGACAGAGACTGGTTTGGTGAGTTCTTATATTGTGGCTTTACTATGTGCAGAGGCCTTTGAGACTTTGATTTATATTTGGAGTATTTATGAGGCAACAGATTGCCAACATCTTTAACCCAAAGATAAAAAAATGTGATTACTGCCATCGGCTAGATCAGGTGGCCAGACAATTGGCAATGGTATAAGAGTATGTAGAAATACATATTAGGGTATCTGCTGAAATAACCAGTTAAACTTTGGCCAAATGTCCTAACGCTTGGGTACTGTCTTTTTGTTTGTTTGTTTTTACCACTGATGCCCTGGTTAAGGCATGAGAAGCAGAAGCTCTCCAGTGAGTTTCATTACATGCAAGGGATCTGGTGATGCATAAAATACCCCTTTAGCTGTTCACTCAGTTGACCCAAGGGGCTCCTCAGGTAGCCAAGGATTCTGGAGAGAGATGACCTCATCCACCACCATGGCATCTGGCAAAGGTCTGAGGAGAGGAAGACTACTTTCTCCTTCAGGTGGGTTATCTCATTAGTATAATTTCTATTATAGCAAGGAGGCCTCAGTGGCCACACTGGCTTTCTTATGAGTTGCTGCTTCTGTGACCAAGGCAAAATGGGCAGTTGGGAACAGAGAGTCTTAAATTCAGAATTGCAGAGACACTATCCAGGAAAGCCCAGTACATGTCCGGCAACTGCTACTATAATAACATATAACATGACCCGAAGAAGAAAGTTTTTTACATCGGGTTATGAACAATGATGGCAATTATGTCTGACTCTAAGAGGCATGAGAGGAAGTGACTATAGCCTTTATACTGAAAGACTCTCTGGAGAAAGAGGTGAGGGAAGGTTGGTGCTATTCTATAGAAATCTCTATAGAGTCTAAACTTATCTGTTGTAAGTGTCCACGTTCAAGGTAGTCAAATTTGCAAGTAATGGCAAAAAAAGTGTTTAAATAAAACTTACAAATGAGGAATGGATTGCTTTTAGAATCTAATAAAGTCTAAAAGATGTTATGCTTATTTTAACACGGCGGAGAGTCAGTAGCTGTTCCCTGATAGTGTCAGGGAGGGGATAGCCCTCAGTTTGCCAAATAATTTTCAGGAATTGGTGGTGCCTTGTGTTACACGTGGGGATGTGGTCCATCCTCTTTGTGTGTCTCCTTTCTTGAATAAATGTGTTGAGTGAATCTCTTCAGAGCAAAAAATTCTCAAAGTAACTTCACAACTACACTCGTGAGGTAAGTAGGATGTGATTAAAGTGCACCTGCCAAGATTGTGTGTGATAGAGGGACTGTCGAGCTACCCTTTTGGGAGCCAGGTAAAGGTACACGGTGCTCTTGTGAAGGTGAAAACAAACTGTAGCTGAGAGGCTGTCCCAATAGACATTTAATATAATTTATCATCCAGATCCATAAGAGTAAAGTAGCTATCAGTCACTGATTATATAAAGTCAGTAATCTCAGTAATAATGTGTATGAGGGCCTTAATAGATAGGGTCACGGTATTAAGAAGATTGCCGTAGTCCACAATGAATTGCCCTTTAATTTTTCCAGGCATAAAAATGGCCAAATTGGGCTATTAAATAGAGCCGTGAGGACAACTGCCCTTTTATAGGTAGGTTAACTATTTTAACTGGTGTGGAGGGGCAGGGACATTTGGTCTATTTGCCGAGTCAGTTAAGTACCAAAGACTTAGTTGTATCTCTTCTTAAATTTTATCTACTGTTGGTGACAGCATCCATGCTCACTATAGGATATCTTGGAATATAAGAACTGGAAAGTTAGGCAAAGTGACAGTTCAGAGGATAAAGCGTAACTACTTGTCTTCTATTTTATGTTTAGTAACTCATCTAACAATACGAGATACCCCAGTGCATATATAGAGGGATTCCCGGGCCCAAGTATAATTTGAGTTCCTGTACTGATTCATACCACGGGGACTTGCTAATTAGTGCATCTCAGTGGATGTTAAAATCATTTGAAACCTACATTGAGGAGGAAGAAATCCATTCAACACCTTTTTACTGTTTTACTATAAAATATTTTAGTAAATATGTGATATTCAATTGGGTTAAGTTGTAGCATTTTTGTGTTTGTTTTTTTCTCCCTTAGTGTCCAGAGTTCTTTCGATGTCTTTCTTTCTGGATATACTTTGGATGGGAAGTCCTAACTTCCCTGCTCATATTGGTCACTGGATAAAACTAGAGGACAAAACTGGTTGGTGCAGATCTTTGCAGAATGTCCAGGTTTTACTAAATCATGATTCCAAGACTTTAGCTTCAGTGAGGTTGGCAATTACGTCTCTGGAATAACAGGGGCAGGCTGCTGCATGGCACCCTGACAGTAGTGAAATTGTCAGCACGGTTCGCCTAGCAAGTTTTAGTAGTTGAAGCAGGATGAAGGCTGTAATTGTGCTTTTTAAAGCATTTCTCCTCCTTTACTCTTCTTCAGGCTCTTTAGCCATGCGCAGTATAGACTGGCAATGTCTTTTATCCTTTAGCTGCGTTTCAAGATGAAACACCAATGTTTGCTGCATAGATTCAGGCATGTGAATCTCCAGCTTAAGAGTAGAAAAGGGCAACCTGGAACAACTAGGGTGGCAGAGTTCTCTGAGTTCTTAACACAGTGTATGGAGCAAGGACCTGTGAGACCAACCAGAATGCAAATCAATGTCCTTGGGCAGTTTTGGACACAAAAAGCTGACAGAAAGGAATCTCAGTAAACACGAACTTTCTGTTTACTTTTCATCTGAGGACTTCGAGTTGAGGTTCCTTCCAATATCAACAGAAAAATAACTCTTTATATTTCAAGCTGAAGAAAACAGGTTGCACATGCTACACATATGCAGGTTTTGAGGCGACCGTTATTTCTGCCATTTCCAGTCACACATCATAAGGAAAGTTGCTAGAGAATTACCCTATCTGAGAGTAAGGCTGCTTTCATTTCTTTTTTAAAATAAACAGTATTTTCAAAATAGAAATTAATGCAAAAATCTGTGATGAATGAAATATAACAATTTTAAGTCTGGATCGGATCCTGCCGTGCCTTGGCAGGACCCCGTGTCCCTCTCTCCCCCAATCCCTGAGCCCTTTCCCCTCTTTCTGCTCTCTTCTCTAGCTTGTGGTGCCCTTCCTGTTCCTAAAGCAGGTGACGATACATTGTCTGTGTCTGGAGTCTCTCTTCTGTCTGTTCTTGTGCCCTGTCACGTGGCTGCCATATTAGAGCTTTATTGATTGTAAAGATTGCTTGGCTGGGCTTGCCATGTTGCATAGACTGAGGCCTCTGGTATGAGGTGGAGAAGTGACAATAAAGATTCTTCTTACGTTGTTCCAGAACTCTGGGGGATTTTGATTGTGGTTTTTAAACAGCTTTCTGTTTGCTGATTTTTTTCTATGATACTTTTGTCTTATATGTTCTGTAGTTGGAATTTTATTTTGGTAATCTGGATTTTTCTGCTGAAGTTAGGGTTTTGGTGGTCTTGCCTTTCCAGTTCTTTTAAGTGCAACGTTAGTCTGTTTACTTGTGATTTCTGTTTTTTAATGTGTGTGTGTAGAGTTATAAATTTCCTCTTATCACTGTGTTCATGGCATCCCAGAGATTCGTAAGATTATGCTTAGAAAGAATGCCCATGTTATCGTCTCTTATTTCTTTGGTCAGCACAAGTTACCTTCCCAAGCCTAACACCAATGGGGCAGAGAACTATAACCTAATTCTGGAGAAGAGAATCAAGCTTATTGAACATTAATTAACACAGTTTACCACAGTATCTCACACTCCAGAGTGGGACAAAAATTCAACAAAAATTCATGGTTTTAAAAGTGTTTTTTTAAAAGTGTTTTTTTTAAATGTTGTAAACAATCATTATGAATGAGGATATTTCTTCCTATTTCTAGTTTGCTGAGAGCTCTTTTTCTTTCTTTCTTTTTATTTTTTTAAGACCATGAGTTTTTGTTGAATTTTTGTCCCACTCTGGAGTGTGAGATACTGTGGTAAACTGTGTTAATTAATGTTCAATAAGCTTGATTCTCTTCTCCAGAATTAGGTTATAGTTCTCTGCCCCATTGGTGTTAGGCTTGGGAAGGTAACTTGTGCTGACCAAAGAAATAAGAGACGATAACATGGGCATTCTTTCTAAGCATAATCTTACGAATCTCTGGGATGCCATGAACACAGTGATAAGAGGAAATTTATAACTCTACACACACACATTAAAAAACAGAAATCACAAGTAAACAGACTAACGTTGCACTTAAAAGAACTGGAAAGGCAAGACCACCAAAACCCTAACTTCAGCAGAAAAATCCAGATTACCAAAATAAAATTCCAACTACAGAACATATAAGACAAAAGTATCATAGAAAAAAATCAGCAAACAGAAAGCTGTTTCTGGTTCTTCGAGAGCATACATAAGATAGATGGACCCACTAGGCAGACTGATTAAGAAAAAGCCTAAATAAACACAATTAGAAATGCAAAAGATCAAGTCACAGATGACCCTAAAGAAATTCAAAAAATTATCAGAGATTATTAGGTATGGAAAGAAACTCAAAAACCTAAATGAAATGGAGGATTTTCTGACATCACAC
This sequence comes from Cephalopachus bancanus, assembly GCA_027257055.1. Taxonomy (NCBI): domain Eukaryota; kingdom Metazoa; phylum Chordata; class Mammalia; order Primates; family Tarsiidae; genus Cephalopachus; species Cephalopachus bancanus. The sequence continues at coordinate 2,929,407 of JAPVLO010000018.1, read as the reverse complement.
GACCTCTCAAGTTTCAAGCAAGAAGAAATTGAAATCCTACATAGACAATAGCAACCCAGGAAATCGACATCATCACAAGAAATCTACCAACAAAAACAACAACAAGAAGCCATGGACCAGATGACTTCCCAGCGGAATTCTACAAAACTTATAAGGAGGAGCTGATACCATTCCTATTGAAACTATTATGGGCTATTGAGAACGACAGAATCCTCCCCACATCATTTTATGAAGCTTATGTGACACTGATACCCAAACCTGGCAAATCTCCAGGCCAATCTCCTTGCTGAGCATAGATGCAAAAATTCTCAACAAGATTCTAGCAAACTGGATCCAACAACACATCTCAAGAATCATGCACTATGGCCAACCAGGCTTCGTTCCTGGGATGCGGGGTTGGTTCAACATCTACAAGACCATAAATATAATTCAGCAAATGTAAAAACAAAACTACATGATTACATAATTATTTCTTTATATAATCATAGCAAATCTGTTGTATAAACTTGGGAAAGTTACTGAATCTTTCTGTTTCTTAGCTTCCCAATCTGTAATGGAGATTATGGTTGCTAATGGTTATAAAAAGAATTAAATGAGTTAGCTTATGACAACATTTGGGCCATGTTCTTAAAAAGTATTATTTTTGTGATCCATGTTTGCTAGTAGGATCTATCAAAATGTTTTGCATATTTTAAGAGAATATTTGCAATTACGTTTATGTAATTATTATAAAATCATATTATTTAAATGATTATTTCAGGTGCAGTACCCTTACTCTGCAAAAATTTTTTAGTTATTCTTTGCTGACATTAGAGATTTTAATGTTTCTAAATTAGCATACATTATATAATCACAGATTTCAAAAACATCAATCATAAATAGCAATTTAATGACAACACTGTACTGCTGCAGTCCCTTAAGTACTTATTAGATAGTGATTCATCTACATTTTGTGAAGGAAGTCTAATTTGCCAAGAGGATACTGACCTTGCAAGAATCTGTACAACTGACCAGCTCACAGTTTTTAATTGATTCACCTACTTCTAAAGTTTACAGATAATAAGAAAAATGATGTTTCATTTATGCTATTATGACTTGAAATAATTAGCAAGCAATAACACTTGCAAAACATAGTTAAAAGTATTTGAATTTTAAAAATAAAGAAGGCAACATGCATGATCAGCTTCCCAGAAAGAAACATATTCTAAAGTACAATTGGCAAACCTGACCAGCATACATAAGATTTAATCACAAAATACTATGGTACAAAATTGATCACATTAGGAAAGATGCTAAAGTCCAGCCCCAAACTTGATAAATGCGTGGCACTTGGAGGAAATATGTAAAAGTTAGTCATGATACAGATAGTAATATTTGTAGTTAATTCAAAATTAAGCTCACAAATGACTATATTGCTTATTAATTTATTGATTTCTCTATTGACAATGTTAATTTTTAAAAAGTCCCTACTCACATGATCTCATACTGGTTTTAAAATTCTCCACTTTATAGTTACAAGTGGTCTGTGGAGAGTGAACACTCTCTGGTGATGTGTAATATTCTGGACCTATTATATTTTTTGTACTTCCTGAAAACATTCCAGTCATTGATTATGTATTTAGTTTTTAACCATTATTTACAGCGATACCACCTTGTTTCGATTACTGTCACTTAAAAATAAAGCTTGAAATCAGGTTTTTAACATTGTATTAGCCATTATAAGTTCTATGTATTTCCATGTAAATTTTGAAATAACGGTCACAATTTCTATACTAAAAAACTGCATAGCTTTGATTTGGATATCATTGAATCTATCGCACAATTTGAACAGAATTGACACTCTAATGAGATTGTTTCTTCCAACTTATAAACAAGGTATTTTTCTCCATGTATTTATATCTGTTTTAATTTCTCAGCAATCTGCTTTTAGTTTTCAATACAATTTGCAATTTGTCAGATTTGTTCCGATTATTTCACACTGATACTGTCACAAACTCAACTTTCAGTTGTCTGTTACATACAATCGATAAATCCTGTATCCATTAGCAAACATCTTTCCCTTCCACATTCCCTTAGCTCTGGCAGTCACTAATCCACTTTCTCTCTTTCTGCATTTGACTATTCTGGACATTTCATATATATGAAGACATACAACATGGGTCTTTCGTTTCTGGCTTCTTTTTCTTGACATACTTATCTTAGTTCCTTTGTGCTACGATAACAAATCTATGGAACCATGTAAGTTACAAACAACAAGAATGCATTTTTCACTGTTCTGGAAGCTGGCAAGGGCAAGATCAAGGCTCTGGAAGGTTCAGTGTCTGGTGGGGCCAAGTCTGTCTGCTTCTAAAACAACATTCTGTTGTCAGAGAGGACAAATTCTGTGAAGGAATGGAAGGAGAAGGAATGGAAGGACAAAAAGAGGCCTAGGTGGTTTCCTCTAGTCCTTTTACAAAGAGCTAACATTATCCATGAGAGCAGACTCCTCGTGGCCTAATTATCTCCTAACAATCCCATCTCGTAATTCTGTTGCAGTGGGGATTAAGTATAAGCATGAATTTTGAACTCTGGAGAGGACAAACACATTTAAACCATGACAATAATGCTTTCAAGGTTCACAGTACCAGTACTTTATTCCTTTTTATGGTTGAATGAGATTCTATTGTTTGGATATTCTAAATTTTGCTAATTATTTTTGTCCATCGATGGACATTTTGGTTATTTCTACTTTTTTGACTATTATAACAAAAGATGCTATAAAAGTTCATGTATACATTTTTGTCTAAAATGTTTTTAATTCTCTTGGTCATATACCTAGGAGAGAAATTGCTGCATCATAGAATAACTATATTTTTAACCTTTTTGAGGAATTGCTGAACTATATTTCAAATTGTTTTCACCATTTTTCATTCTATCCAGTAATGTATATATGAGGGTTCCTTTCTCCACAACCTTACTAACACTTGTTATCGTTCATTTTTTAAAAAATTATAGGTATCCAGTGAATGTGGAGTGGCGTATTATTGATAAAAGTTTTATACTTTTAACTCTTACACTTAGATCTTTAAGCCATTTTTAGTTCATTTTTATATATGATGTGAATGGTTCAACTTTGTTATTTTGATGTGGATATCCTACGGTTCCAGCACCATTTGCTGAAAAAAAATATTATTTTTCCATTGATTGTCTTGGCACCCTTATAAAAGTTATTTGATAATAAATGAATTGGTTTATTTCTAGACGTTTCACATGATTCTCTTAACCTACATGTCTTTCATTAAGCTAGTACCACACTGTCTTTATTAGAGTAGTTTTGTAGTACATTTCAAAATTGGAAAGCATAAGCCCTTCAAATTTGTTCTTTTTCAAGATTGTTTTGGCTATTTAGGGTATCTTGCTTTTTCGTATGAAGTTTAGCATTGGTTTGTCTGTTTCTGCAAAATAGTCACCTCCAATTCTGATAGAGATTAGGTTGAATCTGTAGAACAATTTGGGAAGTATTGTCCTATATTAACAATACTGAGAATTGGCCAGGCATACTGGCTCATGTGATCCCAGTGCTCTGGGAGGTTGAGGCAGGATGATCACTTGAGGTCGGAAGTTTGAGACGAGCCTGGGCAACAGAGTGAGCTTGCATCTCTACAAAACAAATTAAAAATTAGCTAGACATGGTGGCTGAGTCCTAACTACTCAGGAGGCTGAGACAGGAGAATCGCTTGAGCCCTGGAGGTCAAGATTATAGTGAGCTATGATTAAGGCACAGCACTCTAGGCTGGGTAACAAAGCGAGATCCTGTCTCTGAAAACAATACAAATATTAAGCCTTAAACATAGGATTTTTTTTCACATATTTAAAACAGGTCTTTAATTGATATTTTGTGGTTTGCAGTATACATGTCTTGAACTTATCTTGTTAAATTTATTCCTAAATATTTTATTTTTATTGATGCCATTGTATATGAAATTGGTTATTTTATTTTTAGATTGTTCATGACTAGTGTATACAGGTGTAACTGATTTTTGTATATTAGACTTGTATCCTGCAACCATGCTAAATTTGTTTATTAACTCTAATAGTGGTGTATGTCTGTATCCTAGACTTTTATGTTGACAAGCTTATGTCATCTGCAGAGATGGTTTTACTTCTAATTCCACTATCTGGATGCCTTTTGTTTTTTCTTATAGCCTAATTGCTTGAGCTAAAACATTCATAACAAAGTTGAATAGAAGTACACAGAGAGGACTGCTTTGTCTCACTCCTGTTTTTAGGAGGAAAGCTTGCATTCTTTTTTGATTTTGTATAGTGTCAGCTGTAGGTTTTGGTAGCTGTTCTTTATCTGATTGAGGAATTTGTCTTTCTCCAGGTTTTTATTATGAAAGTGTGTTAGATTTTGTCAAACATTTTTCTGTATCTATTAAGATGATCTCATGGGTTATCCCTCATTTTCTTGATAAATTACACTGATTTTCATATGTTAAATGTATAAATGTTGTATCCTGTAACATTATTAATCACAATTGTTAGTTCTAGTGGCTTTAAAAAAATTACATCAGATTTTCTGTGGAGAGGATTATGTCGTTATTGAACAAAGAGATTAACACTTCATTATTTCCAATCTAGAATCTTTATTTACTTATTTACTTATTGACTTGCTTTTATTTAGTCGAGTGGTACCTCCAGCAAAATGTTAAACACTGGTGTTTAGAGCAGGCATTTTTTCTCTATTCCTGCTTTTACAAGGAGGCACTCAATCTTTCAGCACCAAGTATGAGGTAAGTTTTAGGTATAGATGCCATATATTAATTTAAATAATTTATTTTCATCCATAATTTGCATAGTTGCTTCTCTAAAAATCAGGAGTGAACATTAGATTTTTGTTAAAAGATATGTTCTGTATCTGTGAAAATGATTATATGAGCTTTATTTTTTAGTTTGTTAATATGGTGAATTACATTGTTTTCAAATGTTTACAGATAACATAAACTCAACTTAATATCAACATATTACCACTCATCTATTGTTGAATTGGACTTACTATTTTTTTTGAAAATTTTTGCGTTTACACATACTCATTGAAAGTTTTATTTTTTCAAAGTGATTTTGTCTGGTTTAGATATCAGGATATTATTGGCACCAATAATGAGTGGTGAAGTAGTCCTTCCTTTTACATTCTTTGGAAGAATTTATATTAGGAAAATTGATATTATTTATTCATTAAATGCTGGAATTCATTAGAGAAATCATATGGTCCTAAAGGTTTCATGGCAGAAACAAATTTAATTATGAATTCAAATTTTAAAAATCAATATAGAACTATTGAAGTTATCGTGTTTTCCTTTAGTGAGCTCAATTTTTCTCTTTAAAGAAATTTGTACACATATCTCAAGTTGCCTTATTCCATTATACTCATTTTAATATCTGTAGAATCTGTATGGCTGCCAGACCTCTAATTCTTGAATGTGACAATGTGTGTCTTGTCTCTTTAATTCCAGATCAGACTTACTAAAGATGTATCAATTTTATTAATATTCTTAAGTAACAAGTTTTGATTTCATTGATTTTCTCAACTGTTTTTCTGTTACCTCTATTATTGATTCTTTACTCTGATCTGTACCATTTTTTTCTGTTTGCATACTTTGGATTCAGTTATCTCTCCTTTGGATAGCTTCATTTGATGAAAGTTGCCATTGTTGTTTTGAGACCTTTTTTTCCAACATATGATATGCTTTCGTTTGTATTCATCTTAAAATATTTTCTACTTTCTCTTTTTCTATCTTACTTGATCCATGGATTATTTAGAGGTATAGTATGTGGTTTCCAAAAGTGCAGAGATTTTTCTAGATAGTTTTTGTTATTTACGTGTAGTTTAATTTCATAGTAATTAAAAGAGAACATATTGTGTATTACTTAAATCTTTTTAGATTTATTACAATTTTTATGGATCAGAATAGTGTTTGCCTGTATATAACATTCTGTTTGAACTTAAAAGGAATGGAAATCTGCAGTTGTTGGAAAATTTAGAGGTAATTGAAATATCCTACTATATTGTGCATTTGTCTATTTCTGCTTGCCATTCTATCCAGTTTTGCTTCATGTATTTGAAACTCTATTATTAGGTGCATAAACATTTAGAATTATCATATCATTATCATTGAGGGATTGTGCACTTGATCATTATGAAACGTTCACCTTGAGTTGTGAAAACATTACTTGTTCTGAAGTATACTTTGTCTCCTATTAACATAGTTTTAAAATATTTAGTTTTATCACAGTTTATCTTTTCCATCCTGTTACTTGTACTTTATTATTGCCTTTATATTTAAAGTGACTTATAGACAGATATATAACCAGATCTTACTTTTTATACAATCTGAAGTCCTCTGTCATTTTGAGAACTATTTAGACCACTTATGTTGAACATAATTATTAATATGGTTAGGTTTAAATCTACCAAATCACAGTTTGTTTTTTGCCTTTTATTTTGTTCATATGTTATTCTCCCTTTCCTATTTTATCTTTTTTTGTACTAACGATTATATTTTTAAATCGAATTTGCTTTAGATCAAATACAACTGCTTTGCTATATGTTTCCCTTTAAAATTTAAAATGTATATCATTGATTTCCCATTGCTGACCTTGAGCAATGTTGCATCATTTTATGCAAAGTATAAGTTGACAATAGTCTATTTTCATTGTTTTCTCCTAAGCTTTATGTGATTATTATCATACATAACACTTCTTCGTGTGTCATGTAACACAGAAATTATTATTATTGGTACCTAAACAATCTATTTACTTTTAGAGAATTAAGCAATTTTCCAAAGTGGCATATATTTACTTATGCAGTTGTCATTTCCATTTATTCCTTTATATACCTTCATATTTCCATGTGGTATTTTTCTTTTGACTAAAATCCTTTTAAAAATCATTTCTTGCCCTGTAGATATGTTTGTGTTTAATTCTTTCAGCTTTGTATATCTGAAAAATTTTATTTTGCTTTAATTTTTAGGATCTATTTGATCTGCGTATAGAATTTTGGGCCGAGAATATTTTTCCTAGTACTTTAGCCATATTGCTCCACTGTCTTCTTGCAAACAGATTCTTATGAGAAATCGCCTGCCACTTTTATTTTTATTCCCATGCACATAATGTTGCTTTTCTCATCACTCCTTTTAATATATTTTTAATAATTAATTTTGAGCAATCATATTGTGATGTGATGGTGTAGTGCTTTATATTTCTTACACTTAAGATTTGTTGGATTTCCCAGATCTGTAGGTTTATAGTATTTATTAAATTTGGAAAACATAAAGTGACCTTCAAGTGTCACTTCAAGTGTTTTTCTTCCTTCGCCTCACCTCAATTTTTGCAAACTATATTTTCCCACAGACCACTGAAGCTGTGCTCTGTCTTTTTTTTCTGTGTTTCCCTGTGTTTTCTATTTTATGTGTTCAACTTCACTACGCTCTTATTCTGCCATATATATTCTCATTTTAATATCAATCAACGTATTTTTCACCTCAGAAATAACATTTTTCATCTCCATGGGATCAACTACTTTTTTTTTTTTTTTAATTAAAAGACTATTTTTGGCCGGGCTCGGTGGCTCAGCCTGTAATCCTCGGCTTTGGGAGGCCGAGGTGAGTGAATTGCCTGAGCCCAAGGGTTCGAGACCCACCTGGGCAACTTGGCAAGACCTCATCTCTACAATAATTCAAAAAAATTAGCCGGGCATGGTGGCGCGCGCCTGTAGTTCCAGCTACTTGAAAGGCTGCGGCGGAAGGATAGCCAGAGCCCAGCAGGTCGAGGCTGCGGTGGCCTTGAGTGTGCCACTGCCCTCTAGCCTGGGTGACAGATTGAGACTCCAACTCAAAAAAAAAAAAAAGGACTATTTTCTTTAGGGTCACAGTAAAATTGAGAGAAAATTTCAGAGATTGCCAGATATCCCTTTCTTCTCTGTGCACACAGACCCTAACACCAACATCACCCATTTTTTAGAAAAAGTGTGGTACATTTTTCAGAATTGATGAACCCACATTGACATGTCATCAAACAAAGTCTAAAGTTTATTTTACAGCTCATGTTTTGACTGTGAATTCTATGGATCTGGACAATATTTATTGGCATATATACATCATTATATTATCATACAGAATACTTTCTCTGTCCTAAAAATTATTGGTGCATCTTCATCTATTCACCCTTCTTTCTTGCTCCCTGAACCTCTGGAAACCACTGACTTTTCTACTATCTTTACAGTTTGCCTTTTCAGATTGATTACTTCTACTCAGCGATATGCATTTCAGTTTCCTCCATGTCTCTTCCCTGGCTTTATGGCTTATTTCTTTTTTTCGCATATAATAATTTTCTATCATACGAATGCACCACAGTTTATTTATTCTTTTGTCTACTGAAGGACACCTTTGCTTCCAAGCTTTGGCATTAGGAATAAAGTGTGCAAACATTTAAAATTCCAAAGAGTAATCGCTGAATTGCTCGGTGAGAGTATGCTGTTTTGTAAAAACCGCCAAACTGTCTTGGCAAGTATCCACACCACTGTGCATTTCCCACCAGCAATGAATGAGAGTTCCTGCTGTTCTGCATCTTCACCAGCATGGGGTGTTGTGAGTGTTTTGAGTTTTTGCCCTTCTGACAGATGTGTGCTCAAACCTTATTGTTTTAATTTTCTAATGATATCTGATATTGAAATCTTTTCATATGCTTATTTTCCATCTGACTATCGTTATTAGTGAGGTATCTGTTCTCAGGTTTTGTGCCCATTTTTTAATTGGATTGTTTATTTTCTTATTGTTAAGTGTAATTGTTCAGCAATTGTTTAATTGTTGAGTTAGTTTTCCTGCACTACATAAAAACATTTTGGTCAATGACAGACCGCATACATGGTGGTAGTCCCGTAAGATTATAATACCATATTTTACTGCACCGTTTCTATGTTTAGGTACACAAATGCTTGTGGTAGTGTTACAACTGGCTAACGTTTTTAGTACAGTCACACGTAGTAAAGCTCTGTCACCTAGGAGCAATACGGTGTTCCATAGCCTAGGTTTGTGCAAGTATACTCTGTATGTCCACACAATGGCAAAATCACCCAATGGCCATTTCCTAGAATACATTCCTATTGTTAAGCAACACATGGCTATTTTTGGGTAAGAGTACTATATTGAATATATCTTTTGTGATATTTTTTCCATGTCTGTGACTAGTCTTCTCATTTTTTTAACCATATTTTTCATGGAGGCAAAGCTTTTATTTTAGTAAAATTCAAATTATCGACTTTTTCCTTTCATAGATTGTGTCTTTGCTGCTATATCTAAAAAGCCATTACCAAACTCAAAAAATCATCTAGACTTTTCTTTATCTTATCTACTAGGGGGATTGTAGCTTTTATATTTTAAATTTATGTTTAATAATTGATTCATTTTTATTTAATTGTGTGAAGGGTGTAAGGTCTGTGTCCATATTCATGTGGATTTCTGAGTTCATTTGTTTCTATGGCTAATGTTTTTACTTTGCAGTTTCCTAAACTTATAAGGAGTTATTAAAACCATATAAAAGTATTTGTCTGCTAATTCTAAAATCTTTGTCAGTTCTACATGTGTTCTAATTTACTGATTTTTATTTTTATTATGGGATGAATTGCCTTGATTCTCTGCAAGTTTTTACTGGATGTTAAGTTTTTTAAATTTTACTTTGTTGGGTGTTGAATATTTTCATAGTTCTATAAAAAAATTAGGTCTTGTTTTGGCATGGGCTTCCATTACTTGCAAGTGATTTGATCTTTTTAGGTATTGGTTTTAAGCGAGATTTACCCATTTAGACATTTAGTCTTTGGCCATTTTTTTTTTTAATTACTGAGGCAAATCCTTCGGTGTGCTCTGCCCAATACTCCATGGATTACTAATTTTCCTGTCTGTCCGGTAGGTCTGCCTGACCCTATGTTAGCTTTGGATACTCTTTTTTTCAACCATTGTGAGTCATTCCGTCCTAGTCTTGGGTGGTTTCTCACATGCAAGCCTTCATCAGTGCTCTGCTGAAGGTGCAATGCAGGGGATCCTGTGTCCATCCCTGGAACTCTTTGTGTAGCTTCATCTTCTCTTGGATTCTTCCCTGATAACCCAAGCTGCCTTGGGCTCTCCAGGCTTTAATCTCTCTGTCTTCAACCCAGGGAGTTTGCTAAAAATACAGCTGCATTCTTCCTTCCAACACTGTGGCTTGGAAACGCAATGAAATAAGCTGAGGGTGGCTTGGGAACTCACTCACAGAAATAAGCTGAGGTAATCATAAGGCAAAGCTGTTGGTTTCCTTTCTCCCGTGGATCACTGCTTTGTTGCCTCACATGCAAACCAATATTTCGCAAATTCTGTTTCTTGTCGTTGTTTCAGGTGAAAACGCAAATCCAGTTCCTATTAATTCCCTTTTCCCAGAAGCAGAAGTTGTATATTTGATGTTTTTATGCATTATTTTATAGCATATTGACTCTTAAATCATTATGCTTAGAGATTCTGCTATCTCCTTTAGCTCACCACTTGAACCGTTGAAGACATCTCTTAGAAAAAAATGAAAAAAATGTATCTGTGTAGTTATTCAATATGTAACTTTTTTTTGGCTTGGTGTCTTATTTACTTATATATTTTTAGAGAGAGTTGCAAGTTTTTATTTTATTTTTCAAAATCTTTAATTTTTTTCATTTTTAATTTTAAAAATGTGGGGTGCATTTCAGGGTTAGGTATACAAATGTTCATTATGCAGGTATCCTTACTGATGAGGTGTGCCCCCTCTCCCGGTGGTTTCCCACTACTGCCAATCTCTTTCTTACATGTTATGATAATTGCTCAAGGTCCACTTATGAGTGAGAACATGTAGTACTCAGTTGTTTGTTTCTGTGATAAATCACTCAGTATTACAGATTCTAATTTTATTTTATTATAGACTTGTGGGGTAAAAGAAAGTCCAGTTAGAGACCAAAGCTTCACCTGCATGCAACCTGTTTGTGGAGTTAATCCTTACTTGTATTTCATATGTAACCTTTTGAAAAATTTTTTATTTTAAAGATGTGGGATGCAATTCAGGGTTAGGTATACAGATGTTCATTATGCAGGTTCTCGTGAATCTGTGGACTGAAAATAATCTTCAAAGAAAATTTTTTTAGATTTAAATATAAATGATCTCTAAAAACACACAATATGAGTTTCTTGCCTTCACAGATGTATATAAAACAGTTTAGTGCCACTTTCTAAATGCTATTTTTATTTTTATGTCAAGAGTGCTCAAAGAAAGCAATCATTTAAAAATGGTGTAGCATTAAGCTGCCAGATATTGTTTCATGAAAAAATACCTATTAAGAACTATGATATTTTTAAGATGCAAGAGTATGTTTGAATTCAGAATGATGAATAGTTTTAAAAAAATAGCAAGTCAACTGAGTAGTAGACCCAAAGAAAAGAAAGATTGAGATAAGCTTAGTATACTCAAACATGGGTAGATTTCAAAGATAAATGTCACAAAGCTTTGTTTTTGAGTATATATTGTTTCAAAAAGGAAAGGAAATAACAACAGATTGCTAATTCAACCAATTTCTCAATGAGAGCAAATTGCAGTCAAAAAGAGAATCTTTTAAGTGTGTTAAGAGTTACTGCAGTCAATGAAATAAGGGTCTGGAGAGCAGGACTCTTCTGCTATTTGAAACAGAGAACAGGCTGCTGCTGACACCAGAGTGGCAAGTGTGGGCACCACTATCAATTCATTCAGAAAGGCCAAGGGGTGCTCTGATGTGACTCCCTTAGGGAGAAAAACTAGTTCAAAGTAGACACCCCACTTTTCAATACTGCATCCACCCAGGGAAAGCACAAAGGGCTTAGAAGTATTTGTTGAGCTCAACTCTTCTCTTCTCTTCTCTTCTCTTCTCTTCTCTTCTCTTCTCTTCTCTTCTCTTCTCTTCTCTTCTCTTCTCTTCTCTTTTCTCTTCTCTTCTTTCAGTGCAGGTCTAAATCTTAGCTAAACGTGAAATGGAAATGTCTTAGTCATTTGAGCTGCTAAAAGAAAATACTAGCGACTCTGTCTTACAAACAACAGAAGTGTATTTCTCACAGCTCAAGGGCTGAGAAGTGTAAGATGAAGGTGCCAGCGGGTTCGGCCTCCGGTCCAACCCCACTTCCTGGCCTATAAACAGCCATCTTTTGCTGCAATCTCACACGAGAAGCAACAAGGAAACCTTCTGGGATCTCTTTGACAGGGTCTTCATTCTCACGTCTAATCACCTTCAAAGGCCATACCTCTCAATCATACTAGGGATTAGGTTTCAACACATAAATTTCGGGGGAGCACAGATATTCAGTCTACAACAAGGAAGTTTGCCTTTCACATCATCACTGACTCTTCTCTGACAACTTCTTCTCTACTTATGCTCAATTTCATGCTTCACTTGAAAAAAAAGAGGCTGAACTCATGGAAGACCACATAGCCCATCCTATACGTTTGTTATTGAAATGAACACTATGAAATTATCTCCACAGAATGATTGAGTAATGTTTTCTTTTTCCTGTTATTCTTCACACTAGTACTTGAAAAACAAAAGCAAAAACGTTGCTTATCAGTGCCCAGGAGTAATTCCGTATGTGTACTAGTTTCCAAAAATATAGCTTCAGGAAATGGGTGAGAGCAACATATCTCTAGAAGAAGCCAGCATGTGATGAAACCTACTCTCGTTGTTTAAACCAATATCCCTTTAAAAGCAGCACAGTGAAGCTTTTTCGACGGGATCCATTTTGAATATGACTGAAAATCTTGAAGTATTATTATACCCAAATACAACATACTTTGAAAAATATTACAGTTCGCTGTTAGCATTGTTTTGTTACAAAGTACTATTAGGATGACATTCGAATGTAAGGTGAACTAGCATGTAATTAGTGACACTCCCCATGTATACATACCTAATGTTTGCTTGACTGTTTATGCAACTAATTAGCATGTAATCACCAATTTCTGAGGAGATTTTTCCCAAGGGTCAAATTTAAAATATACAAGTTCTGAATGCTACATTTATACAGCATTCCTATATAAACTGTATTTAAGCTTTAAGTGAATAATTACATCAGAGATTCCCCTGAATCAATCTGTCTCTGCCTCTATTTCATACCTTTTCAAATGGTGCAGTTTCTGCCTAAAACTTCTGTTCTTTCCTCTTAGTCTAGAGAATTCAATGACCACTTCTTCAAGCGGAGCTTGCCTGATCTGCTCTTAAGCTCCTCGTCAATTTATTTAAGATTCCTTTCCTGTACGTTTCCGTAGCCTCTCGGACAGTCATTAATCATAAACCTCAAGGCACTATCTTGTGGCCACTTGTTCATATGTACGAAAGGAGATCCTCTCCAAGAAAAAAGAGAATTATTTTTTTGGAGGGCTGCCCCTTGTAATACAGGCTACCCCTCTTGTTAAGTGTCCTAGAAACCCATCAGCATCATTGTAGCTAGCGTTATTGTGAGAGGCTGCATTCGGCCTCAGCGAATTTTTTTTGGAAAATTTTCTAACACATTTGCCCATTCCATGACGGTGATCGATGAGTCCACTGGCCCACACAGCCCGAGTGTTCAGTAGTTTTTGACCCCAAGCAGCACGAACCAAATGCCCCATACTCCCTCTTCTTCCATTCTGTCCCTGAGCAGCATTGTTTTTCGTTTGTTTGACTTCCCTAGATGAAAATCCTCAAAGAGAAATGCTTTGCTGATATGGAAGAGGTGAAAAAAAGAAAACCAGCAGAAGCGCTAAAAGACATCAAAATTAACGAATTCAAAAGCTGTGGTGAGCATTGGGAAAGCATCTTCATAAGTGTATCGCATCAAATGGAGAGACCTTGGATGAAGGTAGTCTTATAAAGTCTTTGAAAGTTATTGTAAGTTTTAGACTAGTATCTAAAAGTATTTGTTGAGATCACTCTTCTCTTCTCTTCGTTGAGTGCAGATCTAAATCTTAGCTAAATGGGAAACGGGAATGCCTTAGTCCTTTGAACTGCTATAACAAAATACTATAGAAGTGGTGGCTTACAGACAACAGAAGTGTATTTCTCATAGCTCCCCTCCCTGAAAGTTTCCCACCACTGCCACTCCCTTTCTTAGAATATTATGATAATTGTTCTAGGTCCACTTCTGAGTGAGAGCATGTGGTACTCAGTGCTTTGTTTCTGTGATAGATCATTCAGTATTATAGACTCTAAGTCCATCCAAGTTGCTGTGAAGCTCATAATTTTGTCCTTTGTTATGACTGTGTAATATTCCATTCTCTATATGTGCCACATTTTTTTTTAATCCAGTCCTCTTTCGATGGGCAGTACGGTTGATTCTATGTTTTGGCTATTGTGAACAAGAGTACAGTAAGCATGCGTGTGCAGGTATCTTTTTCATAGAGTGATTTGAGTTCCTCCAGGTATATTCCCAGTAGGGGACAGTGGGGTTGTATGGAAGGTCGATTTTTAGACCTTTTAGGAATTGCCAAACTGTTTTCCACAAGGGTTGTACTAGTTTACACTCCCACCAGCAGAGTGGAAGTGTTCCCTTTTCCCTGATCCTCTCCAGTACCTGTTGTTTTTTGAGTTATTGATGATGATCATGCTGACTGGAGTTAGGTGGTATCTCAGTGTGGTTTTAATTTGCCTTTCTTTGAGGGCTAGTGAGGCTGAGCAGTTTTTTATGTGTCTGTTGTCTGCTCATATGTCTTCTTTTGAGAAGTGTCTATTCGTATATATATTTTTTTCGATGTTAAGTATTTGTTGTCTAAGGTGCTAGGATTTGGAATTCATATCTTTTGCCGCTTTGTAATGGGTCCGTTTGGTTTTTTCCTTTTGGCACATTTGAGTTCCTTGCAGATCTTTGATGTTAGGCCTTTGTCACATATACAATTGGTTAATAATTTTTTCCCTGACTGTGGGCTGCCCCCCCACCTTGATGGTTTCTTTGGCTTTACAGAAGCTTGTCAGTTTGATGAGGTCCCACTTCAACATGTAATTTTTACAATTTTTTATAAATAAAGCATTTTATACATTTTTTCTTTTTGGGGGGGGTCCCACTTATATGGCTCTGCTACTAGAGTCCAGGCTCCTTGAGATCAAGACTGCTACTCCTGTCTAATATATGCCTTCTGGAATATTCTCTTTTGCAGACAAAGCTTGACAATTTCCTGGTAATTGTTATCAGTCAAGATCCAGTCATTCACAAAACAGATATTTGAAAATAACATATACACCGGATATACATAAATATGTGAGTGTAAATGTATGTTTATATGTATTGATACTGTAGATGGCTGAGAGTATAATCATGAATCTCAAACATGTACCAAAATGGTGCCCAGGGTAATTTGATCTGATCCATTCAAAAATCTCAATTTAAATTGTATAGAAAATACAAATATGTAGAATATCATACAACACAGGGCAGAAGGTAAGCATGTAATCATGATCCCAGAAATTTTTAAAAACTTTTTTACACTATATATATTTTTCAAACTAATAGAACTATAAACTTAAAAATATATGCATTTTACTGAAGGTAAATGAAGACTCAATAAAGTTGATTTAAAAATACTATTTGAAACTACATTTTAAAAATTACCCTTCATGTCCCACCAGAATCACCAAAGGAAAAAAGATTACTTAAGCACAAATTTGACAAAATAAGTGTGAGATCCCTATAATGAAAAGTCAAATTATTGCTGACAGAAATTTAAAAAGACTTAAGTTAGTGAATACCTATGTCACATTTAAGGATCAGCTTTTTGTGTAGAAATTGACAATTGAGTCCAAATATTATATGGAAATTCAAAGACAACATCTTAAAATATAAGAATCAAGTTGAAGAATTAACTTTACTAGTCTAAAACTTACAATAATTTTTATAAGACTTTATAAGACTATCTTAATCAAGAGAGTGGGTTATTTGTAAAAAATTGGCAAATCAACAAAGGAAACCAACAGGAAAGTACATAAAATGGACTGATTTTTTTGTTAAAAAAAGTTCCAAGGTAATTCAGTGGGGAAAATAAAGTATTTCATCAAATAATGCTAGCAACTGTGTAAATATTAGAAACAATAAATAAGCTCAAAACTTACTCCTAAGATATACATGCCAGTTAACAAAGATGGGTGGTACAGCAACATGTAAAGAGTAAAACTCTTTAAAGATCTGGATGCAGACATGGGAAAATGTCTTTTTGTCTTGGGAAGTGGTAAAGTTTTAGTGGGTATAAAAATTATTAATAAAACATGCACATTTTTATATTTGGCTTTTTAAAAATTAAAAACTACTGATCATGAAAAACCCTAATTAACAAGATTAAAAAGAAGGCAAATATGAAGAGAACAGATGTGCAGTGCACATGGGCTGTCTACAGACTTATTAAGAGCTCCTCCTAAACAATACTAAAAACACAAATAATCAAAGAACAATGGGCAAAAAACTGGAGCCAACACATCGCCTATAATAATTAACATGCATATGAAAAGATACTCTTTGTAATCTGCAAAGTGAACATTTAAAATTTAATGCAGTGTGATTTTAGCATGGCTAAATCAAAATGATGGACAGTTCCAAGTTTTGACAAGAACGTGGAGAAACAGATCTCTCATACTTTGCTGGTGAGTAGTAAAATGGTCTGTACGAGGACTTTTGGTAAGAGGGAGCAAAAAGTTACCATATTACTCAGAATGTGAACTCCAGGATATTTATCCCAAAGAGATGTAATTTTTTTTCACTTTGCAGGACTCTTCTTAACCACTTGTTTATAATAGCTAAAACACTTCAAATAACCCAAATATCCATCAACAGAAACATAAGCTTAAAATAAAAACCTTTTGGTGCATGTATTACATTGATATGATAAAATAATTCTCAATAATTAAAAAGTACTGAATTACTAATATATACATATATATGTTTATGTGTGGAGGTACACACATATATAAATTTAAAATAGTAATCATTTAAAGGAAGATTAATGGTCTTAACATACTTATTACCATAGTTAACCAAGAGATAAAATATATGAAAAAATTATAGTTATGTATTAAACTCTGATTTCTGAAAACAGATCATGTAGAAAATGCATGTATAACATTCATGAAAACTCACCAAATCTGAGAACCCAAGAAAAAGCTCAAAGATTAAAGTAATAAAATTCATTCAGGCAGCGGTGTTGCTGAGCCCATTGCTGTACTACTAGAAATTAATAACTTTTTAAAAGAACTTTCTGATCATAAATTAAAGACACACCATTCAATACTTTTTGGGTCAAAGGGGAAGCATGTGTAAGCAGCAGAATTTTTAGACCAGAATGTGGCTAAGAACGTGACACTGGAACCTACAGGTCCATGGAATGGACTATATCAGCTAATCTTTTTTTTAATTGAAAGAAAAAAATACGAGGAAAAATGCATCCAAAAACGAGTGGGAAATAAATAAAACAGAGTTGTGAAGCAGAAAGTATATTTCAAAAAACAGCAATCGCAATTAGCAAAGATGTCAAACTCAAACCCCCTCCAAGCGAGACCTCCCAAAAGCCAAACCAGACAAGCCAACCACAGAGCAACGCACGCAGACGACTGGGGCGGGATCCCCGACGGCTGCCTGGGAGCCGTGGCGGTGTCTCTCTCGCGAAGCGGGTCTGGAGAGCGAGCGAACGTCGGCTCTCCGGGAGACCCCTGGAAGACCACCCTGAGGGTCATCACCAGAGCATCCGGGACCACCAGAGCGCAGGTGACCCAGCCCCAGCTGCCCACGGGCTGGGCCCGGGTGGCTGTGGAGCCAGGAGGGGGTCTGCCCACGAAGGGAGGGGGCGAGGGTCTGGAGAAGCCCCTGGAGTGTCGCCCGCCTCTCACCGACCACCGCACCCTCGCATGGGCGAGCCCCCTCCCAGCCCGAACAGAGGCGGCGCTCAGGCCCACGCGGACCCCAGTGGACTCTGGCTCCCCGAGGGGCCCGGGGCCAGCGGCCACCACCCCGCCAGAGGACCCCACCCGGGACAAAGAGCGCAGCTGCAGACGGTGCCACGTGGCGTGCCCCCCCCGCTGCCCCCTCACCAAGAGCATCTCGGGGCCCAGTGAGGCCGGCCACCTTGGTGCCTCCCCACAAGGGGCTTCTCTGCGACTGGGGACTGGGGGGGCAGTGGTTGGGGAGCCAGTGCATCCACGGGAGACACGCCACGGACCCCGATCCCCGCAGCATCTGGGCAAACAGGGCGAAGCCGCTCTGCCACCCTCGGAATACCGCAGTAGCATGCTGCCAGCCCCGTCCCATGGGCACCCAGGGGTGGGCATCTCCCAGCTCCCAGCCAGGCAGGGCCCTGACTCCGTGGCCTAGGGAGAGAGTGGGGGTGGGGCCAGACCGTGTGCCCGGGACCCACAGCACAGACCCTCACCCCAGAGCTTCTGACCCAGCAGGGAGCGGTCACCCCAGCCCTTGACCGCGACCATCTGCTGCTGTGAGCTTCCCAGCCCCCACCTCTGGGCCTCTGCGCCTCCCACCCAGGTCGGAGAGGGCACGTGGAGGGCGCCACTTCCTTCTGCAGCTCCCAGCACCCCGACTGCACTCATGCCACCCGCAGGCCGGGGAGGGAGCGGAGAGGCGAGAGCTTCTGCGTGGCCACAGAAGGATGCCCGAGATGCTGCCTCCCACGGCTGTCCACCTGGTAGGGCTCCCTGGGACTGTGCAGCTCTCCTGCCCCACCTGAACTCGGCCGCTGTTGCTCCTTGCTCCCTGGAAGAGGCAACCTTCAGAAGTGGCTATTATCCCCCTCGGACCCCCGGCCCACCGCCTCTAGGTCAGGGAGAGAACGAGGATGTAAAGCACCAGACGAGGCCACATTACTGTAAAAAAATATGCACAACAGACGGATCCGTCAGGACAAGAAAGAAATTCTTCAAAGGCCGCTTCCCAACGTCACGTTCAAAAAACAAAAACAAAGAGAAGAGTGAGCTCCTTCAGAGGAGAAGGAATCCATGCAAGAACACTAGCCACACCAGAGTGTCTGGGCAACCACAGCGAATCCTGCCAGCTTCCAAGCAATGGATCAGAACCAGAATTAACTGTTTCTAATAACCAGTATAGAACTTAGAATGTGGATAGCCGAAAAACTCAGCAAGAGCCAAGAGAAACTAGATGCCTCTATTAAACGGGACATGAAAACAGTCGGAGAATTTAAAGTTGACACTGCCATCCTAAGAAAGAGCCCAACTGAACTTCTGGAAGAAAGGAATTAGCCTTTGAAATTTCAAAACACATTCGCAAACCTCAGGAACAGACTTGATCACGAAGAAAAAAGAATTTCAGAGCTTGAAAGCCAATCTTTGGAGTTAACCCCGTTAAACAAAAATGAAGAGAAACTAATTTTTTTAAAAAATTAACAAAGCCTTCAGGAGTTATGGAATTCTGTATAAAGACCACATCTACATTTGATCAGCATTCCTGAGAGAAAAGGGGAAAATGAGAATCTGGAACAAGCTTTTCAAGACATAATCCAAGAAAATTTTCTCTCTCTTACTAAAGAGGTTGTCATGTAGCTACAAGAAATTCAGAGAACTTGTTGAGGCATTATTTGAGACAATCATCCCCAAAGCACAGAGTTACCAGACTAAGAAAAAGAATCTTTTATTTTTTATTTTTGAATCAGAGTCTCACTCTGTCACCAAGGCTGGAGTGCAGTGGCACACTCATGGCCACCCCAGTGTGAACCTGCTGGACTCTGGCAATCCTTCCACCTCAGCCTTCCAAGTAGCTGGACCTACAGGCATGCGCTACCACACCCAGCTAACGTTTGATTTATTGCAGAAACAAGGTCTCATCAAGTTGCCTGGGCTGGTCTCGAACCCATGAGCTCAGGTAATCCACTCGCCTTGGCCTCCCAAAGTGCTGGGATTACAGGCTGAGCCACCCAGCCTGGCCAAAAAAAAAAAAAAAATTAAAGGCAGCTAGTAAGAAGGAACAGACCATTACCAAGGGAGACCTATCAGAATAGCAATAGACCTCTCAGCAAAAACTTATAAGTCAGACGGGATTTGGGTCCATTTTTAGCACTCTTAAAGAAAAGCAATGCCAGCCAAGAATTTCTTTCTTTTCAAAAAAAATTTATTTTAAAGATGTGGGGTACAATTCAGGGTTAGGCATACAAATGGCCATTGTACAGGTAAAGTTTGGGCTTTACAGCCAAGAATTTCTTATCCCATCAAACTAAGCTTCATAAACAAAAGAGAAATAAAGTCCTTTCCAGGAAAGCCAGGACTAAGGGAATTTGTCATCTCCAGACCAGCCCTATAGGAGATGTTTAAGAAAGTTCCCAACATGGAAGTGAAAGAATGGTACCATCAAACACAAAACCATGTGTAAGCACATAACTTACAGACCATACAAATCAACCTAAATGCTGAGAACACAAGCCAACTTTTTAACAACACTATACCAGAAAATATTCTCACATATAAATAGCAAACTTGAATTCTAAGAGCTAAATGCTCCAACTAAAAGGCACAGAATGAACTTTTAGTGAAATAAATTGGGCAAAAATCATGACCCATCCTTCTTCTGTCTTCAGGAAACCAACCTCACTACTGATGACACCAATAGGTTCAAGGCAAAGAGATAAAGATATTCCATGCAAATGGAAAACAAAATATAGCTATTTGCTCTTCTTGTGTCAGATTAAACAGACGTTAAGCCAATAAAAGTGAAAGAGGAAAATAAAGAGTGCTACCTAGTGATAAGGGCTTAATTCAACAAGAAGAAATATCTATCTTCACATATGGAAACGCACAATATGGGAGCACCCATATTTATCAAATAATTGTCACTTAACCTAAGAGAGGACACAGTCACACAATATTAATGGGGAATAATAATCATTATAGCTTCTATTAATAACAGCTTTAGACAGATTATTAAGGCAGACAACTCGAGAAATTCTGGACTTTAATTTGATACTTGACCAATTAGGTCTAACAGACATTAACAGAACACGTCACCCAACAAGTGCAGAATATATATTTATCTGATCCTCACATGGAGCATATTCTAAGATCGTCCACATACTTGATTATAAATTAAACTTAAATAAACTCTAAAAAATGGAAATCAGACTGTGCATGCTCTCTGACCACAACAGAATAAAAATAGAAATCAACACCAAGAGGAAGCCTCCAAAATATATAAATGCATAGAAATTAAACAACTTGAATCTGAACAATTTTGGGGTAAATGATGAAATCAAGACAAAGTAAAACATGTATTATATCAATTGAAAAATAAAGATGTGACATACCAAAACTTCTGGGATGCCACACGATCAGTGTTTAGAGGAAAGTTTATCAAGAAAATAAAATGATCTCAAATAAACAACCTAAGGTCTCACTTAAGGGAATTAGAAAAAACAAGAATAGACTAATGCCAAAGCTAGCAGAAGAAAATAAATAACCAAAGTCAGAGAAAAATTAAGCAAAATTGATACTAATTATATATACAGTGTATATATATATAGTATATATACACACATGTATATGAAGTATCAATGAGCCAAAAAGCTGATTCTTTGAAAGAATAAACAAAATTGACAAACTCCTGGCCAGATTAACAAAAAAATAAATAAATAAATTGAGAGAAATCCTAATAAGTACATTCAGAAATGAAAAAAGTGACATTATAATTTATTAATTCTGAACAAATACAAAAGATTATCAGAGATTTACTATAACATCTTTTTGCATATAAGTTAGAAAATCTAGAGTAAATTGATAAATTACTGGAAACACAACCTCCCAAGATTGAAACAGGAAGAAACTGAAACCATAAACAAACCAATAATAAGCCTCAAAATTGTATCAGTAGTAACAAAAACTACCTATAAAAGGAATTTTGGACACAGGTGAATTCTATCAGATGTACAAGGAAAAACTAGTACCAAGCTTACTGAAAATAATTTCAAACAATTGAGAAGAGGAGACTCCTCTCTAACTCATTCGATTTAGCCAATATCATCCTGAAACCAAAAAATTGGCCAAAAAAGGAAAAAATTATAGACTGATATCCCTGAAGACCATAGATGCAAAAATATTCAACAAGAGAGTAGCAGACCACATCCAGAAGCACCTCAAAATGATTAGGTGGACTTTATTCCTGGGATGCAAAGCTGGTTCAACATATACAAATCAATAAGCATAATCCACCTTATAAACAGAAGTAAAGACAAGACCAGGATGATTCTCTCAATAGACACAGAAAAGGTTTTGATAAAATCCAAATGCCCTTCATGATAAAACCCTCAGCAATGCAGGCATCAATGGAACATTCCTCAAAATAGTAAGAGCCAAATATGAAAGAACTGCAGCCAACATCATACTTAAGGGAAACAGGTGGAAGTATCCCCCCTGATAACAGGAACAAGACAAAGATGTCACTTTCACCACTCCTCAGCGTATGAGGTCTGACAATTAATTGCAAACTCAACCTAGAAAAAGTGCTACATATCACATTACTGAATATCACTACAGTCACCTTCGAAGAACTCCCCTTGGTAAGGTATGAACCAAAGTCAGTGCCTAGTCCACTCATCGAAGCAACTTTGGAACACTTTTTCTGGAATGGCCACCAGAGCTGTCATTGTAATTATCCTTGATGTCCTGAATGTCATCAAAATGACTTCCTTTCAATATTTCCTTTATCTTTGAATAAAGAAAAAAGTCACTGAGGGCTAGATCAGGTTGGCAGGGAGAGTGTTCCAGTGCAGTTATTTGTTTACTGGCTGCAAACTCTCTCACAGACAGTGCTGTGTAAGCTGGTGCATTGTCATGATGCAAGAGCTCTTTGAGACCATTTTTGCAGTCACCTTTTTCATGCCAAGATTTTCCTAACCGTTTCTCTAGCAACATTTATTTGGTCTGCTATGCTTTTCACAGTCAGCCAACAATTTTGAGGCACAATTCGTTGAATTTTGCAACGTTTTCATCAATTCTGCTTGTTGCTGGCCATCTTGACCTCTGTTTATCAGTGACATCTTCTCTCCTTTTGAAAAACGTTTAATCCCTTTGCCCACTGCCATTTTCTTCAAGGCATTATCCCCATAAACTTGGACTAACATGTCCCTGGTTTCACTTCTACTCTTGCCAAGTTTAACAAGAAATTTAATGTTTGTTTCTTGCTCTAATTCAAACTCTGACATTCTGGCAGTGGCACACAAAATTATGGAACAATAATGAACTCGTCAGCAAGACACCACCACATATCAGCACAAACACAGCTGTGAGACACTGATATACCAAGGTTATGAAACTTTACCGAGTTGTTTGGACAGTGTTGCCTACACAAGGGCACAGTGGCAAGTTTGTGAACTTAATTGTCGGACCTCATGGTACTGGAAGTATCCACAGCAATCAGGCAAAAGAAAGAAGTGAAGGGTATCCAAATAGAAAAAGAGGAAATTAAATTATCTCTTTTCACAGATGATATATCTCTATATCTAGAAAACCCTAAAGATTCCATCAAAAGACTCCTAGCACTGATAAATGAATGCAGGAAAGTCTTTAAATACAAAACCAGTGCTCAAAAATCAGTTGCATTTGTATATACCAACAATGTTCAAGCTGAACTCCAAATCAAGAACACAATATCATTTACAATCGTTGAAGATAAAATGCCTTGGAATACATTTAACTAAGGAGGTGAAATGCCTCTACAGCAAGAATGACAAATCATTGCTGAAAAAAATCAAAGATGACACAAACACTTGAAAAACTTTCCATGCTCATGGACTGGAAGAATCAATATCATTAAAATGTTCATACTGCTGAAAGCAATATACAGGTTTAGCACAATCCCCATCAAACTACTAGCATCATGTTCACACATCCAGAAAAAGCATTACTTAAATTTGTAGGAAAACAAAAAAGAGCCCAAATAGTCAAGTCAATCCTAAGCAAGAAGAACAAAGCTGGAGGCATCACATTGCCAGACTTCAAACTAGAGTACAAAGCTACAGTATCCAAAACAGCATGGTACTTGTACAAAAATAAAAATAAAGAGCAATGGAAGAGAACAGAGAACATAGAATAAAACCACAACCTACAACCAGCTTATCTTTGACAACTACAGTAACAATAGACACTGGAGAAAAGACACCCTATTTAACAAATGGTGCTGGAAAAACTGGCTAAACGTATGCAAGAAGAATAAAGCTGAACTCCTTCCTCTCACCATATATAGAAATTAATTCAAGATGGATTAATGAGTTCAGTGTAAAAGCTCAAATTATGAAAATCCTAGGAGACAGCCTAGGAAACACTCTTCTAGACGTCAACCTAGGCAATAAATTCATGATCAAGCAAATGCAGTAAAAAATAAAACTTACAAATGCAACCTAATTTAGCTCAAAAGCACAGGATAAAAAAATACCATCAGCATAGTAAATGGGTAACCTACAAAATGAACAGAATGAGTGTAAATATTTGCCAACTATGCATTTGGAAAAGAATATTCAGAATCTATAAGATACTTAAATCAATTGACAGAAAAAAGTAACCCATTAAAAAGCAGGACAAGGATGTGAGTAGATACTTCATAAAGGAAGACATACATGTGGCCAATAAACATGCAAAAATGCTTAACACCACTGATCATCAGAGAAATGCAAATCAAAAACACAATGAGACACCATTTCACACCAGTCAGAACGGCTGTTATTAAAAAGTTAAAATGTCACAGACGTTGGCAAGGTTGCAGAGGAAAGGGTATGCTTATGCACTGTTGATGGTGGGATAAGCTCGTTCAGCCACTGTGGAAAGCCGTTTGGAGATTTCTCAAAGAACTAAATATAGATTTACCATTTGATCCAGCTATTTCACTATGGGGATATTCCCAAAGAAACATAAATCATCCTACCAAAAAGACACCAGTATTCATATGTTTATCATAGCACTGTCCACAATAGCAGAAACATGGACGCCAATTAGGTGCCCATCATTGGAGTACTAGATAATGAAAACGCTGTACGTTCACACCATGAGATACCGTGCAGCAATAAAAAAAGAACGAAATAATGTCTTTGCCACAACATGGATGCAGCTGGAGGCCATCGTTCCAAGTGAATTAGCACAGAGACAGAAAACTGAACATTACCACAGACTGCCACTTCCAAGTGGGCGCTACACATTGAGAAATCACAGACGTGGGGGTGGAAACAAAAGACACCGGGGTCTCCTAATGGGAAAGGAAGTGAGGTGAGTATCGGGCAAACCACCGGTTGAGTACCATGCTCACCACCTGGGGATGGGCTCGGTGGAAGCCACCTCACCACCGTGTACCATACCTATGCAGCAAATCTGCACATGTGCCCGTGGAACTTAGAATAAAATAGAATAGAATAAAAATTAAAATAGCAAACTTCTGCCTCTGGCCCCCCACAGAATCAGCCCTTACTGTGAAGAAGCCTTGTTTGCTTATTTTGCTTGAAGTGTTGGCTCTCACGGGCGGGCAAGCCAAGTCCTGACAGTGTGGCCGGTTTGGTGGGCTGGCAAACCTAGCCCCTGGGCATCTCGGCTTTGGACTCTCGCCTTCTTCCGCCAGCTCTCCTGGCTCAGCCGGCTCTGACGGCTGGCAAGCCCTCCTCTGGGGTGCAGGCTCTTTGTCCCTGGTGATCTTCTGCAGCTCTTCAGGTCACAGCTCTTCAGGGTCGAGGTTCTTGTCTCAGGCCCAGGAAGAACGAGGGACACAGACGGCCAGAAAATGAGGGAGCAGGACTTATTGAGAGGATGGAGAAGCTTCCCCAGTGGGAGGGGCCCCAAAGGAGTTGCCCGTCAGGGGCCCCAAACCTGGGGCTTATATAGCCTTAAGTCCAAGCCTAGCACTAGCTGTGAGCTGATGGGTCTGCACTTAACTGTTCTGATTGGTCGGTACTAAGGACTAATCAGCAGCAGGTGGGGGCCTAATGGTGAGCTGAGTGGTTGCTTTTCATCTCAGTAGTGAGTACTTAAGCTCTAGCCTGAGAGGTTCGCAAGGAGCTGGTTTACCAACACTGAGCCTGAGAGGCCTACAGGAAGTTTGCTGCATTGTTACCAGACCCCCCACCCTGTCTGCCTGCTAGCCTGTCTCTGCCTATCTCCTGTCTCTACTTCAAGATGGTCAGCAGGATAGAGCACAGGCTCCCACATCTCTTGCCTGAATCACTGCATTTTTAGAAAAAAAATATTAAACTTACTGATACTAACCCTTGTATCTTCCTGTGCATACAATAGTGTCAAACAAGATTAATAAATATGCTTGTGCACCAGATGTACTCTAGCACCCAAACTTTGATGAGTCTTTGCTGTAATGTAACTTCTGGTAACATTTTACTCAATTTGGGAAAACATACCAAAATCTCTTCTACTCGTATGTCAGCTGTGGCTCAAACACTGCTCTGGAGAAGCTTGACAGAAACTCTCTGAAGGACTCCTCCCAGGTTGTAATTCTCAGTAAGACTGCACAAAATGAACTTTGACATTTGAGTTGCTTATCTTGATTTTCTTTAGCCAACAATGTATTCTGATTTCAAAGTTATTTCCACCTTAATTTCCAGTTCCAGTTTGTGCATTGTGTCTTCCTTTTCCCTTTGTGTATGTGTATGTGCACATTCTGAAGTGCGTGTGTGTGTGTGTGTGTGTGTGTGTGTGTGTGTGTGTGTGTGTGTTGACAGTCCTCATCTTTCAGTATGCCCCTGTCTATTTTGATGCTACATCTAGACAAACCCATTGCAAGTTGGAAATATTAAGTTGAAAACACATTTTTGGCTTATGATATTTTTAACTTATGATGGGTTTATTGGAATGTATCCTCAACCTTAAGTCTAGAAGTATCTGTATTTTAAACCACTTCCCCAACCGATTACAAACAAAATTTTAAATACACTTTTTATTGACATATCCTCAGAAATGCAACAATCCTTTGTGCTCTACTCGCTGAGGTGAACACAACATCTAAATATTATCTAGGTCAAGAAAAATACTGTGGGTGTTCCAGAAGCTGTTAAGTCACCCGGTGACCTTGAGGTCATCAAATCTGCTGTGAGGGACTGTTGTGTTCCGTGCCGGATTCTTGTGTTTTGCTTAGAAAGGATTCTCAAGCAGACAGGATGGTAGAGAAGTAAGATAAGCAGGTGATTTATTGAGCAGAGTGAGTTCACATTTACGAAAGATAAGAGGTTGTTTGCTAAAGAGATAGCATACTTCTCCAGAGAGGAGAAGCAGGCAGAGTCCAGGCAAGCCAGGTGGCTGCCCCGAGGGTCGCTGGGTTCACTTTTTTATTTCTAAGGCAACATGGGAAGGATTTAGGGGTATGGATGTCTTGGGGAAAAAAGTCAGTTGTGAGACTGGGTTTTTGTTACTCCTTCTACCTGTTGATAGGCCCCTCTTGGAACTGTCATGGTGCTTGATGGGTGAAGATTTTGCAAAACCGCCAGGCTCATAGTATTATAATGAGCATAGAATGAAGGCGATGGTGATGTCCACTTGGTGATTTGTGAGCGTGCCCAGTGGGATCCCCGAGCTGTACCTTGCCGGGTGAGCAGCTCTCAAGCACAAGCATCCTGAAAGAAGGGATATGTGGGCCTCTATAGGAGAGAGCTGTTCACGGCCTTGCTTGTGGGGGCTGTCATAAGTGCTGGGTTTAAAACAGCTCAAAACATTTCTCAAGAGTTTCTCAAGTCCCAAGACCCTGAAATTCCCTGTTCTAATTGTCTACTTCATTATCAGAACCAATCCAATAATCCATTTTATGCTCCATTTTCAGCACTCCTCACATTACAGATAAATTTGCCTAATTTTTAAATTTTTATGTAAATGAAATTATTGATATGATTGTATCTGTGACTTCTTTTACTCAAAATTTTTATTTGTTTGTTTGGTTTTTTTTTGAGTTGGAGTCTCACTCTGTCCCCCAGACTGGAGTGCAGCGGCTGCTCCTGGCCACCGCAGCCTCGACCTGCTGGGCTCCGGCGATCCTTCTGCCTCAGCCTTCCGAGTAGTCGGAATTACAGGCGCGCGCTACCACGCCTGGCTAATATTTTGATTTTAGTGTAGAGATGAGGTCACACCTGCCCAGGTGGGTCTCGAACGCGCGGGCTCAGGCAATCCACTCCCCTCAGCCTCCCAAAGGCGTGGGATTATAGGCTGAGCCACCGAGTCCGACTTACTCAAAATTTTTAAATGAAATAATCCATGCCATTACCTGTAGCAGTAGTTTAATGCATTTCACAATTTAAACACCACCGTGTATCATATTCTTGATGGTCACATGTGTAAGGCAAACAAAACCAGACCAGGCGAAACGGCAACAAAGGAGCCAAGAAAAATTTATTAGCGCAATCCCGGGCGAGGTTCACCAGTCCATGTGGCTGTGGGCCAGAGAAGTTGCGCCCAGCAAGATGGGCGACGAGTTTATAAAGGATACACTGAGAAAACTATGAGGGGGTCGGGGAGAGCAATCACTGGTTGGGACAGCTGTCACGTCTGCTGGCGGTTGGCTGAACGGGGTTGCTAGAGTCGCTGTAACAGGTGCTGGCTGGCTGGCTTTGCAGCTGGAGTCTTAGTTGCGGTTACTCACTTTTGCTGGCTCACTCGCGCCCATTGTTCTCCTGGTCTGGGTTGGAGCCATCTTGTTGAGGCCCGCCCTGCCCTCCGGTACCTCCGGCCTTGCAGCATGAATTGCTTCCAATTCAAGGCTATGGCCTAAAAAGCCGCAACAAATACCCTTTTTAATTGGACACACAATTTAGGTGCTTGCTCCGATTTCCTCATCTATGTGAATTCCTTCTGAAACATGCTGTCATCTCTGGGCCAAATGGTTATTGGCCCTGGGGTTTTTGTATTCTCCAGTGACCCTAGACTTAGTGAAACGCCAGATCTGGCATTCTGGAAAGGCGCAGAATAAGCCAGAGGACAATTCATGAGAGCCAGAATGAATTTAATCCCTGCAGATCTGGAACTGACCAGTGGAAAAGCAAGGCTGGGGAAAACTCTGTGATGCTTTCTCAGCCCCCCTTGAGCACCCTGAGACAGTTTCTTTTCGTCGTTCCACTTCAACATTGAACGACCTGCCATTGGGAAGCACACGTCCAGAAAATTCTTCACAGACCTCATAAAAAAGTGACTTGCAATGCTTTTTCTATATCCTTATTTTCTTTTTCTTTTCCTTTACTTGTGCATTTTGGCGTTTGTACCGCTCCAAATGACCCACTTCCATCATTGCCTCATATTTCCATAGACCAGTGAATGATTTTTTTTAAGTGCATGTATATATACGGTTCTGTTGGATATGGATGCAGGAGTGGAGGTGTAGGTCTACAGTATATATGCGGATCAAAATTTAGGGAATAATGCCAAATCATGTGGTGCTATTGTGCAAAATGTGCTCCCAGCAGCAGTCATTGAAGGTTATGCCAATAAATTTGGATGATATATGTTTAAAAAGTATTTCAAAACAAACAGTTTACCATACTTGATCCCAGCAGAGACAGATACTTTAGACTAAATTTTAAATGGAAAATAAGAAAAGAAACATATGAGTTTGCTAAGGGAAAATATAAAAATATGGTTTCTGAAAGGATTTCTAACACAGTCAAAGATAAGATAATTCCAATACTAGTGAAAAATGATTCAAATACTGGAAAAAATGATGTTTAAATTATTTTGTGATATTATTTTATGACCATGACAACTTAGTCTAGTGTCATTTGTGAATACTGATGTAAGAATATCAAGAAAAATTGTAGTGAGAAAAAAATCAACAGCATGAACAAGTAGATTTTACTCCAGAAATGCATCAATATTAAAAAAAGAAAAAACTATTAATAAAATTTGCCATTTCAATCAGATATTTTCCAAAACACGATGTAATTCTCTTGTTTACTTCTGCCATATTAAAAATTAATTTTAGTGGTTGCCTTCTTGATTGCAATTAACATCTTAATTTAAAATAATCTAGTTCAGATTAATGCCAATTTAATTTTAATTTTATGCAAAATTGTTACTGTATAACTTCTTTCCTTCCCCTCCTTTGTGCTATTATTATACAAATTACTTTTTTTTTTTTAGCAGAGTCTCACTCTGTTGCCCAGGCCAGAGTGCAGTGGCACACTCACGGCCACCCCAGTGTCAACCTGCTGAACTCAGATGGTCCTTGTGCCTCAGCCTTCTAAGTAGCCACAACTACAGATACACACTACCACGCCCAGCTAAGTTTTCTATTTATTGTAGAGATGAGGTCTCACCAAGTTGCCCAGGCTAATCTCAAACTCGCAGGCAAAGTGCTCGGCCTCCCAAAGTGCTGGGATTATAGGCTTGAGCCACCACTCCCGGCCCAAATGATATTGTTATGCTTTGTGTAACTATTCACACTGATCTATCATTATTGTTTTATACAGTTGTCTTTTAAATCAAATAAGAGAAAAAATAATTACAAACTAAAATTCATTAATACTGTCTTTTATACTTATCTATTTAGTTACCTTTCTTGGTGCTTGTTATTTCTTCACTTAAATTCTGGTTACTCTGCTGCGTCCTGTCCCTTTAGTCTGAAGAGATCTCCTTACCATTTCTTGTATGACAGGTTTGCTAGCAATTAATTCTTTCAGCTTTTGTCTTGGAATGCTTAATTTTTCCTTCTTTTTGAAGGGGTAGTTTTGTCGGATTTAGAATTTTTGATTTTTTTTAACTGCCTCTGTCTTCTGTGGGTCTGGTGAGAAATCAGCTCTTAATCTTATTGTGTGGCCACTGACATTTCTTCTAGGTTGGCTTAGTGATCTGCTAGTTCTTATACAGAGCTTTCTTTAAATACGTGGGGAAAAATTGGTCTCCTAATCTTTGCTGAGGGACTCTGAGTGCATATTGGAGTATGTGTTTTGCACTGAATCAAACTGTGGATATTTCTGTCTTGGGCTTCACTTTCGGCTTCCACAAAGCCTCAAGATCAGTCAGAGGTAAAGACTTAGGATTTTCTTACATTTTCCCAGAGCCTGGGTACCGGTCTGTGTGGATGTCTTAGCTATGTGTGTATCTTCCTAGATTCCCAGGGATATGTCAGAGTTTTAAAGTCCCTGTGAAAATCTCATTTCTCAGTTTTTCATTTTAAGCTCTGTATCTAGTTTTTTGTTTTCCCCAAGAGTTATCCACTGTCTCGGACTAAATAATGGTATTACTGTGGGAATGAGACTTTGAAGGTGTATCAGTCCTCTTCTGTGCCCTCCACTCATACCAGGCTTCCACTTTTCACGGTTACGCAAGATGTTGATTTTCCAGGCCACTTCTGAGCTGAAAGGCTACTTCGGAGGCGAAATGGGAACAGGTCAAGTTAAAAGCCACAAAGCTCAATGTTCATACTGAGATTCCGTTGATTTTCTTGAGTGCGTGCTCACCAGATTGTAGCAATTGTTTGATTAATTTCTGGAGTTATAAAAAAGTTAGTTCTCACAATTTCTGTCAGTTGTCTCGTTACTTCTATGATGAGGAAAATTTTTTAGAGTCCTTATTCTTCCATTTTTGCTAATGCCCTTACCACCTGTATTCGTTTGGCAGACTGCCAAACCATGTACTACTGGATGGTTTAAACAACAGAAATTTATTGTGTCACAGTTTTGAAGTCTGGGAGTCCAATAGCAAGAAGTCAGCAGGATTGATTCCTTCTGAGGACTACGAGGACGCACTCTGTTTCAGACTTCTCTTTGTGGCTTATCGATGGTCAACTTCATCGTCATATGACACCCTTATGCATGTGTGTCTGCTTCCAAACATCTCCTTTTTACAGTAACGCCAGTCACACTGGTTTAGAGCCCCCTCTAATGCCGTCATTTCAACTTGACTACCTCTGTTAAAACTCTGTCTCCAAATAAGTTTATCATCTGAAAGTCAGACCATGGATATATAAGTTTGGGGGGAACACAATTCAATCTATAGCACCGTCTTCATTGATCTATGTGGAGAAGTCAAATGTACCTCCACGGATGCAAAAGAGTATGCTATAAGATTCAAAACACATTCGTATCATAAGTAGTCAATAAATTAGAATTCGATGAATGCTTCTTTGGCATGATGCCCTTAAGTACATATGTGTGTATATGTATATACTCCTTTACCCTGTAAATATGCACCTTACTTAATGAGGATGCAGTAGATACTTTTCTCTATTGTCAGAGAAGGAAAAAATATAAATATCATCATGAATGCTATTTTATACAAGGCTGGGAGTTGTAGCCAATGCAATTAGACAATAGAAATAATGAGATGCATGGTAGTTGCAAAGCCGTACGTATGACCGTGAGTTATGATATGTTTGGGTCACTCCAAAAAATCAGTGTGAGAAAGAAATCTCTGTCATCAACATGTGGACGTAATCAGCTTGCAGTCCGTATCCAAAAACCCATTCTCTCATGGGTTCTACCTTCAAATATGACAGACTAACTAGCAAAAAAATCAATGCTACTGACAAAACAAGCAAAAAAAAAATCCAGATTAAAATACAAACAGATCATCTAAATAAAAAATTTGTTTGTTTGAAGGCATTGAAGAGCTGCTGAGACCATCAATAATGAAGATGAATAACCCTGGAGAATTCAGTGTCTTGAGGATAAAATACAAAAATGAGAAACTCATCTTCCTGACACTGTCTTCTCATCCGAATTCCAATTCCCAAAGTGTGTCACATTGGTCTCTCAAGCTACACGGGGCTATCAAATGTCTGCTGCTTTCTCCACTTCTCTGTGCTTGTCTCTCTGCATGGCCGTTCGCTGGGTGATCTGTGATCGCCCTGTCACCACAACTGCCAAATTCCCCAAAGCAAAGGCCGTGTTTTGTTTTTCTGTTGCTTTACAGCTTCAAAGTTTATAAGAAGCATAATTTCAATCTTGAGTCTCATATTCGAACCTCACATCAAGTGTTAAGACAGGATAAAGATGATTCTCAGGCATGTGAGCACTTGGAAGTTTGTTTCCTATTTAGCCGTCATTAAGAATGTGTATGAGGAAGCACCCGAGTTATATTTGTAATCAAATAATTAATGGATTCAACCTAAGAGAAGGTCAAAGAAAAGCCCAGGACAGTGACTGTGTAAAAGGAATACATATTGCCCTATTCTAGTTTGAAAAAGAAGGTAAGAAAGATCCAAAAGGAACATTTTCTAGAAGACGCATAGCTTTCTGTGAAATAGTGGATAGAAAAGAGTCACTCAAAAAAGTCTACATTTTATAAAGAAGAAGAATTTTTTAAATAATAAAAGGAATTCAAGTCTCCAAGCATAACAAAAAATTATAGAAGAGAAAATGGTCCATACATGAAGCAAACTGTTTAAATTAGGATTAAAATGTGTAAATTCAAGGAAGCAATAAATTAGCTTCTAGTGAAAACAAATGGAATATTGTGAAGAAGTCTTGACTTTCTTCTCCTAACAAATGGATAGACAGGCCATCAGACACTCAGGAATAAAAGGCTAATATATCCTATGTTGTAAGAAAAAAAGAGAAAATGAAGGGCATTCGGGACTCTGTGTCTCCTGCTCTCGTCCTCACGGCCCTTCCACCTTCTTCCGCAGGGTGATGCAGCACAAAGACTCTCACCGGACGCCACCACCTAGGTGTTGTACTTCCCAGTCTCCAGAACTTTGAGAAGTTGATTCATTTTCTTCATCAATTTCCCATTCTGTGGTATTTCCTTATAGCGGTGCATAATGGACTAAGGCAAATATGAAAATTCTCTGAAAAGTTATTTTTAAAAGATCACCCAGAGACGCTTGGAAAAGACCAACATCCTTCTTCACCTTAGCAAAAATGGACATTTGAAGACAGTGGTGGTGCAATATGATGAAAAGGCTGAAAGAAAATGCTTTCAAAAAATGAACAATACTGTTCCTGGTCAGCAAACATTTAATTAAGGCATTTTCAGAAAGTGTACCAAATAAAGACCCTTTCCCAAATAATTGATCGAGAATATCTCTAGGTCACAGTTTATATTTATGGATAAATTTTTTTTTCTTAAGCCCAGTTAGAATGTCAAACAAGAATGATACAGCACTAGGTCAAAATGGTGTGCAAGAAAGTCACTGTTGATATTAAAGAGAAATGTAATGAGAACACTAAGAACGAACCAAAGTTCCTGGTAGTCTCCTCCAAGAAGAAGGAAATAATGGCTACTGAGCAAGACATATACACACTTCTTTAGTTAAAAATTTGATATTTTCCTAAAATGGAACTGCACTGCATTTGACGTTGGGAGGTATTTTAAATGTTAGAATTGAAAGTCTTAACTCCTTCATATTTTCAGATGAAGCAATAGTGAACTAAAAAGTTTCAGTTTTAACCAAATAGAGTTAGTCACAATTAGAAACCAACTTAAAGACTCCCAAACTTCCCCCTCACTCCCAGTTCAAACTGTTCTTACTTAGCATTGAAGTTTTGGGAGAGTTCAGATTTTTAAAATGTGTTATCTTATATTAGATGCAAATATGCATTTTCATAACTTCCACCTAATTCTCCTGGTTAGGAATGCTGGAGTAATCTTTAGCATTTTAAAAGCTTTAAAAAAAACCTGTCTCCACCTTTGGAAATGCAGATATCTCTGAAGTAATACTGCTTAAGATTAGATTAATGAAAGGCAATTTCTTAATTTAGTGGACTTTTATTAAACCATAATGAGAGAAATCTTTATGGAATTATGATTTCCATAGTTAATGTGCTTTTTGAAACTAAAACACAAATGTTTGCCAATTAGTTGAACACATTTTGGATATATAGACTCCTCCAGATCCCTGCTATTTCTGTGAATAAAATTATGAAACATTTTATATTACCATAAATCAAGTTTTCATTTTATTGTTTAAACATTTTAGAAATTTTTTAGTAACTTCATGTTATAGTAATCAAGGATATGAGGTATGTATAGCATCGAAATCTAGACAATTTACTATAAATATTCTGTTATATTTTACAGCTTCTATAACAGGACATTATAAATAATTTTGGTTTTTGTCTGAGATATCAAAAAGCTATCGATTTCTTTCTTTCAAAATATATAATAATGTGACAGTATTCTCACTAGCTTTGCTTCAGTGATGATATTTCTGTAACAGTTTTTAAAGAGCTTAAAAATGTGTTTTATAATAGCAATGTCTTATGAAAAGATAATTCTCATTAGGTATACTCTTTGTTCATAAATTTCTTGCCTTGCTTGAAGTGATTCTGTGATTTCTACTCACTTAACATGTTTCCTGACTGCTTTGATAGGTTTTCTTATGTCATAAAAACAGCAATAAAAATCCTCGTTGCCATAGTAGCATTATGGCCAGATATTTTGCCAGGCAGTATGGACAATTTCTCAACGCCGTTATGTGATTAAGTAGTGAGGCACAACAGCTTATGTTACACTGTGAAGTTCTATGATAGGTGTTGAGATTGGCTCCCAGCATCACATCTGGGAATACCTCTTTGAGATTTTTACATAATAATTTCATCTATTTATTTAAAAAAACAAATAAAATCATTAACATTTTTTATATGGACTTTTTGGCTTTTTTTACTGGTAACTCAACATTTGTTAAAGTTGACTTATTTAAATGTGATTTTCATCTTGAAAAATAATGGAGGCAATTACCTTACACTTGATTTCCAAGGCGACAATTTATCAATCATAGTTACAAGTACTTGAGTTTCTTCATAACATCTTTGACTCTGGTCTTTCCATATTTTCCCCAGCCCTCAGATTGCCTGCAGTACTTTGTGGCTTCTTCTTTTCTGTCTCAGATATGAGTGAGAATACCCTCCCTAATGGTGTTAAAGCTTTACGAAACAGAAGAGTAACGCAAAAGTATGTACATTAAGGATGTCAGTCACTTTCCTAAATCATATAAGCACCAGAATCCAATATCTTAACTTACATTTTGGTTATACACAGTCACTAATCAGGTTATTGTGCTCATATATAAGATAGCACAGAGTTTACCTCTTAACAATTTTTTTTCCTAAATCTCCCAAAGTAAGAGCAAAAAAGACTTTTGCCTTAAGAAGTAGAGAGTAGCCAAATTTTGAGAGCCTTTTCTTAGTATTGGTTTCTGCAGAAACTGACCTTGGGAAAACTGTATTCAAGGCAATAGATTATCTGGCAGGTGCTAGGGAAACTGGCAGGGAAGAGGGATACGAAACAGAGAAGGAAACTCAGCCAGCACAGTGTACACTATCAAGCCAGCCGCCAGTGGCCGGATGGAGCTTGACTCCATGGTGAAACTCTAGAAAGTGATTCAGAACACACAACTCAGAATTCTCCCTAGCCAAGGGTAGGGGAGCTGGAGATTAATATATCAGCTCTAGAGAGTCATTGGGTGGTGCTGTTGGGGTGAGAAAGTGGATGTCCATCCCCCAGTGCTTCCAGCCTCTTAAGAGCACATGAGCAGAGTGAGTCTGTGGTTCCAGAAGCAAAGCGCTGAGGCACAAAGCAGACACTGACGGTTGTGAGTTGCACTGAGCACAAGGGCGAGTCTAAGGAGCTCGCATCAGCACTGCCACTACATTCTACATCCCGAAACCGTTGTGACATTT
Organism: Cephalopachus bancanus; assembly: GCA_027257055.1. Taxonomy (NCBI): domain Eukaryota; kingdom Metazoa; phylum Chordata; class Mammalia; order Primates; family Tarsiidae; genus Cephalopachus; species Cephalopachus bancanus. The sequence continues at coordinate 2,892,813 of JAPVLO010000018.1, read as the reverse complement.
CTTCTAACCACATTATTTTCTATTATGTAAAATGTGGACATCATAATTTCTACAGTTCCACTAAGATATTTAAAAAGTTTATCAGTAGAGACGGTAAGACAGATCTTAGACTTCTGTCTAGAGTGAAGCGATGCTATTAACTTTCTTTGTGTACTTTTGGCTTTTCACCTATGCATTCTCCAACTGATCCTTGAATGAACTCATATAATTTTGAGGCCAACTTCCATTTATATGTTGAAGACCTCTAAATTCAACCCTACCTAGACCTCTCTCCTGAGTTTCAAGCATTGGTCCGGCTGTCTCTTGTAGCTTTCCTTCTAAGTCATAATAGTATTTTAATATGATAGCAGCGCTCACACTGATGAAACACGTGCCTTTGTGTTAAGCACTGCATTATGCTCTGAGCTTTGACATGGATTACTTCAATTAATCCACGCAGAAGCCCTAAAAGAAAATATTATTACTGTTAATATTTTAACAAACGAGGAAAACAGGATCTGAGAGGCCAATTCGCTTGCTCCAAACAGCTAATGTGTGATGGACTACAGATTTGAATTGGGGATTGTGATTCTAAAGCCCCTATAAGAGTCAACGTTTATTCAGGGATATACACCAAATTTATTGTAAAAAATTGGTTTAAGGGCAACCCCTCGAGTCCCCTCCCACTGTGGGATCTTTTCTGTCCTCTGAATAAATCCTGCTTTCTAAAAAAAAAAAATGGGTGTGTGAAATTGTGGGGCTGTTAGACATGTAAAACCGGTAGAGTGGTTTGCCAGGGAGGACAGACTTAACTCTTGGGCTGGGAGCGGAAGCTGTTGTCCACCGGGGGATTTCATTTTCAGAAAAGCTTCAACTCTGCTCTCAAGGCATCCTGCCTGATTTAATCAGGTCCCCCCGAGTTATGTTCAAAAACTTCCATTATTTAAAGTCAACTTATCATGCACTTTAATCACATCAATAAAATACCTTACTAGCAACACATAAATTAGTGTTAAATCAAATAACCAGAGAATTCAAACTAACCAAGTAGACATGTAAAGCCAATCCGCTCTTAACAATTAAACTATGAATGATTTTACCTAAATGATCCACCACACTTCAAATCCGGCAAGAGAAAAATATTGCCTTCAAATAAATGTTTTTTTCTTTGTTTCGTATATCAGCCCTATCTAAATTCACCCACAAAAACAAATTCAATAAACTTAAATTCTTCTACACATCTCTACATAATGTTTTAAATCATATTAATATTTAGAACCTAAGTAATAAATACATATAAATTACTTAGCAGATGTTGGTATAATATATAAACACATCTTTACCAGTATATATTTCCGTTTTTCTTAAAGGACTAAGATATCTTTATTGATCTAGTTTTGCAATCCATGTATAGATAGATGGATAGATGATGTATTATTATGATGTACTATTATTTTCATTCATCAATATCAAGACTCAATAAGAAATAAAATAAAGTGAGTTTTTCTGGTTTAAATTTATGCGCATTTTAAATAATAAAATGCAAAGCAAATGAAAATATATCTACATAGTGTGAAATTCTTTTCAATTAGCCATTGAGCTTCTATTTAGTATCAAGGGCCAGGTGATAGATTTAAATAAGGACATATTGATAAAACTAATTTGAAATTCCAAGGCCTTCCATTGAATAATTTATTCATCTACTTATTTATTCCTCAAACACACTAGGAGAGCATTGCTACAAACGTAGGGCCAACTTCAGCCACAAGAGGTATAAAAATTATTGTGACATAAATTTTGCCATAAAGAATCAAGATCTGTTTTATATTACCTAATGAAGCAATCTAGTACAATTGTTGAAGGGTATTTTCGGTTTTGTTTTGGTTTTGGCTTTTTGAGTTGGAGTCTCACTCTGTCGCCCAGGCTGGAGTGTAGCAGCACGCTTCCGGCTACCACAGCCTCGACCTGCAGGGCTCGGGTGATCCTTCTGCCTCAGCCTTCCAAGTAGCTGGAACCACAGACACATGCTACCACGCCTGGCTAGTTTTTGTGATTTGTTGTAGAGATGAGGTCTCACCAAGTTGCCCAGCCTGGTCTTGAAGCACCGGGCTCAGGCAATCCACTCACCTCGCTTACCAAAGTGCTGGGATTACAGGCTGAGTCTCTATGCCTGGCTAAACGGTATTTTTAAAGCTAGCATATTTATAGGAAAAATATGGCAAGTTAGAAAACAAAAATTTTAAATGAGTGCTAGAAATGTGCTGATGTTGTGATTTATGTAAAAGAATGTCTTTGGTCAAACTGAATTGAAATGATAAACATTTGCATTTTATGAGAAACAACTGATTAAAAAGATGAATGTGTGCATGTTATAACATCATTATAATTTTACACACACACTAATAATTCCAGAAACTTTTAAGCTACAAAGCAGTTGGTCAATTCGTATTTTAAACAAAAATTCTATAAAAGCAAGGGTGAAGAAGTTGTTAATGGACAATAAATGATTGTATAGATAGATGGATAGATTAAAAAGATGAATGTGTGCATGTTATAACATCATTATAATTTTACACACACACTAATAATTCCAGAAATTTTTAAGCTACAAAACAGTTGGTCAATTCGTATTTTAAACAAAAATTCTATAAAAGCAAGGGTGAAGAAGTTGTTAATGGACAATAAATGCTTTGAAAAATTTTAATTAAGAAATCCAAGGCAATCAAATGATTAATGTCTATAAATTGTGTATTTTTACCCTAATTGATCCTACTTAGCTGGGTGGAACTACAAACAGAATAACAGAATCATCTAAGAGCTGGTTCCAGGCAGTAGCACATTTCCATTCTGACACAAAATGACGAACAACTAAAATCTCAAAATGGAAGAGTGGAGATGTAATGGTAGTCAACATTACACATACCAAATACCTTGCTATGTCGACCTGAGACAGAAAAAGACAATAGTTGAAATTGCTTTATAGGATCAGAGGAAAATACGATTCTCCCATATTTCACTTCAGAGCAGGAAGAAAATCTTTTAAAAATTAATAACCAAGGAGAAGCTCCTGGGATGAGAATTCTCTATAGATAAGACCTATAGTCCAGTATATCGTTTTCTCTCAGAAATTTTAGTAGCATTCAAAAAAAAAGCAAAACAAAATACGCTTTTACTCTTCTGAAATAATGTTATTTATTCAAGTAAAAAATGTCCTGTGGGAATTGTGAAGGCACAAATTGGCAACACTTTTCTCTTCTCTGGATCTTCGTTTGATTTACCTCCTTACGCTTTTAATCTTGGTTAAGCAAGGAGGATCAAGCTCAATCTCCCCACCACACCAAGGTCCCCGGGTTCATCCCCTGATCACAATGCCAGCGTGGCCTTTGTCCAAAGGATGTCACCATCTTCCACTTTTTCACTGCTCACTGCTCATAGCTCTGGAGTTACAGTTTTAGTTCTATTAAGGCGCAAGGGAGGGCAGAGTAGTCTTTTGTTTTCTTCAAGTCTGGCAATAAAATAGAGAGTATGTAATTTTTCTCAGCAGTTAGTTGTTTTTCAGTGAGAAGACACTTTAGAAGATACAATCTGCCATACAGTAGATGTGGATCTACATATATATTTTGTTCTTTGTAAATATATTACCTATATAAAATTAAATTAGTAAATATCATTAGACGGACACAAGACAAACCCAATATGAATATTCACTGTGACAACCACCAACTATTTTGAAAGCACAAATGAAGTCCAATTGCTTGGGAGGCTGAACATGTTTATCTGGCCCTAGAAAACACAAAGGAGGAGCTAAAATATAAAAGTTAGTAGTTTTGACACCATGGCTATAGAACCAAGAGTATAACAGAAATAAGGAAATGGCTTTTGGTTGGTGAGCAACTTTGTGTCATATAAAACTTAGAGGTTTTTGTGATTTAAAGTAACAATATGTATTTTTGCTTCACCCTTTTCTTTTCTTTTCTTTTCTTTTTTTTTGAGTTGGAGTCTCACTCTGTCCCCCAGACTGGAGCGCAGTGGCCGCTCCCGGCCACCGCAGCCTCGACCTGCTGGGCTCCAGCGATCCTTCCGCCTCAGCCTTCCAAGTAGCCGGAACTACAAGCACGCGCTACCATGCCCGGCTGATTTGATTTCTTGTAGAGACGAGGTCTCGCCAAGTTGCCCAAGCGGGTCTCGAACCCGCGGGCTCAGGCAATCCCCTCACCTCAGCCTCCCAAAGGCTTGGGATTACAGGCTGAGTCACCGAGCCCGACTCACCCTTTTCTGAATAATATTATTTTGGATACTCTAAAAGTGACTTTAACTGTCATAAGTAAATTCTTAATGGGAACAGGCTTTTTAAATGTACTGCATTTTGTTTCTACTTGTCAAAAACTTTTCACGTAATGGGTTAAATTGCCATGTATCCTCTGATAGTTTTAAATTTGCTTTTGATTTTTAAAAAATAAAATGAAATAAAACACCAACGACCAGTGAAAACGTTCAGAAACACCTTCCATTTTTAGGGCAGGTATAGTGGCTCATGCCTGCTATCCTAGCTGTTTGGAGAGCCAAGGCAGAAGAATCACCTGAGATTAGGAGTTTGAGACCAGCCTGGGCAACATTATGAAACTTTGTCTCTAAAAAAAAAAAAAAAAAAGAAAGAAAGAAAAAAGAAAAAAACAATGAGAAATGCCTGCCATCTGTAAGTGCTTAAAGGAACATTTAAAAAACTCTACTGTCATACCATTCATCACCTAGTTACCAACAAAGTAAATGCTGCTGTATTTTATTTCCTTGAAATTGAACCAATTTGTGCTATTACTATAATTATTATAAACTGTAAGGTCTGTGATATCAAAGCCTAAGCAATCTTTTTGCCATAGATCCCACTTCTGGACCTGCACTGAATTCTAGGACTAGAGTGTTGGAGCTAAGAAAATTAGACATTTTGGACTCATTACATACAAAGCTGAACTCATCATCTTCTTACTCAAAACACGTTTTTCTTTTTGTGTTCATCTCAGGTCATGTTACCATAATTCACTCAGTCGCTTTAACCAGGTACCAGCAAACTGTGGTTGATTTTGCCCTCTCTTTCACCTTTTATGTTTCATTAATTACCAACTTTTATTAATTTTTTTGTTATATAACTAAAATGTGCTGTCAAATTTATTTTCTTTATACTTATGGTCACTACTTTTCGATGATCAATAATCCCTCGCCTTGATTGCTACAACTTTTCTAATTAAAAATAAAATTTCTACCCATGCCCTTCCATCCCCTGTATCAGCTGCTGAGCTGCTGTTTCTCAATACAAACAAGATTAAGACAACTTAGAATCCTTCACTGCCTTTTCATTGCTAAGCAATTTCATTTTTTATTGGGAAATGATATGACTCTAAGTATGGCACCTAGCATCCTTCACAGTGTGATTTCTGATAATCTCTTCGGCTTTCTTCCTCCCTAATTTCTACCTAACCTCTGTCATGTTGCACCCTCACAGAACTATTCTTTTTCCATTCATTTATTTGTTTTAATTTTAAAGAGGTGAGGTGCAATTCAGAATGAGCTATACAAGTGGTCATCATACAGGTCAAGTTTGATCATCCCTTTGGTCCCCGCTTTGCCTGATTTGAGATCAGGTACCCTTACTGATGCCGTGTTCTCCCATCCCTTCACCCCAGCAGTATCCCACTGCTGCCATTCCCTTTCTTATGGTATTATGGTGCACGTTCAGGGTCTGCTTAGGAGTGAGAACATGGGGTACTCTGTTCTTTGTTTCTGTGATAGATCACTGAGCATGATTGACTCTAAAGCCATCCAAGTTACTGAGAAGTCCGTATGTTTGTCCTTTATGACTGTTTAATATTCCATTGTGTATATGTACCACAGTTTTTTATTCAGTTCATTTTCGATGGGCAGTATGGTTAGTTCCATGTTTTGACTACTGTGAATAATGTTGCAGTAAACATGTGTGTGCAGGTATCTTTTTCATAGAGTGAATTGGGTTCCTCTGGGTATATTCTCAACAGAGGGACTGCTGGGTCATATGGAGGGTCAATGTCTAGTTCTTTTAGAAATCACCACACTGCTTTCCAAAGAGGTTGAACTAGTTTGCATTCCCACTGGCAGTGTAAAAGTGTTTCCTTTCCACTGCATACTCACCAGCATCTGTTGTTGTTTGTTTTATTAAGGATGGCCATTCTTACTGGGGCTAGGTGTCTCAATGTGGTTTTGATTTGCATTTCTCTGATTGGAAAGTCTGAGCACTTTTTCATGTGTCTGTCATCTGCTCATATTTCTTCTTTTGAGAAGTGTCTATTCATGTCTTTTGCCCACTTTTTTAATGGGGCTTTTTTTTTTTTTTTGGCATGTTTGAGTTCCTTGTAGATCCTAGATGTAAGGCCTTTGTCAGATATACAGTTGGGAAATATTTTTTCCCATTCTGTGGACTGTCTCCCCGCTCTCTTGATGGTTTCTTTTGCTTTGCAGAAGCTTTTAAGTTGGATGAGGTCCCACCTGTCTCTCTTATCTCCTATGGCATGGGCACTTGGGGTTTTGATCAGGAATTGGTTGCCAGTTCCAATTTCCAAAGGGCATCGCCTGTAATTTCTATTGTTCTTATAGTTTGAGGCTTTACGTTTAGGTCTTTGATTCATTTAGAGTTGACTTTTGTGTATGGTGATAGGTAAGGGACCTGTTTCAATCTTCTGCATGTGGTCAGACAGTTTTCCCAGTACCATTTACTGAATAGGTTTGCCTCTTCTTAGTGGTTTTGCTGACGGCTTTGTTGAAAATGAGTTGGTTGAGAAATTGAAGTTTTGCTTCCAGAATCTCTATCCTCTTCCATTGGTCTATATGCCTGTTCTTGTAACAATACAAGACTGTTTTGATTACTGTAGCCTTACAGTAAAGTTTAAGTCTGGAAGTGTGATACCTCCTGCTTTGTTTCTTTTGCTGAGGATTGTTTTGGCTATTTGTGGTCATTTATGTTTCCATATGAATTTCTGTATTGTCATTTCCAGGAGTGAGAAGAATAACATTGGTAATTTCGTGGGTATTGTGTTGAATCTGTAGATTGTGTTTGGTAGGGTGCACATGTTAACAATATTGATTCTTCCTATCCATGAGTATAGAATATTTTTCCATTTGTTTGTGTCTTCTTGGATTTCTTTGAGCAGAGTTTTGTAGGTTTCATTGGAAAGGTCTTTCACTTCTCTGGTTAGGAAGATGCCAAGGTATTTCTTTTTGTGTGTGTCTATTGTGAATGGGATTGTGATTTTTATTTTGTTCTTTCCCTGCTTGTTGTTGGTGTGTAAGAATACAACTGTCTTTTACACATTTATTTTGTACCCAGAGACTTTGCCAAAGTCCTTTATAATTGAAAGCAGGTTTTTGACAGATTCTCTTGGGTTTTCGGGGTATAGGATCATATTGTCAGCAAAGAGGGATAACTTGACTTCCTTTTTTCCCATTGATATATCCCTGATATCCTTCCTTTGTATAATTACTCTAACTAGGACTTCCAACACAAAGTCGAGCAAGAGGGGTGAGAGTAGGCAACCTTGTCTAGTTCTGCTTCTCAGGAAAAATGTTTCCAGTTTCTGTCTGTTAAGCAATATGCTGGCTGTTGGTTTATCATAGATGGCACTTACTATTTTGAGGTATGTTCCTTCTATGCCTAGGTGTTTGAGGGTTTTTATCAAGAAGGGATACTGGATTTTATCAAAAGTTTTTTCTGCCTCTAATGATAAAATCACGTGTTTCTTATTTTTTCATCCATTTCATTTGTTCATGTATTTAATTACATTTATGGTCTTGTGGATGTTGAACCAGTCCTGCATCCTGGTTATGAAGACTTGGTCGTGGTAGATAATTTTTGAGATGTATTGTTGGATCCGATTTGCTAGAATCTTTTTGAGAATTTTTGCATCTGTGTTCATTAGAGATATTGGTCTGTAGTTCTCTTTTTTGTTGGATGTTTACCTGGTTTGAGTATCAGTATGTTGTTAACTTTGTAAAATGATTTGGGGAAAATTCTGTCTTTCACAATTGCATAGAATTCTTTCAATAGGATTGGTACCAGCTCCTCCTTGTACATTTTGTAAAATTCTACTGGAGAGCCATCTAGTTCAGGACTTTTTTTTTGTAGGTAGTTTTCTTATGATGGAGTCAATTTCCTAGCTTGTTATTGGTCTATTTAGTGTCTCAATGTCTTCTTGTTTCAACCTTAGGTGGTTGTGTGATGTCTGAAACTACTCCATTTCACTTAGATTATCAAGTTTTTTTCCATACAGATGCGCATAGTAATCTCTGACAAGCTTTTGTATTTCTTCAGGGCCAATTGTGACTTGATCTTTTGCATTTCTGGTTGTTTTGTTTGGGCTTTTTGTCTCCTTTTTTTTTCTGGTTAGGGGTTCATCAAGAATCTGCTTGTTGTTGATTTTTTCTATGATTTTTTTGTCTTCTATTTCTCATATTTGGGCTTTTACTTTGGTGATCTAGATTTTTCTTTTATGGTTAGTGTTTTGGTGGTATTGTCTTTCCAGTTTCTTTAGCTGATTTGTTAGGCTGTTAACTTGTGACTTTTCCATTTTCTTGATGTGTTCTTGTAAGGAAATGAATTCCTCTCTTAGAACTGTTCGCATGATATCCCATAGGTTTTGGTAGGGTGTTTCTTCATTTTCATTTGTTTCCAGAAATCTTTTAATTTCTGTTTTGATTACTATGTTGACCCAGTAGTCATTTGACATCATGCTGCTTAGTGTCCGTGTCTTTGTGTGCTTTGGGGAAATTTTATTGGTGTTGATATTCATTTGTATTCCACTGTGGTCTGAGAAAGTGCATGGCAGTATTTTGGTCTTTATGTTTATGCTTGATTTATGGCCAAGGATGTAATCGCAATCTTGGAGTACATTCCATGTGGTGATGAGTAGAATGTATATTCTGTGTTTCTTGGGTGGAGTATTCTGTAGGTATCTATTAAGTCCATTTGGTCAAGTATCAATTTGAGGTTCTGGATCTCTTTGTTGTTTTTTTTTTTTTTTTTTTTTTTGCCTCTTTTATCTATCTAGGTTGTTAGCGGGGTATTTAAGTTCTCAGTGATAATAGTGTAAGAGTCAATATCTTTTTTTAGTTTACTCAGTAGTTGCTTTATAAACACTGATGCTTCTGTGTTGGGTGCATATACGCTTAGGTTGAATGTTTCTTGTTGATGAATTGAACTTTTTATCATTTTGTGTCCTTCCATATCTTTTAAAATTTTTGATAGCTTAGAGGTTCTTTTGTCTGATATTTAGATTGCAACTCCTGCCTTCTTTTATAACCCATTCACCTAGAAACACATTTTTCATTCTCTAACTTTGAGTCTGTGTGTATCCCCTGTGGTGACACGAGTTTTCTGGGTATAGAAAATAATTGAGTCTTGGTTTTTTTTAATTCAGTTTACCATTCTGTGTCTTTTCAGTGATTCATTTAGTCCTTTCAAATTTATGAAATAAATATAAATATTATGAAATAAATATCAATATTGAAATATGATTGTTTATCCCCATTATGAGGTTCTTATAAGATTTTTTCTTTGCATGTTTTCTTTTAGCTTTTGGGTTGATGTATGTGTTTTTTCAAGTTTGTAGTTGGGATGTACTCTGTTGATTCAGTGTTCTACTGATCTCTTGGGAAGTGCATGGTCATTCTTTTTATTTCTTCTGTGCTTAATTCCTTTTTAAGAGTCTTCTATAGAACTGTTCTGGAAGCTGCATAATCTATTAGGGATTGAATGTCTGGGAAGAATTTTAATTCTTCATTGCTGATGAAGCTGAGCTTTGCTGGGTAGGAAATTCTTGGTTGAAATTGTTTAACATGAGTTCTTTAAATATTGGACTCTAGTTAGCTTGTAGTGTTTCTGTAGATAGGTCTGCTGCTATTCTGATTGGCTTTTCCTAGTAGTTAGTCTGATCTTTCATTCTTGCTACCTTTAGGAATTTTTCTTTTGTGTCTACTATGTGTCTAGGGGTGGGGCTTCTCATTTGATGTCTTGCGAGGGTTCTCTGTATCTCTTGTGTTTGGCTGATCACATCTCTGGTGAGATAGAGAAAGTTCTCTTGGATAAACTCCTGGAATATTTGCTCCAAGCTGTTCTCAATTTTTCCTTTCTTCTTCTGAGATATCAATCAGGTGTAGGATTTGCCTCTTAATATAACTGTACATCTCTTGGAAGCTCTTTCTATGTTTTTACAGATTGGGCTAATACCATGTTTTGGTCTTCAAGTTTTGAAATTCTTTCTTCTGCTTGATTAATTCTGCTTTCTATGATTGTCATCTTGCTATTTATTTCCTGGATGAAATTTTTTTTGGCCAAAATCTCCGTTATGCGTTCTTTCACTTTTGCATCTTGTCTTTCTTGAGTCTTATTCACTCCTTCCACCCATTCTCTAATCCCTGTTGTATTCTGGAGCCAGTCACTGGTGACTTCCTTTGGGCTCTGAAGTCTGATTTTTCAGGTGTTTTATCTTTGTAACGCTGTAAATTGCCCAAGTTCTTCTGTTGATTTTTCCTCATCTGTGACAGATCCCTTTCTTTTCTCTTTCACTCTGTTATTCAGTGGCAATGGGAGAGGCTTTCACTTCTGATGTTTCCTCATCCCTCTTTTCTTCCCTGATCAGGGCTCTGAATTTGATCCATTTTGAAACAGGTCTGTGGGTGACAAGCTTTGCTGTCTCTTGTAGTTTTGAGAGTTGAATAAGGTGGAGGATAGAGAGCTAGAATCCAGAAACTCTTTGCAAATTATGTCCACTGATTGTGGTATGGGTTCCCTGAGACCCACTTCCCATCACTACTCTATATGATGATGCAATGGGTGTGTGTGTGTACTGCCAGAGTCCAAGATACAGTAACAGCAATGAAGAGAACAGAGAAAAGTAGAGTGAAATAAGATGGACAAAAATAAAACAATAAAAATTTTAAAAAACACACACAGAAAAGCAAGAGGAGAAACCAAAGCAAAAACAATTACACACACACACACACACCAAAACAAATTATAATAACAGCAAAGTGAAACAAATCAAACAACAACAACAATAGACCTGGAAAACAAACACACACACCCATGCCCAACCCAAAATAAAAAGAAAAGAAAAAGAGAAAAAAGAAGAGGAATTTAAATGAAACCCTCACACATGTATTCACACACACATTAAAAAAGAGAGAAGAACAATAAAGCAAAAACAAAAAACAACAAACTGAAAGATGAACACTCAATCCTTCATGTATACACTTAAACAGAAAACAAAGAAATGAAAGAAGAAAGAAAGTAAAAAAAGGTGGGGGATGCAGAGTGAACCCTCACATGCACATTCATACACAAAGGAAAAATATAAAAACTTTTAAAAACAAACAAATAAAAACCTGACCTCTTGTGGCAGATTCTCGAGTTATCCCTTCCAACGGCCTCTCTACTGTCTCCTGCAGAGCTTCAACCTTGTTCAAAATCTCCCCAGTGTCTGGCCCAGGAAGGAGGAGGGGGCAGTGGAGGTGGGTGGGGCTGCAGTCCTTCCCTCCCACTCTAGTATAGTCATGGGGATACCTTCTGGTGGGGAGGTGTAGAATTGTCTCTTCCCAGGTACTGGCAGGGAGTGCCCTAGACAGGTTTGTACTTGAGTGGAGTCCTCCTGTTGTGGCTGACATCCAGACTTTGCCTGGATTTGTCTCTCTCAGTCATGTCCCAGCCGTGTGGGTCTATCATTCAGAGGACTTCTGGAGAGGAGGAGGTTGGGTCAACTCCAGACTCATTACTGATCTCTTTGGAAGTCCTTCTTGTCCTTTTCTGACCATATCCTTTGTCCCATGACTGAATCAGGGTAGGGAGTGGAGCACCTGAGGCTCAGCCCTTGGCCTGTCCCTCCAGAGTTTGTGCTTTCGGGATATTTCCTCTGGGTCGTGATCAGCGCCTGAGTAGTTAAACTGCAGGTCACAGAGATTGGGTTGGGTCTGTTGCTTTGTGATGAGCAAGCCAGAGCATTTTCCTGCCCCATTTTCAAGATGGTGGCAGGGTGCCTTTTTCGTCTTCTACAGTGGAGCTTTGCCTCTAGGGCTCCCTCACTGTACTCCCTCTGCAGCTCTTTCTGCCCATGTGTGGCCTTGTGCTGCAGTGATGAGGCAGAGCCTGGAGCTGGCAGTCTCTCCCAGCTCTTTGTTGATTTTTTTAAAATGGTAGTGCTAGCGACCAAATGGAGCAGCTGCGGCACCAGCTACTTCACCAGGAAAGCCCTGGCTACTTGCTTTCAAGTCCCCACTCAGTCAGCCCTTCACATACCCACTTACTCACCGACACGTACCCAAAATTTTCCATGCACTCACTCCGGCTGGTTCCACCGTCAACTTCCCAAGAATCTACAGAATGAGTCTAAGTCACCCAGATGTTCTATAATGTATCATTTTTTGACTTTGCACATGATACTTTCTGTGCCTGTAACCCAGAAAAGACATGCAGAAAATGAAACAACATAAATTGAAAGAGAAAGATAAAGTTAATAAGAGAAATAAAGGGTAACCATCCTGGAAAATAATGGAACTATATCAGTCCTAAAGGAGAACAGGGGAAAAGATGACACCAGTCAAAAGATACACATAGTAATCCTGTGGGAAGATGGCAGGTAGTGAAGAGAGAAAACCGTTCTAAGCTACAGGGTAATCACTAAGGCGTTCAAGAGGAATGTATACATCTTAAAATAAGAAACAAAAAAATTAAAAAGTAATAAAAATACTCATTTAATCCAAATGAAATCAAGAAAATTTTAAAAAGCAATCAAGAGAAAAAGCATCGGAAGAATAATGTACAACAAAGGTAAAGGCAGACCATTAAATCTAAAAATAATCATTGTCAGCCAGGGTTTTTGAAAATGGCAACCGTGTGTTAAAATGTACATCCAGTATCACAGGCAAAGAAAAACTGAATATATATGGCAGATTTTATACAAAGAATACGAGTCTAGCTATATAAACACCAAATAAAACATACATTGTTTTTTAAAAAAGGAAGTTTAAAAGGGTTACTTTGTAATTATAAAATTTAAATTATCTAGAAATTTACATTAATTTTTAATTACTGCATACCTAGTAATGTAGCATACAGAGTATACATGAAAGTGTGGTATGTACAGCTTTAGGAGGAGATTTATGCATACCACTTTTAGTTAAAAAATTTAAAAGTGCTTAATAGCATAATTAACAAACTTGACCTAATGAACATACAATAAAAAAATGCATCCGACAGCTGCAAGATCTAAAAATTTCCAAGCGAGTAAAAAATGTTGCATAGAATATAAATATAATGCCATAAAATAAACTTCTATAAGGTATGCAAATTTAAATCTCGCAATGCTCTTTGGTCATAATGTAATAATTTTACAAATAAAAAAGCTAAAGTGAAAAATAATACTACATATCTTGGAATTGAAGACATACCATTTTCAATATTCATACTCAATTGTAAAAACAGATGGAAATTTGGAACTATTTCAAATTGAAAAATAAAACATTGTCTATGGTTTCAGGACAAATATATATTAGGCTTACAGTATAGACTAAATAGTTATATTGGAATAAAAGGAAAGCCACTATAAATTAAAAAACTAATTAGCCATCTAAAAAAATTACAAAAAATAATGAGCCCAGAGAAATAACAAAAATAGAAGAATAAAGTTAAGAACGTGAATAATGAAATAAAAGACAGTGTAATAAGAAATACAATAAGGAAGAACCACAATGCCAAAATGTAGGCTCCAGGTGGAGTCTGACAAGAACTTAATCTCATGCCTTAATCCCAGTTTTCTGTGTCAAAAATTATAGGGACAAAATATAATGAAAACAAAACTTTAAGATTTTGCATTCTGAACATTAAAACAGCTTTTATTAGCAGTTGTCACAATATCTTCATTACATAGAAAATTCTAAGGACCCTAAACTTGCTTCTCAAAATACTCCTAAAACAAATGAATCACACATAGACTAATGTGATTATATAGGAAGGATCAAAGAATTGGAAGATAAGCTATTATACAAAGTAATAGGAATAATTCTAACAACTATGTTGTGCACTATTTTTTATATCAATAAGAAATAGCCATCCTAAACACAGGAGCACCAGTTTTTTATAAAGCAGCTACTAAGTAAACTAAAAAAAGATATTGACACTAACACTATCATACCTGAGGACTTAAATACCCCACTAATAACCCTAGATAGATCATCCAGGCAAAAAAATCAAGAGTTCCAGATCTGCAACTTGCTACCTGACCAAATGGACTTAATAGATACCTACAGAACTCTCCACCCAACATCCACAGAATACATATTCTACTCATCACCACATGGAACATAATTCAAGATCAACCACATCCTCTGCCACAAGTCAAGCATAAGATTGAAATACTGCCGTGCACCTTCTGAGATCACAGTGGAATGAAAATAAAAATCACCACTAACAAAATTCCTCCAAAAACCACAAAGGCATAAACACTAAACAGCATGATGCCAAATGACTACTGGGTCCACAAAGAAATCAAGACAGATTAAAAGATTCCTGGAAACAAATGAAAAGGAAAAAATATCCTACCAAAACATATAGGATGCCATGAAAACAGTACTAAGAGGGGAATTTATATTTCTATGAACACACATCAAAATAACAGAAAGATCACAAGTTAATAGCCTAACAAGTCACCTAAGGGACTGGAAATACAAGACCACCAAGACCCTAACTTAACTAGAAGAATCCAGTTCTCCAAAGTAAAAGCACAAATATGGGACATAGAAGACAAAAATATCTTAGAAAAAAATCAATGAAACAAAAAGCTGGTCTTTTGGAAGGTTAAACAAGATTGACGGACCCCTAGCCAGAATGAACAAGAAAAAGAGAGAAAAAGCCCAAACAAACACAGCCAGAAATGCAAAAGATCAAGTCACAACCAACCCCAAAGAATACAAAAAATTATCAGAGATTACTATGCACACCTGTATGGAAATAACTCAACAACCTAAATGAAGGAGGTGATG
The DNA here is from genome assembly GCA_027257055.1 of Cephalopachus bancanus. NCBI lineage: Eukaryota > Metazoa > Chordata > Mammalia > Primates > Tarsiidae > Cephalopachus > Cephalopachus bancanus. Next base: position 2,877,783 of record JAPVLO010000018.1, on the reverse strand, counting down.
TTGCAAAATTCTTCCAAAGTTGAAGCAAGAATAAATTGAGAACCTAAATAGATCAATAACAACCAAGGAAATTGACTTAATCATAAGAACACTACCTACAAAAGAAGCCCTGGATCAGATGACTTTCCAGTCGAATTCTAAAAAACGCACAAGCAGGATGTAATAGCAATTCTATTGAAAGTATTCCAGGTGATCAAGAAAGACAAAAGTCTCCCTAAATCATTTTATGAAGCTAACATAACACTGATATACCTAAACCAGGCAAAGAGCCAACCAAAAAAGGAGAACTACAGGCCAATATCCTTTATGAGATTTTTGCATCCCTTAGATGCAAAAATGCTTAATAAGATTCTAGCAAATCGGATCCAACTACACATCTCAAAAATTATCCACCATGACCAAGTAGTTTTATCCCTGGGATGCAGGGTTGGTTCAACATCTGCAAGACCATAAATGTAATTCAATACATCAACAGATGTAAAAACAAGAACCACATGATAATATCATTAGATACAGAAAGCATTCAATAAAATCCAGCATCCTTTCTTAATAAAAAATCTTGAACACCTAGGCATAGAGGGAACATACTTCAAAATAGTAAGTGTCATCTACAATAAACCCAAGCCCAGCATATTGCTAAATGAACAGAAATTGGAAGCATTTCCCCTGAAAACCAGAACAAGACAAGGTTATCACTCTCATTCCTCCTCTTCAACAGAATGTTGGAAGCTCTAGCTAACGCAATCATACAAGAGGAGTAAATCAAAGAAAAGAAGAAGTTACGTTGTTCCTCTTTGCTGATGATATAACGCTATATCACAAAAATCCAAGAGAATCTGTCAAAAACCTCCTTGCACTAATAAAGGATTTTGAGACAAAAGTCTCAAGGTACAAAATAAATGTGCAAAAGACAGTCTCATTCTTATACACCAACAACAAAAAGTCAGATAACCAAATAAAAAGCACAATCCCATTCACAATAGCCACAAAAAAGTGAAATACCTTGACATCTTCTTAACCAGAAAAGTGAAAGACCTTTACAACAAAAACTACAAAACACTGCTCAAAGGACTCAAAGAAGACACAAATAGGTGGGAAAGTATTCCATGCTCATGGATTAGAAGAATCAACATCGTTAGTTTTTTTATTTTATTTTTTAATTTTCAAATTGTGGGGTACAAAATCAGGGTTGGTTATACAAACATTCATTGTGCAGGTACCCCTGTTGATGAGGTGTGTCCCCCCTCCCCAGTCAGATTTCGACTACTGTCATTCCCACCTCCCCACCCCCTCTCCCCACTGCAGTGTCCAACTACTGTCAATCCTTTTCTTGCAGTATTACAATAGTTGTTCAAGGTCCACTTATGAGTGAGTACATGTGATTCTCCGTTCTTTGTTTCTGTGAAAGATCGCTCAGTATTATAGATTTTGTTCTTCTTTATGACTGCATAATATTCCATGGTGTATATGTACCACATTTTTCAAATCCAGTCCTCTTTTGATGGGCAGCACGGTTGGTTCCATGTTCTTGCTATTGTGAGCAAGGCTGCGATAAACATACGTGTGCAGGTATCTTTTTGATAGAGTGATTTGAGTTCTTCAGGGTATATTCCCAGTAGGGGGATTGTGGGTCACATGGAAGGTAGATTTTTAGAGCTTTTAGGAATTGCCACACTGATTTCCACAGAGGCTGTACTAGTTTACACCCCCACCAACAGTGTAGAAGTGTTCCCTTTTAGCCACATCCTTTCCAGCGTCTGTTACTTTTTGAGTTATTGATGATGGCCATTCTGACTGGAGTTAGGTAGTATCTCAGTGTGGTTTTAATTCACATCTCCTTGATGATTAGTGAGGCTGAACATTTTTTCATGTATTTGTTGGCTGCTCGTATGTCTTCTTTTGAGAACTCTCTATTCATATCTTTTGCCCACTTTGTAATGGGACTGTTTGTTTTTTTCTTTTCAGCACGTTTGAGTTCCTAGTAGATCCTTGATGTTAGACCTTTGTCAGACATACTGTTGGCAAATATTTTTCCGTCTGTGGGCTGTCTCACTGCTCTCTTGATGGTTTCTTGGACTTCGCAGATGCTTGTCAGTTTGATGAGGTCCCACTTGTCTATCTTATCTCTTATGGCATGGACACTTAGGGTTTTGATCAGGAATTGGTGCCAGTTCTAATTTCCATAAGGGATGTCTCCTGCATTTTCTAAGGTTCTTACAGTTTGAGGTCTTATGTTTAGGTCTCTAATCCATTTAGAGTTAATTTTTGTTTATGGGGATAGGTAGGAGTCCTGTTTCAATCTTCTGCATGTGATCAGCCAGTTTTCCCAGCAGCATTTACTGAATAGGTTCTCGTCTCCCCAGCGGTAGGTGGTGGAGGCTTTTTTGAAGATGAGTTGGTTGAGAAATTGAGGTTTTGCTTCTGGAATCTCAATTCTATTCCATTGGTTTATATGCATGTTCTTGTACCAGTACCAGGCTGTTTTGATTACTGTAGCTTTATAATAAAGTTAAAGTCTGGGAGTGTGATACCTCCTGCTTTTGGGGGTTTTTTTGCTGAGGATTTTTTTTAGCTATTCTTGGTTGTTCACATTTCCATAAATCAACATTGTTAAGATGAGCATCCTACCTAAGGCAATCAATAGATTCAATGCAACACCCATTAAGTTAACAACATCATTCTTCTCATATCTGGAAATGACAATACAGAAATTCATATGGAAACATGAAAGACCACAAATAGCCTAAACAGCAAAAGAATCAAAGCAGGGGACATCACACTTCCAAACTTGCTTAAAGGAAAAAAATAATCCTCCCCATTAAAAAGTGGGCAAAAGACATGAATAGACACTTCTCAAAAGATGACATCTGGGCATCCAACAGACACATGAAAAAGTGCTCAGCCTTACTAATCATCAGAGAAATGCAAATCAAAACCAAATTAAGATACCATCTAAGCCGGGCTCGGTGGCTCAGCCTGTAATCCCGCGCCTTTGGGAGGCTGAGGTGAGTGAATTGCCTGAGCCCGCGGGTTCGAGACCCGCCTGGGCAGCGGGACCTCATCTCTACAATAAAAAATCAAAAAAAAAAATCAGCTGGGTGTGGTGGTGCATGCCTGTAATTCCAGCTACTCGGAAGGCTGAGGCGGAATGATCGCCAGAGCCCAGCAGGCCGAGGCTGCGGTGGCCGGGAGCGGCCACTGCACTCCAGTCTGGGTGACAGAGTGAGACTCCGACTCAAAAAAAAAAAAAGATACCATCTAACTCCAGTAAGAATGGTCATCATTGATAAAACAAACAACAACAGATGCTGTTAAGAATGTGGAGAAAATGGCTTTCATACCATTGATGAGAATGCAAACTTGTTTAGCCTCTATGGAAAACAGTGTGGTGATTCCTAAATGAACTAGATATTGGCCTTCCATGTGACCTAGCAATCCCCCTACTGGGAACATACCTGGAGGAACTCAACTCATTCTACACAAAAGAAGCCTGTGCAGTTTATTGCAGCACTAGTCACAATAGCAAAAACATGGAACCAACCACGCTGCCAATCGAAAATGGACTGGTTAAAAAAAATTTTTGATACGTATACATGATGGAATATTACACAGCCACAAAGAAGGATAAAATTATGAGCCGGGCTCGGTGGCTCAGCCTATAATCCCGCGCCTTAGGGAGGCTGAGGTGAGTGGATTGCCTGAGCCCACGAGTTCGAGACCCGCCTGGGCAGTGAGACCTCATCTCTACAATAAATCAAAAAATCAGCCGAGCGTGGTAGCATGCGCCTGTAATCCTGACTATTTGGAAGGCTGAGGCAGAAGGGAAGGATCGCCGGAGCCCAGCAGGCCAGGCTGCGGCGGCCGGGAGCGGCCACTGCACTCCAGTCTGGGCGACAGAGTGAGACTCCAACTTAAAAAAAAAAAAAAATTATGACCTTTGCAGCAACTTGGATGGACTTAGAATCTATAATACCCGGTGATCTGTCGCAGAAGCAAAGAACTGAGTACCACGTGTTCTCACTCATAAGCGGGCCCTGAACATTTACCAGGGTACTATAAGAAAGGGATTGGCAGTATCCAGAAACTGCCAGGGGAGGGAGGGGAGCACATGACATCAATAAGGGTGCCTGGTATCAAACTAGGTGAAGTGAGAACCAAAGGGAGGTCCAAACTCTACCTGTTCCATGTCCACTTGTTTCCCTAATCTTCAATTGTTTCCCACGTCTTTACAAGGAAACAAGTAAAAGAATCAATTAATAAACTAGCCAGCCATCTAAATAAATTGCAAAAAATAATGAACCTAAAAGAATAACAAAAATTCAGGAAGTTAAGGACATGAATTAATGAAATAAAAATGTAACAGGAAATACAATAAGGTGGAATAACAACGTGAAAATTTAGGCTCCAGGTAGAGTCTGGCAACAACTTAATCTCATGCCTTAATCTCAGTTTTCTGTGTTGAAAATTACAGGGCCAGGCTCGGTGGCTCAGCCTGTAATCCCAGCACTTTGGGAGGCTGAGGTGAGTGGATTGCCTGAGCCTGCGGGTTCGAGACCCACCTGGGCAACTTGGCGAGACCTCATCTCTACAATAAATCAAAAATGAGCCGGGCGTGGTAGCGCGCACCTGTAGTTCCAGCTACTCGGAAGGCTAAGGCGGAAGGATCGCCGGAGCCCAGCAGGTCGAGGCTGTGGTGGCCGGGAGTGGCCACTGCACTCCAGTCTGGGTGACAGAGTGAGACTCCAATTCAAAAAAAAAGAAAAAAAAAGATAAAATTATAGGGACAAAAGATAATGAAAACCAAACATCAAGATTTTGCATTCTGAACGTTAAAACAGCCTTCATTAGCAGTCACCGCAATATCTTCATTACATAGAAAATTTTAAGGGCTCTAAACTCACTCCTCATAAAACTCCTAAAACAAATGAATCATATATAAATAAATGTGGTTACATATGAAGGATCAAATAATTAGAAGATCATCTATGATGGAAAGTAATTGGAATAATTCTAACAACTATTTCGTGTACCATTTTTGGTATCTTCAGAATATAAAGAAACTGTTGATAAAATGTTGAGGTTTTGTTCATACCGGACTCAGATAAAAAGGTCGAGACTTCAGATCCATTGATTCAAACAAGAAGAGAACATGAGATACTTGTGTAATGAGTATGAAATTGAGAAGGCACTGTAATAATTGACCATGAAAAAAAATCTCGTTCTCTAAAAGGAACAAAAAATAGTTTGGCCTAGGGAGATAACCAGTAAACTAAATATAAACTGCTATCAAATATTATTAGGAACAGAGCCTTGGGGTGGAGATATATTTAAGTTTTAAATTTTTGTTTGTGTTGTTGTTCCATAGTTTTCCTCCAAAGTTTCCAGAATCCACTAAATGGTGCTATAAACAAAACTGACACGATAAAATTTTACTGCCTTTAAGTAGAAATGTAGGCACGATCGATGCTTACTTCTTAGTATCTTTGCAATCAACATTTAAACCCATTTTAGGTCTGAAATATATTTTTTAACATTGCCACTATTTGAAATGTGGCACATAGTTTCAATTTACTTAAGACAAGGGTTCAAGCATGCTAGGTTACTTGCTCATTTTCAAAATTTGTCCATAAGACCCTATTACGATTTCTCAGGATATTTATCTAAAGAATGTTGAAGTGGAAATAAATAGTACTAACCATTTGCTATATTATCACTTAAGGTTTAACATATTTCTTTGAATTCTGGCTTCCATGCATATTTATCTATCATGTATATCCTATATATGATGAAATAAAAAAACGACAGACAGCAGACAAGAGTCTGTTTCTCTTTATGAGTTCTGTTTTATCCTTTTTTCAAGCCTTCTTTAGAGGCCAGCAGACAGGATGCTCATTTATTGCTCCTGTTCTAACATTTCTTGACAACTTTCATTGCTTCTTTTTGGCTTCATGTAAACCATTATTAAATCATTTTCAATTTTAGAATAATTCACACATCAATGACAATTAGATTAAAAAGTCACAAATACTTATTACTTTCAGTGAACTTTTATTTCTTGTTAAATGTAGAAAAATGCCTTAAATGTCATCTCTTTGCAATTTGCTTTCTGTAAACGTGTATGTCAGAGACAAAAGACTTTTTCAGATAATTTTTTCTGTCATTTTCATCTTTTATAGAGCTACAGTTTGAAGAGTGGCTTTTAGAATCCATGTGTTACTAAGTACAATTATGATAAAGTATAAATATGTTTATGCTGATTTGTACTCTAGTATACAATTTTGCTACAATGACAACACTGCTATCTCTGGAAACTGCCACTATGGAATGAAAATATGAATGGGTGGATCAAAATATTGACTGTGGAACATTTGCTTCTAATACACAGAATTACCTGGCAGAATAATAAGTAGTTTTGTTTTATTGTTTGTTACACCTTTTATTTTTAGTAATAGAACCCAGTTAAAATAATTAGGGAATTAGTAAATTCACTGTGAATTTACATGGCAATCTAAAACTAAAAGCCACAATTTCCAGATTTGTAGATATAGAAAAATGTGGAAAATAATATCTCAAAATCTTTGTTTGAAAGACACAAAGTACAAAAAAAGAATAAGTATGTTTAAATATTAATATTAAGATGTCTTGAAGACTAATAAGATAACTTAAGATATTACATTAATGATTTGAAAGAAAGGAGCACTGAGACCCAGGGGTATTCATTTCAAGTGTAAGGAAGTCACATATAAAGTGGAAGAATTTTTTTAAATTGTAAGAATAATGAGGAAATTAGCAAAAATAGTAAAAAGAAAAAATAGCGTTGTATTTCACTATAGATTCTTAGGACTTTGAATTTGTCCCGAAAAAAGTGGGCAAAATATAATGGTATAATCTCATTCAGTATTCAGTTATAATGGCATTCAATCATTTTTAATTATAAATGTATTTATTGTCATATATTAAAACAGTGTAATATTTGGAAAATAAAATATATCATTAAATATATGCTTAATATTTTATTTTTGTACTAGAACATAAGCAAATCTTTAAAGGAATGAGTGAATGAATATACTGAAGGATTTGTTATGTTTAATGAGAAGAGCATCAGGGAGACACATTAAAATAATGAACTAGATGTGAGTCCTATGGTTTTATATACTTTAAAACATTCAGGTTCCTTGCTACATGATATTGAAAACTCAAAGTAAGAAACTTGAGGTCTTAAAATTGTGCATCCCTGTGAAATGAAGATACTTTTATTTAGCTTGAGTTTTATCATTGAATAACTAAAGTGGAGACATGGATGCTCTAAAAATGTATTTTCTTCCACAACAGGAAAGTAGCAATTCCCAGCATCCTTGGAGTTAGGCATAACCAAACATCATTGAGTGTTATCTGAAATAGAAACCAAAACAGAGAGATATACCATATTATTGGTCTGGAAGATCAATAGCATAAATACATTATCTCCATTTAAATACATGTATCAAGTCAGTGCAGTCTCAATTAATGTCCATGATATTTTTAAAAGAAAATTTTGTGAATAATTGCATACAAATAAAATGTGATTAGATATAAATGAACCATTTCCAGGACTGGATTTTTTTCTTTTTTAAAATTCTTTTTATTTTAAAGATGTGCGTAAAAAATCTGGATTAGATATGCAAATGATCATCATCGTACAGCTAAAGTTTGGGCCTCCCACTGGTTCCCACTTTGCCTGGTTTGAGATCAGGTACGCTTGTTAATGTTCTGTGCTCCCCTCACCCCCCAGCAGTTTCCAGTTACTGCCAATACCTTTCTTACAGTATTATAGTAAATATCCAGGGTCCACTATGAGTGAAAACATGTGGTATTCAGTTCTTTGCTTTTGTGATCTAGAGTGTTATAGACTCTAAATCCCTCAAAGTTGCTGCGAAGTCCATAATTTCGTTCTCCTTTATGGCTGCACAATATTCCGTTGTGTATATGTACCACCTTATTTTTATCCAGTCCAGTTTTGATGGACAGCATGGTTGGATCCATGTTTTTGTGATTATAAATAGTGTTACAGTAAATATGTGTGTGGAGGTATCTTTTGTGTAGAGTGATTTAAGTTTCACTTGGTGTATTCCCCGAAGGGAGATTGCTGGGTCATATGAAAGGTTAATTTCTAGTTCTTTTAGGAATCGCCACACTGTTTTCCATAGAGGCTGAACTAGTTTGCCTTCCCACCAACAGTGTAGAAGCATTTCCTTTTCTCCGCATCCTCACCAGCATCTGCTGGTTTTGGTTTTATTAATGATGGCCATTTTTACTGGAGTTGGGAGGTATCTCAATGTGGTTTTGATTTGCCGATGATTAGTGAGACCAAACATTTTTTCGGTGTTCATGTGTCATTTTTTCATGTGTCTCTTGGCTGCCCAGATGTCTTCTTTTGAGAGATGTCTATTCATGTCTTTTGCCCACTTTTTAATGGGACTGATTTCTTTTCCTTTTGGCATGTTTGAGTTCCTTGACTATTGTGAATGGGATTGTGCTTTTCATTAGGCTCCCTGACTGTTTGTTGTTGGTGTATAGGAGTGCGACTCTCTTTTGCATGTTTATTTTGTGCCCTGAAACTTTGCCAAAGTCCTTTATCGGTGCAAGGAGATTTTTGACATTCTGTTGGATTTTCATGGTATAGGATCATATCGTCAGCAAAGAGAGTTAACTTGACTTATTCTTTTTTTATTTGGATACCCCTGATTTCCTTCTCTTGTCTGATTGCTGTAGCTAGGACTTCCAACACTATGTTGAACAGGAGGGATGAGAGTGGACAGCTTTGTCTGATGATATGATCAAGAGAGCAGGAGACAGCCCAAAGAAAATATTTGTCAACTGCATATCTGGCAAAGACCTAACATCCAGGATCTACAAGGAAATCAAATGTGCTGAAAGGAAAAAAACCAAACAGCCCTATTAAAAAGTGGGTAAAGGACATGAATAGACACCTCTCAGAAGAAGACATACCAGCAGCCAACAGACATATGAAAAAATGCTCAGCCTCACTAGTCATTAGAAAAATGCAAATAAAAACCACATTGAGATACCACCTAACTCCAGTAAGAATGGCTATCATTAATAAAACAAAAACAACAGATGCTGACAAAGATGCAGAGAAAAGGGAATGCTTCTCCACTGTTAATGGGAGGGCAAACTAGTTCAACCTCTCTGGAAAATAGTGGTGGCGATTCCTAAAAAACTAGACATTGACCTTCCATACGTCCCAGCAATCCCCCTTCTGGGAATATACCCAGAGGAACTTAAATCACTCAAAAAAAAAGATACCTCCACACGCATATTTATTGCAGTACTGTTCACCATAGCAAAAGCATGGAACCAACCATGCTGCCCAATGAAACTAGACTGGATAAAAAATAATGTGGTACATATACAAGATGGAATATTGTGCAGCATAAAGGAGATCAAAATTATGGACTTCACAGTAACTTTGATGGATTTAGACCCTAGAATACTCAGTGACATGTCACAGAAACAAAGACCTGAGTACCACATGTTCTCACTCATAAGTGGACCCTGGATATTTACCACAATACTATAAGAAAGGGACTGGCAGTAGCCAGAAACTGCCAGGGGAAGGGGAGCACATACCATTGAAAAGGGTACCTGATCGCAAACCAGGCAAAGTGGGGATCAAAGAGAAGCCCAAACTTTACCTGTATGATTATCACTTGCATACCTAATCTGGAATTTTAACCCACTGCTTTAAAATAAAACAAACAAATACAAAACTAAGAAAGAGGAAAAAGAAAAAAAAATCATCCACAATGACCAAGTAAGCTTCATCCTCAGGATATAGGGCTGGTTCAACATCAGCAAGACCATAAATGTAATTCAATACATTAACTGATGTAAATATAAGAACCACACGATTATATCATTAGAGACAGAAAAAGCTTTTGATAAAATCCAGCATCCCTTCTTGATAAAAGCCCTCAAACACCTATCTATACAGGGAACATACCTCAGAATCGTAAGAGCCATCTGTGATACACGCACAGCCAACGTATTGTTAAATGGACAGGAATTGGAAGCATTTCCCCAGAAAACCAGAGCAAGACAAGGCTGCCCACTCTCACCCCTTCTGTTCAACATAGTGTTGGAAGTTCAGCCAGAGCAGTCAGACAAGGGAAAGAAATCAGGGGTATCTAAATAGGAAAAGAAGTTAGAAGGATTGGGTTTTAAGAATGTGTTCAAGCTCTCTTTCCTCTTTTCACTGTTTGAAATTTGGACATGGTGACAATTTAATCAAGCAGATAATGCCAGTGCTTCTTGTTAGGTAATAAAATAGAATTAACCTGGAACCTAATTAATCATAGTTCATAGAACCATCCCACATATATGAATGGCTTAACCTTGAACAAGGTGAGCAAATCCTCTTTTCTCTAAATTATCTTTGCTTCAGATGACTTTGTTCTATTAGTTTACATCAAGACTCTGTAACTCACTGAAGTCAATGTGACTTGCTCAGGCCAATACAGTGACTGTGGGAAAAGTCCTCTCAGGAATGTTGCTTAAAAAACCATTTATTGTCCATGGTATCATTTTTTTCTGTGCTATAAGATGCCCTTGTTCCAAATAGAGTTTTCTGCTGTTAAATCAGTTCTGGACTAAAGACAAGAAGCAAGGTCTAAGCTAATCCATGAAGGATAAGTGGTTGGTGGGCAAGAAATAAACCTTTGTTATTGTCAACTGCGGAGATTTGGATTTTGTTTGTTAATGCAGCACATGGTTGACTCTTCTGGCTAATTGAAGAAGACTGGCCCGAACTCTGATTGAAATCACCCCACTCAGGAATTTTTTGGTTTAACCAGTTTTACGGTGGCAAAATAGGTTGTGAAAAATGTAATTACTGCTTGTGTATAGAGTATGAAAGATGCCCATACAAGGCAGAACTCAAAATATTTTTTCTCACAGCTGTTTTCTACAAATAAAAAGAGACAGAAATACACAGATCAATCATGCACAATCAATAAGATCCAAAAGAGATTAACTAAATAAGAAAAGAGGTGTGATATGGAGAACTCGGGTTTAAAGACAGAGCATTGGTGGGCTTCTCATTATAATTAGAAGGTGCAGAGGTAAAGCTATCACAGCAAACTCAGGACAGGTCAGAAAGGACGCCGAATCAAAGGAAGGCCAGAAGTGGGGAAGAACGGCTCACCGTGCTGTTCGCGGCACAAACAAGAAGGCGGTTCGGGAGAGAGGAGGGCGTGGACGATGCTTTGGGTGAGATCGTTGGACACTGTTGCACGTGTGACCTCAGACAAAACCATTTTAGAGCGAGCGCAAGAAAAACGAAATAGAAATAGCAGGAAAAGAATTTACACTACATATATTTGGCGTTGAAAAGAAAGTAAATGAAAATAGTAAGTGAAGAGGGTAAAAAAGTCAAACAAAAGCCTGTCAAGGATCACTGGCAACGCTGGAAAGCAGAAAGAAAATGATGACCGAGGTTGATTAGCGAGGGGAAAGTGATGAAATCTGAAATTGCCACTCCACAGGTGAAAGAGATTTGAGGCCAAGGATGAGCAAGGTGAAGCAGGCTGGACTTTTGATTCAAAGTGCAGACAAAGAGAGCACAGGTGATGTGGAATGAAGGGGCAGTTGCCAATCTAGAAACAGTAGAAATAAAACTGATTCCATAGGAAATACCTTTGAGTATTCTTGAAGCGTCCTATATCTACACTGTCTGCTTTTCCTTCATGAAATATTGCAAACGTGTTTCTATGATCATAGTTTATTGCAAGAATCAGTTAATTTTACAAACTTGTTTTGTTTTCTGCTTTATTTTGAACAACTCTATTGTGAAATGCAACATACACAGAAAACACACACACATAATATATCTATGTATAGATTAACGAATAGTTTATAAAGTGCTGTACTGTGTACCAAAACACTGGTCATATTAGAACTGGAAGTTATCACCAGGCCCTCCATGTATCCCTTCTTCACAAACACCCCCATGCCCTCCCCTCAGACAGCCGTTATCTGTGTTGTAGGAGGCTGTACTAAAATATCGAGGCTTATCATGATAACTGCTTTACTAACAATATAGATACGTTTTGTCAGCTCTTTAACTGTATATAAGTGAACATATTTGGTATATATTATTTTGTGACATGCTTACTTTACATGATGCAACAATGTTAATGCATTGGAATTTATTCATTTCCTTACTAGAAGTATCCTACTGCATGATTATTCCACAAGGCAGCCTCTTAGTGTTCATGGAACTTTGAGTTCGCTCTAATTTGGAGCTCTTACAAGTAATGTAGTTATGTGCGCTTTGGCCAGGCACCCAGGAGAAGTTACAAATGCATTTAGGAGTAGAATTGCTAGATAACAGGATCTTTTTTTTCTTCTTTCTTTTTCTTCACTAGACAATGACAAACTGTTTTCCCCGTATGGTTGTACAATTTAGATTCTGAATAACAGTATATAAGAATTTCTGGTTTTCACATAATTGCCACAAGTGGTTTGTCAGAATTCTAAATGTTACCTTTTTTTGACATGCACAATTTTAACCATTATAGTTTTTGAACTGTTTGTGAACTAATTGGATTGAACATTTTTTTCACAAAACTTTTGGACTCTTCTGTTGTAAATACTTTTATTTGCAAATTTTGTAGATTTGCTAGCCTTTTCCTCAGTTTTATATGAGTCTATTTTTCTTTTTTTCTGTATGAGGTCTAATTGTCCTTGCGTCATTTATTGAAACAAATGTATCTTGCACATAGGTCTAGATACCTTTGTTATATGCAAGTGTCCAAAGTGTGTAGGTCTCTTTCAGAGATGCCTGGTTGTTTCATTGATCTAATTTTCAATCCATGAGCCAAAACAATAGTGTCACATTTACTATAGAAAATAGAATTTTTTTTTCTCATAGAGCAAGCCTTCTATTTTTCTTATACATCTCTAGAAATACCCTGGATATTCCTGATACTGCATTTTCCTACAAATTTTAAAACCAGTTTAACAATTTTTACACAAAAAAATTAGATATTGATTGGGATTGTTCTGAATGTATATATCTACTGTGGTAGAAATAATATATATGATATAAAGCCTACAACACATCAATATATTCATTTATGTACATATATTTTAAATAACTCCCAATAAAGGTTTCCAGTTTTCCCTGTTGAGATCTTACAACTCTGGTGTTAGATTTATTTTTAGGTATTTTTAGGTATGGTAGTGTTTATGCTAGCAAAATTTTGAGGGTTGTGTGTTGCTATTACTGAGACATATGGAATTCCAAATAAGCTCTGTATCGATTTCTAAGCTCTTATTAATTTTAATACTTTATTAGTTTTTTCTATATACATAATCATATAATCTCCAAATAATGACAGATGGTATTCTTTCCTTTCCAATCAATATACATCATACTTATTTCTTCTGACCTTATATGTTGGTGATGACATTTCATAAAACGCCAGTAAGGATCAAGAGAAACAATAAAAAAATATATATCTCGAGGATTATATTTCCAATGCTTCACTATTAACAGTAACGGTTGTTGAAGGTTTTATTATGGATACGTTTTTACAGAATAAACAGGTCCCTTATGTTTTCAGCTAAACTAGGAGCTATTTTAAATATTGAATGGATGTTAGATATTTCGAGTGGCTTTTCTGTTGTGTATGTGAAAACGAGGGTTGGGAATGGTGGCTCATGCTGGTAATCTCGGTGCCTGGGGAGACTGAGGTGGGAGAATCACTTGAGGCCAGAAGTTTGAGGCCAGTCTGGGAAACAAAGGGAGACCCAGTCTCTGCAAATAATTTTTTTAAAGATTAGCTGGGCATAGAAGTTCATAGTCGGACTAGAAGCTGCTCCAGACACTGAGGTTGGAAGATCCTTGAACTCAGGAGGTCAAGGCTGCCGTGAACGATGATCTCCTCTTTGTTCTCCTCCTCCTCCTCCTCTTCCTCCTCCTCCTCTTCTTCCTCTTCCTCTTCTTCTTTTTCGTCGTCTTCTTCTTCTTCTTCTTCCTCCTCCTCCTCCTCCTTCTTTTTCTTCCTCTTCAGCCGATTACAATAATCAGTGAAGCCATCTAGGCATGTATCTTCTTCATGGAAATACGTCTAACTGCTGTTTCAATTTCCTAAATAAAAATAATATCATACAGGTTTCTCAGTTCATCTGGACACCATTTGCTCTGTGGTTGTGTGTGTGTTTAGTAATTTTTAAATCTTAATCCAAATTTTAACATTTTGATATGAGGCTCTTCTGGGCTGGCAGAGGAAGGACCTTTGAAAATTTATTCCTTGATGAAAGCAACAAGAAAATGAACAAAAATGGACAAGGTTGCTTTTTTAAAAAAGGTAGTGTGGAAATTAAATGGCAGCAATCTAGTGAGTGTTTCTTCGAGAAAATGCTGAATCTTGGTAAGAAGAGTGAGACTTGTGGCATGTAAGTTTCCTGGTTTCCATCTCTTACTCCTTATTTCTGTGGTGGCCTTGAGAAACAGCACATCTACAGTCGTGGCGTTGACAAACTCCCAGTAGCCGAGAGGCAAGTAAAAGGGTCCGGCCAAACTGGCAGACCCTCACAAGCCTCATCCATAGCAAGCCGAGGATCGCCCCATGCACAGGACTTGTTATTTGACCTACTCAGAGCTCACTCAACGGTAAAAGCCCCAGCCCCAGAGTGTTTGCCAAAAGCAGAAAGTAGCAATTATGTAACATCGTAGCAGCTTTAGGTGATTGCTATCAGAGAAGAATGGGAGTTGGCCAAAATACATAAAAATGAATATCAGAGAAATAAGATGTCCATGAAGGATTTTGAAATGCTCGGACATAATCTTTGGAACATACAACACCAAGCATGCAGGCAGGGCTGTGCATTTACCTAGGAAAAAAATTCCAAAAAGGTTCTAATCTTTCACCTCTGGCTGCTCCTGATTCTCTTTACAAGCAGGAAGGAAAAGCTAAGAAAGAGTTTTAAATGGCTGGGGGATTGAAGGTGTGCGAAAACACACCCAGACCTTCTACATTTACGGAAATATGTTCAGTCAGCTGTCAACTAAGCAAACTAAACAGAGACTTCAGTGGCTACACACGACAGACAACACAGACTATATATGATTATTCCAAGATAGTAACTAAACAAACAATCAGCAACAAGCACAACACAAAAACCATGGGGAAGAGAAGAATTTAATTGGCATAGCTTTCACAGTACATCACTTTAAATTACTGCCTCCTTCCCTGGACCCTCAATGCACTGTTTAGATAAGGTACCTGTAGACAAAGGTAACAGAATCCTGCATTCCCACAACATAGGGTCATAATGTCCAAAAAAAAAAAAAAAAGGAAATTTACAAGATGTAGATAGACTTCAGATTTCTGCATGGAATGTAGAGTGCTAGAAAGAGTATTGTTTCCAGGCTCACAGCCACAAAAATGCTTATTGCGAGTTCATGAAATTTCTTGAATTTATCAGAGAGCTAATGTCTCAGGGCAACCAATTCACCAAGAATCGACAAAGAGACAGACAGCTGCAGGTAAAAGGAGGCCCTAGCCCTTGCTTAAGTCAAGCAGACAAACATTCATCAAAATAATTCATCTAGTTTTAAATAAATTTGTCAAGTCCAAGTACACACTAACAAAAGTTGTAGACACTTTAAGCATCACAGATTAAGAGAGAGTTTGAAGCTACATGCAGATTCCTCTCCATAGAGTCTATCAAGCCTCAACAGGCACTTACAAAAGTGGTGGATCAGAATCAGGGAGAAAAAAAATTTTTTGTAAATAGTGTCCCACCGAGAGAAATGTCAACTCAGCTGTAGTAATTCCATTTTCCTTTTCTTGGTGATTGTTTTCTGAGTCTCACTTGCAATCAGCAATAGCCATAAAATGCAGCTATGTTTAGTGAGATAAAGAAAAAGCACACTAGAGATTTTCTAGAAAAATTTTATTCTTCAATATAAAGAATCAACATTAGAAGAGAAATCTGCTCTCAGAATTTTTATAATGTGAGAACATTTAAATATCTTTATCACATAGGCCGTTATAATTATATGAACTTGAAAGTATTTATAAATGATACAGTAACCTTTATTGAAACTTCACTGTGGTAAAAGCCTATCAAAATAACCACAATTCTTTAAATCATTAGAAAAATAGTAATTTTATAATTTTTAAAAAGTGTGCAATAGTGAAGGGACTCATTGGAGGAGAACTGCTCCCTGATCTACGACAATCAAGACTAGTGATCAAAGGGCTCAGTGGCTCACGCCTATAATCTCAGTCCTTTGGGAGGCTGAGGTGAGAGGATTGCCTGGGTCCACGGGTTCAAGACCAGCCTGGGCAACTTGGCAAGACCTTATCTATACAATTTAAAAAAAAATTACCCAGGTGTGGTGGTGCATGCTTGAGTTTCCAGCTACTTGGAAGGCTGAGGCGGAAGGATACCCTGAGTCCAGCAGGTCGAGTCTGCAGTGGCCGCTCCTGGCCACTGCACTCCAGCCTGGGCAACAGAGTGAGACTCCCACTCAAAAAAAAAAAAAAGAGTATCGATCATCATGAACCACTTACGATGATGAAAAAAACCCGATTATCATGAGGACATGATGCCATGCAGGCATCTGCCCTGGGTTTCTGACCCACCTGGTGTCAGGCTGACCATAGCAGAGAGCCCAGGTATCAGGCAGTGCATAGCCAGCCTCAGTTGAACTGGGTACCAGCTACAGAGGGTCTTCATTCAGCTTGTGTGTGCTCCAGTACCGTTTCTGTCACAGAGCTTTCCCAGACAAAGCCAGTCTATGAAGACTGAAATAAGCCACTATTTTTTCTAATTCACAGACACTGACGCACAAGCGTGAAGAACAAGTCAATCAGAGAAACATGAAATAAAAAATTAACAAAATAAGATACTAGTGACTGACCCAGAATGAATACAGACGTTTGAATTGCCAGACAAATAATTTAAAATAGTTGTTTTAATGAAGCTCAGGGAACTTCAAGAACACACAGAGAAACCATTCAAATATATGAGAAAAATAATAAGCGGCCAGAATGAGAAATTTAATAAGGAGATTTAAATAATTAGAAAAACACCAAACAACAGTTCTGAAGCTGAAAGTACAAGAAACAAAATAAAAAATGCAATAAAGAACAGCAGAAGTCTGATTGAACACAAGGAAGGTTTAAGCAAAAAGAGGTTATTTAAAAATATGTAGTGAGAGGAGAAAAAAACAATTAAAAACAATAAAGAAAGGCTAGAGAACTTATAAGATAGCATCAAAATGCAAATTTTCAAATCACAAATAAGAAAGAGAAGAGAAAGATAAAGTATGAAAATGTGGCATATACATACACAATGAAATACTATTTAGCTACCCCCCCAAAAGAAAATCCTGTCATTTTTGATAGCTTGAATGAACTTGAAGGACGTTATATCAGTTGAAATAAACCCGGCAAAGACAAATACCGCTTGATCTTACTCATAAAGGGAACTCTAAAATAGTTGATCTCTAGCCGGGCTCGGTGGCTCAGCCTGTAATCCCGCGCCTTTGGGAGGCTGAGGTGAGTGGATTGCCTGAGCCCGTGGGTTCGAGACCCGCCTGGGCAGCGAGACCTCATCTCTACAATAAATCAAAAAATCAGCCGGGCGTGGTAGCACATGCCTGTAATTCCGGCTACTTGGAAGGCTGAGGCGGAAGGATCGCCGGAGCCCAGCCGGTCGAGGCTGCGGTGGCCGGGAGCGGCCACTGCACTCCAGTCTGGGCGATGGAGTGAGACTCCAACTCAAAAAAAAAAAAAAAAAATAGTTGATCTCATAAAAGAAGAGTTGAATGGTGGTTAGTAGGGGCTGGTGAATTAGGGTGGGGTTGATGGTTGAGGGTATGCTAGCCAACAGATACAAAACTTGAGTTAGATAAAAGGAATACGTTCAGGAGCTCTATTATACAACATGGTGACCATGGTTAACAATATATTGTGTTCTTGAAAAATGCTGGGAGTACATGTAAAGTGTTTTTACTACAAAGATGATAAACCTGTGAGTTAATGCACATGTTAATGAGCCAGAGTTAGTCATTTCACCCTGAATATATACTTCAAAACAATATTTCGTACATGGTAAATACAATTTTATCTGTCAATTTAAAAATAATATAAAATTATGTTTCTATAAAAATAAACATTCTTTTAGTCAAATTATCATGTAAAATTAATATCTTCTCTTTATATGTTAAATGTATTTTATAATTATTTATATAATTATCTGTCTAGTCAATATTAGTTCTCCCTCATAATTTCTCAGCAACAAAATCTTCTCAAAGAGTTTCATATTTTGATTTACCTAACAGGCTGAGGAAGAATTTTGATTAATATTTTTATGAAAGATGCTGGTTATTTTAGCTTTTGACTCCTGAAATACAGAGGACATTTTCTTTTGCTTTAATACATTGAAACTTATCTGGATATACTTTGCCAAAAACTTTTCCTTTATAAAAGTTGAGTCATTTTCTTCTGTTTATTTTCTGAATGGAAACTAGAAAGGCCCGTTATTTCTCATCTTTTTTTTTTCTGTATGAAGGCTTTTAGAATACTTTCTGTAAATTTTTTATTTCAAAATTGCGTCACACCGTGTAAAGCTGTGGGAGTCACTCCGGAATGACTCCCATAGATAACTGTGTTCCATACTCTCAGTTTTTGTTTCAAAAACATCTGGTTCACTATTTTTTTCTATCATTTTCCAGATGATTTTATTTACTCCACTTTACTGGTTTTTGACCGCCAACGACCTCTGAACTTCGACTGGCTTCCGGCTTCCCCGAAGGGCACCGCGCTCCTCAGCGCCTCTTCGCTTTGGTGTCCCCGGGCTCCGGCCCCACTCCGCGACCCCCTCCTGCGGGGGGCGGTCTTGGGGACCGTCGGGGCGCAGCGGCGGCCGTCCGGCCCCCGCCGAGGCGCGGTCCTCCGCGCCTTCCCGCGGGCGGCGGGCGGCGGCTGTCCCGGCTCCGGCTGGACCGCGACGCCCGGCAGGCGGTGCCCTGGCCGGGCGCTGGCCCTCGGTCCGGGTCCGGGCCGGCTCCGACGCCAGGCGCGGCGCGGGGCCGGGCAGCTGCCGCCGCCCTCGGGTTGTCCCCCAGGCTGGCCTCCAGCTCTCGCGGGGAGTCCGGGTCCGTCTCCAGGGGCTGCCCCGGCCGTGAGCGTCGTCTGGGCAGCCCCCGTCTCGGCGGGCTGCGCGGCGGGGCGGCGGTGCCCTCCTCGCTCTGCGGGGCCCGTGCCTGTCCCGCCGCTCGCGGCTCTTCCGGGCCCGCTCGCCACGCTGGCCGCGGAGGTCTGCCGTGGCCTCGCCGAGGGCCGGAGGCTGGGGCGCCGACCTCCCGGGTCACCCCGGAGCGGCCTCTGGACCCGCAGGCCTTCGCCTCCGCCCGGCGGGCCTCCGTCGCGAAGAGCCGCTCCTCCTCCAGGCGCGGGAGTCCTCGGTGACCCTGCGCACCCCACGGACGCGGCTCTCCCGGCCTGGCGCGGGCCGGCTCGGGCGCCCACGCGACCCCGAGGCGGCGGCGCGACGCGGGCCTCGTCCGCGGGGGTGGCGGCGGCCGGGCCCTCGGGGCCGCGACGGCCCCAGGCCCGGCCCCGCTCTCGGCCCCGGGCCCTTCTTCGCAGGGCTCCCGGGTGCGCGCTCCGGCCTCCGACCCCGGGCTCCGGGCGCCTCGCCCTCGCGCGGCAGGAGGCCAGGCGGGCGTCCAGCCCTGGCGTGGCCTCTTCGCGCCCCGGGCGCCCGGACCCCCGGCCATCCCGCGGCCGGCGCCGGCCCCAGCCGCCCGGAAACGGGCGCGGCGGGACCCGGAGGCCCGGGAGCCCGAGCTGCCGCGCTGCGTGGACGCTGGCCGCGCCGCGGGGGGCCGGGCCGGGGCCGGAGGGAGCCCGCACCGGGCGTGGGCGGAGGGGGCGGCGGAGCGAGTGGCGGGGCTCACGGGGGCGGGGGAGCGCCAGGCGGGGTCTCACGCTCCTGCCTCCTGGGTGACTTCACCATCCACCGCCTTGCTCGGAGGAGGCGAGTCCTGCGCCGCCAAGGAAGCGTCCACTAAATGAAGAGACATCCTGGGCGGACGTTTCAAATTTGTTCTCTAAATCGCTTGGTTAACTTGGCGCGTTGTCGCTTCTGCCCATCGCCTCCGCTGCTGATTTTAATTCCCATACTAACTGTAAGCGACAGAGAGCAGAGAGGCACTGTTGGCATTTTTTCGCGTATAGAAGGAGTCACGTTTACCTTTTGGGACGCTTCTATGGAAATTGTAGTTCATGTTGTGTAACTGTAACTTACCGAGGAGACACACCAATTAATAACAAGAGCAACAATGCTAAGTGTTGCTGATGTTGCTGTTGTAAAGAATTTAAGATATTTTTTCACCGTAGCAGGAACATGGAACCAACCATGCTGGCCGTCAAAAGAGGACTGGATTAAAAAAAAAAAATGTGGCACGTCTACACAACGGAATATTGCGCAGCCATAAAGAAGAGCAAAATCATGAACTTGGCAGCAACCTGGATGGAATAGGACCTGTAATACTGAGTGATCTTTCACAGAAACAAAGAACTGAGTGTCACATTTTCTCACTCATAAGTGGACCTCCAACGACCACCGCGATACTCGAAGAAAAAGATTGACTGTAGCGGGAAACCGGGGAAGGGAGGGGAGACGGAGAGGTGGGATTGACAGTAGTGAAAATCTGCCACACCTCATCAGCAAGGGTACCCACACAGTGAATATTTGTATACCTAAATGTATCCCACAATTTTAAAATTAAAAAAAAATTTAAAGTTCAAAAAATATATAAATAAAGGTTTTCTACACCAAAAAATAAAAAATAAAAAAAAAAGATGCTTCCACAGACTAGAGTGGAGATTGCTACTGAGAGTGTCGGGCCAATTAGAATGAGCCCCAATAATTTGTCTCTGTATCTACTTACCCATTCCCTCCCCTGAGCAGCTCTTCTAATTTGAGTCTGATGTCTTCTGAGATGCAAAGCCTTTCTCGGACCGCTTTATTCTTGTGCTGTCTGTGCTGCTGGTGGCCAGGTTTCTAAGGCAAGTCTGGTGCACACCAGAACTCAGAATCTAAGTTGCCGAATCAAGTATCTCTACAGTTAAATTCCAAAGTCTAGACTAGAGGTAGGCCCTTTCTTTGTACTGTAGACTACTTTCCAGCTAACAGACAGTTCTCCTTCCTTGGGGATACTTGAACTGCCAAGAACAATGTTTAATCCCTATTTGGTTTATTTTATGTATTAGCCAGAAGATAGGAAAGAAGAGTTGAGTAATTGACATCTCTAATCTCAGTGCTGAGAGACTTGATCTGGGAGAATCATTTTCCAGTATTACGAGGGCTGCTTTTAATGAAAATTATTAATGTTTTCACCAAAGAAAAGTTTAAGCATTTTGATGCTTTCCTCAATACCACTTACCAAGATAACGTTTTTATTCTGCCTATTTTAAAAGGGACCTTACTATCTAGGTGCTACTGTGATGACTGCAGATGTTTGTCACCTTATATTACAAAGCTACCTGTATGCCTGTAGCCTGAGGATCTGAACCTCTGGCTTACTAGCATTAAATTACAACATGCCTAGCACTTTAGCAAATTAAAAAAAAGACAAAAACAAAATACTTCCTAAAATACTTACCTGAGGTTTACCAGAATCTAATTTAGGATCTTTGTAAGTTGATATTTGATTCGGGAGGAATCACTTACCTTCAAATTACTTCAACTTCAAAACGAAGATATTCTCCAAGGATAATTGTGATACATAATGAATAGCTATATATTATAATATTAAGTACTCAATCCTTGTGGTAAATTTATAAGATACAATTTGTTTATTAGACAAGGACCTCCCTTACAAATGAGAAGCTCCATCTGAAAATATTTAGTTCGGTAAATGCTAAATCATGGTAATTGGCTTAGGATTTTCTTTGCTATGCCGATATGATACTGCCTACAAAAAGAGTTAAGGAAGTTATTCCAATTTCTTAATTAAAATATTCTCAGAAAAAATAAAATTGCTTTAATATAAATACACTTCAGAAGAAACTGCCACATTTTTACTTTGACCTGTTATGTCAAACTCGAAGAAGGTCTTTTATCTATGTGACCTATCATAGAAAAGTTTTGTCCCTCCTGTGTTTAGAAGACCTGGTTGATGAAAGTCTTTGAGCATTCATTCAAATGGGGACTTAATTTATGACCACTTTTTTTGAAGAAAGGGCATGGATAGGGTATAGGAACTTCTGATAATATTCTATAACCTTTGTAAGTTTACAGATTTTTTTTTTTTTTTTTGAGTTGGAGTCTCACTCTGTCGCCCAGACTGGAGTGCAGTGGCTGCTCCCGGCCACCGCAGCCTCGACCTGCTGGGCTCCGGTGATCCTTCCGCCTCAGCCTTCCGAGTAGCTGGAATTACAGGCATGCGCCACCACGCCCGGCTGATTTTTTTTTTTGTTTATTGTAGAGATGAGGTCTCGCTGCCCAGGCGGGTCTCGAACCCACGGGCTCAGGCAATCCACTCACCTCAGCCTCCCAAAGGCGCGGGATTACAGGCTGAGCCACCCAGCCGGCTGACACTCTATTTCAGTTCTTAAAAGTTATGTATTTTTTGGTTGATGAGTTTATGATATTTTTAGGCAAAAATATCATAATGTTTAAAAAGTGACACTAATGTGTTATAATTTTATTTGGTGGAAAGGGGAGACATTTACAGCAGGAATAAAAATAAACTGACTTAGTGGTTGAAAAATAGGGGATTAATGCATATGTTAATCTACTAGAAACTATTTCATAAATTATGTAGATTATACATAAAACTCAGCTTCCATAGTAAGTTATGACTGTATGTATAGTAAAGATATTGTTCACAATAATGAAGTCATTTGTTAGACCAGATTTACACCTGAGGGATAGAATTTTATTATTCCTCTGCCCTTATTCTGAGATCTTAGGTTCATAAGAAGACATGACTCAGATATTTCATTATAGAATCGTTTTCTATTATTCCGTAGCATCAAGTCTCAACAAGATTTTCCCAGAAACAGGGCCAGGATTATTGTTCCTCCATAAAGTATGCATATTTTGAAAATTAAATATGAAAAAAGAATTGTACAGAACAAGTGTCTAGTGGATTAAATCCCATGATCTTTTTTGCCTATATCTCTTTGCCACCTAGGTAAAACCATAGAAGATATATAAGCAGTATTAATATGCGAGCTAAGTATCAGAATCAATTGAACCAAATTCCTCCCTAAATCAATAGAACTGCATATCTGGATGCGAAACAAGACAATCTTGGATTTCTAATGTTTGGATAGATAGACAATTCTACACTTGCTCAAAAACTTGAAGAAGAAATATGTGCGCTTAGGAAATTTAAAGAAACATAGTACAAGGGGTATTGTGACAGACTTTAAATCACCAGTCAAGTCATTCCTGTTTTGATTCATATTTGATAATCCATTTTACTCTTCTTACTTGTCCAGTTTCTTTCCTGCTTGTTCATGATATTAGTTAGGATGCTTTGGGGAGTATCAGAAATACCAACTCAAAATGGCTTAAAAATAGAAATAGTCATTGTGATGGTCGACTATATGTGTCATCGTGGCAGGGCCAAGTATCCACTTGCTTGGTTGAACATCAATCTAGATGTTGCTGTGAAGGTGTTTTCTAAGAAGGTATTAACATTTAAATCAGTAGACACTGACTAAAGCAGACTCTCCTTCATAATGTGGATGGGCCTCATTTAATCAGTTGAAGGCTCTATGAAAAAGGATTAAAGTTCCTAGGAGGACCACAGGAATTTTGCCTCCAGACTGCTTTCAGACTCAAGACTGCAACACCAACTCTTCCCTGGATCTCCGGCCACCTTGCCAGTCCTTACAGTTCTTTGAAATAATTTTCTCTCTCTTTCTCTAAACACACACATGCGTGCGTGTACACACACACACACACACACACACACACACACACACACACATACCTTGCACACACACACACACTTACTGGCTGTGTTTTTCTAGAGAACCCTGACTAATACAACCATCTTACATAACAAAAACCCAGGGAGGATGTGAGAAAACAAAACTCTGGCTTCATTTATTTGTGATGGTCTTGGTTCTACTCGCGTCTGAACGTGGTGTTGTTTTTACTGTGTCTCTGGTATTAGACAAGACTCTTGCCACCACCTAGAACCTCAAGTCCTGAATGGTCATTCCCTGCAGTCTTACTGAGCCAGCTCATGTACCAATGACGGAACCAATTGTTTTTTTCCTTCCATCTAAACTCTTAAAATAATCACTGATAAGAATTTAGGATCATTATGACTGGCTTTATTAACTGGAGGCCCACCCAAGAGCCAATTATATCATCAGATTCCAATGAGCCATGAGTTACGTTGTAGAAGCACAGGCTTCTAAAATCAGGGATGTTATCTTAGCATCAAGGAAGTAAGGGATGAGTGATGGGGTAGATAACACACTGTGACCAGTCTATTTCCTCTACAAGGAGGAACCATATGATCTGCTTTTCAGGAAACTATTTTCAGAAAACTGTATTCAGAAAACTATTCTGTGATATGACAGGTAACCTTGAAAGATCATTGTTTGGCTCTGCATATTTTTCACCCAGGCCCTAAGCAAAAAACAAAACCCAAAACAAACCATCTCATAGCAGTAGAACTGTTTGTTTTTTCATTGAAATATCATAGCTGTAAATATTTTAAGGACACATTGGATGTGTTGATACTTGTTAACAATGTATCTAATGATGAAAGTAGCATAATTGGGATATCCATCACCTCAAACATCTATCATTTCCTTATGTTGAGAACATGACAATTCTTCTCCTTTAGCTATTTTGAAATATGCGGTACTTTTTGTGAACTACATTTTTTATACTATTTTCTATTATTGAATCCTAGAACTTATTTTGCTAATTGAAAACATGACCTATAACCTCAAACAAATCCCACATATTAATGACAGGAGTTTCACTTCTGAAAACATCTTTATCATAAGTATTTTTTTTTATTGTAAATATGTTAAATACTTACCCTACTTACTCCTCTTACTTTTCCCAGGAATGAAAGGAGTAAGAGCAGGGTCACTAAACATTAATAATTCATGTGATTCACTTCAAATTAAATTGGGAAGAATACTAATGAAAGTCATTAGAGCCTTGTCCAATGACATAATTTTCAGAACTGGAGAAGTTCTGTAAACGTAAGCTACTTTTGACAGTCTAAATTTTTTCTTTAAATATATTATTTAATTCTAATAACTAATTTTTTTACTTGATTTCAACAAACAGACAGTTGTGAAAAGCTAGGTTTCCTTTAACAAGTAAGTACGCCCCCACTAACCGCAAGGAGAGGAATTTCTCACTCAAAAAATACCCTAGAAGAAAATAGAGATCTTTAAAAAAATTACACTATTGCACAGTAAGCATAGACTGCATATGTTATTACCCTCAAGGCTTAGTTACTGAACCTTGAAAGTTTCAGATTTTTGTTTTCAGTATAAAGTAACAAAGTTTCATAAACAGAATTAATCTCACAGATTCATAAAACGCCCTACAGGGTTTAAATTCTAAGCTCAAATTTCATTACGAATACCTTTTTCATCTTATTTGTGATTAAGTTTACACTCAGTACTTTATTTTGACAAAGTCTACCATTGTTTTATTGCTCGAGTAACAGATCTAGGTAAAGTAATACATGTTTCAAGGTTAATATCAAATAACTCTTAAATTATATTATTTCTAATTGAGTAAAAGCAAAATATAGCTATAGATATATTTGTATTGGAAGAAAGACATTGAGCTAGATAATGACAAGCAATAATCATATAAAAACAATGGGGAGTTTTAAGATGAAAATGATATAAAATAACTATTTTCATCATCTATATGCAAAAAATTAGGGAAATGTATAAGAAATTCTTATCACAAAACTACATGGGCAATGCCATGTGCTAGTCACTGTAAAAGAGATAAAATACAATAAAATAAAATTTAAATAATCTAAATACTAAAGTAAATACTTAGTTGTAAAATAAGACTATAAATATATTGAATAAAATAATAAAGGTCATGATACATATAAAAATATATTTAAAAAAGCAACATGTAATTAACCTTTGAATAAAGTATAGTGCTTGCGATAAGTTTAGTCAAATACTGAGCTTACAGTTGTAAACGGAGTAACCTGTAGGGGCTTCAGGGTGGGGAAAAATTTGAGCTGAAAATAGAATAAATATAATAAATGTAGTTAAATAAATATACAAACATTTTCACACCAAAGATTATGTATACATGTTGATATAAATGACAGACTTGGATATATTTTTAGTAAATATGAAAAAATATTAATTTCCACAATAGGAATGTGTTTATAAACAAAATTGCACAAGAGTAAAACTCAAATGCAGATGGCAAAAAGTACACAAGGGCTCGCAGAAGCAGGCATAAGATCATCAGCCACACGTGCAGGCATGTGCAGTGTCACGAGTAGTAAAAAATGCCGTTGAAGATGATTAATGAAGTATTATTCGACTATCCAATTAGAAGACTTAAAAACTGTAGTGATCAAATTTGTCAAAAATACGGTGAGGTGGTAACTCTCAGGCAGTCATCCTTGAATATGAATTCATACTTTTATATAAAATAATTTGTCATTGTGTTTCAAGAACTTCAAAAAGGTTTAAAGTTTTTGGCCCAGTGGTTATACCTTTTGTAATATACCTATAGATATAATCTAGCACAAAAATGATGGATAGAGATATTCATCAATGCATTTTATATAATACACAATTGAAGGAGACTAAGTATCCAACAGTGTGAAAATCACTGCACTAAAAAATGATTCATGCATGAGATGAGGTATAATAAAATCAGAATAAATGAATTTAAAATATTGAAAATTCTCTTGTGTTAATGTTATATAGGTAAACATAAAAATACAGCTTTATTTTATCAATTTATTTTGGTGAAAGATATTAGTCATGGGCCACATAAAAATGCTTTAGTCAACCATGAACCACATATATGACGGTGATGACTATAGATTATAATGGACCTGAAACATTCTTATCGCCTAGTGATGCCAAAGTCATCGTAAGATAGTAGTGCAACACATCACTTATGTGTTTTGGTGATGCTGGTGTAAAAAAATCTACTGAGCTTCCAGTCATATGAAATTATAACGCAGACAATTATGTAATGTACAAGACACTTGAAAATAAACGAGTGTATTACTGGTCTATGTGTTTCTATACTATATTTTATTGTTATTTTGGGTTTACTCTGCCCATTTTTTAAAAAAATGTTAGCAGTAAACAGTCCCGGGCAGGGCATTTGGGAAGTATTCCAGAAAAAGGCATTGCTGTTATAGGAGATGACAGCTTCATGCATGCTGTTGTCCTGAAAACCTTCCAGTGGAACAAGACGTGGAGGCAGAAAACAGTGATATTGATCCTCCTGACCCCGTGTAGTCAGTCTGAGGCTCATGTGTGTGTCTGTGTCTTAGTTTTTAACAAAATAGCCATTAAAAAAATAAAAAATAGACAAGCTTATAGAATAAAGATATGAAGGAAGAAAACTTTTTGTACATCTGTACAATGTGTTTGCATTTTAAATTAGGTCTTATTACAAAGGGTCAAAAAGTTACAAATGTAAATGTTTATAAAGCCAAAAAGTTACAGTACAGTTCAGGTTAATTTAATATTAAAGAAAAAATATTGTCTGTAGGTTTAGTGGAGCCCAAGTGCACAGTGCTTATAAAGTCTACAGTGTTGTACCATAACGTCCCAGGCCTTCACATTCAATCACCAACTGACTCACCCAGAGAAACTTCCAGTCCTGCAAGCTCCACTCTTGGTAAATACCCTAGACAGGTGTGTACCATTTTGATGTTTTATACCATGTTTGTACTGTACCTTTTGTCTCTTTAGATACTCAGATATCATTGTATTACAACTGTCTACATTATCTAGTATGGCAGCATGCTATGTAGGTTTGTGGAAGCAATGGGCTATACTGTAAAGGCAAGGTTTGTGGTAGCCTGTAGCATCCAGGTGAGGGTAAGTACACTTTGTAATGTTCTCACAATGAAAAAAAATGCCTAACGTGTTTCTTGGAATGTATTCCCACTGTTAAGCAATGCATAACTGTATGTATATAATTGTTTTCAGTTATTTTTGTATCTAGATATATAAATATGTATTATTATTTCTATATCTCTCGGTCCTTTAGTTAATAGTCCCCAACACATTCAAAAATTAATCAATAGTATTTATCATTTGAAATCTATCCTATAAAATTGAGTAATAGAGAATAAACAAGAACAAAATCATATGAAGTGACAACTTAAGTTAAAGTCTACAGTAGTCTACAGTCTACAGTAGGATAAGTGAAATAATATTAACGATGCAAAGGAAAACACTGTATCAGAATTCTACATATATGTCATGTTTTTATAATTTATAAATAAAGTATCCCAAGAATACAGACAACCAAAGGAAACTAGAAATATGTGTTATCTGGATCTCATTATCTTTAAGGGAAAATGCATTTTTTCTAAATGCTGAGTAAATTTATGGTATTGATTTCTTTGTAAAGAATGTTTTGCAATAACCTCTGGAGCAATTACATGAAGAACAAAAATTGGTTTTCTGTGGCCATTTCTTGTATCAATTGCCAATAACATTCATGGATGCACCCTCACATTATGTTTCTGTGGAAGCACATCTTCTTGGAGTTAAAGAAATATAATCTCGTTACCCAGGTTTTATGACATGTGTTGAAGAGAGTGAGATGGGAGTCCTATGAGAGTTGATCATCACAGTGTCCCTTGGACACCTGCCAAAGATTTCACTTTTAAATGTCTCTTTCCTTAGCAAGGAAGCAGGCATTTAACAACTTTTGTCTCTATGAGATACTTTATTTCTCATTTCAAGTTCTGAAAAGATATGCTCTCTATCACTTATCTTCAAGTTTTGATATAAGGACTGGCAAAGTTGAATGGTTTCCTAAATGGATGCTTCCCTAACTCATGCAGAGGGAAGCTGAAAGAGACGTCTGTGGGCATAAAATACTTGTAAATAAGAATCAGCATTCTGCTTCCTAAACCACTATAGACTCTTAGGATGTTTCTTGTAGAACACATTTTTTTAAAAGAAATTCTGGATATCAGGCAAAGGCTAATTTTAAATGTCCCCCCCCCCACACACTAAATAAGAGAATGATTTGAATAATTGGCTATCAGAATCACAAAGACTGATTCAAAATGACTATTTATTTATTTAATATTTTATGCTTCTAAAGACAGGGGAAGAGCAATAGTATTTGACAGTGCATTAAATTATTACTGGGGGAAGGAAGGTGTCTTAGCCCCATCCAGCAAATTTTAGTTGCAGCTGAAATTGTATCGCCAAAACCCTCATCAATGTTATAATTTATCTTCTTTGAGATATATTTAGATAGATAGATACTTTCTATATCTTGTTATAGATGCCATTCCCTTGTATAGAGAATTGATAACAAATTAGTATATGACTTAGGGATTTAAAGTTTATTTTTTCATTTGGTGTACATAAAATATAGCAATAGTAAATACAACCACACAAAATAATAAGGATGAGTAAAATAATACAAAACAATAGATTAAGTAATATAAAATACAGCAATCATCAGTAGGGTGTGTCAAAACAGCAGCTGAAAAAACTGAACTGTAAACTTCTGCAATTCAGTAAAGAGAAAGCTGGGGTGGAGAACTGTGATGACACATGATAGTGTGCTTCAGAAAAACAGATGGAAAGACAATGACAGAAAATGTACGAAAGATTGAGTGTGAACTATCCAGAGGGTGATATAAGTCGCGATGCTGCAATCACTCTAACAAAGCCAAGCATGCATCAGGAACAGTGAAAGTGTCTTGCTGTCATCTCCACTGCCTAGTTTGGATGTGTAGGTTGGCATGCGGCCCCCTTCCACCCCGTGACTCAGGGACACGGGCTCCTTCCACCCACCATCCCTTCGAATCTGGTTACTATCCACAAACACCTAACAGAAGGGGGGCAGATCTTGGAGGAGGAGCACCTGTTTCTTAAATTCTTGGTTCGCAGTGGCACGTCTCGCTTCACCAGATCCATCGCCAACGCGTACGGCTACAGAAGAGAGATGGAAACCCAGGACACAAAGAAGCTTGGAAGGGGAAAACAGGCATTGGTGAACTTTGAGCGGTCTTTACCACCCAACAATAAGAGTCAAGCATTAGGTGCAGCGTGTGTTAAAATGTGGAAATATTCACAAAGATGCAAGGTGAGTTGGGGCTGCATTATCGCATCCATTTTGCAGCTGAGGAAATTTCAAAGCCTTTCTAAAATTCTTCCAGTTTTCCTGCCTTTTCCTCATGTAGCTCTGCCTCAGTTTCTATGGAAAATTGGGCCCGATAAACATAAGGGACTCCGCTTATCACAAGAGACTATGATTCACACAGGGAGAAGTGATACTGCCGTTAGCATAAAATCATCTTGTCAGGTAGTTAATCCAGCTGTGGCTTTGCATTGCTGCTTTACCTTATTTCCTCGTGTATGAATTTCCGTCTTGACGCTGTGTCTTGGATAAAAGGCCCAAAGGTCCAGAACTTGGTCTTTGCTTTTTCAGGCTCCCTGCGCAGAATCCTCCCTCTGAATTCCAGCCAAGAATAAGGTCTTGGTATCTCCTAATAGGCTAACTGTAAGAAGCCTGTTTGCTTCTTGTCATCACGTTGGATCCTCCTGGACGTTGCCTGGCAGGACTCTGCTTGCTAGCTGCTTCTCCACATTCCACCTTCAAGTCTTTTTTTCCCTCTATTTTAAAGATGTGGGGTAAAATTCAGGGTTAGGTACACAGATACTCATTATGCAGGTACCCTTGTGGATGAGGTATGCCCCTCCCTCTTCTGGCAGTTTCCCTCAACTGCCAATCCCACCTCCCTCCCGTGGCGGTTTCCCACTACTGCCAATCCCTTTCTTATAGTATTATAGTTGTTCAAAGTCCGCTTAAGAGTGAAAGCATATGGCACTCAGTTCTTTGTTTCTGTGATAGATCACCGAGTATGATAGACTCTAAATCCATCCAAGTTGCTGCAAAGTCCATGTTTGTTCTTCTTTTTTGACTACATAATATTCCATTGTGTACTGTACCACATTTTTTTAATCCAGTCCAGCTGAACTAATTTCTAGTTCTTTCAGAAATTGCCACACTATTTTCCACAGAGGTTGCACTAGTTTGCATTCCCACCAGCAGTGTAGAAGCATTCCTTTGTCTCTGCATCCTCGCCAGCATCTGTCGTTGTTTGTTTTATTAATGCTGGTCATTCTTGCTGGGGTTAGGTGGTCTCTCAACGTGATTTTGATTTCCATTTCTCTGATGATGAGTGAGGCTGAGCACTTTTTCATGTGTCCACCTTCAATTCTTCTTTTTTTTCACTCGGGTGTTTCTATTTGTTTTTATTATTTTATTTTATTTTAAAGATGCGGGGTACAATTCAGGGTTAGGTATACAAATGTTTATCGTGCAGGTACATGCAGGTACCCTTGTGGATACACCTTCAGTTCTTAACAGCTTTACCAATACCAGCTGCCAACTTCCCCTGACCATATTCAGGTACTGTACTCTGACAGCACCCTGGGCTTCCCACAGCGCTACAGCAGGGTCTGCCCTCCCAGTGCCTCCACTAACCCACGAGATGAGACTGTTTCTAGGTCCCCAAACAACCAGCCTCCTTTGGTGCGTAACCCCTCATCATGTCGCACGAGCGAGTAGAAACGGTAGGGATTCATGTGCACCAGCCGCTAACAAGTCTGATTTAAAGCCCATAATGCGTTTATTGCACCACAGTGACCTCAGATTAGTGACAGTGGAAAGGGCATAATAAAAGCTGACTCCGAGATGTGCAGCTCTTGCTTGCAACATGTAAGATGACTTAAGAGAGACAAAGCAAAGAGTTTTTAATTTCAGGCTTGTCACTTAGATTCACATTTTTGTCTGTTTTAATTTTTATTCCACTGTAGCTTTTAAATCTTAATTGACGTATGAGAGCACATTAAAATTCTTGAGGCCTCCGAGATTCTTGAGATTTAAACTCACAACAGTAGAACCTGTCGTAGAACGCTTAGATACATTAAGATGGCCCTCAAGAGTATTTTCATACCCTTGAACTGTATGACATTGAGACTTAGTCTGAAATTGTTTTATACAGGGTTTTGAAATGCATGAACATGATGCACGATGGAATTCCTGACCACCTCTCAGTCCATATGCTTTCTAACCATGTCACACGAAAATGAAGTGGTGCAAAAAAGTACGGCTATTAACTCAAAGTTATAACATTAAGGATGCTCAGGGGATTGGCAGCCAGTCCTACTCATCGCCTGCTCCATCATCTTTCATGATGGCTTAAGGTTGCTGCCATGTGGTGTATTGCAACAAGGATAGAGAACCGGCTGCTGTCAAGTCAGTGAGGGATACCTGTAGGGCGTTGGAGCGGCACCAATGCAGGTGAGGACGTGAGTGATAGCCCCTCGCTGACCCAACATATTTATCGAAACAGTTAGGATGGGTGTCTGCAGGATCAACGGCAGACATTTATAGTGGCCTATTTCCCACAAATCTAATTCTTTTGGCTTATGTTGGGTCAAAACTTTGGGAGCAGTCTGAGGTCAGGGAGAATTTCTCTGTGCATCCCTTCGATACCAAATGCCATCCAGGCCTCTTTTGATGCAGACATAACTGCTCTGCGAGACACTTACATTATTTTATCTGCCCGTTTTCTTGCTAAAGACCCACGCATCTCTTTGTGCCTCATTCAATTGCTTTATTGGTTGTTACTTCTGGTTATTGCTTAATAAACATTGATGAGAGACAGAAATGTGAAATTTTTACATTGTGGTTAAGTTACAAGGTCTAAAATTTTGGACATAATATTTTCAGAAAAATTTGGAAATTGAAGCAATTCATGAAATGAAGAAAAGTATAATTTTTGTTAAAGAAGTGAAAATCAAGTAGAGAAATTAAAAATAGTAATGCAAAAATGCAGTCATAGTGCTTCACTAGTCCAGTCTTCAAGATTTCTACTTAAAATTAAAAATCAAATAATCATGTATAATATAAATCATATGGAAAAGTATATTTAAAAGATAAAAATAGAGCCGGACTCGGTGGCTCAACCTGTAATCCCGCGCCTTTGGGAGGCTGAGGTGAGTGGATTGCCTGAGCCACGGGTTCGAGACCCACCTGGGCAGCGAGACCTCATCTCTACAATAAATAAAAAAATCAGCCGGGCGTGGTAACGCAGGCCTGTAATTCCGGCTACTCGGAAGGCTGAGGCGGAAGGATCGCTGGAGCCCAGCAGGTAGAGGCTGCGGTGGCCGGGAGCGGCCACTGCACTCCAGTCTGGGCCACAGAGTGAGACTCCGACTCAAAAAAAATAAAAATAATAAAAATAAATAAAAAATAAAAATAAAGAATATTTTGTACTACATTACATAGAATATATGATTTTATTTGGTGGTATATCACCCAATTTCTGTTAAGAGAAGTATGTAAATGAATAAAATGTCAGGTAGTGAATAAATTTAAAGTCATTTTGAGCTATTCAGAAACATATACTAAGTAAACCAAAGTACCATTTTATTAATGCTGTAAGCCCCTAACACTAGAAAAAGATGCAGGCACAGACATTTAAGTTCTGTTCATAACTCATTAATTAATCGTTATGTTTAACTTTCACAAATTACATATCTAGTTTATTTGTCACGCCCCTGGGTAATATGAGAACAAGCCTTTATCATTGTCTTCAGATCCATTCCTTTTAGTGAGGATGTTGACAAGAGAGATGAGATCCTAACAGTCTCTGACAGTGAATTCAGTTTCCAAAGAGATGGCACGATACTTTAGGCCAGAATACCCTTACCCAGTGCTGTAAAGATTATGCACAACAGTGTAGAATTGAATGTATCGGTTGATATGGAGATAGCCCTCTCACGTTACGCTAAAAACACAATGGAAAGCTCTGACAAGGAGTGGGTGGACCAGGAACACGACTTTTTAAATGTTATAGAAACATTTGCCTCATGCAAAAGTATCCAATGTCAAAAGTTTCTTCAAAGTCCAGACTTCGGACATATCGGTAGGACTTAAGTAAATAAAGCTAGCAAGATTGCAGTGTTTTGGGAAATCGGCTAGAGTTGAGATATGGTCTGAGTGACAAAGGAATAATCGGGATTGTGAACTATGAGACCATTCCAAAGTAAAACGCGGTACAGGGAAAATATAGGAAATATCAGGGTAAACCTTACATTTATTTAAGTCGATAAATTTTTTAAAAACTAGATATGATGGTTATTGGTTTCTTCCTATACCTAGTATGAAACAATTTGATGGCAATAAAAATAAATCAAATAAACCATGCTTAGCCTATCCACTAACTAGAAGAGAAAATATTTTTACCGTTAGTCTCATTCTCATTTTCTGATTTCAGCCATCTGTTTTTAAAATTTGTTATATGACCTTAATCAGCAAGCACTAAAAAAATTTTTTGATTTTTGTTCAGTCTTTGTTTCTTATCACCTGCAAAACAAAGTCAGTATATTGCAAAGATAAATTTCAGAATAT
This sequence comes from Cephalopachus bancanus, assembly GCA_027257055.1. Lineage (NCBI taxonomy): Eukaryota > Metazoa > Chordata > Mammalia > Primates > Tarsiidae > Cephalopachus > Cephalopachus bancanus. The sequence continues at coordinate 2,843,076 of JAPVLO010000018.1, read as the reverse complement.
TCATTACCAAAGCTTGAAAATGTATACAAGCAGGTCATAGCCTGGAAGATGGCGTGATGTACATGCTTTTAGATGTTATCAATTAGATGTTTTATTTATAATTCCCTGAAATTATTTAACATATAAAACTTGGAACACATTTACACCACACTCTGCCAGACAATTTTGGCACCTTTGATCAACTTTGCCCTTTCAAATATCTGTAGTTTTTGCATTGATTTATTCATTAATTACAGCCATTTTGAATTTTAGAATTAACATACCAAAACTGTTCTGAGTTATAATGCAAATATGTCCTACCAAAGATTAAATTAACATTTTATTGCTGTTAACCAGAGGCAGTGCCTCATAAAAAAATTGGGTGACTGTGCCAAAAAATTACATTCTGAGCTGTTTAAATTTCAAGATGTCTAATCTATGCTTATTGATGAAAAGGAGAACATGTACCTTCTCTCCTGTTGACAAATAAAATGCTAGGCTTAAAATCTCAAATGAAAGTGTTTAGTTCCCATCAATCGTACTGCTTCCAGTCACAATAAAAAAAAACTAACAAGACCATTGAACTTCTTAAAAAATTATTTTTATAGGAAATAATTTATTCATTTATTTATTTATTTATTTATTTATTTTTGAGTTGGAGTCTCACTCGGTCGCCCAGACTGGAGTGCAGTGGCCGCTCCCGGCCACCGCAGCCTCGCCTGCTGGGCTCCGGCGATCCTTCCGCCTCAGCTTTCCAAGGAGCTGGATCTACAGACGCGCGCTACCACGCCCGGCTAATTTTGTGATCTATTGTAGAGATGAGGTCTCGCCAAGTTGCCCAGGTGGGTCTCGAACCCGCGGGCTCAGGCAATCCACTCACCTCAGCCTCCCAAGGCGCAGGATTACAGGCTGAGCCACAGAGCCCGGCTTATAAAAATTAGTAAGGTCATATATTTACATGAAAGACAAACAAATGTAAAAAACTATTAACATTATATTTCTAATCCTTATCCAGTATTTCTGACTATGTCATATAATAGAAAAATATATATATTTTTCTGACTATGTCATATAATAAATATATATATAAATAAATTTATATATATATATAAATTTATATATATATAAATAAATATAAATAAATAAATATATATATTTTTTTGACTATGTCATATAATAGAAAAAGTCCATTTCAATTTTCCAATTTTATCACTGAAAGATGATAATTGACAAAATTTTGTTCATCTCTGTGCATGCAATTCGGTAAGTTTTTTATTTAGCAACTTTCCACAGGCAATAGTTATGCATTAGCGCTCACCCAGATAATTTCGGGATCTTAACCCTTAGGGGTTTACACAGCAAATGTCACATTTTCCATGTGCAGATAACTTCATAAATCAATGTGTACAGCTCATATTGCCTGAATCTTTATAGCAAATTTTTCATCAGCTAAACACACACAAAGGTTGCCGCACTCCATCCACAGCTACGATGAGATCAGAATGCAGCAGATGTATCTGCATGACAAAGAAACACTGCAACTAATGTCAGCCAGATTCCGAGGAAAATATCTTATGGAAATGTGACTAACATTTTCTTCCGACGATTCAATCATGTTTTCACACTGTAAAATAAAATGAGAAGATAATTTTGCTATTCATGTGCGAACAGCTTCAGATATAATAAACTGATATTTTGTCAAGTTTCCACCATGTTGTGTTGCTTCGGGAACCTGAGAGGAGACAGATATTTAGGACATAAGAATGGAAGAAGAGGAGGGAGAGAAAGATGAGAGCATAAGGGGAGGGATGCCCCCAAAACTGGAAGGATCTTCTGGAGAGTGGGCCCCTTGCAGAACACTCAGAATTTGTTCTTCTGGATCAAATGGGCAACCGAAGTTTTTATCTGGAAGTTTTGAGAAGGTTGTGTTACAATTTGTGGAAGAAATGTCCGGAGTCGTGGTAAAGCGGTGATGGGTTCTTCCACCGTGACAACGCACCTGCCCACGCTGTGCTGAGTGTCTGCAGTTTTTGACCAGACCCGATATGACGCCCATGTCCCACTCTCCCTATTCACCTGATCTCGCCCAGGGTGACCTTTTTTTGTCTCCCCAGATGAAAGAAAGTCCTCAAAGGGAAACATTTTGCCGATGTGAAAGAGGTGAAACAAAAGCCAGCAGAAGCACTAAAAGGCATCAACACCGATGAGTTCAAAAATGGTTTTGAGCAGCGGAAAAATCATCTTGAGAGGGGTATTGCCTCTGATGGACAGTACTCTGAAGGTGACTGAAGTTTCAACATGGAAGAATAAATACACAGTTTCTATAAATAAATTCCTGTTTTGGGGGGCCCTCCTCGTATCTCATCTCATGACGTTAAGTTGTGCCCTTTGACTAGAATAGTTGATAAAATGCTTTACGACGATCAGAAGCTTGGATGAAACGTGCTTAGAAGACTGTCGGCAGACCAGTTTAGCAGAGAGCCATGGAGGATAAGTGCTTCAGAATGAGCACAGAGTGTCCACATAAGGGACCGGCGATAAGTCCTGTATGACCTCGTTCACTGGAAGGAGGAAAGCAACACACCACCGGGGGGCAGATTAATGACGGCAGGCTGATTGCGAAGAACGGTTTTCATCTTGGAGGGGCCAGTGTTGTCCTTAGGGACATAGGCATATTGCAGGATGAATTTGCCTTTTCTGCCTCAGTTCTTGTGTGATCATCACTATGTGTGAACTTACAGAATACCCGAGTCTTCACCACACGGTATTGTCTTTGACTAAAGGATCTATTTTAGGTGAAGGAAGCACGTCTGTGCGTTCATACTCAAAGTATTCAATTGTCTTACCTTTACTCTAAAGCTCCTAGCTTGACAGAACTGTGAAACATAGCAGCGAGGGTTCGACTGCAGAAAATGCTGGGAGAAAACAACCCAAGTAGCTAAAAATGCTGTGTCTGAAACCAGCAGTCAACATGTAGGGCCATTTCCCACATAGCCAGATAACGCAGGTGCAGGTACAGAGGGATAGAGGCGTATGTGCCCCTCACAAGGATAGCCAGTAATAATAATGATGGGCCTGTATGGACTTCTGTTTTATTCTTACAACTCTGGAGTCAATACGCTTGAAGCTTCGGTGACGAAGAGATACGTGCTTCCACTGGGGCAGATCGCTGGTTTCGCTGGATGGAAAATTGAAAGAGTCCGCTGGTAATTTTTTTGTCTTCCACACACTGAACCAAAGAGAAGCGAGTCATGACTTTACCACAAAACGGGAGCAAGGAGGAACCACGTTGGAATCAGAGGCCTGAATTCATGGCCACTTGGCATTCCCATGCTTGATAACACTATTGATGAAAACCTGTGGAAACTCATAAAGGCAAAACTACTGAGGACTTGTGTTTCCCTGTACCGAGGACACAGCTGTTTTTCAACCAGCAAAAGGATAATGGCTGCTAAGGGGCCAGTGTGCGTATCATGGTGTTTGTTCTCTATTCTCCACCCTTCGCTGCCTTCTCTTCAAGTGAGAGAATCTGTTCTCTAGAACTTCCACTGGAGTTCAATGAAAGGACGTCTCCAGCGAGAGGACAGCTCGGTTAGCGTGCATCTCCTCTGCTTCCTGTCACTCCGTCCACACTTGTGCTGCTTCCACATTCTTCTCCCCAGCCCACAGCTTCTGGCTGGGCCTCTTTCTCAAGGAAACGGCCTTCGCTGGGTTCCAGCAATTGTCCTTTCCCTTGGCATTCAGGCCTAGGGGTGGTGCTCTTTTCCTACTGTCGCTGGGTCCCAGGGGCTTTATCATCTTTTCAACTTTGTTGCCCACAAAATCTATAAATGATCTTTAAACTCTCTTTGAGTGTCTTCTGTTTCTAGTCAGGTTTCTGACTAACTTGTTATTATACTAAATGGCCCAAGAAAAAGGATGCATTTTGAGGTGACTAAGAGTAGTTCAAAAAAATCATAGGGAAAAAAAATGGAAGGAAGAAAGGTAGAGAGAGGAGGCCCAGAATTAAACAATGAAGGCTCTAATAAGCCAAAAAGGAACTTGGAAAGTTAATGTATTTTTAAAACCCCATTTTAAACATCAACCACAACATTAAACACAAAACATTAAGCCCAACTTCAAATAATGACGGTTTAGAAAGTTGTTCTGATTAGAATGTAAAGAACGAATCATCTACAGGAGGAAGATCTGCTGCTGTGTTTTCAGCTGTCTGCGTTGGAGCTAATCTGTCCTCATTCAAACAGGCAGGGCTCAAATCAACAAATGCGTTGCCTCCCACTGAGTTCAGGTCTAAACTTCGGAATATCAGCACTTTGGAGTAGCTTTGCTCTTGGAGGGATCACTAGAGATGAAATATGATTAGCATACCATAATTTAAAGATGACCCTGAAATTTTAGTGTCATAGTAAGGGCATAGGAGGCGGAACCTTTAAGAGGTGCTTAGGTCATGGAGGTTCTGCTTCTACAAATGAATTAATGTATGGGAGGGGGTTAGTTATTGTGAGAGTGATAAAAGGGAAAGTTTGGCGCCCATTTTCTCTCTGTCTTGTGTGATCACTACTGCCTTATGCCTTCTGCTGTGGAATGACTCTCACCAGATGCCAGCACCATGCTCCTAGACTTCTCAGATTCCAGAACCATGAGCCAAATAAATTTTATTTTCTTTATAAATCATTCATTTTAAGGTATTCTGCTATAGTGGCAGAAAACAAGCCAAGAAAGAAAATTGGTGCAAAGACTTGGGGTTGTTGCAATCACACAAACCTGAAAATGTGTAAGTTGCTCTGGAACTGGATGACAGGTAGAGACTGAATTTATTTGGAGAGTAGGGCCAGAAAAATCTAGCAATAAGGATAGTTCTGATAAGGTCTCAGAAGAGGACAGCTGCAGAGAAAGTCTGAATCTTCTTAGAGATTGCGTGAGTGGTTGTGACCAGAATGTTGGCAGAGATATAGATGGTAAAGTCCATTCTGATAAGGTCTCAAATGAAAATAAGGAACACAGAATTGAAAACCAGAGTACAGGCATTCTTGTTATATAGTTGCAATGACCTTGGCTGATTGTGTTCATGTCCTAGAACTTTGTGGAATGCAGAACTTCAGAAAGATAAACCAGGACATATGGCGGAAGAAAAATCCTAGTAACGAAGCATTTAGCCTGCTACATTGCTAATTTTAACCACACACAGTCTGATGGAAGAGGAAAGGGATGCCTTAAAGACAGAACGTATCAGTAAAAGAAAAAAACGAGAAGGCTTTGAAAAAGTCCCAGCCCGATCACGTCAACAGCAAAAGTTGTCTTTAGAAGAGAACACGCAGGTTGTGACTGAGCCACCTTTTACTCAAGAGATCCCCAGGGCTAGAAGGGAGCCACATGCTACTCGTCAAGACAGTGGGAGAAACACCTTGAATGTATTTCAAAGATCTTTCCGGATGCTCTTCTCATTCCAAGCCCAGAGCTCTAGGAGGGCAGAACGGTTTCAGGGAGTGGGTCTGGTGAACCCGCCAAGAGCTCACTCCCCAGGGGCGTGCTGGGACTCGGCTTTCAGCATTCTTGTGTCACGTTCCCCCATCACCTCAGTCAGCATGGCTCAAGGGTCTCAAGGGTGACTTCATCTGCCACTTTGAAAGATACAAGACATAAGCCGGGCTCGGTGGCTCAGCCTGTCATCCCGCGCCTTTGGGAGGCTGAGGTGAGTGGATGGCCTGAGCCCGCGGGTTCGAGACCCGCCTGGGCAGGGAGACCTCATCTCTACAGTAAATCAAAAAATCAGCCGGGCGTGGTAGCGCGTGCCTGTAATTCTGGCCACTCGGAAGGCTGAGGCGGAAGGATTGCTGGAGCCCAGCAGGTCGAGGCTGCGGTGGCCGGGAGCGGCCACTGCAAAGAAAGATAAAAGACACAAACCTAGGTGGCGTTCACAGGGTGTTAATTCTTCAGGCGTTCAGAACGCGAGAGTTGTGGGGGCATGGCTTTCTCCGCGTAGAATTTGAGGAATGCTCCAGATAGCCATAGTAGCAGAGCCACTGCAAAGAGATCCGACTACAGCAATTTCTGACAGAAATTTGGGACTGGAGGTGCACAAAGCCCCCATGGGGAATGCCTAGAGGAGCCACATGAGTGAGGCAGCCCCCAAGACCCCAGAACCGTAGGCCTACCCATGTGCAGCTGCAACTCAAGAGAGCTGAAGCAAGGACTGAGCCCAGCAAAGCACAGGGTTAGGGCTGTCCCAGGCTTTGGGGTCCAGGTCCTTCCCAGTGTGCCCCGGTGGCAGAATATGAAGTCAGAGGAGGTTATTTTCCAGCTTTAACACTTAATGCTGCTTCTCCTCTTTGGTTTTGGACTTTCTTGGGAACAAGTTACCCCTTTCCTCTTGATCACTGTTCCCTCTTGAAATGAGATTGCCTACCCTATGTCTCTTCCACCATTGTTTTGGAAATAGATCGTTTGCTTTGATCTCTAGCCTCTCCCCAAAGAATATGCCTTGGGACAAATCATGCTTTGAGTTTCACCTCAGGTATGATTTAAATGATACTCTGGACTTTGAACTTTTGAGTTGATGCTGAAACAGGTTAAGACTTTTGGAAATTTTGAGATGAAATACATGTAATTGGCATTGTGCGAAGGATATCAATTTGGGGAACTGGTGGGGGGAGTGCCATGGTTTAAATATGCCCACCAAAGTTTATGTGTTGTAAATTTATTTGTCATAGTAATGGCGTTGGTAGGTAGGATCTTCAGGAGGTGATTAGGTGATAGGTGGTCCGCCTTCATGAACAAATTAATGCCGCTATTATAAGGACGAGTTAGTTCTTGTGAGAGTGGACTCCTGGAAGAAGAGGGAAGCTCTGCCCCTATTATCTCTGCCTTTCACTTTATGTCTTCCACTGTGGGATGATCTTCCTCAGATACTGATGCCATGCTTTTAGATTTCCTGTCCTCTAGGCCTGGGAGAAACAAATTTATTTTCTTTGTAAATGACTCAGTCTGTGGTTTTCTGTTATAGCAGCAGAAAAGAGATTAAGAGGATACCTTGCTTTGAAAAATGTTGTCAGACCAAAAATGCATCCACTGCCATATTCTCCACACTACATTTTATCTTGAGACAATTATGTCATTGTTCTCAGAATGGATATTTTAATTGTTTTCCTGATTAAAAGTTGTGGCACTTGGAAATTTTTATAAATAATAGAAAGGTTGTGAGGAGGAAGGCTAGAGTAGCAAGCAAGAAAGAAATTCGTTATTTGGACATTATCAGGATCTGGTATCACCAGAAGGTCATAACATAATAGAACTGACTTCTGAGGTGAGTGGATTGCCTGAGCCCGTGGGTTCGAGACCCGTCTGGGCAACTTGGCAAGACCTCATCTCTACAATAAATAAAAAATGAGCCGGGCATGGTAGCGCGTGCCTGTAGTTCCAGCTACTTGGAAGGCTGAGGCAGAAGGATCGCCAGAGCCCAGCAGGTCAAGGCTGCGGTGGCCGGGAGCGGCTACTGCACTCCAGTCTGGGCAACAGAGTGAAACTCCGACTCAGAAAAAAAAAAAAGAACTGACTTCTATAGCAGGATGAATACAGATTTTCAAATCATTTTAAGCTTATGTTCAAACAACATTTAAAATATTCAATACCAATTGAGAATTATTATTAACATTAGGTTAAAGCATAAATTAAATTAATGTATTTTATGTATACATATATAAAAGGGTCTATAGCTCTATTTTCACTAGATTATCTTTTTGATTGACATATAATTCACTCACTGAGTCAAATGAGTGCATTTCAGTGATGAAGTTCTAGAGTTTTGAAAAACAAAAGTGTTACCATTACCGCAATCAGAAAATAGTCTATTTCTATCACATGGAAGAACTTCCCTTTATTTCCTAATTTATTATGATTTTTTTCTTCTCAGTATTATGTTGATTATTGTCAAGTTCATTTTCTATTAAAGTAATCTATTAAAGTAATCGTGTGATTTTAAAGATTTTAGTGGTTGATTGGTAAATGGCATGCATTGATTTTTCACTTACTGAACTAACTTTACACCCAGGCTGGTCCTAATGCACTATTTTTAAACATATTTTGGGATTTGTTTTGCTAATATTTTATTAAAGATTTTACACTTATTTTTGTTTTATTTTGTTTTGTTTTGTTTTGAGTCGGAGTCTCCCTCTGTCACCCAGACTGGAGTGCAGTGGCCGCTCCCGGCCACCGCAGCCTCGACCTGCCGGGCTCCGGTGATCCTTCCGCCTCAGCCTTCTGAGTAGCCGGAATTACAGGCACGCGCTACCACACCCGGCTGATTTTTTGTTTTATTGCAGAGATGAGGTCTTGCTGCCCAGGCGATCTCGAACCGGCGGGCTCAGGCAATCCACTCACCTCAGCCTCCCAAAGGCGCAGGATTACAGGCTGAGCCACCGAGCCCGGCTTACACCTATTTTTATAAGGGATATTAATCTCTAAGTTTTTTAAGTAACATTTGGGCATCAGAGAAAAGCTTAGATTAGTGATTTGAGAACTTTCTTTTAAACAGTCTATATTCAAAGTGAATGTCTTGTAGACAACCATGGTTGTTTTGTTCTTTTTTTAATTTTAACAATATCTGTTAATTGTTACTGAGTTGATAGTTTGCATTGTCAAGCACTTAAAAATACTATGCCACCACCTCTTCTGTCCTTTGTGATTTCTGATGAGAAAATGTGCTGTCATTCAAATATTTTTTCTCCCATAGTTGATGCTTTATTTTCCTCTGACTGCTTTTAAGACTTTGTCTTAAAAAAAATTCCGTGAGTTTGAAAATAACGTTTCCAAGCACAGATTCATTTGAATGTATTTTCTTTGGGGTTCAGTTAGATTCTTGAATATGTAGTTTTATATATTTCACCAAATTAGAAAGTTTACAAATATTAATTCTTCAAAGCATTTTTTGGCATTGTGCTATGTCTTTTTTCTTTTTTGACATGAATGCTACATCCTTTGTTAATGTCCCAAATCATTGTATATTAAGCGATGCTTAATATTTTTCTCTATTTTTCAGATTTTATAATTTCTGTTGATTTATCTTCAAATGCACTGCCTTTGTGATTTCATCCCAATGTTTGTTCTTCAGCTATGCAGCTATTAATCAATATTTTTTCTTTATTATTAAACTACTTTTAAAATGCAATTTTTATCTTTTATTTATTTGGTGAGACTTTTGTTTCTCTATTTTTTCAAGGGTGTTTATGATGAATTACTTGCTGGTACATTTTTAAAGAGCTGGTTTAAAACCTTTGCCAGATTATTCTTTCATCTACCTCATCTTGTACAGGCTTCTGCTGATTATCTGTTCCCACGCAAGCTGAGATTTTTCTACTTCTACCTATGGGAGTGATTTTGAATTGTATCCTGAACCTTTCGAATTTAATGTAAGTAGACTCTAAGCTTTGTTTGAATCGTATAGTGAATGTTAATATTTTTACTTTAGCAGGTAATCAAGCAGATTGGTAACAGGAAGTGAGTTCTGATCAGCCTTCTGTAAACTGTGACTCCAGGATTAGTCTGGTTTCAAAGCCTTCATAACACTGTTTCTTTCTGTCTTATGTATGTATGAACTCTGACAATTAAGTTCACAAACGCATCCTAGAAAAAGTGCTACATACCTCATTGCTGAATGTAACTATGTTCACCTTCAAAATACTCCCCTTGGGAAGCTATGCATTGATGCCAGCTTTAGTCCCCCTGTCAAAGCAATTTTGGGACTTTTTTTTTCTGGAATGGCCATCAGAGCTGTCATTGTTATTACCCTTGATGTCCTGAATGTCATCAAAATGTGTTTCTTTCAATGTTTCCTTTATCTTTGAGTAAAGAAAAAAGTAATTGAGGGCTAGAACAGGTTAGTAGTGAGGGCATTCCTATACAGTTATTTGTTTACTGGCCACAAACTCCCTCGCAGACAGTGTTGTGTGAGCTGTTGCATTGTCATTGATGCAAGAGCTCCTTTGGGATCATTTTTGCGCACAACTTTCTCATGTCAAGATTTTCGGTTAAGATTTTCCAGCTTTCTCTATTGGTGTTCATCTGGTCTGCTATACTTCTTATAGTCAGTGAAAATTCGACACACAATTCAACAAATTTTTGCAATGTTTTCATCAGTTCTGCTCGCTACTGGCCATCCTGACCTCTCTTCATCAGTGATGCTTTTTCTCCCATCAGAAAAACATTCAATCCATTTGTGCACTGCCGTTTTCTTTATGGCATTATCCTCATAAATTTGGGCTAACATGTCCTTCATTTCACTTCCACTCTTGCCAAGTTTAACAGGACATTTTTTTTTCAAATCAAGCAATGCTTTTATCCATTGAATTGCACATTTGATATTTTAATTAAGCTCCAACATTCTTGCAACTGCACACCAAAACATACAACGACAATAATGAATGCCACTCACCAAGACACCACCTCATGTCAACACAAACACAGCTTTGAAACACTGATAGCCCTAGGCCATAAAACCTTTCCGAATTGTTTGTACAATGCTGCCAATGCAAGCACACAGTGGCAGGTTCACAAACTTAATTGTCAGACATTGTATTACCTGTTGTCTTGACTAGGAATCAGACATTGTTCTGTCTCTATCTCATTTTAAAAGTCTGTGCATGCTGTGTAAGGTCATTGTAGCTATTTGCAAAATAATGCAAATTTCTAGAAAACAATTTGATACTGTATGTCGAGAATATTAAAATTATTCATGTCTTTTGGTCCAATTATTATTTTAGAAATTTATCATAAGGAATTAAGCGGAGTAATAATCAAATATTTATGAACTAAGTTACCCTTTCTAACATTTGCATGAGAAAAAACCTTTCAACCACATATAAACATTTCATAATAGGGAAGTTAACCGGTAATCATGAGGATGCATTTTTCTTTTTTTTTTTTTTGAGTTGGAGTCTCACTCTGTCACTCAGACTGGAGTGCAGTGGCCACTCCCAGCCACCGCAGCCTCAACCTGCTGGTCTCCGGCGATCCTTCCACCTCAGCCTTCCAAGTAGCTGGAACTACAGGCGCGCGATACCATACCTGACTAATTTTCTTGATTTATTGTAGAGATGATGTCTTGCCAAGTTGCCTGGGTGGGTCTCGAACCCATGGGCTCAGGCAATCCATTCGCCTCAGCCTCGCTACCACGCCCGGCTAATTTTTTCATTTTATTTTATTGCAGAGATGAGGTCTCGCCTGCCCAGGTGGGTCTCGAACCCACGAGCTCAGGCAATCCACTCATCTCAGCCTCCCAAAGGCGCGGGATTACAGGCTGAGCCACCGAGCCCGGCACATTTTTCGATAACAGTAAACAGAGCTATTATACTCAGTTAAACATTTATTGAAATTCAAAAGATATATGTGGCATTTTACAAAGTATTCAACTTTTTATTTGGTATTTAATTAGAAAGATAGCACAAATAGATGCAACAACTAAATAATACAATATTTTAAAGATAAAATGAGGTATCCAAATAGCATTGAATTTTTAAGAGAATTTTATAGCCATTAGATCTTATATTTATTTAAAAAACTGGAAGAAAAAATATTGAATTATGTATCAGATTTTTATTTTTTTGATTCACGTTAGAAAGTTCAGAACAAATAATTTCAAAAAATCACTTTCCAAGTTTTGAAATATTTGTAAATGTCAATTATAAGTAGCATATAGTGTTTTATTTTCCTCTCATAACCTTGTGAATGAAAGATCATTAATTGTATTTTTAGGTAAAGGGAGTCACAAATGTTTACTTTATTATTATTGTTTTTATTATTAATATAATAACTGTATATTCCATGGTACAGTCCTAAAAAGGCATAGGAAGTACAGTTAAAAAGTACAATTATCTATTAGGACCAGCCATTGGAAAAAAAAAAACCAAATGACAACTGTTTATTTATTTACATTAAAAATATCTTCACATAGGCAAGCCAGTGCTCATGTAGGGTTTTACTTTCATTGGGTTCCATTTATTGTTTTTAATATCTTTAAAAATTTTAATTGAAGAATAAAATTGTATTACTCATCATGTATAGCATGATGTTTTAAGCATATCTACATTGTGGGATAACTACATTTAGCTAATGAACATATGCCTTACCTCATATAATTATTATTTTTGTGGTGAGAGCACAACAGACAGTCTTTTAGCATTTTTAAGAATGCAGTATATTGGACAACCCCTTTGGATCCCCTCCCACTGTGGGAGCTTTTCTGTCCTCTCACTAAATCCTGCTTTCTTCAAAAAAAAAAAAAAAAAAAAGAATGCAATGTATTGTTATAAACTATATCGACCATGTTGTACGATAGATGTCTTGAATGTATTTCTCCTAACTGAAATTTTGTGCTATTTGACCAATATCTCCCAGCTTCTATGCCTAATCACCATAGCCCCTGATAATCAGCATTCTGCTCTAGAGTTTTGAAACCAGCCTTTGTTCGAGCCCTTATTTGAGTGAGACTATACAGTGTTCATCTTTTTGTGCTTGGTTTATTTTACTTAACATAACATAATACTTAACATAGTGTCCTCTAAGCCCCCCAGGGGGAGGGGATCCAAAGGGGTTGTCCAATATACTGCATTCTTAAAAATGCTAAAAGACCGTCTGCTGTGCTCTCACCACAAGAATAATAGCTATATGAGGTAAGGCATATGTTCATTCTGAATGGCAGGATCAGATGGGTCTGATCTATCTCCATACTCTGTGTCTTTGTTTTCTATCTTCACAGACCCCTGCTATCTAAGACAGCTGGGGCACTTCCAGCCACTTTGCATGTGCATTGAATACAAGAAAGCAGAATAAAGATAAAATAAAGAAGAGACTCCAAAGGCCTTTTCTGCTATTTGGAGCTCTCTGTTAAGTTTTACCAAATAATTGCTGCTTGCATCATGAATCAGAAGTTTTTCACACGGGCACAGTTAGCTGCAAGATAGTCAGGGATGTGTACACTTTTATTAAGCTCTTTTCTTTTTCTTTGTTTTTTATTATTTTTCTTCCAAGGAAAAAGGAACAAAATGAATATTGAAACGGAAACTATCAATCTATACTACAATTATATTGATTGTCAGTGCTTAGTAACTGAAACAAGTTCAATGCACTCTCTTAATAAGATTACTATTTTTCTGGATGTTATATACTATCATTAGGTCCATCCAAAAATATTTAGGACTTTCATCATATACATTTTCTCCTAACCTCACTAGTAACAATTTTTAAAAAATTATTCTATTTGATCATGGAGAAAATGGAAAAAATGCATCTAGTTATTCTGAATTAGGCTATTCCTGGATCAACTCAATGAGAAATCAAATGTCTTATTCAGCTAATACCTATCATAACTCAATTCAAAGGACACTTTTGAATATTTAATTGTCCTTTAAACATAAAGGAGATCTAAATTAACTAAGGAAAGATAATGTACAAGATCTTGGCATCCTCCAAAATTCCAGATTATATATTAAGAAATATTGATTGTACACTACAGTAGGCAATGCTGGCTGCTGCATTACAATCATTCCTTTTCTTCCTTCTTAATGGGATCACCCTCCTAGTTGCCTTTAGGAATACACAGACTCCAAGAAAACTGGAAACTTTCAAATCTCAGAGATGAACGTTTGTTAGTCTAAACCAGTCATGTAATGTTAATCCTACTCTAATTGCAGGTGATTAGGTTGAGATTGGACAGGTGACAAATTCTGGGTAATTAGCTATTTGGGATACCTGTTGTGAGCATTCTTGTAAAGATGTAATAATTCTTTTGATAAAAACTCTTGAGGACCTAGGCATAGAAGGAACGTTACTCAAAAAAGTAAGAGCCATCTATGATTCACCCACAGCCAACGTTTTGGTAAATGTGCAAGTGTTGGAAGTATTCATCCCAAGAACAGAAACACGATCAGAATGTCTGTTCAACATAGTCTGGAAGTCCTAGACAAACCAATCAGGCAAGAGAAAGAAATCAGGGGTATTCAAATAGGAAAAGACAAAACTAATGTATCCCTCTTTGTGGACAATATGATTCTATACTTTGAAATCGCTAGGAAATCTGTCAAAAGCCTCCTTGCGCTGATAAACAACTTTGGTAAAGTCTCAGGGTACCAAATCAATGTACAAAAGACAGTTGCATTTCTATACACCAGCAACAAGTAGGTGGAGAACCAAATAAAAAGCACAATCCCATACACAATAGCCCCCCCCAAATAAAATATATTTCATCCACCTAACCAGAGACGCGTAAGATCCTTACAATGAGAACTACAAAAACTCTGATCAAAGAAATCAAGGATGACACAAACAAATGGAAGAACATTCCATGCTCATGGATCGGAATACTCAACATTGTCAAGATGTCCATCCTATCCAAGGCAGTCTACAGATTCAATGCAATACTCACCAAATTACTAACATCATTTCTCTCAGATCTGGAAATGAAAATACAGAAATTCATATGGAAACAAAAAGAGTATGAATGACCAAAACAATCCTCAGCACAAGGTACAAAGAGTAAGGTATCACACTTTCAGACTTGAAACTTTACCACAAGGCAACAGTAATCAAAATGGTCTGGTATTTGTACAAGAACAGGCACAGAAACCAATGGAACAGGACAGAGATTCCTGAAGCCAAAACTTGGTCTCTCAACCAACTCATCTTCAGCAAAGTCTCCAATACAACCACTGGGGAAAGTAGACCATGTTTAACATACAGTGCTGGCAAAACTGGCTAACCACATGCAGAAGAATGAAACAGGACCATAGACAAAATCAACTCTAAATGGATCAAAGCTCTAAACGTAAAACCTCAAACTATGAGAATCCTAGAAGAAAACATAGGAAACACCCTTATGCCTATCAGAGTAGGTAACAAATTATTGACCAAGTCCCCAAAAGTGCATGCCATAAAAACTTAGATAGGCCGGGTTCGGTGGCTCAGCCTGTAATCCCACGCTTTGGGAGGCCAAGGTGAGTGGATTGCCTGAACCAGCGGGTTCGAGACCCGCCTGGGCAACTTGGTAAGACCTCATCTCTACAATAAATCAAAAATCAGCCAGGCGTGGTTGCACATGCCTGTAGTTCCAGCTACTTGGAAGGTGGAGGCTGAAGGATCACCAGAGCCCAGCAGGTCGAGGCTGCGGTGGCTGGGAGCGGCCACTGCACTCCAGTCTGGGCGACAGAGTGAGACTCCATCTCAAAAAAAAAAAAAAGCTTAGATAGATAAGTGGGACCAGATCAAACAGAAAAGCTTTTGCACAGCAAAAGAAACCACCAAGAGATTGGGAGATAACCCACAGAATGGGAAACAGATTTGCAACTTACATGTCTGGAAGAGGCCTAACATCCAGGATCAATGAGGAACTCAAACCAAGTGAAAAAACAAACAAACAACCCCATTTTAAAAAATGGGCAAAGGACCTGAACAGACACTTTTAAAAGAAGACATACAAACAGCCAATAGGTACATGAAAAAAATGCACAGACTCACTAATCATCAGAGAAATGCAAATAAAATTGCAACGGTATACCACCTGTCTCCAGTAAGGATGGCCATCATTAATAAATCAAAAAGAACAGAAGCTGCCAGGGATGTGAAGAAACGGGAATGCTTCCACACCATGGCTGGGAATGCAAGCTACTTCAACCTTCATGGAAAGCAGTGTGGAGATTCCTCAAAGAACTAAAAATTAACCTTTCATGTGATACAGGAATCCCTCTCCTGGGAATACACCCAGAGGACCACAAATCATTCTACAAAAAAAGACACCTGCACACGAATGTTTATTGTTGCACTATTCACAACAGTAAAAACGTGGAACCAACCCTACTACCCACTGAACGAAAATGTGGTACATATACACGATGGACTATTGCACAGCAATAAAGAAGAACAAAGTCATGGACCTCACAGCAAATTGGATGGAGTTGGAGACCATCATACTTAGTGATTCATCACAGAAACAGAGAACTGAAAACCGCATGTTCTCCCTTATAAGTGGGACCTGAACATTCATCACATTAGCATATGGGAGTGATCGGCCACCACTGGGCACTGTCAGGGGAGGTGGGAGGGGTGGGAGCACGTGACAACACAAAGGGTACCTGGTCCTATACCAGGGCGGGGGGGGGTAAAGGTCAGTTAAAGGCTCAAACTTTACCTTCATGTAGCGTACGGTGTATTTAATCATTACCTACACCTTACATCTCATAATAAAGTCAAATTGAATAAAGAAAAAAGATTTAATTAAAAAGGAAGGGAAGGAAATGTTACTTTTTTTTCACTTCGGATTTTCCGTGACCTCTCTTCAAAGGGTTAATTCTTCTAGGTTCATGAAGCCAACTTGTGACCATGAAGGAACAAGGTTGAAAACAAGCTTCAACAGACATCACAGAACATTGGGCTTCAGTTTCAAGTCTCTTGCTCTCTAGGGCTGCAGATATACAAACAATAATTTATCATTCTTCTGGGGAAAAAAAAAATGTGTGACACTTTTCCTCTCTCAGAAGCGTCATGCTCATTTCTAGACACATAGGGTTAAAAAGATACAGGTTTAGATTTCCTTGAGCTCTGTGTCAGTTCCTTCTAGTCTTAACTTTGTTAAACCCAGAAATCATGGCCAAAAAATTGCTTTGGGAATTAAATAAAAAGCTCTCTCAATTTTTCCAGCAATTTGTTTGGAGTAACATGGAATGATCTCTAGAAAAATTATTTCCAATCATTATAAAGAAATTAAAGCAAAAATAGTACAAATCTATTATGATTTCAAAAAAGTCTCATTTATTATTCTGAAAAATTCTGCAAAAGCATATGTCAACAGATTCTAATTCTGAAATCAACATTTTTTAAATTTAGCATTTAAACAGATAAGACCTCCTGAATTTTCTTGCATACAACAGAGTTCTGGGTGACACTGGACAACTGTAAACGCTTAATATAGCAGAAGAAAATAAAATTAATTGTTTTTATTTTCTAAGTTTTAAGTTAGCAAAGATTCGTTACTGTACAGTTCATTTAGCAAGTAATATTTTTTAAAAACATACAAAATGAATGCATCAATGACCTGAAATGCAAAACTAATGAGCTCAGATATGTGAATCTAATACAAAATTAGCATTTCATGCAAATGCTGCATAGTCTTATAGATACTTAAAATTACCCTTATAATCCTTGTCTCAGAATTTCTGTTGCCATTAGAAAGGTCAATCACATTTAGATCAAGAAAGATATTTGGGCATTATTCATTACATGCAGCATTTATCTAAGTGACATTTTGGAAATACTTCATGAATAGACCTTTAATAATTTCTTACAGTTTAATAATTTCCCCTATCCTTGTTGCTAGTGGAGTTTACACATGAAAATGAGGCATTGATTAATGAGATTCTTTTAATGATGGGAAAGATTGTCAAAAATACTTTTCTACAAGCATTTCTCAATTAGAAATTATCTGCTTTGTAGATACTCATTATTTAACTGACCACAAAGAATATAATTCAATAACCCAACAGTTAAGTTACTCAAATTTCTGGTGACCTAGCTTCTCAGAACCTTAGCTTCCTTCTTTTAGTTAGGGCAAACAATTTTAGCTGCTAGATGTAGCCCAGAGGTTCAGTAACTTTATTTTAGAAATGAAAGTTTCTCTCTTACATAAGTGTCCTTTGCAGGTTGACTGTGTGTGTGTGTGTGTGTGTGTGTGTGTGTGTGTGTGTGTGTGTGTGTGTGTGTGTGTGTGTGAGAGAGAGAGAGAGAGAGAGAGAGGAGAGAAGGAAGAAAAGAGGAATAGAGAACAGTAGGGTTGGAGTCAGGCGAGGGTATTCTGACTGACTTTTTAATCATTCAGAGGTCCAGGTTCCACTGAACTTGTTTTTTTCTTCTTGAATTGGAGTCTCACTCTGTCACCCAGGCTGGAGTGCAGTGGCACGCTCACGGCCACCGCAGCTACGACCTGCTGGGCTCTGGCAATCCTTCCGCCTCAGCCTTCCAAGGAGCCAAAACTACAGGCATGCGCTACCACTCCTGGCTTATTTTGTGATTTATGGTAGAGATGAGGTTTCACCAAGTTGCCCAGGCTGGTCTCCAATCCCCAGGCTCAGGCAATCCTCTTGCCTCGGCCTCCCAAAGTGCTGGGATGACAGGCTGAGCCACCGCACCCGGCCTCCATTGAACTTTAATATGTGACCTTAAGATTTTCTTAACATTTTCCATCATAAATAAGAGCAGAAAGAGCAAGGATAAAGAAAGTAGGCATACTTGATCTCCACTGCTCTGAAGTAGAAGCATCCAGATAACTTTAATTCTGTTTGTTTAGAGAGAACAATTCATTTGGCACCAGCCAGGTGCAGAGATGCTTGAACACATGGCTCAGCTTTGTGCTAGAAAGAGAGTGAAATGGATTTAGAATCTTGACAGCTTTGCCATATTCCTTCTCTAAAACATTGTAGAAGTGGCCTTAATGTTTGTCAAGCAGTTCTTGAGACATCATAGACTACCTATTAATGTTTAGTTTCTATCTGTCTCACTCAAAAGTAATGCTTTTCAGATAGTCTGTGTTGTTGTTTTTTCTATTATAGGGTAAATTGAAATCCTTGAAAAACTTTTTGTTCATAAAAGAAACACACTTACGGGAATATTTAGTGTTAACAAAATATTAAATTTCAATCAGTTCCTTCTTTATAGCTTAGATAATGGAATGTTTTAAATAAATAACGCTATGATAATGTGGCCTACAGAGGAAAGATGGTTACGTCTGGTTCTCTAGGCCACGATTTTATAATTTGCACTATTCTGTCGTGAACATTTTTTTCTGTTCTCAGGGTGTTCTTTATGATTGGTAATTCATACTAGCACCAAAGCTTAAGCTGCATAACTGTAAAAAGAAAAAGAAAAAAGAAAAAAGACACTCTAACCCTTTGAGAATTCTATGTCTCCACACTTCCCTCCTTCTTGGAATCTTGCACCCAGAAGTCTTAGCTGTTTTCATGTACCCACACTTCAATTTTGTGTCTCTGTCCCCGTGTGACTGCCAAGCGCTCTAACAATTTTTCTGCATGTTCTTCACCCTATCTTCTCAGCTTGATGCTCTACATAATCAAGAGTCATCATATGATTCAAGGGTAAAGGTAATGGCAGTGTGTCATGCTTTACAGAGACACACAGAGCTACACACACACACACACACACACACACACACACACACACACACACACAAACACACACACACATGCACGCGCGTTCATCTTTTCAAGCATCCTTCTCAGGAAGCCTTGACTGCCTCAGATCCTCTTCTGTGACTTCAATGAGACTTTTTTTAAACTCAACTTTTCTATTAGTTGAAGAAGTTTTGGTTTTTCTAGAAGACATTATGTAATATCCAAAAAGAAAATTTTTGTGGTTTTCATTTGTACTTACTTGACAGCATATCAAGAACAGTATCATGTAATGTTTTTATTGCCCATTCACGTTTCCATCCCTATACATTTTCAGTTTATAATTGTATACCATTTTCTACTGGGTTGTTTACATTTTTTCATGATTTGTAGAACTCCTATTTATATATTTGGGAAAATATAAATTTTAGGTGACATGCATATCTTCTACCACAAATTGCCCATAGAATATAGGCAATTTTTTCATATTTTGCATGTGTCTTTAGTTGAGTAGTTATTTTAATATGTCAGATTTATCAGTCTTGGCATTCAATAATTCATTCATAGCTTAGCCTAATGTGTTTAATAAATACAAAGCTTCATTATTTAAGTTTTAGTCTTTCTTTTGTTTTCAGCATTACAGGCCATGCGTTTTCCTCAAAATATGACCTACCTGCATGAAAAGTTTTGAAGTATTTTAGGTTTAGCCATATAAAATTGCCATTTTTGTAGGTCAAAAAGGTTGAAAGATCTTGACACTTTAGTATATTTCAAGTGTAATACTATAGACATTATCCATTTTTTACTTGTTTTATTAAATTATAATTTAAATACAGTCAAATTCAGTCTTTATAGTGAACAATTCTATGAGTGTAACAAGGATATACAGTTTTGTAACTATCAATTTAATTCAATATAAAATAGCTCTATCACCCCCTTCAAATGTTCTGTGCCTATTTATAATATAAACCTCCCCAAGCATTCAGTCACTAGCAAGCATTGATCTTCATTTTTGCTTTTAAAGAATGTCATATAAATGTCTTCTTAGAGTATGTGGCTTTTTGAGTCTGGCTTCTTTAACTTAGCATAATGGATTGGAGAATCGTCTATGCTTTCATGTAACAGTAATTGGTACTATTTTTTAATTACTGAATAGTATTGCACTGTGTAAATACATTACAGTTTGTTTATACATTGACAAGTTCAAGGACCAGTTTTCAGTTTTTGCTTGTTACAAAAGATATTTATGTAAGCCTCGTATGGATTTGTATCTTGCTTTCACTTAAATAAATACCTAGAAGCTGTACTTGGGGATCACATGATAAGTGTATGCATAACTTTTAAAGAAAACACTAAATTATTTGGTCAAGTAGCTGCAAAATTTTGCAATTCAATCATCAATGTATGAAAATTCTTGCTGCTCCATATCCTTTCAAATAATTGATATTACCAGTTTGCTTTGAGAAATGTTGTTGTTTTAAGACATGCACGGTGGTAAATAGATATAGATTATAAATATGTCTTATTTATCAGAGTATCTCTTCAAACCTTTGTCTTTTTTTTTTTTTTTTTTTGAGTCACAGTCTCACTCTCTCACCCAGGCTGGATTGCAGCGATAAGATCATGGCTCACCACACTATAGCCTTGACCTCCTGGGCTCAGGCAATTCTACCTCAGCCTCCCAAGTAAGTGGGAATACAGCCATGCATCACTATGTCTGACTAATTTTTAAATTTTTTAGTTGAGGTGAGGTCTTGCTAGTTGCCTAGGCTAGTCTCGAATTGCTAGGCTCAAGCAATCCTTTTGCCTTGGCCTCCCAATGTTCTGAGATTATAAGCATAAGCCACAGTGTCTCGCCTGTCCATTCTTTTATTAGAGTATATCTTTCTTATTATTGACTTTGGAGAATTCTTTATGTATTCTGCTTTCAAGTCCTTTATCATATATGAAATTCGCAAATATTTTCTTCTAGGCTGTGTCTTATCTTTTCAGTCAGCTAAGTGTCTCTTGAAAATCAGAAATTCTTAATTTTTATGAAGTACAATTTATCTTATTTTTTAGTGGATTGTTTTTAGCCTAACCCAAGGTAGCAAATATTTTATCCTATACACCCTGCTAGTTGATTTATCGTTTCAGAATTTAACTCTATTATCTATTTTGAGTTCATTTTTGTATATTGTATATGGTATGACTTAAAGTTCTTTTTTTGCAGTGCAATGTTCCAGTTTTATTTGTTGTATAGACGATTCATTTTTCATTGGATAACTCCTATACCTTTCTTGAAAATAAATTATCTATATATGTGTTAGTCTACTTCATTAATTTTATTATTTTTCATTGATTTCCATACTCACATCTTTGTGATTATCACACTGTCTTAAGTTCGGTTATCTTTATAATAAACTTTGAAATCTAATTCAGTGAGTCCTCCAACTTTTCTCTGCTTTTAAAATATTTTGGGAGGACAGACATGAGACATCTTAATTTAGCCTTTCACCCATGTTAATTTGTCCTTCACATTTCTGATTTCATTCTCTGTTTGAAAAGGCTGAACGATAACTTCTTCAGATTTATTTTTCAACTAACAAGTTCTCCCCTACAAAGGTAACGGCAGAACAAACATTTGTATATCTAACCCTGAGCTGTACCCCATCTCTTTAAAAATAAAAAAAGTATATTCTCGAGGAGGCGAGATGGGATGGAACCGGCGGGCCTGTGAAAGTCTTGGCAAGGGCAAGCGTCCACAGAGACAGTGTGCATGAGTGGGTGAGTGCGACTGGTCGAGTGGAAGTCCAGCTGAGGGGAGACCCATACGGGGGCCTCCCTCCAGAGGCAGCGGCCACCCACTGCTGCCCTGAGATCCAAGCCCCCAGAGTTCAGGATCCTCAGCCATTCTTGGGGGTCTCTCCGGAGGAAGCAGTGGATGTCAGCTGCTCTCAGCACTTGGCACCTGGCCCTTGCCACCACCTGGCAGTGGACTGGCCCTGACAGACCCAATGTGGAGAGAGCAGGGCAAGAACCTCTGGAGCTGAACCCAGCCACCTGTGAGGAGACACCTTCTGCCACCACTTTCTCTTTCCCAGTGGGGCAGAGATGGGCACTGGGCCCCCAGCTCTATTCAGCCTCCCGACTGGGACCCAGAGGCAATGGACGATGGCCGTGCCCTAGGGCATCACCATGGCTGATCCAGAGCAGCAACTTCAGGAGTGGACACACACAGACCGCTGTCTGGCCCCTACGCTAGACCGGGCACACAGGACCTGAGTGGGGGACAGGGTGCAGCAGCAGCAGTGAATGAGTTAGGTGAGTGGGGGTCTGGCTCGCCCTCCTCCCACAGTAGTCCATGTGCAAAGAGCTGCCCCAGCTGAGAGCCAAGGGGAGGGACTGGAGATCGGAGATTGTTCCCTGCTGAGGCTGAGGCCAGAAGTGCAGCAGAGCTCGGGAGAGGAACCTGAAGTCCCAAAAATGGACATAGAGGGAACTCTTTTATTTTTCTCTTCTTTTTTTCTCTGTTTTTGTTTATGTTTTAACACTTGTTGTGTTTTTGCTTTTTTGTGTGTGTTTTTTAGTTTTTCTGTTTACTTATGGGTATTTTTGAGGGTGAGTGCATCAAGTTTTTTTGTTGTTGTTCATTTGCATGTTTGTTTGTTTTTGTTTTTTCTTGTTTGTTTGTGTCTGTCTTTGTTTATTCATTAGTTGGTGTCCCTGTCTGTTTTCCTGCTCCTCCTCCTCTGTCTTCATCTTCCTTTAGTCTCTCTTCTTCTCTTTTCTGTTCTTCCCCTTTTACTATCTCATTTTGCTCTCAGGGGGCACACATATGCACTCACCATGAGGACAGATTATAAGGTGGTGGGAGATGGGTTCCAAGAGGCCTGCACACCTGACAGTGGACACTGAGATCTGCAGATAAATCTGAACCACAGCTCTCCTCCCATTACTCCTTAATCAAATCTCAAACTGCAAAACACGCAGGCCTCCGCCCCTAGTCCAGCTTCAAAATTGAACAAATCCAGAAGATCTAAACAAGGACGAATAGGGGACTGAGCAAACAGAAGTGAAAGCTATCTGCCATCACTGAGCAACAGAATTAAAGAAGGAAGGGAAAGGGAGAGGGAAACCATCACAAATGAAGAAGAATCAAAGGAAGAATACAGGTCCCAAACAGACACTTGGGAAGACATCACCTGAGAATACAGACTTCAGAACACAAACAATGAAGAGGTCCCAGAATGACAGGCCCCAAACCACAAACCCAGAGATCAAGATATTAATAGAATTTATAGAACTGAGAAGAAACACGAGGAAAGAATGAAGGAGTTGATAACTGAGATGACAGCAATAAAGAACAAAATAAATAACTGACATGCATGGAAAGCAGAGTTAACTAAGCAGAAGAAAGAATCTCAGAGCTTGAGGACCTAAATATGGAACTAACGCAAACTGTTAAAAACATAGAAAAGAAGCTTTAATAGACAGAACAAAGCCTCCAAATGATGTGTGATTATATCAAAAGGCTGAACCTAAGATTAATTGGCATTCCTGAGGAGAGAAACAGAGATCACCCTGGAACAAACATTCCATGAAATTATCCAAGAAAACTTCCCTCATCTCATCAGAGATGGGACCATTCAAACACAAGAGATTCAGAGAACCCCTGCAAGCAACAAATGAGAAGACCAACTCCTAGACACATAGTAATATGCTTACACAAAATAGATATAAAAGAAAAAATCCTAAGGGCAGCAAGAGAGAAAGATCAGACCACTTACCAGAGAAGACCAGTTATACTAGCTGCAGATTTATCTACAGAAACACTAAAGGCTAGAAGAGACTGGAGTACAATCTTCAAAGTTCTCAGAGAAAAACAATTGCAGCCAAGAATTTCCTACTCAGCTAAGCCAAGCTTCATAAGTGATGAAGAATCAAAATCTTTCCCAGACATTCAACCCTAAGAGTTTATGCTGCCTCCAGACTAGCTGTACAAGAAATGCTTAAGAAAGCATTAAACACAGAAGAAAGAAAGAAAGAAAGAAAAAGAATGACCACACTCTTCCCAAGAATACAAGGAAAAGACTGAAACACAAACATGTATTAACCCAAATATCAAAAGAAACTGAACAACAGACCCTGTAAGAATCTCCTACAGGGATAAACCTTCATATCTCAATAATTAACCTAAATGTGAATGGACCGAATGCACCTCTGACAAGACATAGACTAGCAAACTGGATAAAAAGAAATGAGCAACGATATGTTGTCTTTAGGAGACTCATCTCACCAGATTGAACTCACAGACTCAAAGTAAGAGGATAGAAAACAATTTATCAGGCAAACAGAACACTAAAGAAAGTAGGGACTGCGATCTTAATATCAAACAAAATATCCTTCAAGTTATCAAAAATTTAAAAATATACAGATGGTCACTACATAATGATAAAAGGTTCAATCCATCAACAAGAAATATCCATCCTAAACATATATGTACCCCGCATAGGAGAGCCAACCTTTATAAAACAGCTTCTAGCTAAACTAAAAAAAGACATTGACTCAAACACTATCATAAATGTGGACTTAAATACCCCACTAGCAACCCTAGAGAGACAATTGAGTAAAAAAAAAAACAACAAGGAGATCAGGAGCCTCAATTTGACACTTGACCAAATGGACTTAATAAATACCTACAGAACACACCACCCAACAACCACAGAATATAATTCTACTCATCACCACATAGAACATACTCCTAGATCAACCACACCCTCAGACATAAATCAAGCATAAACACATTCCATAATTGAAATCCTACCATGCACCTTCTCAGACCACAGTGGAATAAAAATAAATATCAACACCAACAAAGCTATCCCCAAACCCATAAACACATGTACACTAAACAGCGTGATGCTTAACAACTTCTGGGTCGACATAGAAATCAAAGCAGAAATTAAAAGATTTCTGGAAGCAAAAGAGAATAAAGACACATCTTACCAAAACCGCTGGGATACTATGAAAGCAGTACTAAAAATGGAATTCATTTCTTTATGAACACATCAAGGAAATGGAAAGATCACAAGTTCACAGCCTAACAAATCACCTAAGGGAGTTGGAAAGACAAGACCACCAACACCATACCTTTAGCAGAAGAATCCAGATCACCAAAAAAGCCCAATACAGGACGTAAAAGACAAAAATATCATAGAAAAAAATCAAAGAAACAAAAAGTTGGTTCTTTGAAAGAATAAACAAGGTCGGTGGATGCCTAGTCAGATTGACCAAGAAAAAGAGAGAAAAAAACTCAGAGACACAATCAGAAACGCAAAACATCAAATCACAATGGACCCTGAAGAAATACAAAATATTACCAGAGATTACGATGCACAGTTGTATGCAAACAAACTCAAAAATATAAATGAAATGGAGGACTTCCTGATATAGCACAACCTCCTAAGGATGAAGCAAGAAGAAAGTGAGACATTAAGTACACCAGTAACAATCCAGGAAATAGACTCCGTCATAAGAAAATTACCCACAAAAACAAGTCGTGGAGCAGATGGCGTTCCAGCAGAGCTCTACAAAACAAACAAGGAGGAACTGATACCCATCCTATTGAAAGTATTCCAAGCAATTGAGAAAGATGGAACTCTCTCCAAACCATTTTATGAAGCTAACATCTCACTGATACCCACGTCAGATAAAGATCCAAGAAAGGATGAGAGCTACAGGCCAATATCCCTGAGGAACATAGATGCAAAAATACTCAACAAGATTCTAGCAAATTGGATCCAATAACATATCTCAAAAATCATTCACTATGACCAAGTAGGCTTCATCCCTGGGATAAAGGACTGATTCCACATCTTGCAAGATCATAAATGCAATTAAATACATCAACAGATGTAAAAGTAGGAATCACATGATTATATCATTAGGTGCAGAGAAAGCTTTTGATAACATCCAGCATTCCAGCTTGTTAAAAACCCTTGAACACCTAGGCATAGAAAGAACATACCAAAGTAGTAGGAGCCATCTACAATAAACCCATAGCCAACATATTCCTAAATGAACAGAAACTGGAAGCATTCCCCCTGAAAACCAGAACAAAACAAGGTTGCCCTCTCTCACCCCTCTTGTCCAACATGGTGTTGGAAGTCCTGGCTATAGCAGTCAGACAAGAGAAGGAAATCAGGGGTGCCCAAGTAGGGAAGGAGGAAGTCAAGCTATCCTTCTTTGTGGACGACATGATTTTATACCTTGAAAATCCAAGAGAAATCTGTGAAAAAAACCTTCTTACACTGATGAAGGACTGGCAAAGTCTCAGAGTTCAAAATCAAAGTGCAAAACAAAGTGGCATTCTTATACACCAACAACAAACAGGCAGAAAACCAAATAAAAAAACACAATCCCATTCACAATAGCCACAGAAAAATGAAATACCTTGTCATTTTCCCACCCAGAGAAGTAAAAAACCTTTACAACGAAAACTACAAAACACTGCTCAAAGAAATCAAAGATGACACAAACAAATGGAAAAATATTCCATGCTCATGGATTGGAAGAATCAACATTGTTAAGATGTCCATCCTACCCAATACAATCTACAGCTTTAATGAAATACCCATTAAATTACCAGCAGCATTCTTCTCAGATACAACAATACAGAAATTCATATGGAATCATAAACAACCATGAATAGTCAAAACAATCCTCAGCAGAAGAAACAAAGCAGAAGGTATCACACTTCCAGACTTTAAACTTTATTATAAGCCTGGTACTGGTACAAAAACAGCATATAGATCAATGGCACAGGATAGAGATTCCGGTGTCAAAGCTTCAATTTCTCAATCAATTTATCTTTGACAAAGCCTCCACTAACAACCACTGGGGAGAGGAGAACCTATTCAGTAAATGGTGCTGGGAAAACTGGCTGACCACATGCAGACAACTAAAACAAGACCCCTACCTGCCAACATACACAAAAATCAACTCTAAATGTATCAAAGACCTAAACCTCAAACTATAAGAATCTTAGAAAATGCAGGAGACACCCTTATGGAAACTGGCACTGGCAAACAATTCCTGATCAAAGATCCTAGTGCCCATGCCATAAGAGATAAGATAGACAAATGGGACCTCGTCAAACTGAAAATCTTCTGCAAAGCCAAAGAAACCATCAAGAGAGTGGGGAGACAGCCCATAAAGTAGGAAATATATTGGCCAACTGTATGTCTGACAAAGACCTAACATCTGGAATCTACAAGGAACTCAAACATGCCTAAAAGAAAAAAACAACCTAGCAGATCTATTTAAAAAGTGGGCAAAAGATATGAATAGACATGTCTCAAAAGAAGACATATGAGCAGCCACCAGACACATGAAAAAATGCTCAGACTTTCTAATCATCAAAGAAATGCAAACTAAAACCACACTGAGATACCACCTAACTCTGGTCAGGATGGCCGTCATAAACTCAAACAACAGATGCTGGAGAGGATGCAGGGAAAAGGGAACATTTCTACTCTGTTGGTGGGGGTGGAAACTAGTGCAACCTCTGTGGAGAACAGTGTGGTGATTCCTAAAAGGTCTAAGAATCGACCTCCCATACAACCCAGTAATCCCCCTTCTGAGCACATACCTGAAGGAACTTAAATCACTCTACAAAAAAGATACCTGAGCATGATTGAAGCACCAATCACAATAGCAAAAACATAGAACCAGCCATGCTGCCCATCGAAAGTAGACTGGATTTTTAAAATGTGGTATTTATTCATGATGGAATATTATAGAACCATAAAGAAGAGCAAAACTATGTACTTCGCAGCAACTTGAAAGGATTTAGAGTCTGTAATACTCAGTGATCTATCACAGAAACAAAGAACTGAATACCGCATGTTCTCACTCATAAGCAGACCTTGAACAAATATCATAATACCATAAGAAAGGGATTGGCAGTAGTTGGAAACCGCCAGGGGACGGAGTGGGGTAGCACACTTCATCAGTAAGCGTACCTAATCTCAAACCAGGTATAACCAAAGTGAGGCCCAAACTTCACCTGTACGATGACCATTTGTATACCTAACCCTGAATTGTACCCCACATCTTTAAAATAAATAAATAAAATAAAAAACTCCGATGTGTGCTACAAAAAAGAGTATATTCTATGTTCACATATGTTTTGGGCTTTAATTTGAGTGAATGTATTTATTACTTCCAGAAATTCTACTTGTTATCTTTACCAACCATGGCAGTCATTTTGGAAAGCCAATCATTTTCTGTTTTAGACTCATTTATCGCATCCCTTTATTGTTATTATATTATATGTCTAAAAATTTCAATATCTGGGGACATTATAAACCTGACTCTAACTAGTTGATTATGTTACTGGTGACTCTTGATCACTGTACATTACTTTGTATTGTGCTTTTTATTCTGAATCTATGTTAATTGGGACTTCATGAGTAGGAATTCAATGAGCCTTAAACAATGCTTCTTTAGGGAGAATGGATTTTTGTTTATTCAGATGTCTATGAAGATAACAATTCATCATCATTTCAATTTAACTAGTAGCTTGAATTTGCTTTCCTATGCAGTGAGTGTATATCTGAACTCTGAAGATTTGTGAGTGTGAAGTTTTTGTGAATGTTCTCAGAGGCGTTATCTGTCTCCTGCTTGGATCTGATGCCAACATTAGAAGAGTTTCCTTGGGCCAACTCTTTGCTGTCTAGCAAAATGTACGTATACACCCTTCTATAAAGATGTACTTTTTCAACGTTCTATGCTTTTGTCATGGCCACATTTGAATGTCACCGCACATGAGTTTACAAATGCCTTCAGGGCACCCACAACTTTAGTTGCATTTTGATCCTTTCCATTTCAATAAAATAATCTGTCCTTAATCTATCTTAATCAGTTGAGCTTCAAAAAGTTTATTTTAAATTTAGCTATGAATTCAATCATTTTTGTTTTTTTTTTTTCAGATTTCCTTTAAGAAGAGATTTTTGTATCGCTCAGTGTTCTTCTCTTGTTTAGGACTAATTACTTGATGGTAGGCAATATCAAGCTGTCAACTCTTTCTGGATAAGAAATTAGAGAAACCCAGTCTCACAAAGAGAAGAATACAGAAGACACACAAAGAGGAGGGTGTAAAAGGTTTCCAGAAAATTCCAAATGACATGATAATTCTACTTCTTGACCTTTTTGAGTTCTTCGCTCTGGCTCTGACTTCCGGTTACAGAAGGCAACTCTTGGTTCTTACAGTGCTCTTCACGTTGTGCATTAGAAGCCGGTGGTCTTCTGACGCATTCAAAGAACAGTTGAAGACCCATTCTAAACAGCCTTTGCCTGACTCCAGCACTGTGCTGCAGACATTAGCCACTGCACTTCTGTCTTTTTGTTTCCTTAGCTTTCTGGCTTGCGTTTGTCTTCTCTAAGATGGTCAAATCGTCCGGGGAAATCCAGCACTTCAGAATCTCAGCCCATGACTTCTCGCCAGCAGGAACCTGTTCTACCCAGCACTCCTTTTCCTCTCACAGGTGGCCAAATCTTGAACCCTGGGTCACCTGCAAAATGTGAGATTCAGGCATCCTGCACTCTGTCCACATCTGTTCTCCCTTCGTCCCTCTCACTCCGTTACTCGTAAGACAGCCGATTTTTATTTTTCTCTTCTCCTCGCTTCCTGCTTCCTCCCCCTCTTCCTCCTCCTCCTCGCCCTCCCCACCCCTTCATCCTCCGCCTTCTCCATCTCCTCATCTTCCTCCATCTTTGTCTTCTTCTAAATACTGGAGTCTCTTGTCCTTTAAGCCCTCTGCTTGCTTTCTATAGAATAGAATCGTTTGTCTTCACTTTCTTTGCTAGTGTGAAAAGGGCCATCATTTAAAGGCCCCTCTGTCCAAAGTCATCTCACTGTTCCCCATGGACTTCCTATTTCACGTGTCAGCCGAAAGGACAGCCCTAGATTTACCCAAATGTCCTCAGGGCCCACATCCAAGTTACTCGGCACTACTGGAGATAATCATGCCATCACATTGCTGGATAATCATGCCGTCACGTTATTGCCATCACATTAATATTCATGCTGAGTATGCCCACTACAGTCCTCCATCATGCCTGACAATCCTTCTCTGATTCCTTTTTATGTCTTTCATTCGTACTCCAAAGTGTCTGCTCTAAATGAGATCCACTCTCTCCAAACATTAATCAAACTGTCCTTGTTCTTCAAAAAACCCTCAACTGTACTTTACAGAGATACAAGACGTAGCAAAGATAACTCTCTCAATTACCTGCCAGCATATCTGCATTTACACCCATACTGTTTCAATGTTCATCTTTTACTTTCTGCTAATTCTGTCCCCAACAAATGTCCATTTTAAATAAGTGTCCTCTCTTATCAATTCCTTCTTTTCTGTACTTTCTTGGCACCAGTATCTAAACATGTTCAAGTCTGTCCGGTGTGAAAGAATAAATTTAAAGAATGATATTATTTGAATGCATTTTCTTTGTTTTTTTCTCTTCTTGCTTCCAGATGATATTGTTTTTAAAAATGTATGCCAGGCTTGGTGGCTCAGTCTGTAATCCCAGCACTCTAGGAGACCAAGGCGAGAGCATTGCCTGAGCATGCGGGTTCGAGATCAGCCCGGGCAACTTGGCGAGACCTTGTCTCTACAATAAATCAAAAATTAGCCGGGCATGGCAGTGCATGCCTATAGTTCTGGCTACTTGGAAGGCTGAGGCAGATGATCGCCAGGGCCCAGCAGGTCGATGCTGGGGTGGCCATGAGCATGTTACTGCATCCCAGACTGGACAACGGAGTGAGACTCCAACTAAAAAAAAAAAAAAAAAAGAGTGCAATCTGTTTATCTCTTCAACTACCAATACCAGGCAATATTATTTTAAAAAATCTTTTTAAAAATCGACAATCACCTTCTCTATATTTTTACTGATTAATTCTTCAAGCTTCCATAGTCTGACATCAACCTCCACCTCTTCAAAGAAATTGACTTGATTACTTAAATGTTGGAGCCAATCACGATCACCAAGGACCCCCTTGATATTAAATATAATGCAGTGGTATTTTACACAGTTAATTCTCACTCTGTCTCTCTCTCTCTTTCTCTCTCTCTCTCTCTCTCTCTCTCTCTCTCTCAATTCTATATTCACAGTGTCTAAGATAGCGTAATCTAACATCCACTTCTCAAAACTATTTTGCAGGGTTCTCTTATATCAATCTATTACTCAAATGAAGATGCTTTTGACTCTCTTTTTAAAAAAATATTCTTGGGGACATTATCACTTACTAGGGCTTGAATTCTCATTATCTTTCTGCGGTGCTTTCTTCCAAATTGATTTCTGAAGTTCAGAATTTTAAATGAAACCTCATATCTATATTTAGTCACCTTATCTACACTACTATTTGCATGACTGAATTTCATACACCCATAAAAATCATCATCATTGCAAGGCTTCCTAAATTCTGATTCATCTTCTATGTTTGAGAAAAGAAGCAGCCCTTTGTCTCACATCTCTAAATTGTCTTCCTTTTTGTTTATTTTTCTTTAAACTTAGTGTCTAGACAGTATTTTATCTGTTATTTGTTCCTATACAGGCAAACCAGCAAATAGAAAATCAAACATGAAAAACCATCCTTCTTGGTTAGTTCAGAATGTTGCCATTGATATGTA
Source organism: Cephalopachus bancanus (assembly GCA_027257055.1). Lineage (NCBI taxonomy): Eukaryota > Metazoa > Chordata > Mammalia > Primates > Tarsiidae > Cephalopachus > Cephalopachus bancanus. Next base: position 2,811,263 of record JAPVLO010000018.1, on the reverse strand, counting down.
CGAGCAGGGATTTTTGCAATGATCATTTCAAAGACTGGATAAAAGTCATGATTTTGACTCCCACAATCTTTGAACAGTATTACTTATTGACTCAAAAATTGTCCTCAGTTGTAATACTCACACTACCTCAGAAAGCATTTTCTGTAGTGGAAAATTTGAGCAGGTTTTCCCCTTAATGTCAAACATGATAAGTTCCCAATTCAAGAAATGTCATTAATAAAAAGAATTTTTTATCCTGCCTCTCCCTCACTAGCCTGATTTAACAAAACATGCATTGAATGACGCATCAAGTAGAGACTCTTGTGTAAATTAAACAGCTCTGACCCATTTGTTGTATAAAAGAATAGCCCATTTGGTCTTCAATCACTTAAATATCGAACCCAAGCCAGAAAAATGACTCTGTAAGATTTCGGAGAAACTGGCCAGGGCATTGTTCTCCAGAGTCTTGCTTCTGCCTTCTGGGAGGAGCTTCACTTCCCATTATACCCCTGCGACACATATGTCGAGGCACAGGAGAGGATGTTTGCAAAAATTGATCGGCTTTCTTTTCAGCTTCCTGTCCATAGAAGGATGAAATAGTTTCACTATGTTATGAATGTAATACTATTTAATGCATTGCCTATAATAAGTAATACAACATACCGCACAAAGCCATCATAAAACGTTTTTATTCATACGTAGTAGCTGTCCATATTGATGGTGTAAAAGTGCTATTTTAATATATGCATACAATGTGTAATGATCAAATCAGGGTAACTGGTTCAAGGTAACATCAAACCTTTGTTATTTCTTTGTCTTAGGGAACTTCCAAAACATCTCTTCATCATTTTGAAATATACAGTCAATTATTGTTAACTGTAGTCACCTTACTATGCTATCAGACATTAGAATTTATTCTCCTTAGTAACTGTATTTTGGTGCACCTGAGCAAAACCCCTCTCTTCTACCTTTCCCAGTCTCTGGTAACCATTGTTCTATGCTCTAGCTCCATTAGATTAATTTGTCAATCTCTCACATATGAGTGAGAGCTTGCAATATTTGCCTTTCTGTGCCTGAATTATTCTACTTATCATATTGACCTCCAGTTCCATCTGTGTTGCTATAAATGACAAAATTTCATTTTTATTGATGAATAATCCACCATTATAGATATACACATATATATACACACACACACCACATTTTCTTTATTCATTTATTTGTTGATAGACACTTATGTTGATTCCACAATTTGGCTATTGTGAATAGTGCTACAATAAACATCAAAGTGCAGATATCTTTGATATACTTATTTCCTTTCTTTTAAATACAGACTCAGCAGTAAAATTGCTGACTTGTAATGTAGTTCTAGCTTTTGTTTTTTGAAAAACGTTCCATGTGGTTTTCCATAGTGGTCATATGAATTCGCATTCTGATCAACAGTGCACCAGCATTTCCCTTTCTCCTCATACTTGTCAGCATTTGTTATTTTCTGTCTTTTTGATAATAGCTATTTCAAATGATGCAAAACGACATGTCATTATAGTTTTAATTTGCACTTCCCTGATGAGTAGTGATGTTGCACTTTTTATACATACCTGTTGACCACTTGTATGTCTGCTTTTGAGAAATGTCTATTAAGAATTTTTTGCCCATTATTGGGCAGAAGCTGGAAGCATTCCCCTAAGAACTGGAACAAGACAAGGATGCCCACTACCCTCCCTTTTATTCAACATAGTGCTAGAAGTCCTGGCCAGAGCAATCAAGCAAGAGAAGGAAACCAGGGGTATCCAAATTGGAAAAGAGGAAGTTAAGCTATCTCCTTCTGTGGGCAGTATGATTCTATACCTAGAGAACTCCAGGAAGTCTGTCAAAAACCTCTTCACATTGAGAAGCAATTTTGGTAAAGTCTCAGAGTACAAAACTAGCAGACAAAAGACAGTTGAATTTCTATACACCAACAACAAGCAGGTGGAAAAACAAATAGAAAATGCAATCCCATTCACAATTGCCACACACACACACACACACACACACAAAGAAATACCTTGGCATCCATCGAACCAGATATGAGAAAGACCTTTACCATTAGAACTCAAAACTCTTCTCAAAGAAATCAAGGATGGCACAAACAAATAAAAACAATCCCCTCCTCATGGAATGGAAGAATCAACATTGTCAAGATGTTCGCTCTACCCAAGGCAATCTACAATTCAAGGCAATGCCTGTCAAATTACCACCATCGTTTTTCACAGACCTGACAATGACGAGACATAAATTCACATGGAAACAAAAAATAGCACAAATAGCTAAAAACAATCCTCAATAAAAGAAACAAAGCAGGAGGTATCACGCTTCTAGACTTTGAACTTTATTATAAGGCTACAAAGACAAAGACGGCACGGTACTGGTGCGGGAATATCCACAAGACCAATGGAACAGGACAGAGAATCCAGAAGTAAAAACTTGGTTTCTCAAGCAACTCATCCTTGACAAAATCATCAATGATAATCATTGGGGGAAAAAAACCATATTTAGCAAATGGTGACTGGACAACTGGCTGGGCACATGAAGACTGAAACAGGATACTTTCCTATCACCATACATGAAAACCAACTCAGAATGGATCAAAGACCTAAATGTAAAACCTCAAAATATAAGAATCTTGGAATAAAACATAGGAGACACTCTTCTGGATATTGGAGTAGGCCATGAATTTCTCACCAAGTCCCCAAAATAAATGCAACAAAAGCTAAGATAGACAAGTGAGACCTCATCAAACTGAAAAGATTTTGCAGAGCAGAAGATACCATCATGAAAGTAAAGAGAGAACTCACAAAACAGATGGACAGAAAAAATTATTGGCAAATTATGCATCTGACAAAGGCCTAACATTCAGGATCTACAAGAAACTTAAACAAAGTGAAAAGAAAAAAAAAAACACCAAACAACCCCATTAAAAAGTGAGCAAAGGACATGAATAGACACTTCTCAAAGGGTGACATACAAGCAGCCAACAGACACGTGAAAAAATGCTCAGCCTCATGAATCATCAGAGAAATGCAAATTAAAACTACAATGAGACACCAGCTAACTCTAGTAATGATGGCTATCATTAATAAGTCAAAAAACAACAATTGCTGGTGTGGCTGCAGAGAAAAGGAAATGCTACGGTACTGCTGAGAATGTAAGATAGTTCAACCTCTATGGAAAGCAGTGCGGCAATTTTTAAAAGAATTAAAAATGGAACTTCCATACGATCCAGCAATTTCTCTCCTGGGAAGATATCCAGAGGAAAGTAAATCACTCTATAAAAAAAGACATCTGCACATACATGTTTATTGCCACACGAGTCACAATAGCAAAAACATGGAACCGACCCTGTTGCCCATCAGAAGTGGACTGAATAAAAAAAAATGTGGTACATCTGCACAATGGAATAGTATGCAGCCATAAAGAAGAACAACATCATGGTCTCTGCAGTAACTTGGAAGCAGCTGGAGACCATCATAGTAAGTGAACTTTCACAGAACCAAAGAACCGAATACCGCATGCTCTCACTCACAAGCAGGTCCCGAACACTGGTCACATTAGCACAAGGGTGGGATTGGTATTGGCAGTTGCTGGGCACGGCTAGGGGACGGAAGGAGGGAGGGAAGAGGCCATGGGAAAACCCAGTGGGTACCTGGTCCGCTGTACTAAGGGGAGTGACAGCCAGCTAGAAGCCCAAACTTCACCTGCATGCAGCCTACTTATGCAGCCAAGCAACACCTGTACCCCACAATTCTAAAGTAAATTTTAAAAATTAAATTAAAACTTTAAATACGATTTTTTTGGCCCTTCTTAACTGAATTTTTCTTTTTATGGTATTGAGTTGTCTGAGTTCCTTGTACATTCTCGTTTTCAATCTTTTTCCAAATGTGCTTAATAAATAACACGTTCTACCAAACATAGTCGCCATCAAGCCTTCCTTTGATTTTAGCCTTTTCCACCCAATTAGTTGTTACTATAAGTATCATCTCCCTAGATCCCTATAGATATTTTTGTCTCGTCATTTGTCTATCAATGTAGTCCATTTCAGCGTATGCATTTCAGCTAGTCTCAAAAATATCATCTCATTTCTCTTCATTCTTCCATTTTTCTCTCCAAGAAAAAAACGTTAAAATAATTTTGGGTAGTTTTTGCATAAATCTATTTCCTTGATGAAAATGAGTGTGAGATATGTAAACAGCAGAAAAAGACTAAAAGGAAAACCTGGGCCCTGAAACTGCCTATGTAAGTCGAAATATGTGTACTTATTTAAGGACGCTGAGGAAGAAAGCACACATGAGACGAACTGAAGGGAGATCAGCAATGTTCTTAAAGAGAAGTGTAAGTGTCCGGGAATTCGTATCTATCCAGCAGGCCTACAGTCTAGTTAACAACAACTGAGAAAATGAGGACTTCACTTTAACTTTTGGAAGCATCACTCCAATCCTCCAGGCTAAGCTTTCTTTCCAAATGTAAGGCTATGAATTCTCTCTGTAAACCCTGTTTGAATATATGACAGAAACCAACTTACTGGGGCATGAGTCATGCAAACATCTGATCTGTACAATACATAAGATGCATGGCGAGGGAGAGTTCAGAGTTCACTCGGGTGTAAGCATAATTCCGCCCATCTATCTCAGCTCCCACATGAGCACACACAGTCTCATCCAAGAACATTCATGAGCAAAATGTCATTGGAGATGAGTAGGCTACACAGGAATTAGGCTAGCAATTCCTGAGGCAGCTGTGGTGATCATTTTGTAGTGGGCTATTTGCAGGTGGAATCGCTACATCAGAATATCAACATTCACCTTTTTTCTTTGCTCTTCACTGCCAAGTCCTTCTCTGATAGAGAATGTATTCAGCCATAATGTGTAAGTCCCTATGTCCTACAACAATATACGATAAGTGATAGGAGATGAGTAGTGAGAGAGGAACTCCAAGAGGTCACAGAGCCAGAAAAATGTGAGGACACTTAGGCCCTTAGCAGGGCAATGACATTTACTCAGAACGAAATTGAAAGCCAACATGGGTGTGTGACAAAACAGGGACGCGATCTGACTTACGTATTCAAAGTAGCACTTTGGCCACTGTGTTGAGAGTAGGTATTAAGTCGGTAGCACTTTAATTCCTACTTTAAGAAGTGATACTAACCAGCTAATTTAATAATCCAGGTGATAGCACTGGAGGTATTGAGAAGTGGTGAGATTCTGGATATATTTTGATGACACAGTCAAAAGCATTAATGCAGTGACTAAGTTAGCTCTGTGGTGGATTAATTATAACTATACTGTGAGAAAAATACAGTCAAGAAAGTCTACAGGCAGTTTGTGCTGGAAAGACTGTTGATGCAATACACCACGCTCTGGAATAACAGTGTTGCTATCTATCACTGAGGAACGTTGTAAGCTAAGAAGAAGGAGGATGGATGAGAATTTTAGAATTGGCCCATTTGAGTTATAGATCTATCTCAGTCACCTAAGGGCTACTGCTGGGATTTCAGGGTTTCTGGAGTTTAGACATACACGAGACATACAATTCCAAAAAACTTGAAATTGTTTTGTGGGAGGCAGACCCCTTACGGTAAAGGCTTCCCCTGCTAGGTAAGTGTTCTAGGAACCCACGGGCATCCGTGTTCCAGCTAGCATTGTTGTGAGAGGCTGTGTTCGGTTTCAGGGAAATTTTGGGGGAGATTCTTCCAAAACGTTTGCCCATTTTATGATGGGTTATTTACGAGCAAACTGCCCACACCGCACTGAGTATTCAGCACTTTTTGACCCCAAACAGCAGGACCTCCGTGCCTCACCCTCCCTAGTCTCCTGATCTTGCCCTGAGCAATTTTTTGAGTTTGTTCCCCTGAATGAAAAAAGTCCTCAAAGGGAAAAGTTCTGCCAGTGTGGAAAAGGTGCAGAAACACTGAAAGGTATCCACATTGAAGAGTTCAAAAACTGTTTGTTGTGATTGTTGCAGTTGAGGTACAAGTGAGGGCTAGCTACGTTAGCAGGCTGCAGGCAGGTGAAGATTGGGCTTCTGGCTGGCCCTCACACCTCCGGCTGTGGACCAGGTACCTTTTGTGCTGACATGTGCACCCCACCCTGCTCCCTCCCACTCTTAGCAGTGCTCGATACCGCCCTTGTGCTGACTATTGTTCAGCACCCACTTCTGAGAACAGGCAGTATTCAGTTCTTCGTTGCTGTGATAGATCACTTCATTTGACGGTGCCCAACTCCATCCAGGTGTACCTATGCCACATTTTCTTATTCCAGTCCACTTTCAAGGGGCAGCAGGGTTGGCTCTATGCTGTTGCTATTGTGACCAGTACTGCTGTGAACACGCAGGTGCTAGTGTCTTATATATAGAACAGTTTACGTTCCTTAGGGTATATTCCCAGGAGATGGATGGCTCGATCATATGGAAAGTCAAGTTTTCGTTCTTTTAGGAAGCGCCACACGGCTTTACATGAAGGTTGCACTAGCTTGCACCCCCACCAACAGTGCAGAAGTGGTAATTCGTGTGGCTGAGAATTTTTTTTCATATGTCTTTAGTAGCTTGTATGTCATCTTTTGAGAAGTATTTGTTCATTTATTTTGCCCATTTTTAAATGAAGTTGCTTGTTTTTTTGTTTTTTTTCCTTTCACTTTGAATTCCTTGTAGATCCTGGATGTTAGGTCTTTGATGCATAATTTGCAAATTTTTTTTTCTCATTCTGTGGGTTGTCTCTTTACTCTCATGATTTTTTTGTGTGTGTGTGTGTGTTTTTTTTTTTGCTGTGCAAAAACCTTTTCAGTTTGATGAGATCCCACTTGTCTATATTCACTTTTATGGGAATTGCTTTTGGGAACATGGTCAAGAATGTGTTACCTACTCTGAAATGCATGAGTGCGTCCTACATTTTCTTCTAGAATTCTTATAGTTTGAGGTTTTACGCTTAGGTCATTGATCCATTTTGAGTTTATTTTTATATATGGTGATTATTAGGAATCCATTTTCATTCTTCTGCATGTGGTCAGTCGGTGTTCCCAGCATCATTTGCAAAATATGGTCTCCTTTTCCCAGTGTTTATTATTGGTGGCTTTATCAAAGATGAGTTGATTGACAGACTGTTTTTGCTTCTGGAATCTCTGTCTTGTTCCATTGGTTTATATGCCTATTTTTGTACCAATACCAGCCCGTTTTAATTACTGTAAACTTGTAATAGAATTTAAAGTCTGGAAGTGTGATACCTCCCATTTTGTCCCTTTTGCTGAAGTTTATTTGGGGTACTTACGCTCTTTTTTGTTCCCATGTGAATTTCTTTATACTGCTATTTCCTGGTCTGAAAAAAAAATGATGTTGGCAATTTGATGGGTATTGTATTGAATATGTAGATTGCCTTTGGTAGAATGGACATTTCACAATGCTGATTCTTCCAGTCCATGAGCAAGGAATGTTCTTCCCTTTGTTTTGTCAATCTTGATGTCTTTGAGCAGTGTTTTCAGCTTTTGTTGTAAAAGTCTTTCACGTATCTGGTTAGGTAGATGCCAAGTTATTTCATTTTTGGTGGCTATTGTGAATGGGATTGTGCTTTTATTTGGTTCTCTGCTTGTTGCTGGTATATAGAAATGCAACTGTCTTTTACACATTAATTTTGCACCCTAAAACTTTACCAAAGTCATTTATCAGTACAAGGATGTTTTGATGGACTTCCTTGGGTTTTCAAGGTATAGAATCATATTGTCTACAAAGAGGAATAGTTTAACTTCCTCTTTTCTTATTCGGATACCCCTTTATTTCTTTCTCTTGCCTTGATTACCTAAAATATTTTCAATAAGTTTGGCATCAGCTCCTCCTCTATGTCTTGTAGAAGTCAACCGGAAAGGCATCTGATCCAGTGCTTTTAATAGTGGGGAGATTTCTTATGATTGAGTCAAATTCCTGGCTTGTTATTGTTCTGTTTCGATTTCTTCTTGTTTCAACCTTGGAAGGTCGTATGTCAGAAAGTCCTCTATTTTCTTCAGGTTTTCAAGTTTATTTGCATATAGGAGTTCATAAGATTCTCTGCTAATCTTTTGAATTTCTTCTGGGTCAATTGTGACTTTGCTTTATGTGTTTCTAATTGTGTTTGTTTGGAATTCCTTTCTCTTTTCCTAAGTCAATCTGCCAGGAGTCTGTCAATCTTATTTAACCTTGCAAAGAACCAGCTTTTTGTCTTGTTAATCCTTTCTATGATATTTTTGTCTTCTATGTCTATGTCCTGCGATTGTGATTTTATCTTGGTGATCTGAATTCTACTGAAGTAAGGATTTTGGTGACCTTGCCTTTCTAGTTTCCTTAGGTGTGATGTTAGACTGTTTACTTTTTATCTTTTTTATTGATTAACGTGTGCATGCAATGTAATGAATTTTCCTATTAATACTGCTCTCATGGCATCCCAGAGATTCTGACATGTCTTTGTATTCATTTGTCTCCAGGAATCTTTTTATTTCTGTCTTGATTTTGGAGTTGACTCAGAAGTTGTTCAACAGCATGTTGTTTAGTGTCTATCTCTCTCCATGTTTGGGGGGGCTCTTGGTGGTGACAATATTTATTTTTATTCTACTGTGATCTGAGAAGATGCATGGTATTATTTCAATCTCTTGAAATTTGCTCATGCTTGATTTATGTCTGAGAATGTAATTAATCTTGCAGTATGTGCCATGTGCTGATGAGTAGAATATATACTCTAACTATCAAGGGAAGTGTTCTGTAGATGTCTATTAAATCCATTTGAGCATCAAGTTGAGGTTCCTTATTGATATTTTTTTTCCCTTGATAATCTATGTAAAGCTATTAGTGGGCTATTTAGGTCTCCAGCTATGATTGTGTGAGAGTCAATGTCCCCTTTAAATTTGCTTCATAGTTGTCTTATAAAACCTGATGCTTCTGTGGTGCATGCATATATGTTCAGGATGGACATTCCTTTCTAGTGTTTTGTGCTTTGTATCATTATGTAGTGTCCTTCCATGTTCTTTTTAACTTTTGATGGCTTAAAGACTACTTTTGCCTGTTGTTAGAACAGCTTCACCTGCTCTCTTCTGTTTTCCATTTGACTGCAAGTTCATTTTCCAGCCTCTAACCTTGAGTCTGTGTGTGTCTTTTGCAGTGAGATGAGTTTCCTGGAGATCACAGATTACTGGATAATTTTTTTGTCCAGTTTGTCACTCTATGTCTCTTTAGTGGCACATTTAGTCCATTCACATTCAGGTTGATTATTGATATGTGAGAGTTTATCCCTGTCATAAGGCTCTTAGGTGGTTGATTTGTTTCCTTTTAACTTTTGCATTTATATATATGTGTGAGTGCTTTTAATTTTGTGGGTGCTCTGTATGCTCTGTTAACTGTGACTGCCTGTACTTTTGTAACATGCATGGCTGTTCTTTTTTTTTTCTTTCTTCTGTGCTCACCACTTTCTTAAGGGTTGTGTCTCCTGAAGGGCTGGTCTAAAGGTGGCATGTTCTCTTAGGGATTGGATATCTGTGAAGAACTTTAATTCTCCATCACTGTTGAAGCTTAGCTTTGGTGAGTAGGAAATTCTTAGTTGGAATTGCTTACCTTTAAGAACATTAAGAATTGGACTTCAATCCCCCTGGCTTATAATGTTTCTGAAGATAAGTCTGGAGCAATTCTGATGGGTTTCCCACAGTAGTCTGACCTTTCTCTCTTGCTGCCTATAGGATTTTTTCTTTCATGTTTACTGTTTGGAGGCATGTTACTATGTGTCTTGGGCATGGTCTTCTCATGTAATACCTCGCAGGGGTTCTCTGAATCATTTGCACTTGGGTGACCATTTCTCTAGCAAGATGGGAGAAATTATCTTCAATAACATCATGGAATATTTGTTCTGTGATATTCTCATTTCCCTTTCTGCTTTGGCGATACCAAACAGGCATAGATTCAGCTATTTGACATATCCCCATACATAGCTCTTGGAGTCTTTGTTCCTTCTTTTGGTTTGTTTTTTCTTTTTTAATGTTTTTAACAAGCTGTTAATTCCATATTTTGGTCTTCAAGCTCTGAGATTCATTCCTCTGCTGGGTTGAGCCTGTTCTCAATACTTGTTACTTTGTTATTGATTTTGCAGATGGAACTCTTTATTTCCATTATTTCAGAACAGGTTTTTTGTGTTTTTTTTTTAATTGGCTAACTCTGCTTTTACTTCCTACATAATTTTTTGAGTATTGCTTCATGTTTCTCTTGGTTCTTGTTCATTTGTGCCATTCTTTCTCTGACTTCTGCGGCTTTCAACTGGGGAAGGTCATTCTGGGTGGTTTCCAATGTTTGGGCTCTGGTGGTTGCTTTTTCCTGTAAAAACCCTGAGGGCTGCTTGTGCTTCTTTGCTGATTCTTCCTCATTTGTGTCAGACCTCTCTTTACTCAGTGAGAGAGGGAGGAGCCCCACCTGGTGGCAGATTATTGTTACTGCAGATTTTCTCTACCACCGCTAAACCAGTAGGGCTAAGTTTTCAGCACCTGCTGCATGTGGCTGATGGCTCACGCAGGCTGCCACGAGGTGAAACATCCCAGCAGGTCCCAGAGTCGCCTGTCCCAGTCCCTCACCCAGTGTGGTTACAGCTCCTGTACGTGCCCAGCTCACGGCGGGGGCTGGAGCACCTGGATTCTCTCGCCTGCCTTTTTGGTCTCTGTGTGTTCAAGGACACCCTTGCTAGGCGTGGGGAGTTTCACCCTTCAGCATATTCAGGGTGCCTCCTTTAATCGTCAGCGGGATCCCCACTGTCCCCTGCCCTGCAAGAGAGACACCAGTCTCTCCATGAGGTCCCAGCAATGGGCACGTCAGTCAGATTCGCCCCATAGGTGAGCCTCCCCTGCGTGAGTTTCTCTCCCCATGCCACCTGGGCTCTGGCGCCCACCCTGCATCCCGACCAGGCCTCCTCCTACTTTAAAATGACTGAGCCTGATGCTTTGTGCACTGCTGGAAGGGGTGAACCAATTCTAAGCATCTTATAATCACTCACCCCTCTCCTGCTCTGAGCAGATCTTCTGCTTCTGTGGGTGCCTGACACAAGGTGGGGGTGGGGTGGGAGAGGATGCCCCAAATTCTGCCCCTGTCATCACTTTCTGGACTCTGTGTGCTCAGAGAGACCTTCGCGGGGTGCAAGATGTTTGATCCATGCAAAGGTGCTCAGGGTGCCTCCGTCTCACGGGGGCAGCATCTCTGCTCTTTGTCTTACTGGGTGAGAGGAGCATTGATATTTGCTCCACCATGGTCGCCTTGCCGCCTCTCTCAAAAACCGTTTCAAGTAGTAGCAAAAGCATCTCAGTAGGTGTATTGCATCAGAGAGTACTTTGAAGGTGACTGAAGCTTAAGCATGTAAGAATAAATATACAGTTTTAATAAATAAATTCCAGGTACTCCTCATAGATAGTATCTAAGGACACACTACCGGATGACATTACAGAGATAGTATTTTTATAGAGAAGATAAGAGATAGGCCAGGCTCAGTGGCTCAGCCAGTAATCCCAGCATTTTGGGAGGCCAAGGTGAATGGATTGCCTGAGCCTGCGGGTGCGAAGTCAGCCTGGGCAACTTGGCAAGACCTTGTCTCTTCAATAAAATTTTAAAAATTAGCTGGACGTGGGAGTGTGTGCCCGTAGTTCTGGCTGCTCAGAAGGCTGAGGTGGAAGGATTGCCTGAGCCCAGCAGGTCGACGCTGGGGTGGCCGTGAGTGTGCCACTGCACTCCAGCCTGAGCGACAGAGTGGGACTCCAACTCAAAAAAACACAAAAGGGAGTTCGGGAAGAAGAGCAAAAATCTGAAAGCAGTTAAAGAAGAAGCAAAATATGTATTTATTAGAGTAGTGTCTTAAGAACCAACTGAAAAAAAAGTCAAGAAGAAAGGAGTAATAAATTGTTTAAAATGTTGCTTATTGATTAAATAATATGTGAACTGATAAATATATTTGGTAAAATTGAATCATTGATGATACTGATTAAATGAAAACCTGATTAAAACTGATACCTGAGAGACGGGGAGAAGAGGAATTGGACATGGTTAATATAGGTAACTTATTCAAGATGTTTTATTGCACAAAGAATCAAAAAATAGCCGGAGAGAGAAGTAGGGTCACTGCTTCCTGCCTGTTTCAAGTGGTGGTTTCTATTGGAGCAACGTGGTGATGGTCACTTTCAGAGAAGCTGAGAAAACAAGGAGGCTGTTTTTGATAAACCGTGCATGCCACAGAACATAGTGCAAGAGTTTTAGGAGTTGGAGCCAGGCAGGAAATAGAAGAAAATATAGTGCAGTTCCAGATTAAGGATGATGTGGGCATTTAGGGATTCTTGTGTGATGTTGGTTGATAAATAGAAAAGAAAAATGTGTATGCTAATACATGAAGAAATCAGCCGGGCTCAGTGGCTCAGCCTGTCATCCCGCGCCTTTGGAGGCTGAGGTGAGTGGATTGCCTGAGCCCGCGGGTTCGAGACCCGCCTGGGTAGCGAGACCTCATCTCTACCATAAATCAAAAAACGAGCCGGGCGTGGTAGCACACGCCTGTAGTTCCGGCTACTCGGAAGGCTGGGGCGGAAGGATCGCCGGAGCCCAGCAGGTCGAGGCTGCGGTGGCCGGGAGCGGCCACTGCCCTCCAGTCTGGGCGACAGAGTGAGACTCCAACTCAAAAAAAAAAAAATACATGAAGAAATAGAGGCAAGATAAAGTGAAATGTAGTCCCCAAATTATATAGCTGGTAAGGGGAGGATCCACATTTTAAAAATATTTTATCTGCAAAGTTACACATTTAATGACTATATGATTCTTCCAATATATTCCCATCATGAGGATTATCAAACTTCCTGTTTTTCTATAAACAGACAATCATTATTTACCTTATTCTCTATCTCTCTGCTTTTAACATTGCTTTCTCTATCCGGATGGTGTCTGATGCAAGTTTGCCTCTTAGATAAGTTTTATAGAAGCTCCAGTCAATTTGAAGGTTGACAGAGTCGGAAACTTTTCTTATATGTGTGTTTTCATCTTATCTGTGTTTTATACCGATGCTCTAGGAGATGTCTGTCCGCCACGAATAGAGAAGCCTCACTGAACATCCAAGTTTTCTGTTATTATACTTGCTGCAAAATCCCTAGAGTTCCTCCATGAAGCTGTTGTCATATTTTCTGATCTTCCATGAAGAAAAACATTCCAGATTTAGGACTCACCATCAGCCTCATGGTTCCCATTTCTTTCTAGCCCTAGATCCTTTAAGTGGGACTTAGGGTTGTCTTGCCACAATTTGTTTCACGCACTTGTGAGGCTACTGACTGCTCAAAACTGAAGACATTTTAGTGAGGTCTAAGTGTGTCTTCATTCAAACTGCAATCATAAAGAGCAGAAATGAGCTTTAAAATTATATGGCTCAGTGGCATGAAGGTTTTGACAAGGGTACTCCCGTGGCCATTTCACTCGTGATCTTGGAGTTGCAAATTTGTGTTGTGCGTTGGTGAAAGAGGTTATGAAAGAACGCTGGTAAAGAAAACTATGTTAGATTCTTGTGCTGTTCATTTAGAGTGTTCATTATTGAAAGGGTAACCTAATTTTGTTAGCCAACTAAAAACAAGAAAAGGAAAAAAGTCAAGAATGTTGTAGAGTACCGCAGAAAATTTTTACTTCAAGAAGACTTCAGGAGATGTTTTGTAGATAGTTCTTTGACATTTTACTACTTGTTTTTCAAAAAAAGTTATAGCCAGTAAGATGCCATCTGACTAAAATATTGCAATCTTAGTCACATATATTTGATCATTTCTCCTTAGTTTTACTTAGTTACTATTGACATATTCATCACCATCTAATTAAGAGAGAAAATCTCAGTGTAAACAGCACTATACTCTTTCTAGAGCAGCTCTGATGCAATATAATATTTCTTGTCAAAACAAATTAATGTTTATCTCATCCACTTCAGTGTAGATCATGGGCCTTCAGCTCTTCTACTTACAGAAAATATATTTTGCCAATATGAGAACACACAAAGTTTGATGCATTCAGAATAAGCAAATATATTTGGCTATGAGTTTCAAGTGACAAGTTCAATTAACTATGTTTATTTGTGTATGTCATAGTTACCACATAGTTGTCTTCTTTCAAACTAATTTTCCTTGTAAAAATCTTATCAACTAAAAGGAAATTCATCCAGACACTACATAAGGCTATTACAAAAATAAAATACTTTTTCGTATTATTTGCTTTATTAAATTTATGGTAGAAAACATTTAACACATTTTGTATGATTACAGGTTGACAAAGAATCACAACGGAAGAATGTCTTCTAATAACACCCGACACAAGTTGGATAAAACTGTTGGACATACTGATATGCTATGAACGTTTATTCATAGAAGAAATTAATTTTTAAAATACAAACTTTCAGAATAAAGTAGTGGTAAATACAGCTATTTATGCAGTTTTGTTTCTAAATTAATTTTCCATCTCATCTACTAATGAAATGACACATGAAAACAGCTCCTAATTTCCATATGACCATATTAAGCAGAGAGCGCACATTCACAGCTAGCGTCACTGATATTACTCCAAGATTAAGTTTATCTGCATGCCAGAAAGATTAAGGGAAAAAATGGAGCATAGATGATGGGTCTCACTTTTCCTTGAATAATGAGCACTTAACCCAGTGAACTATAATTAAACATTTTAATATTCTTTACCTTGTTCTCTTCCATACTCCCAGCTCAGAAGTAATGCTTACTAGAGACAACTGAAGACTTACATCAGTGATAACCTTCTTTGAATTTGAATTAAGACTGTTATATTGTTTTCTTTTTATCCCTGGGGAAATTTGTGCTAAAATATATTCTAATTTTCTTTATCTTCCTAGATAGAATTTATTTTTCACCTAGCTATTTACCAGCAAGAACAATAAATCTGAGATAATAATACTAAACTTCAGATGCTTCATTACTTGCACTTCTACAGTCTAGCAATATCGATGAGTTATTGTGAATGTTTCCTACAGTCAAGAATTTTTTATACTTTAATTTTGTTGTATTTTTTATCTCCTTAAAATTCTGTATTGTTGAGGTATAATGTTGTTCTGCTATTTGTATAGGATGAAAAAGCAATAAGATAGCTTGAATAAAAAAAACAGGTGCATGACTCTTCAAATTTAAGCCACATAAACGTTCAGTTAGAATTTGTGCTACATGAGGGAATGCATAAAAATGTAGCCAGCTTAAAAAAAAGGTTACTTTTATAGTGAATTATGTTTAATATCTTTTTTAAAGATATGCATCAATTCTTAAATCATTCCTCCCAATATTTATGTGTTTTCAAAGTATTTTTTTCCAAGAGTTTATTTGTACAGCTTTTTTTTTCTAGGCTGTGTCATATAGGAAAGCAGACAATTTATAGAAGGATAACATTGACTAAGTCCACAGGAAAACTAATAAGAATTGATTGAGATCAGTTTTCTTAACAGATAGAAAAACATGTAAGAAACCCATGACAAAGGAAATGGATTCAAACTCCTTTAAAGCTTTCCCAGGACATTATCCCACACAAAGCTAGTTGTACTCAACTATCTTCTGCAATAAAATTTTAGCGAACTCCCATGTACGAAATAAAATTTCTCTAAACTTTGTCACACTAAAAATGATCTACTATACTTCCTTGTGTGTAAGCAATGCGAGTTTTGTTATCAGGAAACACTCACTGAGAACTCCTCTGAGCAACGTACTGCTAATTTTCAGTAAAACAACAATGCATGGGCCTTGGCCAATTTATTTCCTGTTTTCTAATTTTCACCTATACGAAAAGAGTTTTTGAGAAAGCATTAGGGAACCAGCTGAGTACGTATTTAACAAGGATTTATAAATACCCACGTCTTTCTGATGGGAGATTTTTTTCAAAGGAGTAAATTGAACGACGATGAGAAGCTCAGAGACAGAGGGCAGCTCCAGGTAGCATGACTCTTACCAGTGTGACCCTCATCAGACACCATCAAAAATGCGCTTTCTAATCCTTTGCCCATTATTCTTTTTCTTGCCTGGTGATCTGTGTGGTAATGCGGGCCTACTGTCTGCTGTGTCCTTGGGTCTGCTTAGCACATATTAACACTGCAGATTCCTGAGGTCTGTCCAAGGACAAGGCTGAATAGCTGGATGAGACCTCTTTGTGATAAAGTCCAGGTAATCAAGAGGTTTCAGGGGGTTTTGAAGCATAAAACATCTTTAGTTTTCCTGGCTGTGTGTGTGTGTGTGTGTGTGTGTGTGTGTGTGTGTGTGTACATATATATGGCCTTTAACATATATCTTTACATATTATTAATAAAGGTCATATATGTGTGTATATATATGACCTAACCTTGTTCTTTCTATATCCTATTTAAAACAGGCTGTAGCAACAGCAAGGTTAAGGATGCTGAGACGTAACCAAGTTTTATTCTTTCAGAAATAACCAACATGAATTTAGACACGTAGATGCTGTATTAATCTGCTCATGCTACCATTATAACAAAGACGGGGTGACTTGAACAATGGAAATTTATTTTCTCACAGTTGTAAAGGCCAGAAGTACAAGGTCAGGGCATCAGTATGGTCAGTTTCAGGTGAGTTTCTCACTTCCTGGCTTGCAAATGATTGACTGCCTTCAGGTAACGTTCTCTTGTGGTCTTTTCTGGTGTCTCTTCAAAGACTAATCATGTTGGATCAGAGACTCACCCTGATGACCTGATTTGACCTCAACTACCTCCTTACTGAGGGTTAGGACTTCAACATATGAATTTTGGAGAGATATAAACATCCAGTTCATAGCAGGCATGGCTGCATTTGTGACAGGAAGAGAAAGAAAATTACATAAAATGCTTTTGAAATTCTGCCATTTTTTTAAGAAAGGAGGCAGACACATATCTAGATGTAGTTAAGAAGTACACATTTTCAGTTCATATTTTGTTGAATAAAAATGACAAAAGGTTATAGGGTGAAAAAGAAACAAATGGGTAGAAGAAAATCACACCCAATTAATTGGACTATTGTCTTTAAGCCTAAATATACTCTTAAAAAACAAAATCAGAGCTGAAGGCTTGCAAGCATTCTAATCTTTTTGTCTTTTATGAGCAAGCCTTAATGAAAAAAATTTTTCTCAACCATTTCCAATCTACTTCCAGATTGAACTGCAAATTGCTGCTTATGCTTTTCTGATGCTGCTTAAAGTCTGAATTTCTGTCAGAGCTGCCAAGGAAAGCCAAGCCTGAACAGATCAAATCAGCACTGTCAGTTCCCTGTGTCCATGTTAGGAGGAATTAGCCCTAATGAGGAATGACTGTGAAGGAGGGGCCTTGGGCGGATGAGGAGATGTCTCCTGAGTGCTTGCCTTGAAAGGGAGCTTCATGCTGAGTTGTGAATAAAGTAGAGTTTTTAAAAGTTAAATATGGCACAGGATACAAAGTACGAGAATGCAGAAGGCCCTTGACATTTACTGGCATAAGACCGCATTTAATCTAAAGGATCACAATTTGTCACTGATGGAGTTTCAGGAAGGAAAATAATTGGGCCAAAGCAATGAGCATACAAAATAATTGTGAATAGAGTTAAGGGCAAACTCTTGCTAGGAATGGCCAGATAAGGGGAATTTTGAGAGCTGATTATGTGAAGGTAAGGATACTGTGACGAGTATTGTGGTAGTGATAAGAAAAGAAAGGGAAAAATTAAGATATCTGGAACTAAAACAATAGACAATAGAAAATAAAAAGTCATTTAAATTGAAATTAGTAAGGTGGTAAACTAACGATAGTATTGATAATAAGGATAAAGTTAGGCAGCAAAGGGATTTCAAGAAGAAAGATGAGATACATGAGTTTTTCATTGAAGTTTTTGTACTAGAGAAAACGTTTTGAAAGCACATTACACCAGAAAAGGAAACTAATTTTATTTGGGATTATTAGCACAGAAACTCCATAGCATATTTATATTATTAGCAAAGATTTGTTTTTATACATTTAAAAAGAATGTTTATTTATTTGAGTTTTTTATTGCAAACATGTTATTTCAGATTATTTTAGGTTGAATTATTTTAAGGGTAATGCATTCAAGAATCTACTGTAGCTGGACATTGTGGTTCATGCATGGAATCTAAGCACTTTGAGAGGTCAAGACAGGAGAATCTCTTGAGCCCAGGAGTTTGAGACCAGCCTGGGCAACATAGCAAGACCTTGACTCAATAATAATAGCAATAATAATAATAATAATAATAATAATAATAAAAACACTAAATTGAAACTCTTTTTTTGGACTTGTCAGTTCATTCTATGGATAAACAAAAGAATTTTAAAAAAATCTACTGTGAATTCTACCTAAGAATCAATCAATAGTTGAATCAGTATCTAATATCAACTAGAGATATCAGCAACAAATAATAGACCATAAAAATTAAGACAGAAGTTGCTTTTTACGTATAATCAACAACATTCTAAGAACTTTAATTTTTATGACAGAAATTTACTTTAGAACGTTAATTAATATTGGGCGTACGCAGAAGAATGTGAAGGTTGTTGCAATTGCAATAACAATTTCCTTTTCCTCCCTTAGAGAGCAAGTAACTTCTGTGTGCCAACGCTCTAGTTTGTACGTACTTCTTTGGCCACAGCCAGTCTTTTCCTGTTTTATAGGGTTCTTTGCATCCTAATACTCAAGCTACTCTGGGATACTTCCCTTAATTAAAACACTTTTATGTAAGTACACCAATGATAGGCCAATATGGTTAATAAGTATTCGCTGCTGGAATTAAAACTTACCAAGGATAGGCCTAGAACGCTTGTCTCGCAGATTAATTAAAATCTCAGAAACTTCATGAGAATGAGACTTATCATTCTAAGGAATGAGGGAGTCTGGCAGATAATGTTGGTACAGCAAGAAGACCTGAATCACACCAGGAAAGGCAAAATCTCTTCCTGTTTATTTTGTTTCACTTTAACCCTCCGCATTCAGCCTAGGTAATTGCCAGGGTTCACCTTCACAATAGATTAAAGCAGTCCTTTCTAGAGTTCATTAGTGTACTCTTCTTGTTGGCTTCTTTTACTTAGGATAATGTTTTCTGTATGTATCATATATATATATATGTGTATATATATATATATATATATATTTTTTTTTTTTTTAATGGAGTATTGCCCTCTCTCTCTTAATCACCAAATGATAGAAATTTGGATTATTTTCATTATTTATTATGAATAAACTGGCTATGAATATTTGTCTTTTTGTAAACTTTTTTTTTGCTTAGATAAATACTTAGGAATAGAGGTAGGTACACCTCTAACTTTATAAAAAAACAGTCAAATTGCTTTTCAAGTCAGTTGCTCCATTTTACATTCACATTTGGTATTGTTAGTCTTTTAAAATTCAGCCATTATATGGCTGTGTATGGTGTTTCAATTTGCTTTAATTCATGTTTCCCCAATAACTAAGGATGTTGAACATCTTTTTCACATATTTATTTGTCATCTCTATACCTTTTTTGTAAAAATGTCTTTGTAAAACTTTGCCTAATTTTAAATTGTTTTCTCATTAAGTTTTCAATGTTCTTCATATATTCTAGATATATGTTATTTATCAGATCTAAGATTTGCAAATATTTTCCCTCAGTCTGTGACTTTTCTGTCAATTATTTCCACATTTTTTAATTTTATTGATGCAAAATATATGTGCATATTTATGGTACATGAAAATGTACATATATGTACATGTATTTTGTTCCATGCATAGAATGTGCCATGATCTACTCAGAGTGTTTAGGCTTTCCATCACATTGAGTATTTACAATTTCTCTATGCTGGTAATATTTCGAGTCCTCTCTTCTAGCTAGTTGTAAAATACAATATATTGTTGTTAACTATAATCTTTCTACTTGCTATCAGACATTAGAACTTACTCCTTCTATCTAACTGTATGTTTGTTCTCATTCAACTCTCATCTCCTACCGACTTGACACCTACTTTTCTTAGCCTCTGCCATCATTATAGTCTCTACTTCCTTTAAATCAACTTTTTTAGTTTCCACATATGTGTGAAAACACGTGATGTTTATCATCCTCCACCTGGCTTATCTCACTTAACATAATGAACTCCACTTCCATCTATGTCGCTGCAAGTGATATGATTTCATTCTTTTATATGGCCAAATAGTTTTCCATTGTGTGTATATATCCCATTTTTATTATCTGTTCATCCATTGATGGGCAATTAGGTTGATTTCCTATCTCTGCTACTGTGAATCGTGCTGCAGTAAACATGGGGGTGTAAGAATTCCTTTGATATTTTTATTTATTTTCCTTTGGGTAAACATCCAGTAGTAGAATTACTGTATTAGGTTAAAGTGATATTTTATTTGGCTTTGATTTGCATTTCTTGATGACTTGTGATGTAGAACGTGTTTACATATACCTGCAAGTTATTTGTATGTCTTCTTTCCCAAAATGTCTAGTCATGGTTTTTGCCTACTTTTTAATGGGGTAGTGATGATGTTATTTATTACTGAGTTGTTATATTTCCTTGTATACTCTGAATATTAATCCTTTCTTAAGTAGTTTGAGAATATTTTCTTGAAATTTATACTGTTTACTTTTTGATTGCATCCTTTTTTGTGCATAAACTTTTAGTTTGCTATAGTCCCATTTGCCTATTTTTGTTTTTGTCGGCTGTGCTTTTGAGATCTCAGTCATAAAATCTTTACCTAGGCCAAGGTTGTGGAGTGTTTCCTTATGTTTTCTTTTAATAGTTTTATCATTTCCAGTGTAATGTTTAAATCTTTAATCCATTTTGACTTGAATTTTTCATATGGTAAGAGATAGGGGTCAACTTTCATTCTTCTGCATATGAACATCCAATTCTCCTAGCACTGTTAATTGAAGAAGGTATGATTTCCCCAATGTGTATTCTTAACGACTTTGTTGAAAATCAGTTGGCTATAAATACATGGATTCAAATATGGGCTTTTCATTCTGCTCTATTGCTCTATATGTCTTTTTAATGTCTATACCGTGCTGTTGTGGTCACTGTAGCCTCGTAATATATTTTGAAATCAGATAATATGATGCCTCTAGTTTTGTTCTTTTTGCTCATGGTTGCTTTGGCTATTCAGTCTCTTTTTGGTTTCATATAAATTGCCAAATCATTTTTTTCTACTTCTGTAAAAATGGCATTGGTATTTTGATAAGGATTTCATTGAATCTGTAGATAGTTTTATGTCATATGATCTTTTAAACAATATTCCTTCTTCTGATTCATGAGCATGACATGACTTTTCAATTGCTTTTGTCCTCATCAATTTCTTGCATCAGCTTTTTGCAGTTTTTTTGGTTTTTGTTGTTTGTTTTGTCACCTCCTTGGTAAAATTAATTGTTAGGTATTTTATTTTCGTGTAGCTATATACAGGGTCTTGCCTTCATTTTTTTTTAGTTCATATTATTAGTGTATATAAATGCTACTGATTTTTGTATGTTAACTTATATCCTTCAACTTTACTCAATTTATTTAAGAAATCTAAGAGATTTTTTTTTTTTTGCTGGAGTATCTAAGTTCTAGACATAAGATTATGTCATCACCAAAGAGAGACAGTTTGACCTCCTCTCTTCCAGTTTGGATGCCTTCTATTTATTTATTTTGTTTGATTGCTCTGGTTAAACCTTCAAGTACGATGTTAAATAAAAGTGCTGAAAGTGAACATCCTTGTCTTGTTCCATTTCTTATGAAAAAAAAAGGCTTTCAGCTGTTTCTCATTTAGTATGATGTTAGCTGTAGATTTGTCAAATATGGCCTTTATTATGTTCCTTCTACACCTAGTTTCTTGAGATATTTTATCATGAAGGAATGTTGAATTTTATCAAATATGCTATGTGGCTCTACTGAGATGATCATATGTTTTTTAGCCTTTATTTTTTCAATGTGATATATTTATTGATTTGAATATGTTGAACCATCATTGTATGCCTCGTAAAAATTCTACCTGATCATCGTATCTTATCTTTTCCATGTGCTGTTGGATTCAGTTTGCTAGTATTTTTTTTTTAATGGTTATGTTGTTGTTGCTTTTGAATCCTTGCCTAGTTTTGGTATGATGATAATTCTGGGTTTAAAAAATGAGATAGGAATAATTATTTTCTCTTAAGTTATTTGGAAGAGTTTGAGAAGAATTGATGTTACTTCTTTGTAAACTTATTAGAAATTGACAGTGAATCCATCCAGTCCTAGGCTTTTCTTTTTTGGGAGATTTTTTTTTTTTAATCATTGATTCCATCTCATTACTCTTGGCTCATGTTTGCTAGTTCTTTACAAGTCAGTCTTGGTAGGTTGTCTGTGTATTCAGGAATTTATACATTTCCTCGACTTTTTACCAGTTTGTTTGTACATAGTTGTTTATTATGCTCTTTGAGAATACTTTGCATTTTTGTAGTATTATTTGTAATGTATCCTTTTTTGATTCTGATGTGTTTATTTGGATCTTTTTCTTTTCTTAGTCTAGCAAGCAATTTATAATTTTTTTGTAAACTAACTTTTCATTTTGTTGATTCTTTTTATTCTTGTTAAATCTTTTTCATTTAGTTGTGCTTTGATCTTTATTCATTATTAATTCATAGCTTAATGGATCAATTTTAGAGACAGGGTCTCTGTCACCCAGGCTAAAGAATAGTGGCATGATCTTACTCACTATAACCTTGAACTTCAAGGCTCAAGCAATCATCCCACCCTACCCCTCCTGAGAAGAGAACTACAGGTGGGTGCATACTACTCTGTCTGATCTTTGGTGCTTGTTTGTTTGCTGTTTTTCTTCTGCTAATTTGGGGTTTGGTTTGTTTTTACTTTTCTTACTCCTTGAAGTACATTGTTGTACTCCTTGAAGTAAATTGTAATATTTCTACAATTTTTTGTAAAAATGTATTCCTATAAACTTTCTTCCTAGTGTTATTTTGGTGTATCGCAAAGTTTGGGAGTTTGTGATTCCATTTTTATTTAAGTTTTTTAAATTGCTATCTTAATTTCTTCACTGATTCATTGGTAATGATATTATCATTGATAATTCAATAGTGTGTTTAATTTCCATGTACTTATACAGTTTTCAAAGTTAATCTTGGTATTAATTCTAAGTTTATTCCATTGTGGACTGAGAACATATTCAGCATAATATCAATTTGCTTACATCTATTGATACTTGTTTTATGGCCTAACATATGATCTATCCTGGAGAATGTCCCATGTGCTGTTAAAAAATTGCATATTCTGCAGTTGTTGGATAGAATGTGCTGTAAGTATCTGTTGGGTCCTTTGCTGTAAAGTCCAATTTTTGTTTGTTGATTTGCTATCTAGATTATCTGGCTAATGTTGAAAGTGGGATGTGGAAGTTCCCTACTATTACTATATTGCTATCTCTCCCTTTAGATCTAGCAATATTTGCTTAATGAATTTGGGTGTTCAGTGATGGATTTATGTATATTTAGAATTGTTTTACCATATTTCCAAATTGGTCCTTTTATCATTATATAACAACCTTCTCTAATTTTTCACTGTTCTTGACTTAAGGTCTAGTTTATTTGGTATAAGTATAGCTATTTCTGGTCATGCTTGGTTTCCATTTGCATAGAATATCTTTTTCCATTTCTTTACTTTCAGTTTACGTGTCATTATCAATAGTTGAGTTTCTTTAAGTAGCATATAGTTAGGTCAGTTTTAAAAGAAATTATCCAATTATTCTATGTCTTTTAAGTGACTAAGATAATAATTCATTTATGTGCATGATTATTATTGATATATAAGGTTTTGTTCCTGTCATATTAATTGTTTTGCATTTTTTAAATATAGTCTTTCCTTTCTTTTTCTCTTATTGCTTTTTGCTGTGATTCAGTGGATTCCTGTAATGGTACCCTTTAAGTCTTTTCTTTTCTAATTTCTACTATTGCTTTACCAGTGAGTTTTGAACTTTTCTGCTTTCTGTTTGTTTTTTTTCACAGTGACGGCATTCATCCTTTTGCTTTCAGGTTTATAATTCTCTTTAACGTGTTTGTAGGGAAAGTCTAGTGCTAATGGAATTATCTTAGCATATGCTTGTCCAGGAAAGACTTTATTTCTTCTTCATTTATAAATTATAATTTTGCTGGTTATAGTATTCTTGAATGACCGCTTTTTTCTTTGTTATTTCAGCACTATATATATATATGCATATTATTCCATTATTTTCTGCTCTGCAAAGTTTCTGCTGAGAGATTTGCTGTTTTTATTGTAGAGTTCCCAGTATAGATGACTGGATGCATTTCTCTTGCTATTTTTAGAATTTTTCCTTTCTTTTTGACTTTAGACATTCTGATTATAATATGCCATGGGGAAGAAGTTTTGGACTGTATCTGCCTAGGGATTGCTGAGACTTCTGCATTTGAATTCCTAAATCTCTTTCTATAATTGGAAACTCACTCATCTATTATTATGTTAAGTCGATTTTCAAGTCCTTTCTTTGCCCGTTTTCCCTCAAGCCTCAAGCATGCTAATAATTCAAGTATTCATTTACTTTATTTTATAACAAAAGTCATAAAAGCTTTTCTTATTCTTGTTTTATTCTTTTTTCCTTATTTCTGTCTTACTGGATTATTTTGAACAGACTTTCTTCGTGTTCTGAGATTCTTTCTTCTGTCTGATCTAGTGTTCTGAGACTCTTCTGTCTGATCCAGTGTAAGGCTGATGTTTTCAAATGTATTTTACATTTTCTTTAACAGATTCTTCCATTTCAGAATTTTTAAAAATAATATCTATCTCTTTGGTAAATTGTTCCTTTACATCCTGAATTGTTTCTCCAATTTCTTTGTATTCTTTTTCAGAATTATCTTGCATCTCACTGAACTTCTGTAAAGAGAATATTTTGAATTTCTTATTTGGAAATTTGAAATTTTATTTTTAATTAAAATGTATTTTTGAAGAACTGTTCTTTTGGTGGCATCATATTTTCTTGCTTTTTCATGTTTCCTGTGTTCATACTTTAATATTTGCACATCTGGTATAACAGTTGCTTTTTCGATTTTTTGAATTTGCTGCCTGTTTGGAGCTGAACTTCTTTCTGAAGGTATATATGTTGTGTTGGTTGTGTAGGGCACTTTGACTTTGATTCTGGTGGATGAATTAGTGTAATCTTTGTAGGATTCCTTTGACTATAAACAATATTAGCACGTTCTGTGATTTACTCAGAGCGTTAGGATGCGAATGTTAATGGAAACTGGGAACTTGAATGCCAGATGGGCCAGTCTTCAGACCCAATGTTGGCAGCAAGGGACTGAGAATGCCTTTGTTCCAGGGCAGTGTATGCTGACAGTTGTGTTAACAGTTACTGGTGGGCAAATTCTTGCCAGTGTTGGCTCTGGTGGGCACAGTGACTGAGTGGGTTCTCAGGTTTCTGGGAAGCTGGTGTGATGTGGAGGATGGCAGTTCCATCCGTGGGACAATCCTACGCATCCTAAATGATATGAACTAGCTTTTGTGGTAGCTTTGGTGCAGAGTTGCTGCCCACAGCTCTAGACCCACATGGCACCATGTGGAGTGGGTGAAGGATCCTACTCTTTGCTCCTGAACCCAGCAAGAAGGCCATGCAAGTAGCAGGCTGCATTCTCTACTCACAGCTCCAAACAGGCAGACCTTCAGCTACCCCATCTCAGCCTACTCTTGGCAGCCTACTCTTGTGTGCAAGGAGAGGTGTAGTCTTGTTCTCCGTACATGAGCCCAAGCAGAGAGGCCACTTTCAGTGTGCAAGGATTTCACTCTCTGCTTGCAAAGCTGAGCAAATAATTTGTGTCACTTCTAGGGCAGGGGCATCTCACACAGCTCCAGACAGGAAGCTCTTGAGCACTGAAAAGCCCACATTTGGTGCCTTGTCCCAGGGGCTGCCATTTTGTTGCATTGCACTGTCTTTTCCCTGGTGAGCAGCACTCCCTGTGGAGGGGACTCAGGACCCTGCAGCACCTTTGGGTTCAGCCAGCAAGATGCTGCTATAGCCCCTCAAAAAGATACTGAGGAATGTCAATGGGAGTTCCCAGGATATGGAGATCGGGGTAGTACTTCCCAGGGTTGGACATAGTACTGTGACCAAATACCAGATAGCACCCTGTCCGTCCCAGGGGTGGATGCAGTATCATGACCAAATACCAAATAGCACCCTGTCACAGTGACTCAGGTTTCAGAGTTGGGGACTGAGTGATGCAGCGTGAGTTCCCTGTGGTCTCCAAATAATTACCAATTCAAACGTCAGTGTTTGTGATGGCAGAGTTGCTTTCCCGTGGTTCAGATCTCAGCAGTCCATGTTGGGAATGTAGGCTGATAAGCCTTCCTTATTCTTTCTCCACAATACTGAGCCCTCAGGTCTCCCAGCTGATATCTGCCAAGCTTGCCGATCACTTCCTTCTTCTATTGTGCCTCAGTTATTTCCTGTAAGTTCTTTATTGAACTCTAGTGTTCTCTTCTAGAAGTTCTATCTGAGGTATAGTTATCTATTCATAATTTTGGTTCTTCTATCTGAAGAGGGCAACATCTGATGTCTCTAGACAGTCATCTTGAGCCAGGTATCCCCTTAATATATTGATTTATTTTCCTCTGGATAAATTGTCAGTGTTGAGATTGCTGGATTACATGGTAGCTCTGTTTTTAGTTTCTGAGAAATCTCCATGATGTTTTCCATATTGTTGTACTAATTTACATTCCCATAAAGAGTATGTAAGAGTTCCCTTTTCTCTGCATCATTGCCAGCATGGTGTTTTTTGTTTTTGTTTTTGTTTTTGTCTTTTTGTTAATAGTCATTTGAGCTAAGGTGAGATGGTATCTATTGTGGTTTTTATTTGCATTTTCCCTATGATTAATGATCTAATTATTTTTAAATTTATCTTTTGGTCATTTTTATGTCTTCTTTGGAAAAAATGTCTGCTCATGTCCTTTGCTTATTTTTAAATGCAACTATTGGCTTCACACTGGTTTTTTTGTTGCTGTTTGGTTTTTGTACTCTACATATCAGTCTCTTGTCAGACAAGCACTTAGGAACTATTTTCTGTCTACAAGTTGTCTGTTCACTCGACTGATAGTTTCTTTTGCTGTGCGTGAGCTTTTTATTTTAATATAGTCCATTATCCTATTTTTGTTTTGGTTTCCTGTGTTTTTGAGGTCTTAGCCATATGATCTTTGCCAAGACTAATTTTCTGAAGGGTTTTCCCTATTTAAAATAATTTTGTAGTTTCAGACCTTGTGCCTTAATCCATCTTGGTTGATTTTTGTATATGGTGAGAGACAGGGTTCCAGTTTTATTTTTTGGTATATAGTTATCTAGTTTTCCCAGCATTATTTATTGAAGGTGTTCTTTCTCCAATATATGCTCTTGGTGGCTTTATCAGTTGGCTACAAATATGTGAGTTTATTTCTGTGTTTTCTATTCTGTTCCATTAGTCTATTTTTATATCAATACCATGCTTTTCTGATTATTATAGCTCAATATTTAAGGTTTCACTCCTGTAATTTTATTAATTGACCTATGATTGTTTTATATTTCCCTTGTTTCTTTTTTAATCTCTTACTTTCATCACTGTGGCTTGGTAGTTTTCTGTAGTGGTAACATTTCTTTTCCTCATTTGTGTTTGTACTACCAGTGAGTTTTAAACTTTTCTGTTTTTTCATGATGTTAATAGTTGTACTTTTGCGCCCAGGTTTAAGAAATCCCTTGAGCATTTCTTGAAGGGCTGGTCTAGTGCTAATGAATTCCCTCAGCACTTGTTTGTCTAAGGAAAATTTTATTTCTCCTTTATTTATATATGGTATTTTTTGCAGGATATAGTATTTTTTTCTTTCAGCACTTTGAATATGTCGGTGAAGTTTCTGTTGGACAATCTGCTGTTCATCCAATGGAGTTTCCTTTAGAGGTAACTAGATGGTTTTCTCTAGATGTTTTTAGAATTTTATCTTTGACTTGTGAGAGTTTAACTCTAATATGCGGCGGCGAAGACATTTTAGAAACGCATCTATTTAGGGATCTGAGAGCTTCTTGTACATGGATGTCTAAATATTTGCTAGACGTACTTTTGCTAATGAAGACAGTCTTTTGCTAGTGAAGTTTTTTGCTTTTATTTTGTTAAATAGGTTATGAATATGTTGATTTCTCTTCACCTTCTGGGACACAGAAAATTCAATGTTTGGCTGCTGTATTGTGTTCATTATGTCATGTAGATTTTGTTCATTCTCTTTTATTCTTTTTTTCCTGCCTGGGTTATTTCAGAAGATACGGGGTTGTTGCCGAAGACATGTTGTCAAGTTCTAAAATCACTTCTTCTGCTTAATCTAGTTAATAGATATTTTTCTATTTATTTATATGGTCATCTGTGCTCTCTTCTATCTCACTGAGCTCCTTAAATATAATTATTTTGAATTATTTTCCCAGGACTTCAAATATTTCTTTTGCATTGGAACCTATTCTTGAAGAATTATCGTGTTCCTCTGGCGATGTCACATTCTCTCGTTCTTCCATCTTCCTTTTGTCCTTACGTTGATTTCTGCACATCTGGTGGAACAGTTGCTTCTTCCTTTTCCTTTTTCCTTTTTTCCTTCTTAAATTTGTTGTCATGGGGAGGGTTTTCCTGAGGATGTCTAAGTTTTTCACTGGTTTAAGGCGCATCATGAGTGGAGACTGGAATCAAGTTTTGCCGGGACAGGGTTGCTAGGTGGCCCAGTCCTCGGGTCAGTGGTCACAGCAGTGGGGCAAGTTGTAGCTGTTCTTGGGTACCAGGTGGTGTCCTCTGGTACTAGTGTTAGTGGGTCCAAAGCTTTGGGGGCTCCAGATAGCTTTTTTAGGTACCAGCAGCAGCAACAGCAGACATCATTTAAAATATCACTGTATAATTGGAGACCTGTGTATAAAGTTATGCTAATTTATTTCAATGGTGCTTTATATTAGGATGCAATCTAGCAATATATACGCCTTTGCTCATCTTCCAATAAAGAAGCAACAGCCAAAATGAGAACGAATGTTGACCAAAAGTTTCTTTATGTTCCCAAATAGATGCAAAATATTCAGGGAAAACAACAACAAGTTGCATTACTTTACATTTCAGTATTTTCCCCTCATAACACAGCTCCCTTGCTCTCATTCCTCTTTAGTTTCTTTAAAGGGGCCTTGAGTCCCCTTCTGATGGTATAAACCTGGGGGTTCCAGCAAGGAAGAAAATAGAAAAGATGGGGGCCTCTGCCAAAGTTGGAAAAAAGTAGCAAGGATAGAAGATCTGACACTCATTAGGAATAGCCAGACACATCCTTCCTCAGACCACAGGAGCATGGCGAGCAGCATTGAAGATGCATTAGACCAATCACATGGACTTGATTGTTCTATCATCACCCAATTCCCCTTGCTAGCTCTTGGCTACAAAATGAAGGTATGACTCAGTTCTCACTAAGGAAATATATGAGAGGAAAAGTGCTGAGGTCGAGTCTAAGAACATTTTTCCTTTTTAAAAGAGATATTCTCATCAAGAGATATTGTATTTTCTACCTGTAGATGTTTACATGTTAATGTAGTATCCGAAAGTGTTGCAGACTTGCTATAAGCTTGATGATAAAACCAATCTAGAGGTCAGTAGAGTGGAGAGATGAAAAGAACATGGATCTCTGTGGATAACACTCAGTCAGTGAATCAAATAAACTCCCAAACTATCCTATGTCTTGATTTGTGGATACGTGAGAAAATAGAACACCTTACTATTGAAGACAGCTCAAGGCAGGGTTATTATTCTTGTTGCTGAAAGATCATAGTTGATATATGTGAAACAAGAGATTCAGTTAGGTTTTTAGACATTTGGTCATCTGTGCTCTCTTCTATCTCACTGTTCACCAAGACTTGTTGTGGCTTCACCTTTGGCCATACACTAGCCTTCAGAACACCAAGTAGACAGTGAGGGAGCAGAAAATTATTTCTAGATTCTCCTCCCTCGGAAGGGATTCCATACTAAAATGTCAGATCAAGATCTCATTTATTCAGGAAGGAAATACATTTCCAAGGAATATATTATCCACAGTTGGATAGGACAGGGATAGTCAGGTATTGATTCCTGGGTATTTTCACTCGTATTTCTACTGTCAATTTTAATCAGTTGTATTTCATTAGCTCGAAAACAAAGCCATCCTTCCCTCCTCAAGGGAAAACTTACAATTCCCAGTGTACAGTGTGTTCATACCACTGTCCTACCCTGCTCTCATTTTCTTGGATCTCTATTTCTAGGTGGCTCAACCTTTCAGAAGAAACTACAAAAGAAGTCATAAAAACTTCACTGTTCATAAAAAGATGAAGAGAGGCTTTAAGTAGAATAGTGGGGCATTGAATAGTGGGGCATTTCCCACATAAAAAGACAGTTTGGCCAATTGTACGGAAAATCTGAAAATACAGACTGCTGACCCCCATGAATTCCCTGCAGTGTCTATACTAATTCAATTAGGAAGGGAAGCAACAAGAAAGCCAGCATTACTGGACGAGGTAATACACACCCAGTGCGGTAAGGAGCGCCCTGATAAATAGCATCAGATAGCTTAGACTCACAACCCACTTTTCTATCATGCGCATGCAGCCTGCCATTTTAGACTTCAGTCTCGTTTAAGAAAAACTGGAAGATGAACTGTTCTAATCAACACCTGAAAGGATGATCAGATAGTAGCTATGCTTTCACACGAAGTGAAATTAGAGAAGGGACAAGAGCCAGACCAAGCAAGACATCGCCAGTATCCCATCTCCAGCACATTTCTCCCCATTTCCCTCGTCCTAACTGATGCGAAAGTAGATAAGGGTTTATAATGCATGTGTTCATTATTTTTCTATCAAGGACCATGCGGACATTGACTCATACTTGAGATCTAAATTCATAAGGAACAGAGGAAAATGGTAATCAGGTACTTGGAAAGTTGACTCAACTCAGCCATGGCTTATCATGGTCTGCTTGAAATAAGAAAGCATGAATTCTTCTGTTTGGGTTGGCAATGCAAATAGAGAGGACACCCTGAGAGGAGCTTTTGAACAATTCATAAGTATTTCCAATTCGAGAACATCATTAAATAAAAGCACCTCCACTTATTGGAGGATGGCTCACTTTGTGCCAAGAAATACTAACCAACATACATTATTATCCCATGAAATTTTCACAAAACAGTTTACAGACATGGAAATGAAGGTTTAGAACAGTGACAGTGATTACTCCTGGAGAAGCAGATTTTTCAGGTTAGCATGGGCTGAGAGTGTCAGCTCCATGGGTCAGTCGGCCAAGCCCCAGAGAGGGTCGCCTGGGGGGGCTGGTAAGCCTAACCCCACAAGTTTCAGCTCTCATGGGCTGGGAAGCCATGCCCTGAGAGTGTTGCTGGGTAGGTGGGCTGGCAAGGCTAGCCCCTGGGTGTCTCAGCTTCAGAGTCTCGCCTTATTCCGGTGGCTCTCTTGGTTCAGCTGGTTCCGTCGGCTAACAAGCCAGCCTCTGGGGTACATGGCTGTTTGCCCCTCAGCTCTTCCGGTTACAGCTCCTCAGGGTCAAGGTTCTTGTCTCATGCCCAAGAAGAAAGAGGGACACAGTGGGCTGGAAAGTGAGAAAGCAGGATTTATTGAGGACAGAAAAGCTCCCGCTGTGGGTGGGACCTGAAGGGGTTGCCCGTGGGGGGGGCAGAAAAACCTTGTGCTTATATAGCCCTAAGTCCAAGCTTATTGGCTAGCACTAGCTGTGAGCTGTAGTTGTTCTGATTGGTCACTATTAAGGACCAATCGCAGGAGGTAGGGGCTTAATGGTGAGCTGATTGGTTGCTTTTCAATCCCATCAGTAAGTACTTAAGCTTTAACTCAAGAGACTCACAGGAAGCTTGTTTACCAACCAGCCTGAGACGCCTACTGTGAATTTGCTACATCGTTATCAGAGGACTCCCCTGTCTGTTTGATTAGCCTTTTTCTAACTATCTCCTGTCTCAATGGTCACACTGCTTATCAGTGATGGAGCTGGAGTTTAAACTGAGTTTACTTGAACTCAAGCTTGTGTACTAATAATCAATGACAGTTTGCCCAATCAATAATAGCAAATAAGTTTATAAATCTATTTAGCTATATAGTAGGTGGCACTGGCAAAAAGATATAATTTTTACCTTTGTCATCCGTTTGAAAGAATAATAGTTACATGCGTAATTATCTACAACTTATAAAAATAAAGAATATTTATTCAGAAAAAAAGTCATACTGATATAATTTAAAGTTGTTGTTCATAATAAAAATATATACCAAATCAAATATTTGAATTATAACCTAGTCCTGTGTCGCATAACCACGTTGTGGTCAACAACAGATCACATATTGGATGGAAGTCCCGTATGGTCATTCAAGACCTTTCTTGATTAGATAAGTTTAGATACAAAAACACTTATCATTTCATTATAA
Source organism: Cephalopachus bancanus (assembly GCA_027257055.1). Taxonomy (NCBI): domain Eukaryota; kingdom Metazoa; phylum Chordata; class Mammalia; order Primates; family Tarsiidae; genus Cephalopachus; species Cephalopachus bancanus. The sequence continues at coordinate 2,778,837 of JAPVLO010000018.1, read as the reverse complement.
TTGCCTACTGTATTCAGTATAGTAACATGCTGCATAGGTTTGTAGTCTAGGAGCTATAGGCTTAGAGGTATGGTAGGCCGCACCTCTAGATTTGTGTAAATGCACTCTGTGATGTTCACGAAATAATATAATTACCTAATAATGCATTTCTCAAAACACATTCCAATCACGAAGTGGCATGATTGTGCATCACATCAAAACAGAATTTACTTCCAAAGCAGAACATTTAAAAGTAAAGAAAACAATGGATAAATATTATACACCAAACCAAAAAGTATAAATAAATATATTCACAGAAGTTAGAGAAAATACGTGATTAGATATCAGCCACTTTTATAGCTACGATGTTGAAAGTATAATAAAAATCTATCCTTAACCTAGTAAATATTATCGCTCTAGTGAATTAAGCAAATATATCCCTTCCCTGTTGGAACTGAAGATACAGACATTAAAACCCGCAGTGAAGAAATTCAGGGAGACATACATGAATAGTATCATCTTATCTGAGCATATCAAGAGAGCTACTTGAAAGCTAAAGGATGCAAAGGAATAAGCTTGATGAAGAGGGGGTGAGTGAGCATTCCAGGAGGATGAACTTTGAGGTTGCTAAAACGGTGGCACGTTCAAGGAAGCGAAATGCTTGGTGTGTTTGGAGAGTGAGGAAAGGGGTAGACGAGAGAGGTTTCCAGAAGTCTTAAGACCTGCATCTTAAAGATGAGGGAAGGTCATTTGAAGTTCTTAGTCTGGGGATGCTTTCACTCATTCATTCTTTTTTCCAGTTATTCAGCAATTATTATTATTAAGTACCTCCAATGGACCAGATTGTTCCTCATATTGAGATATGGCAGGAAACACAACAAAGCTGTGTTCCCAATGAGCTTACGTTCTTGTAGAGGAAGGTAATCTATAAAGAAATAGCAGCCGGGCTCGGTGGCTCAGCCTGTAATCCCGCGCCTTTGGGAGGCTGAGGTGAGTGGATTGCCTGAGCCCGCGGGTTCGAGACCCGCCTGGGCAGTGAGACCTCATCTCTAAAATAAATCAAAAAATCAGCCGGGCGTGGTAGCGCGCCTGTGATTCTGGCTACTCGGAAGGCGGAGGCGGAAGGATCGCCGGAGCCCAGCAGGCGAGGCTGCGGTGGCCGGAAGCGGCCACTGCCCTCCAGTCTGGGCGACGGAGTGAGACTCCAACTCAAAAACAACAACAACAAAGAAATAGCAAGGTCATACCTAAAGTGTGAGGGAGCCATATGTACTATTAAAAAGAGTAAAAGCGGGATAGAACAAAAACTACTTAAACTTGAATATTCATAAAAATCACCCATGGGTCCTCTTAAAATGTACACTCCAGTTTAGTAGATCTAGAATGAAGGTGAGGATTCCCATTTCTGACAGCCTCCTAGGGAATGCTGATGCCGGACTGTTCGTCACACTTCGAGTAGCAGAGAGACAGAAAATAAACGGTTGAGGAGAGGACCTTCTGAGGGATTGTGTTTAAATAGATTCATCAGTGGAGATCTCACACTAGACCCCCCAAATAAATGAGAGGATAAATAAACGGTTCTACACGAAGAGTGGGAGACATCAATATTATATTTTTTTCAGAGTAAGTGGGCACCATCAGATGACATCACACCTTTAATAATGTGATTCTTAAAACCAGGCAAAAGATCAGTAAGGAAATAGAGGCCTTGACCAACACTATGAGCCAGTTGAACCTAGCAGATATATACAGACTACTCCACCCAACAAGAGAAGAACACACATTGTTCCCCAGAGCACATGGAACATTTTCCAGAATAGACCACATGTTATGCTATAAAACATAACACATTTTAAAATAGGGACATCATAAAAAGAGTGTTTTCTGGTAACAGCCGAATTAAGTTAGAAATCAATGACAGAAGAAAATCTCACAAATATGAGGAGATTAAACAGACATTAAAACAACCATGGAGTCAGAGAAGAAATCACGTGGGAAATCAAAAAATACCTTGCGATTAATGAAAATAAAACAGATGAAAATTCAGGGAATTCAGTGAAAGCAGTAATTAGAGGGAAATTTATAACTGTGTATGCCTACGTTTAAAAAGAGCATTTCAAATGAATAAACTAATTGTAAACTTTAAGAAACTAACAAAAGAAAAGCAAATGAAACCCCCCAGCTAGCAGAAGAAATGAAATGAAAAGATTAGAAGAGAGATACACCAAATAGAGAATAAAAATAGTCATTAACTTTTATCAGCATCAAAAACAATAAAGGGCCTGAGCCCGTGGGTTTGAGACCTGCCTGGGCAACTTGGCGAGACCTCATCTCTACAATAAATCAGAAAATCAGCCGGGCGTGGTAGCGCGTGCCTGTAGTTCCAGCTACCTGGAAGGCTGAGGCGGAAGGATCGCCGGAGCCCAGCAAGTTGAGGCTGCGGTGGCCGGGAGCGGCCACTGCACTCCAGTCTGGGTGACAGAGTGAGACTCCAACTAAAAAAAATAAAAATAAAAACGATAAAGGTAATTATTAACTCCAAAAGAAAAAAAGATTGAAGTTGTTCTATGAAATAAACAAAGAGACACGATTTTCAGCTGATTATGGAGCTCAAGTGAAGATAATCCACTTAATCTGCATCATTTCATTCACAGGGAACAGGTATCGTGACAAAATAATTGTAAAGAAAGAAACAATTGTTAAAAACTAATTGACTCTGCAGTGAACAATGCTTATAAGTGTGAACTGATTTTTAGTTGTTGAAATGATCACAGACTGAAGGTAAGAGACACGTATTGCTAATAAAAAGAGAGCTAGAAAGGCAAGATGTACATATGACACTTTAAAAATGTAAAATGACAAGAAAAAGCTTTTCGAAACAGGCGGCAGAATTGGGGAGGGAGCATTTAGGGAAGGGCTGACAAATAGAGATAGTTGTATTATCGGAGAAGCAAGAAACCTGTATGCAATTGAAGGAAAAGGAAATGGAGCATAATAATGTTAGCTTAGTCCATTCAGACTCCTATAACAAAATACTATAAACTTGACTGCTTACCAAAACAGAAGTTGCTGGAGGCTGGAAATTCCAAAATCAAGAGGCCAGCAGATTTGCTGTGGCTGATGGTGCACTTCTTGGCATCTCGAAGAAGGGTGCCTTCTCACTATGTTCTCTAGTGGTGGAGGAGGCCAAGCATCTCCCTTGGGCTCTTTAATAAGAACATTCATCCCATTGACGAGGACTCCGCCCCCATGAACTAATCATTTCTCAAACGTCCTGCCCTCCAGTACCATAATCTGGAGTTTAGGATTTCACCATATAAACTTTGAGAGAACCTAAACATTCAGACCATAGCAGATGTGTAAAAATAAGCAGTAGAAAAGCAAAACTTTAAAAATATAGCTATAAGTTAGGTGAAAGGAGGAAAAGGTCTGGGGTGATAATGCCAGAGTAAGTTTATACTTCTGTTATTCATAGCAACGAACTGAACTTCAGAAATCAAAAATAAGGGTAAAAGCTTATGATGTCGAGCTATCAAACTAAAGCCAAATTTAAAATCAAACAAAAGCAGAAATTCTCAGTAGGGATTGCTTTTTGAAGCAGAAGGCCTAGGACCGGAGAGGTACAGAGCAAGGAGCAAGTAATTTGTTATCTTTTTTTCTTTTTTTTTTTTTTTGAGTTGGAGTCTCACTCAGTTGCCCAGACTGGAATGCAGTGGCCACTCCTGGCCACCACAGCCTCAACCTGCTGGGCTCTGGTGATCCTTCCGTCTCAGCCTTCCAAGTAGCTGGAACTATAGGCGCACGCTACCACGCCCGGCTAATTTTTGATTTATTGTAGAGATGAGGTTTCACCAAGTTGCCTAGGTGGATCTCGAACCCGCAGGCTCAGGCAATCCACTCACCTCAGCCTCCCAAAGCGCAGGAATACAGGCTGAGCCACTGAGCCTGGCTCTAATTTGTTACCTTCCATACTATTGACTTTCTTTCAAAAAATTAAATGACTTAGCAAATGAAAAAAATTAAGGATTTTTCTTGTGAGTGAAGGAAGAATGTTTGTTATCTCAAGACAGTGTCCAGATTATTGTTTAAAGCCTCCTAGGAGAACAGGTTGTCATTGACTTCTCAGTGTAGTGGGTAAGTCACCAGACAGTGCCACAAACCGGAAGAACTGTGTGTCTCAAAGGCTTAAAGGCTTGTGACTGTAATTAGGAAGTTCAATAATTTCCTTCCCTCAAACAGAAGATAATCAATCAACCAGTGAGCTAGCCATCTTGGAGAAACCATTTCTCACTGCTCTTTCGTATTGTTTTTCAAGTCATAATCAATGTGGTACTTTATCAAATGGAACTAAGAAGAGCAAATATTAAAATTAAAAAGAGCGTGCAATCATTATTTTCAGACGGCATGATATATACCTAGACAAATGAAAGTAACTAGAATTGATAAATTAGCTTAATAAAACAGTCAAGACTGGTGCAATAACATATCAAATCCAAGAACATTCTTTTATAACAGCTTGTACATATAATAAAAAAGATAGCATCTAAAACAAGCAGACATATATGTAAACCAATTAAAAAAAGGACAGTGCCAAACTTTTTGAAACAATTGCCTACATGTAGTGTGTCAACTTCTGCATCATTTTTTCTCTACTGCCCATTGACATCTAATTCCCTCTTGGATTCAAAATCAAAATGTACATTTCTATTGTATTATTATACTTAACCTCTCAGCTGATCACACCTGTCATTTGCAGAAGTCTATTTTTTATTGCTATTAAACCATACCTTCCAATATTTTTCTCCTGCTTCCCTGAACACTTTTCATGCACTTGCTTTCTCCTCTCCATCCAGTCCCTTTAAAATATTTAACTTGATAGGGTTCAGTTCTTTTCCTCATCACTCCACAAACTCACCGCATGGTCTTCCATCGCATCTGCGTATAGATGACGGCCAAAGTACTAACTCCAGCCTATATACCACTCTTCTAGGTTCAGAACGATCCCACATGGACATTCCTCATACATCCAAAATGCTGCATTTTCCATGTGGTATTTACAATCTCCCCAACACCAGGTACCAGGGGATGACTTCGGCATTTATCTCCTTGTGTAAATCAGGATTATGAGTGTGATTTTTGATTCATAATTCATTATTATAAATAATGTCTCAGTAAATTCCAAATAGTTCCTAAAGAAAACATTTCCTTCCGAAAGGTACCTAGAATTTATCGATGCTTATCTTCACATCGACAGTTTTGGTTACATCTACCATTATACTTCACATGAATTTTTTGCCCTGAGCGCCAAACAGTTGTGTCTTTTTTCCTCTCTCTCTCTCCCCCCTCATGTTTTATTTTCTTTAATACTCTTTACATCTGCAACAAGAGCCATTCTTTGATATGTTAATCTTTGTATTGTACCCTTCTTGTTAAAATATTTCAGTGGTTTATTATCCCTTTTTAGAATAAAGTCTAAACTTAAGATAACGGTTAAAACTGTGTGATCTTCGATTTTTCACTTTAGAAATATTTCTCAATATATCTTTTAAAGTTAACAATTCAGCCACACTGAGTTTCTTTCAATTCCTTGAAACTGCTATGTAATTTTTTCTCCTGGCTATGGGTTTGCTGTTTTCTATGCTTAGAATACTCTTCATTTTATAGTGTGCTGTTTTGACAGTCATTGTTACTCATTCTTTAGGTCTCCGTTTAAATTCCACCTCATTGGCTATCTCAAACTGAATTCGATCTCCTTTCCATGTATTTCTGTAGCCGACCCTACTTTCTCTTATCATCTGCATCATAACCTCATCTCTGCTAGGTTGTAAACTCTGAAACCGGCAAGAGTTGTGTCTACTTTGTTCATTCTTGTCTGTCTAGCTCACCTCAGTCTGGGCACTTATTAATCACTGAGCCTGACTTCCTGTTTCACAGAGACGGGATTCGTTCAGTTTCTCCAGTTTTTGCCTATGAAAACTTGCTTCTGCAGTTACCCTCTGCCATCTGCTTCTTTCCTCATTCTTCAAAAGTAGATTTCGTTTTGCTTTATGGCTTAAGTCAATCATGCGCATCTTTGTTCTGATGTTGCCTTTTCACCTTGTCTTGAGAATGTTTAACTTTCTCCCTTTCTAGTAGACACCATATTTCAGAGAATAAATGTTCAGATTCTCTCACTAACCACACATATTTGCCATCGAAGCTCTACTTTTCTAGAGGTGTTGCCTTCTCCCTTTCCATCCATCAGGAGGGCCTTCAATAAAGTTTCTAAACTTGCTGTCTCTAATTCTTTACCTCTTGCTCTGTGTTGGAAGATAATAAATTTGCTAAAACAAGTATCCATCACTGTCTTTCCTAATTAGAAACTATTTTATGACTTTACATTGCCTCCAAGAAAATCAGATGTTTTACAGTGGAACATAAATGCCCTCCTGTCTTATTGCTTCCTCACTGTGACCCTCTTATGCCCTTGATTCCCTAAAGAGGGCAGAATTCCTAATGTCTCTTGAAGCAAAATAAATCCCCCGTTGCTCTGCTCTTTCCTCCTGCTTAGCTCTTGCACTGGGATGAAGAGTGTCCCCTCAAAATTCTGTCAACTTGAACCTCAATACGAAACCTTGTTTAGAAATATAACCATGTTAAGATGAAATCATAGTGGATTAGAGTAGGCCCTAATACAAAAAGTGCCCTTATAAATTGGGAAAAAATTGGACACAGAGACGTACACACAGGGAAGAGGATGCTGGAACCCAGAGGAGACTGCTGTGTGAAGGCAGAGATGGAGATAGATAGAGATTGGAATGACGGCCTTTACAAATCAAGAAGAGCCAAGGATTTCTGGATATTACCAGATGATAAGAGGCAAGGAAGGGCTCTCCTCTAAAGTCAGCTGAGAGGAAGTGGTGTCATTGACATCTTGATTCCAGACTTCTAAATTCCAGAAATGTGAGGAAATATGTTTTGTTATTTAGGCCGCCTGGTTTGTGGTAATTTATGTGGCAGCCTTACAGAATTAATACACCTGATAATTCAAAGCAACAGCAGTTTTTAGTTGTTGGTCACACAATTCAAAATCTGACTGGATAACCATGTATACTTTCCTGTTTCTAAAAGTTGTTATGCCACTCTCTTCATAATATTTGAGGCTCTCCCTTATTGTGATGGAATCTAAAGCACAGGATGTTAAACAAACTACGCTTGGGATTGTCCATAGTCAACCAATCTTAATAACTGGAATTAAAGTAATTGAGAATAACTGTGCTGAGGTCCACTTTCTCTTTGCAAATGAGGCTTCAGATGAAGGTTTTTTTAATCTTCTGTGAAATCATACGAAATGGAGCACTGAAAAAAATAATTTCCATTGTTGTGTGTGCTTCTATTTTAGTCACTATTGGCAAGAACTTCGATACATTTCGAGGCATTTATAAGAAAATAGGCCGTATGTTAAACAATCTCACTAGCAAAGGGAGCCCGTATTTGTCAAAGTAAGGCTGACACTTGTTTCAGTTGCTATGGGATCTCAGGGATCTGCTAAGACTCACAAATGCATTTTACTTACATTATCTATTGGGAGGGCCACGTCTCCATTTAGCTTTCAGGTCATACTTTCTAATTCATTTGCTTGTGAATGTGCCTGTATCTCTCTTTCGAATAAAAGCATGTGTAGTCTCACTTGCACACACGTGCATGCAAACTCATTTCAGCTCATACATCAAAGAGAACCACCGGGCTCATTATTTCATTGTATGCATATATGTGGAGATGGTGAGTTACCTTCACGTACTTTCAAAAGAGAAGACACAGTTCTCAGCGATATAAAAATTCTTTGTGGCTGGCTCAATAAAGCATATAAGTGAGATAAAACACAGATTTTTTTCCCATTTATGATATTTGTACTTCTGAAGATTAGTGAACTTTTGTGGGGAAAAAAATCTCCCAGTGATATTTTGGTTTGAAGACTCAAAGTTAAAAAGCATGAAACTTGGTGAGAACCAGGACACTATCTGACAGAGTAAAAAGGTCACTATTCGTGCTTCATCTTCTACAGACTTTAGGTAAATCCTGTCAGAAGAAACTGCCAGAAGCAACCCTTGATCAGAGCTGTAACTGTAATCATCATAATTGCACTACTAAAACTAATGAAAAATGATATTGGAATTCGTTTTTGAAACAGTCATGATAAAGTACATATTCCTTCTGCGCTGTTAGTCATTAGTCTCCAAAAAAGCATTGTGGGAGTAAATGTCAACTCTCTTTTCATTAGATGGATCTGCTAAGTTCGCAGAAAAAGAAAAAAAAAAATCCAGACACAGTAATTACAAAGATGGGCAAATGACAGAGAAAACAAGACTGTCTGATGAAGAGATATTTCAGGGAATATGTTATTGTAATGCAAATGCTACATTTTTCTGATGCGTTTGTTGAAAGGAGAAGCTACTTTCCTGCTGTTGTCAATGTAAGGCAAGTATTGTGGGTGTGCTGGATGTCTCGAGCGCCCAAGTTCATTTCCACGTTTTAGCAGACTTCGCCAGGGAACAGGTAATGAATCTGCCACTCTCCCTGGATCCCTGAAGAAGACAATGCTTCAGCCGGTGAGCCGTTCATGTCAGACAGGCATGTCTTGGGAAGATGATGACCTCATAGCTGTCAATGTCTTTCAAACTGCAGACAGATGGCAAAAACAAGCCTGACAACACCAAGATGAAGAATTTTCAAATCAAGGGTAAACAAAATTGTTTCAGTCTGGTTCACGGAGGGATGCACTTTGTCATTGAGCTCTGGTGTCAAAGAACTCCAAACCAGATAAAGTTGGCAAGGTAATTTATATGTTACATCTAGTATGCTCAATGACATATTGAAAATTTAACATGCGTTCATATCGAGAACTTCTCCTGACAGTATCGTTAGCAGCCATAGGCAGTTTGGCACTGATTCCATCACCTCTATTTCTCCTTTTCCAAAGATGAAGGAAGCTGTTCTTCACATCAAGTTGATTTGCCTGTTTCTCTTTTCCCAAAGAAAGTTTAATCAGTGAAGTGGCCTGAATTTCTCATCAGAGCAATAAACAGAGAAATGGTGTAGCCTCACAGTACAAGTCCTAAAATGGCTGAAATACTCACCAGCTAATTATCAGGATATGTTTTTAAAAGTATATCGGGACATAGTTATCCTTATGGATAATTACTTTCCTAGAAGTAAAATTATCTTCATTATTTTCTGACCTATTTATATTCTTCTATACTCCACTGTATTTTTTTTTTTTTTTTAGCGTGGAAACTCATTCTATTTTCTACAAAGAATGTTACATTTCCATCTGAGTATTTTAGATGATCTATTCACCTTATATAATTTTCAGAAAATGAGATTTCTCCTAGTTCCAGTGTGCCCTTCCTCCCTTTACTTCTTTGGTCTTCTTCTACTAGAGGAGAGATTGACTTCCAGAGCTCTAAACTACTTTTTCACTAGCTAGCCTCTTTTTGCATTCGATATTGAAGCTCCAGGAAGCTGCACCCAGAAAGCTCTGTGCTTAGTTCAGATTTCCTCGTCATCCCCACTGCGCGCTGCTATCCCACAGTACGTGTGTTGAGCATCAGTGTGGTGTCTTAACCCAACCGTCGCTTGACGCTCTCAACTACTTAATTTAGAAAAACGTCAATACCTTCTCTGTGTCAGGCACACGACAAACTCTTTGGAGGAAAGGCAAGCAACACGCAGCAACTTCCCCAGTGATTCTAAAGAGGAAGAAACTCAGCGGTCTTCCCCCGCCCACGGCAGACTGGGCCCGGCTCACGCCCATCAGCACCACACGTTCATCTTGCTGGGCATTTTCTCTGGCAGCAGGCCTGTATGCCAGAGAATACAAGCCTGCTGGGAGCATCGTCTTTCAATCAGCGGCCGGGGAGAGTGAGGATATCAGCAGACCGGCGCCCTTCCCTTTGGCGTGAGGTCATTCCGAAGCTTCTGCTCCCCCAATGTCTCCCACGATTCCTCAGTGAGAAGACAATCTTATTCCTCGAGTGCCAACTTGTTTTATCTCGTCCCTTTGATTGACAGGTGTTTTTTTTTTCACTTTCACACTTCCTGTTTTATTTGGGGATCCTCCAGAAGCAGAGGCTGAGACAAGGATTCAGACACAAGTGATTTGTTTCAGAGATGCGAGAAGCATCGGAAAGGAAGTGGGCGAGTGTGCCAAGTGTGCTTTGCTAAGCTGGCCACCGCAGGGGTTGCTTTACTCTGTGGGAAAAGGAAAATCCGGAACTCAGGGTTTGTGCACAAGGGAAGGCATCGCTGGGAGGAGACACTGACTCCTGTAAATTACTAACGGAGGGCTTCTGGCTGCGTTTAGTTCCTGGGATTCTTTCCTGCCAATTGCACAAGCGGCGGGGTTTCCCTATTAGGGAAAGTCCTTATGCGTGGACGTGCGGTGACTGGGGAATCCCAAAGAGCAGGTCAAAAGAAGAAGCCCGGAGGCTGCTGGGTAGGACACAGTGGCCGCTTTTCTTCCCCACTGGCACCCAGTGTTGACTGGGATCTTTTCCAACAGCTTACTTGTACTAGGTTTTTAAAATGTTTTTATTTGTAATTATTATGGCTATATCATAGGTATACACATTTACCAGGTGAGATGTTTTGATAGAGGCATGTAATACAATGTGTAATAATGTGCAATAATCAAACCGGGATAATTGGGGTATCCGCCCCATCAGGCATTTGTAATTTCTTTTCGTTGGAACATTCCAATGCTAGTGATGATGTGGAGGAAAGAGAACACTTGCACACTGTCGGTAGGAAAGAAAATGAGTAGAGACATGATGGATAACGGTACCTCTGGCTAACAGCTTCCTTAGATTTTTCCTCTATAAAAATAGAACTACCATGTGATCCAGCAGTTCCACCGCTGGGTATACAAAAGAAGTCAGTATATCAAAGAGACACCTGCACTCCCTGTTTATTGCTGCACTAGTCACCATATCCAAGACACGGGATCCACCTAAATGCACTAGATCTTTTTGTCTCAAAATTCGCTCTTGAAGGATCCCAGACTGAGATTACCGAGTTCAGTTGTGAAGACACATAAGTTATCATAGCATGAAAAATACTCAAATGAATGTATAAGCAGCACACTAAGAGGGAAGATAGGAGAGAGAATCAGGGAAGTTTCTTGGAGAAGACAAAGATTGAGATAAAAAATCTTAGGACCAGTAAGAGTTAGGCAGATGAAGACAGGGAAAAGAGGGCAGGTGGCGCGAGCTTCAAGTGGCACCGGAGCGTCAAGGGTGGGCTGCTGGGAGCGGTCTGGCTCAATTGCAATGAGTAAGCAACACAGATGCGTAGAGAATCAAAGCAATACCAATGGCAACTAAAAATTAGTTCACTCTCTATTATCACATGCATTTTCTTTTTTATTTTCTCTTTATTTTATTTTAAAGATGTGGGGTACAAGTCAGGGTTAGGCACCTAAGTGGTTGACGTCCAGGTGAAGCCTGGTCTCCCACTGGTCCTCACTTCTCCTGGTTTAGAGTCAGGTACGCTTAGTGATGTTATGTGTCCCCTGCTCCCTCCTTCCCTGCCCGGGCAGTGTCCTGCTACTGCCGATCCCTGTCTGGCAGCATTGCCATAAATGTCCAGGATATCAAATGCATTTTCAATTCTTAAATTATCGGTGTTAAAAATATCTATGGTCTAAACTATTGCTGCAGTTACATAATGCATATGTTTGCTAGGATTCAATCAATCGAGAAGGAAGGAAAATTGATGATAACATGGCTACACTGCCCATGGAACTTGAATATATTTTTAAACATTTACATATTTTTACTTAACATGAGTTACAATGGACGATTTTTGTGTCTAGTCATGATTTTTAACACAAGTATAGATGTATAGAACCACCACAACAGGAAAGAAAAGTATAACACCCAAATTTGCTCATGCTACTCATTTGAATTCATAATCTCTACTCACTCTTAAACAGTGGCAAATATTGATAGTGGATATAAAGCATTCTGTCTTGGGGAATATTATACAAATGGATTCATGCAGCATATAGCCTTTGTGTCTACCTATTCCGTTTAGCATACACGTTGAAGATCCATCCATGTTGTTACATATGTAAATAATTTGTTTCTTTTCATTACTAAGTAGTATTCCACTGTATGGGTATACCACAAGTTGCTTATTTATTTGCATTTTGAAGTCACTTGACGTTTGTTCCCCAGATTTGGGGGGCTGTGAAAAAAACATCCTACAAGCATCCAGAGCAGTTTTTTAGAAAACAAAAACACAACTTTGCATCTCTTTAGCACTAGGATTACTGGGTACTATGATAAGCGTATGCCAATTCTGTAAGAAACTGTCCAGGATTTCCATAGCAGTCGTAACCATTTGCATTCCCACCAGCAATCTATGAGAGGTCCAGGCATTCCACGTGTTTTCCAGCACTCAGCATTGTGTCTGTTTTCTACATTAGTCATTCTAATCATTTTATAATGATATCTCATTGTGGTGCTAATAATTACGTTTCTTGAGACACTGTATGTCTTTGTTTGGCACACCAAAGATAAGAAGATAAAATAGTTTTCTAAGTTTTAATTGAGTTGTTTCATTTTCTACAACTTCATTAAAGTATAATTGACAATGAGATGCTGTATATATCCAAGGCATGCCCATGCTGATTTATGCAAACTTTGTAAAATAATTATCACACTCATATTAACACACTCATCACCACACAGAGAGTCACCGTCGTTACACGTGTGCACTTGCATGTGAGGTGAGGAAAATTAAGGTCTGCTTTCTGAGTCAATTTCAATTAGACCATATGCAAATGCTAACTATAGTCATCATGCTGTACGTTGGCTCTCCAGAATTTATTAATCTCACAACGGACAATTTGTACCCTTGGATCAACATCTTCCCATTCTCACCACCTCCCGCCACTGGCAACCCCCATTCTTCTCTCTGATTCTACACGTTCGACTTTATAGATTCCACATGCTAAGGAAGATCCTACAGTGCCTGTTTTTCTATGTCTGGCTTATTTCAGGCAAAGTACGACGTCCTCCCACTTTATCCATGTTGTTTCAGACGGCAGAATTTCTTTCTTTTTGTCACCGAATACTGTTTCATTGTTACATATATCGACCCACATTTCTTTATTCATTCATCCATCAACAGACACTTAGATTGTTTCCAGATCTTGGCTATTGTGGATAATGCTTCAGTGAAATGTGAGGGTGCCAATATCTCTTTCAGACACAGACTTCATTTCCTCTGGCTATATACGCAGAAGTGAAGCTGCTTGATCATATAATAATTCTATTTCTATTTTTTGGAAGAATTCCCCAAATAGTTTTCCACAACGGCTATGCCAATTTACATTCCCATCAACTATGTACAATGTTTCTCTTTCTCCACAGCCTCACCAACACGTGTTACTTTTCATATTTTTAAATAATATTTATCCTAGCAGGCGTAAGATTTTATATATATATAAATTTTTATATATATACTTTTTTTGCATTTTCCTGATTATGAGTGACATTGTGCACCTTCCATATATCTGTTGGCCATTTGTATGTCTTGTTTGGATAAATGTCTGTTCAGGGTCTTTGCCCATATTTTAAGTCAGGTTATTTTGGGTTTTGCTATTTATTCATTTGAGTTTCTTATATATACATTTTGAGTATTAATCTTTTAACAGATTTGTGGTTTGCAGATTGCTTTTTCCATTCTGTGGTTTCATTTTGGTGATTGTTTTCTTTGTGGTGAAAAAGCTTTTTAGTTTGATGTAGCCCCACTTGTTTATTTTTGCTTTTGTTACCTGTGATTTTGATGTGCTATTTAAAAAGTCATCACCAAAATAATATCACGTAGCTTTTTCTTATGTGTTCTTTTAAAACTTTTAAGGTTTCAAGTTTATATTTAGGTCTTAATTCATTATATAATTTCTGTACTTGACGTAAAATTAGGATCCTATTTCATGATCTTGCATTTGGATATCTAGTTTTTCCAACACTGTTCATTGACAAGAATATGCTTTCTCCATTGTGTATTCTTAGTGTCCTTGTAAAAGATTAATGGCCATATATATTCATGGGTTTATTTCTGGGTTCTCTATAGATGCAGAAAAATCATTTGACAAAATTTGACATCCTTTCATGACAAAAACTCTCTGAAAAGTGTATGTAGAAGAAATGCACTTCAACACAATAATGACCAATTTTGCAAACCCACAGCTAACATCATATGGAAGAGAAAAAAGCTGAAAACTTTTCCTCTAATGTTAGGAACAAGACACAAATACAGTATCCACTCTCACCACCTCTATTCGACATAGTACTGGAAGTCCCAGCCAGAGCAGTTAGGCAACAAAACAAATAATAAATTTAACAAGACATTCAAATTGGAAAGAAAAAAGTTAAATTTTATCTCTGTGTACAGATGATATGATCTTAAATATAGAAAATACTAAAACCTCCAAGAAAAAGCTGCTAGAACTAATAAATGAATTGAGTAAAGTTACAGGATAAAAAATTAACATAGAAAAACTAATAGTATTTTTATACGCTAAACAATTAGCTGTTTCAAAAAGAAGTTGAGAAAACAATGGAACTCACAAAAGCATAAAAACATTTTCAGAATATATGTAATCAAGGAGGTGAAAGATCTGCAATTATTGTCATTGATGTAATAAATCAAATAAAACACAAATAAAAGGAAAGATATTTCATGTTTATAGACTGGAAGAGCCAATATTGTTAAAATGTCCTTACTATCCAAACTACAGATTCAATATAATTCCTATTAAAATTCCAGTGATATATTTCAGAGAAATAGAAAATACAATCCTAAAATTAAAATGGAACCACAAAAAACCTCAGATATTCAAAGTGATCTTGAAAAATAACAAAGGTGAAGGCATCGATACTCTGTAATTTCAAAATATATTGCAAAGCTATAGAAATCAAAACAGTGTGGTGCTGGCATCAGAAGAGACTCATAGAACAATGGATTATTTATTTTCTTCATAACTGACTTTTGAGAGCTCTTTATACATTTTAGACAAAGGTTCATTGTACATGTGGCTTGAAATATGTTATTTCAGTCTTTCAGTTTGTCTCTTATTTGTCCTAAGAGTGCCTTGTTTTCAAGGAAACTCACTCCAATCAGGAACTCTCAAACCGTGGTAGCTAGTACACTGATACTGATTAGTGGGGGAATCCTGTACTATACGCGGTCCACCTCCAAAAAATAATTCTTGTCTTTTTGAGGGGGGAGCTCTCTTCATATGTCGGCCATCCACAAGCCTATGGTTGAACTCATGTTTCAATTTCCGTATTAGTTAGGCCAAGGAATAATAGCTCTTACATAAGAACAAATAACTAATCAAAGTTCTCTATGACTTAATGCAACATGCATTTCTTGATTAAAATCTAATGCAGTTATTCTTGGTGGCATGATTCCATGAGAAGTTTTTCTTTTATTAAATACTCCAGGATACAAACTTTCAACTTAAGATGCTTCCTTAAAGACTTCTATCATAATGGTCTGAATCCATCCGAATATAAGGAAGAAGCAAGGAGGTGAAGGAGATTTTGAGATACTTTAAGGCAAATCTGGAACTGATGTACGTCTGTCTGTAAAAAATAATCACTTGGCCACACACAGAATCAAAAAGGATGATGTTTGCTCTTCCAGTTCTCCCAGGAGGAAATAAATGGTTTGTTGAACACTTCAGATGGTTATGCTGCAGTGGTTACACTATAATTTTTGGTGACATAGTTATACATAAAATATATTACAATTTCTTGCACACACCATTCACAGGTAGGTCATATTGATATGTTTATGCTTTTTTTCTCCTTTGGAATTAACGATTATGTCTTTGCTTTGTATATCCCTTTTATTAACTCATTTACAACGTCTCTAAAGTTAATATGTCCTCTCTAAATAATTAAGCATATTACATATTCTACAGATTTTAACATCTTGACGTGATCTTGCCTATATAAACTTTCTCACTCTGATGTTGACTATTGACTTCCTTTATCTGATATAGAATTATCATTTGGGGGTCCTTCTTGATTTAGATCAGTATTGTGTCTTTTCCTGTCCTCTTGGGTTTTTTGTTTTGCTTTTTTGTCTTCTGTTGCTAATTGTTGCTGCTATTTTGTCCTTTTACTGTGTTTACTTGAGTTTGAGGGCAGAGATGAATACATATGTTCAGTTAGCAATCTTAAAACACACACTACATCATCTCTGTCTCCTAAAATTTCTTCACCTTTCACTTAGACATACTGAATTCCTTGTAGTTCCAAGAAAGATCATGTTATGTCATTCTTTCCTGACATTTACAATGTGGATCCCTCTGGCAAAATAAATCTTTAAATATTTGAACATTGGAATGTAATTATTTGTTGAGTTCCTCTTCAATTTTCCATTAGTAATCATGAAATGAGATAATGAATATTAATGACTACAAAAGAAAGAAAACAAAACAAAATAGTAAAATTTTCTTGCATGATCATGCTAGTAAAAAGAGACAAAGAAAACATACAGCAAAACAAGTAGATGATGAAAATAAACTGATTAATAATTTTAATTACATTAATGCACATTTTTAAAGAGAAAATATGTTTATATGTTGTCCTCTTGATAAATTAATAACATTGCAGTTCCTTTTTAAAATTTTAATTTCTACAAATTTGCCGACAATTTAACCAAAATGTATCTTCTTCGTTAATAATGCAATAAACTAAGCACACGTCTCTTTGTATCTACTCGTAAATGCTACTAAAAAAAAACTTGGATAGAATGTATAATGCATAAGGCATGATAAGTGAATAAGAAGGAATGCCACTCTCATAAACAGGTTACTAATCTCTTAACTTTTAGTTAATCAAAATGACTTCATCATAGGTAGTCCTGACCTAATAAGTAAGCCTTTAAAAGAAATGTCAGAGAGACATTCTTCAGCTGGCCTTAAAGATCCTGGATTCATGAGGTCTGTGGCTGAAAGGAAACTGACTTTGGCAAGAATTATTTGAGCTTGGAATAAGAGCCCCAAACCCAAATGAGATTACAGCCTAGGTGACATCTTGATTTCATTCTTGTGAGACTCTGAGCAGAGAACTCAATTATTCTATGTCCATTCTTCTGATTCCTCTTCCCAGAAAAACTTGAAGGTACTAAATGAATGTTTTTTTAAGCCACTAAGTTGATGGTAATTTGTTATACAGCAATAGGAAACGACCACACCTCAATTCCTAAACCAAATAAAGGTAATATAATAAGAGTAAAACTACAGGCCCATTGCCATAGATGTAGACACAAAACCCTGAACAATATTAGAAAGTGAAAGAGATACACACCTAAAAAAAAAATGTTAAAATTCTGAAAATGAAAGAATCATTTAGGAAAGTACAAAAGGCAGTGGAAAGTTTTAACAGTAGAGTAGAGCAAGCAGAATAAGGGATCTCAGAACCTGAAGATCAAGGCTTTTGAATTAACTTAATCAGACAACAATAAAGAAAAGATAATCAAGAGAATGGAAGAAAGACTCCTAGAAATGCTTTCATAACAAGAAGCCAAAAGTACCTATAGAAGATTCACTGCAAAAAGGCCACACTCAAGGCATGTAATCATCCAGCTATGCAAAGAGAATGTGGAAAAAAGAATTTTAAGAACAATAAGACAAAAGCATCAAATAACTTGCAGTTAAACCTATCAGTTTAACAGCAGGCTTCTAAGAAGACACCCTACAAGCCAGAAGGGAGTGGGTCCCATCTTCAATCTTCTCAACTCGAATTGCATTCAGCCAAGAATTTTTTATCCCTTCCCCCAAATAAGATTCATAAATGAAGGAGAAATGAAGTCCTTCCCAGACAAGCAAACTCTGAGGGACTTTGTCACCACCAAACCAGCTTTACTATAAATACTCAAAGGAGTTCTAAATACTGAAACAAAAGGTTGAAATACACCAGTACAAATGCTAGAAACATAAAGCTCATAGGTCGTATGGAACACCAACACATTAGAAAAAAATCAATCAATCAACCAGATAACAATCAGTATGATGAATAGAATAACACTTTATATGCCATTATTAACTCTGAATGTAAATGGTCTCAATGCCCCACTGGAAGGGTATAGTCTGGCAGAATGGATTTAAAAAAAAAAACACATACATAACCCAAATATCAGTTGCACTTAACTCACAAAGAATCTTATAGACTCAAGGTAAAAGGGTGGGGAAAAAATACTCCTTAAAAATGGAAATGAAAAACAAGCGGGAATAGACAGTCTCAAATCAGATAAGACAAACTTTAATAACAGTAAAAAAAGACAAAGATGATAATTATATAACACTAAAGTAACCTAAAGTAATCTAATGAGAAGACATAACAATTTTAAATATGTATGTGTCTAACACTAGAGCCCCTAGCTTTATAAAACAAATTCTACTACACCTAAAAAATAAATAAAAATAGACATCACTGCAATAATAGTGAATTCATAGGAAACCAAATTCATATGGAACCAAAAAAGAGCCAGAATAGTCAAAGTAATCGTAAACAAAAAGAACAAAGCAGAAGACATCACATTACTTCACTAAAAGTTATACTACAAGGCTGTAGTAACCTAAACAGTATGGTATTGGTACAAGAGCAGATACATGGACCAAAGAAACAGAATACAGAAAACAGAAATAAACCCAAATACCTACAACCAATTGATCTTTGACAAACCAGACCAGAACATACATGGGGGAAAGGACTCCCTTTGGTGCTGGAAAAATTAGATAGCTACATGCAGAAAAATGAAACTTGATCCCTCTCCACCTCCTTATACAAAAATTAACTCAATATGGATTAAAGACTTAACCACCAAACCTAAAACCATAAAAATCATAAAAGAAAACCTAGGAAAAACTCTTATGGACTTTGACCTAAAATTTATGGCTAAAGTCCCAAAAACAAATGCAGCAAAACCAGAAATAAATAAATGAGACAAATTCAGCTGAAACATTTCTGCACAGCAAAATAAATGATCAAGAGAGCAAATAGGCAACCTACAGAATGGGAGAAGATATGTGCAAACTATACATCGAAGGACTATTATCCAGAATCTACAAAGAATTCAAATCAGCAAGAAAAAAACAACCCTATTAAAAAGTGGGTAAACAACAGGGACAGACAGCTCTCAAAAGAAGATATACAAATGACCAACAAACATGAAAAGGTGCTCAGTATCACTCATCTTCGGGGAAATGCAAATGAAAACCGTAGTAAAATAACACCTTATACCGGTCAGAATGGCTATTATCAAAAACCAATAGATGCTGGCACGGGTGCTGAGAAAAGGGAACAATCATACACTGGTAGTGGGCGTGCAAATTAGAACGACCTCTACAGAAAGTGGTAGGGATGCTTCTCAAACAACTACAAATCGATCTACCATTCGATTCAGCGATCCCATCACTATGCATCTACCCAAAGGAACAGAGATTGTGTGGCAACGGAGGCACCTGCACCTGCATGTGGATCACAGCACAACTCACAATTGCCCAGATGTGGACTCAACCTAGATGCCCATCAACCAATCGCCGGATAGTGAAATGTGGTATATATACACCATGGAATACTTAGAATACTATTCAACTATCAAACAGAATAAAATAACGCCTTTCACAGCAGCTTGGATGAAACTGGAGAACACATTCTGAAGGAACCAACTCAGGAACAGAAAACCACACGACACGTGTCCTCACTTCCAAGTGGGAGCTAAATTAAGGAGATGCAGAAACAGAGAATGGTATAACGGACAGTGTAGACTCAGCAGGCAGCAGAGGGCAAGGAGTGATGGAACAAAACATCACCTACTGGGTACAAGTGCACAGGTTGGTGCGGTGTGTACTTTTCAAGCCCAGGTCAAAATTGTTTGTATCCCCCAAGGCTGTTGAAATTTTAAAAAATAACAAAAGTAGAATGCGCAATTCAGGGCACACATAAAAACCCAGGGGGTCTCTAGTATCCCTGGAAAACCAAAGAAATTATTAAGGACTACAGAGAAAAGAGAAAGTTACTGGTGTCAAGGGTGTCTTTTGGGAGCTAGCAGACTGTGATCGGAGATTGGAAGGCAGCAGTTGCCAGGTAAAACTTGCCGTTTTCGCTAGAGCAGGCAGTTTTATTGGATTCGGTCTGTGAGATGGTGTGTCAGGCAAACGTTTTTGCATGAGCAGCTAGCTGTCTTTGTGCGGCTAGCTGTCCTTGTGTGACTCGTGTGGTAAGCAGTGATTTGGAACTCTTCTTCTGAGACAGTTTCTGTTATCAGGCGAATTGTGCATGAAAGCTGTCCCTTCATGGCCTTCCCTGGCTCCATTTTGCCAGGGTTTGATGCAAGCGATTCTATTTTTCATCTGACAACTTTCACAAGCTGTTTCCATACATATGGATATATTGGCTCAGATAATTGTGGAGACTGGAAGGTCGAAAACTTGCAGTGTTTACTGGCAGACTTAGGACCCAGGAGGGTCGGTGATATAGTTACCCTCTTCAGGCAGTCTGCTGGAAAATTCCCTCTTGCTTGTGAGGCTGGTCTTTTTGTTCTCTTCAGGGCTTCAGCTGACTGGATGAGGTCCACACCCATTATGGAGGGCAACTTGATCATGCAAGTTTTTACCACTTTAGATGTTAATCTTACTAAAAGCACACTCCAAGCTGACGCATAAAATTAACCATCAAACTTTCCTCTTTTCCCCTGTCTTCCTTCCATGAAGGAAGTGTGTTCGATGGGTCTGTTTGCTTCTCAGCTGAGGATCTGTAGGGGAAGAGGCAGAAGTTGGAGGAGGAGGAGGGATGATTGATCCAGGAGTCTGCCCGAATTGCATACAGAGTGCAGATGCAGGTAATAATTTTGATGAGAAAAAGAGAAACTTCATCTGCTGAGAAAAGAGAAATCCTGCACGCTCACTGTCTCCGCTACTTTTCACTCTCACTGCTCCACTCCCAGCATGGCTGCAAATATACCATGTTCAACGTTGAAAATGTTGCAGTTCTGTTCTTGGGCTACACCACCTATCTCGTCTCCATTCATTCCCTCCAAATCATCAGCAGGACTGTCAATCCCTTGTTCCTCCAAGACCTTCAGTCATGAGATTCAAGAATTAAACAATTTTATTTAATATTTACTTATTTATTTATTTTGGCCGGAAAGTGAGGAAGCGGGATTTATTGAGAGGACAGAGAGGCTCTCACAGTGGGAGGGGACCCAAAGGGGTTGCCCCAAATAAACAATTTTTAAAAGGCTGCCTTCTTTATAAAACCCCCGTCTCAGTATTTGCTAATTCAGCACTCTTTTTTATTTTCTCTCCCCCTAAACTGTCTTCTAAGTATTGTTGGATATATATATATATATATATTTTTTTTTTTTTTTTTTAATTGTGTCAACTGAATTTAGTATGGACGCATGCTTGTTAACTTCTTCCAGGGTCTTACTGAATATCAGAAAACTATTTGTGTCTTGTTGATTTGCCCGTTGCAAATTTCTGGGACCTAAGGTGATTTCAGCACTCAACTTTGTTTTCACGTGCTTTTATTTTTCTTACACAAACTTTAACTTAATGCCAGTTTCATGAAATTACACTAATATTGCCCATATTCTTCTTGTGCCAGAGTTAGCAATCTTTCCCCTGCCTCTATGCTCCTCTGTCTCTACAGGATTTTGTTTACTACATCCTTCTTGAAATAATTTCACCTCTTGGTTTTATTACTCATTTTTATTTTCTCTTCAACTTCAAAGAGGAATCAAAATATCCTTTAAAGTTGGGTTTGTTTTCTCAAAGTCTGCATTTTTAAATAAGATATTTTTCTTTTGTACTTTTAGTTACACATGAAAATTTTGAAAAAAATGTTAATGGTTTGTTTATTTTAGCCAACATCTATCCAGGCTTTAGAAGGGGACATCTTCCAAAAGATGGTATTTTATCTAGCTAGCTCAGGATATTTTGAGCCACTTGGAAATAATATTATAACAAGCATTACTCAGTAAAAGTTAAAGGACTGTAGTGCTTTGACGCAAAATGAAGGAAATATAACTAGTTCATCACCTAAGAAGACAGAAGTTGACACAGCTAGAACTAGTGAGTAGAATCACATGTGTGTAGCTGGGGCCGAAATTAAGGGACTTGTAAACCACAGGTAGTGCTATTATTAGTATCCACCAAAATAAAAGCATTTTATATAATTGAGGCTCTCTCTAACATAAGCAGCAAGGAGACTGACTATAATAATTATCATAAATAATCGCTATACATAAAAAAGTGTATGATAAGAAAGAGAATAATAGACTTAATTTAAATCACAAAGTAAGGATAAATTAAAATTTGCTCTTTTCTGTAAAGGTCATTAAATACTGAGAGGAATTAATGAGGAAATTTAAAAAGCAAGGTTTTATTCTTTCAGTCTTTTTCATAGCAGGATTGGTACCAGTCTATGTGATCTGATATAAACATGGGGTAAAGGATTAGCACTAAGCAGGTTTTCGAGAAATTTATAATGCTATATGCCAAGAGTTAGGAGAATTACAATGAGTTTATAAACACAAGGGTTAGCATGCACCAAGAAAATAAAACACTGGAGTAGATATTAGAACATTACTAAAAGGAAGCATTGTTTTCTTCCTTTTTAATTTTTTATGTATATAGGAAATACATGAAAACTGTTATGCAGATATTTGGAACAGACACTTGCAAACCTCAAAAAATACCTCGCAACCACAATTCTCTGGTTAAATCCTTTAGTTCCTTTAATGGTAAGATCATGGCATTAGAAGGCAAGTGCTTTAGTTAAATTTAATTTTAAAATTTTTTTCTTAGATTATAACTAATAATATAATTGAAGAAGCAGTGTGTGTGTTTGAGAGAGAGAGTGATTTGGAGCATGGAATATTATTATTAATTTCTTATTTTTATTTATATTTGTTAATACTTGTCACTATTTTTCATCTAGTAGGAAGTCTGCAGAAAGAATAATTCACTTATCAATCTTTGAGTGACAGTTTGAAAGAGAATCACATCATTGGCCTTGAGGTGGAAAACTCTCTCCTGGTAGCTCAAACCTTTGATCTATCCAACACACTAACAATGTTACTTTTGACAGAGATCCAATGAAGTTTAAACCTGGTCTCCGAAACCATTTATAGCTATAAGCAATCCTCATAGGCAGCCGTATTCTCTATTTATGAATCCTTTGAGGACAGATTTCTCCCTATACCTGCATTTGATCAGCATGGGCAAAAAACTGAATATCAATTTCTTTCAAAAATGTTGTCCTCAGACACATGCAGCCATATTCAATGAAGTGTTTGCTAGAAAAAGTAAAACTTATTCATAACCAATTGCCCCTTTTGTACCAAGCAAATTCATTTGAGACTGCAGTGATGGACATTTGTAGAAAGAGGCAGCAAATGTATTGGCTGAATACTTTAAAATTTAGCCTGAGTAAACTTTCTTAGGGGATAAAAAGTGCTGGAATTCTAAGTAAGACAGTGTTATGAATACATTTTGGAAACTTTCACAAGAAGGAAAACATAACCAATCTTAAAAGTGCCTTCTTTTATTTTTGCCATTCCCAGAATTCAGTAACTTGGACAGTAAAAGCTTGCTTTGTTCTTGATCCAATGTTCTTGATCACGAAATAATAGTTCGATGCAATCCAGTCCAAGGAGGGGCAGGAAAATCAGAATGGCTTTCAACAGTCAGTGCTGTACTTTTATCATTGGTGGTTTCATTTAATCACTGCATGCTTACCGAAGCTTGTGGCAGAGAAAAAGATCCATGGCCCAACTGGATAACAAACTACATCCTGGGCGAGAATTACTATGAGAATGAACATAATAATCTCATTATTTCTAACCTTAGGGATATAGTTTTAGTCTAAAGGGTGTACCTTCAGATATTGTGCCTGAAATGTAAGGGATGACCTTCAACATTTTCCTTCCACCAAAATTGCTATTTTAATTATTTATGCTAATGACTATTGAAAGGCCCACTAAACAGTGACCACATGTAAAACTGCCCTAGAGTTCAAGAAATAGAGCAAATTGTCACTCAAAAAGAATTTTGAAAAACAGGAAAGCATTTTTTTAAAAGTTAGTGAAAAAGTGATTGAATTATAAGGAAGCAAAATTCTACAATTTTCAAGGATGCTATACTAAAATATATGTACCAATTTACCTCTACCAGTAATTATTGTAGATTTTTAATGATTCTTTAGTTTCTTATATGTGTATGAAAATATGCTATGAACTATTTTTGGTATCACAACAAAAAGTAACTTGAATTATTCACAACATTTAAGTATCTGTACTGCTCTGTTCGTGCATTTATGCCATTCTAATAATATGCCTACCACGGCACAAAGCACAACTCAGAATAAAATTTCTCCTTTGCCATAAATAACTGTGATGATGGTTAATTTTATGTGTCACTT
This sequence comes from Cephalopachus bancanus, assembly GCA_027257055.1. Taxonomy (NCBI): domain Eukaryota; kingdom Metazoa; phylum Chordata; class Mammalia; order Primates; family Tarsiidae; genus Cephalopachus; species Cephalopachus bancanus. The sequence continues at coordinate 2,754,370 of JAPVLO010000018.1, read as the reverse complement.
GGCTAGGTTATAGTGGCCAGTTGTTTGCTCAAATGGCAGTATATATGCTGCTGTGATGGTATTTTTTTAAATGTAATTAACACTTGAATCAGTAGACTTTGAGTAGAAAAGCTGATTCTTTTCATCCAATCAGACGAAAACCTGAAAAGAAAGACTGAGACCCCACAAACAAGAAGAAATTCTGCCTCTAGGCTTATTTAGAATTTAAGAGCACACTATCAATTTTTCTTTGGGTCTCCAGCCTGCAGGCCTACCGTAAAGATTTTGGAATTACCAACATCCACAAATCACATGAGATTATTACTTAAAATCTCTCTCTCTCTCTCTCTCTCCCTTTACATACACACACACACACACACACACACACACACACACACACACACATGCACACACACATGCTTTTTTGATTCTGTTTCTCTGGAGAACTCTAACACAGGAGCTTATTCATTTCTTAATAGTCTTTGTGAGCCTTCTAAAATTATCTCTTTTATTCCTATTCCTAATATAATAGTCACTTACTTGGTTTTATATGTTTATTAATATTCAAAAGTCAGAGCTTTCAGGATGTGACATTTCTGGAGAGCTTATCTTTACTCATTTATTTAAGAATTATTTGTTGAAAGTGAACTAAAAGTTCTTTGGCAGCAAAAGATACAGAGGTGAAGAAGACGAAGTTTCTGTTCTCAAAGAATTTCCATTCTTATAAAGACCATTCAGGAACCTCTGAAAAGTCACTAAATTTTAACTATTTATGTTAAATGTTATCTAAAATGTTGCTTATACCAAAGTGTCTAAATAAAAGTGAGATGCTTCTAGTGGAAGCAAACCTAGTTCATGACAGTCATTAGTGATTTTAAAGTTTTCATCTAATATTTGACATACGTATGGAACTGTGATTATATAAGAATTGCTTGATTAGCTTATTTTTTCTCATTTATATATTTGTGTGTGTGTGTGTGTGTGTGTGTGTGTGTGTGTGTGTGTCTTATATGTCTAAGAAGCATTTAACAAAGTTTGAAAAGAGGCCGAGTCATTGTAATTGCAGTTTATATAGTTAGTAGGACAAAACTAAAAAAAAAAAAAAAATACAGATACCAGTTTTTCCTCAATAAAATTTAAATTTGGACTCTAATTTTTCACATGAGATTACTTATGTTGAGTGGTTTTTTAAAATGGTTGCGTTTCCAATTCACATTCTGGCTCTTAACTACAACTACTGGTTTTCATTAAGTACTTTATGATTTCTCACTAGGACTGTACTACTAGCCTTAGAGTAGATTCCTTTCACCTCCAGGCTCTGCCATTTTAAATCAGCCTATTCACCTATATAAATATGTAATTTCTTTATTCAAAAATGTTCAGTAATTTTACATCTCAAACAGAACAAATCTCAGATGTCTGCACTCCCAATCTCAGCCCCTGAAAACATTCACATCTAACTCTCCAATCCCAAATCTACTTCATTTGATGTTGCTCTTGCACTCATGTCTGCGCACTGTATACATAACTTACTTCCAGAGTTCTGTATATATTTATATTAAATTGTCACTTGAATATTTGTTTATATATATATATCTATATAGGTTAAAACTTCTCTCTTGAAAATGGCTACTACTCAAAATTCAATATAACCTTCAAGATGTGGCTTAAATGGGAGTATTCTAAAAATTGCTCAAATTGAAAGCCTTTTTCAGGTCTCTAAACTAGCCTTTTCTTTTTATATTCATAAAGCATTATTTTATTTATTTGTTTATTTATTTATTTTCAGAAAGTAGGGCTTATTAAGAGGACAGAGAAGTTCCCAAAGTGGGAGGGGACCCAAAGGGGTTGCCCCATTAAGCATTATTAAGGCATCTACCAGTCTTCCTGTATCGGAATTACTTATGTCCTTGTCTTTGTTCTCAACTACAAAAAATAGTTTCATTTATTTTGTAGTTTTTCCAACTCATCATAGAAGATTTTTTTTTGATAATTATTTATGAAGTTTCTTGCATAAAAACTATCAAGAAAAATAAGACAACTTTAAGGGTCAGAATAACCACATATATAGGGTTGAGTAGCAAAATTTTCAAAGAAAACATCTGAAATTCCCATTCCTCTCAATAAACAGGTGCAAGATAGAAATATATTCTGAGGTTTGATACTGCATGACTAAAACCAACTTTTAGTGGTGGAAAGTATCCTTGCATCAATGTTCTTTAAAGTCTAGTTATTTCTTAGGCCCTAAAGTTGAGAGGCAAAAAGTACAGTCAAAGCTTAGATGTAAAATAAAGGTACAACTTAATTGCTGTTAACTTTAGAAGTAAAATCTAAAGGATAATATAGCAAAAAGAGTGGGACTGGGGTAGGTAGGATGCAAATAAATCCAGTGATATTTAGAGAAAGGTGCTTGTTTCATGAAAATAATCTTTGATAAGAATTGTGTTGATGAGATGGCATCAACAAGAGGGCAACAGCGGACATGCAAGCCTTCCACCCCTCTATGACAAAGATAGTTATCCACCACCAACAATAGCTTTGAGAATGTTTAAGTGTCCATTTAAGAATACACAGCATCTTGATGGAGCAAAATAAATAAGCAAATAAATAACTTCACAGAAGGCATTTCTAGGGAGATGGGACATTCTAAGATGTCTGGAAATTGCCAGGAATAAAGAAGCATGAAGGATATTAGAACCCACCATAGGGTGGATGCCACATGATGTCCAGGGACACTGACAACTTTTGGTACTGAGATAAACAATAGCAATTCCTGTTCCGTAACCCCTGGATAGGGAGACATTGCTGCTACTCCTTATCCTACCCCCGCAAAAAGTTGCTATTGTGTTGCCCTGGGTCTGGAACCGCTACCCAACCCCACACATGGTACCTGTCTTTGACCTTACTGCCATCATCACTCCACATATACCCACACACGAAATCCTGCTGATTTAGCCACTCTTGGCTTGACTGTGTTCCAGACTTAGTCTTTAAGACCCCATCGGATGCACCAGCTCTTCAAACATCAGAACCACCACAGTTATGTGTTAGTCCCACCCTGTACCAGAACCCTGGCCACCCTGCGTGTGTCCTCACTACAGACTCCTTGAGTGTCCATTGCTCTGATACCTGAGCCACCAGCACCATGAGCGAGTCCACTCCCTGGATTCCGAGTGGCTATAGCTACTCCTGTTCCCATGCTGCGGACCCTGACTGGCTCAGCCGTGCTCACCTATGCTTCAGGCAACTGAAGCCATCATTGCTCAGGCTAAGTCTGAATCCTGGGTTTCAGAAACGCTGTAGCTCTGCACAGGCCTGGACTCCTGACACAAAATCCCTGGCTGCCTCAAAAGCACCTACGCCTTGTGCACCATTACTAGTGGGGAACCTGTGTTTGAGGCACTGATACAACCACACCCCAAACCCAAAGCCTTGATCCATTCATGTCTGTCTCTGCTGCAGGCTAGGCTCTGTGGCCATACCACTAAGGCTACATATCAGACACCATGGCCATGGCCAATGAAAACAGGCTCTTAAGCCAACCCCAACCCCAAGAGAGATGCCCTAGGCCTTGATTTCTTGGGAGAAAAAGAGATGGGAGGCCAGGCACAGTGGCTCTGCCTGTCATCCCAGCACTCTGGGAGGCCGAGGCAAGAGGACTGCCTGAGCACGGCATTTGAGACCAGCCTGGGCAACTTGGTGAGATCTTGTCTCTACCATAAACCACAAAAACTAGCCAGGCATGGTGGCATGCCTCTGTAGTTCCAGCTACTTGGAAGGCTGAGGCGGAAGGATCACCAAAGCCCAGCAGATTGAGATTGTAGTGGCCATGAGTGCAACACTGCACTCCGAGCAGGACGACAGAGAAAAACTCCAACTCAAAAGAAAAAAGGAAAAGAAGACTGGCTCAGTGGCTCAGCCTGTAATCCCACGCCTTTGGGAGGCTGAGGTGAGTGGATTGCCTGAGCCCACGAGTTCGAGACCCACCTGGGCAGCGAGACCTCCTTTCTACAGTAAATCAAAAAATCAGCCAGGCATGGCAGCGCATGCCTGTAATTCCGGCTACTTGGAAGGCTGAGGTGGAAGGATCACCAGAGCCCAGCAGGTCGAGGCTGTGGTGGCCGGGAGCAGCCACTGCACTCCAGTCTGGGCGACAGAGTGAGACTCCAACTCAAAAAAAAAAAAGAAAAAGAGATTGGAACAGCTCAAAATGGATAAAGAACTTAGAATGTGAAACTTCAGACTGTAAGAACCTTAGAAGAAAACTTAGGGAATACTCTCATGAACAAAGGCCTGGTCAATGAATTCATGGCCATGTCCTTAAAAGCAAATGCAGCAAAATCTAAAATTGACAGATAGGATCTTATCAAGCTAAAATGTTTTGCACAACTAAAGAAACCATCAAGAGAGTAAAGAGATAACTCACAGAATTGGAAAAAATATTTTCTAGCTATGCATATGACAAAGACCTAACATCCAGGATCTATAAGGAGCTCAAACAAATTGACAGGAATAAAACAACAACAAAAAAAACATTAAAAAGTGGGCAAGGACATGAACAGGCAATTCTCAAAGGAAATCATGAAAGGAACCAACAAACGAAGAAATGCTCAGCTTTACTAATGATCAGAGAAATGCAAATCAAACCTACAGTGAGATACCACCTCACACTGGTCAGGATGGCTATCATTAAAAAAGAAAAAAAACAACAGATGTTATTCAGGATGCAGAGAAAAAGTAACATTTCTACACTGTTGATAGGAATAAGCTAGTTCAACCTTTGTGGAAAGCACTATGGTGATTTCTCAGACAACTAAAAACTGAGCCATGATTTGACACAGCAGCCCTATTCCTGAAAGGATATAAATTGCTCTACCAAAAAGACACCTGCACAGGTATGTTCATGGCAGCACTTTTCACAATAGCACAGAACATAGAACCAGCCCAAATGCCCATCTTAAGTGAATTGGATCAAGAAAATGTGGTACATATTCACAATGATATTCTACACTGCCATGAAGAAGAACACAATCATGTCCTTTGCAGGAAAAATGAATGCAGCTGAAGACCAGCAGTACAGGTGAAATATCGCAGAAGCAAAAGCCTGAATACCGCATGCTGTTACTCACAAGTGGGCACTGAACACTGGGCACAGAGACACCTTTGTGATGATGAAAGTCAACATCTTTGCCTTTATCAGGTGGAAACAAAAGATACTAAGCACTGCTAAAAGAGTGCAGAAGGGTAGGGGAATAAGGGGCACACAACTGCCCATTGCGGACCATGTGTACTACTCTGGGGCTGGTGCAGGGAGAGGGATTGCTAGAAGCCCAAACCTTGACTTCACGCAAGTTAGCGATGTAGCAAATCCTCTTATGGACCCCAAAGCTCTAAAGTAATAAAATTAATAAATGCCTACATTATTAAATTTAAAAGATCTTAAACAACAGAACATTACACTCCAAGAACTAGAAAAAGAGCAACCACTTGCTTAGGGTTACTTTGGCTTTGGGGCTCTCTTTTTTATTCCAAACTTCCATTCCAATTCCATATTCCATTCCAGATCTTTTAAATTTAGGATAGTTTTTTCTAAATCAGAAAAAAAAATTGCCCTGGAATTTAATAGGAATTGTATGAAATTTATAGATTGCTTTGGGTAGTATGGTTATTTTAATGGTACTGACCCTTCCAATCCCTAAACATGCAGTGGTTTCCATTTGTCTGTATCACCTACAATTTCTTTCATCAGTGTGTTGTCATTCTCCTTGCAGAGATCTTTCATTTCTTTGGTTAAGTAGGTTTCTAGGTGTTTTATTTTATTTGTTTCCAGATATTGTAAATGGGATTGAATTCTTGATTTATTTATCAGCTTGGTCATTATTGGTATATAGCAGTGCTACTGATTAGTTTATGTTGAGTTTGTAACTGGAGACGTTGCTAAATTTATTTATTAAGCATAGTAGTTTATTGGAGGAGTCCTTAGGGTTTTCAGGGTCTAAGATTATATCACTGATGAACAGAAATAATTTGGCTTTCTCTTTTCCAATTTGAATGTTCTTTATGTGGGAGGTGAAATCAGCTCTCCTCAGTATCACAGTCAAAGCACGACATCACAACATGGAGATTCAGAGATTGGGGTAGTGAAGCAGCTTTTAAAAAATCTCATTCTTACAAGAACGGTGCCTCCCAGGTAAGCAGTCATACATAGGCAGGCCATCACAGATAGTGTATTTATGCCTCTAGAGTGTAAATCTCTCCCCTGGTTTCCCATTGGCTGAGTACTTTAGAGATTACATCATTTTCCCAGACTTTGCCTAAGCAATAACTTTGCACAACTAAGGTAAAACACAAGCATTTTTCACACAAATAAGGTAAAATACACTTTTCTGAATTCTGATGGGTCTCAATGCTCACAAAAGGAATCCTGCCAAAAGAGAAAGCCTGCTAAGAAAGGAAATGAAGTAACAAATCGCCATTTTGAAAATGAATCACCATTTTGTTTCTTACACTTTTTTTTTTCTCTTGGCTAGTTACTTTTGCTAGATCCTCTAGTACCATGATGAGTAGAATGATGAAAGTTGACTTCTTTGCCTTGTGCAGTTCTGAGAGGGAATGCGTTCAACTTTTCCCCATTTTTTAGTATGATATTGGCAGTGGGTTTGTCATAGATGGGTTTTAACATTGTGAGGTTGTTTTTTTCTATGCTTGTTTTGTTGAAAGTTTTTGTTATGAAGGGATGTTGGATTTTTAAATGTTTTCTTTGCATCTATTGAAATTATTGTACAGCTTTTATTTTTAATTTTTTTTATGGGTGGATCACGTTTATTGACGTGTGTATGTTGAGCCATCTTTGTATTTCTGGGATAAAACCCACTTGATCATGGTGAATTACCTTTTTGACATGTTGTTGAATTCAATTTGCTAGTATTTTATTGATGATTTTTACATCTATGTTCATCAGGGATATTGGTCTGCAGTTATCTTTTTTACTTTGTTCTTTTCCTTCTTTGTTATCAGGGTGATATGAACTTTGTAGAACAAGCCAGGGAGAATTCCCTTCTTCTTGATATTTTGGAATAATTTCAGTAGGATCAGTACCAATTTTTCTATAAATGTCTGGCTGATTTTAGTTATAAATCTATCTGGTATTGGGCTTTCTTTTGTTGGGACATTTTTAAAATTACTTATTCAATCTCACTACACATTATTGGTCTGTTTGGGGCTTCTATTTTTTCCTAATTCAAGGTTGTGGAGTTGTATGTTCCCAGAAATATATCCATTTACTCTAATTTTCTAGTTTGTTTGCATATTAGTGTTACAATAGTCTCAGATGGCTTTTTGTATTTCTTTGGTTTCAGTTGTAATGTCTCTATTTTCATTTTTGATTGAGTTTCCTTGAATCTTCTTTCTTCTTGATTAATTTAGCTTATGGTCTATCAATTTTGTTTATCTTTTTACAGTACCAACTTTTCATTTCACTGAATTTTTGTAGTTTTTTTTTTTTACAAGCCATTCCAGGTTTTTTTTTTATAATCAATATTGTTTGTTATGATATTGTGGGGTACAGTTAAGGGTTAGGTATACAAATATGCTTCGTTCAGGCACCCTTGTTGATAAGAGGTGTCTCCCTGTCCCCAGACAGATATTGACTACCATTAATCCCATCTCCCCCCCCCATAGTTTCCCACCACTGTCAGTCATTTTCTTATACTATTACATGGATGTTCAAGATCCGCTATATGAGTGAAAACATGTGATACTCAGATCTTTGTTTCTGTGAGAGATCACTCAGTATTATTGACTCTAGTTCCATCCAGGTTGCTGCGAAGTTCATGATTTTGTTCTTTTTTATGGCTGCATAGTATTCCATTGTGTATATGTACCACATTTTTTAATCCGGTCCTCTTTTGATGGACAGCATGGTTGCTTCCAGGTTCTTGCTATTGTGAACAATGCTGCGATAAACATACGTGTGCAGGTATCTTTTTGATAGAACAATTTGAGTTCTTCAGGGTATATTCCCAGTAGGTGGATTGCGGGATCACATGGGAGGTCAATATTTAGAGCTTTTAGGAATCGCCATACTGTTTTCCACAGAGGTTGCAATAGTTTGCACTCCTACCAACATTGTAGAAGTGTTCCCTTTTTGCCACACCCTCTCCAGCAACTGTTATTTTTTGAGTTATTGATAATTGCCTTTCTGACTTTGGAGTTAGATGGTATCTCAGTGTGGTTTTGATTTGCATCTCCCTGATGATTAGTGAGGTTGACCATTTCATCATGTGTCTGTTGGAGGCTTGGCTGTCTTCCTTTGAGAAGTGTCTGTACATATCTTTTGCCCATTTTATAATGGGGTTGTTTGTTTTTTTTCTTTTCAGCACATTTGAGTTCCTTGCAGATCCAAGATGTTAAGCCTTTGTCAGACCTGGAGTTGGCAAATACTTTTTCCCAGTCTGTGGCTATCTCCCTGCTCTCTTGATGGTTTCTTTGACTTTGAAGAAGCTTGTCGGTTTAATGAGGTCCCACTAGTCTATCTGGTCTCTTATGGCCTGTGGGTTTCAGGTTTTGTTCAGGAATTGGATGCAGTTCCAATTTCCATGAGGGTACGTCTTTCATTTTCTAAGGTTCTTATGGTTTGAGGTTTTACATTTACATCTCTGATCCATTTAGAGTTAATTTTTGTGTATGGGGATAGATAAGGGTCCTGTTTCAATCTTCTGTATGTGGTCAGCCAGTTTTCCCAGCACCATTTACTGAATAGGCTCTCCTCTCCCCAGTGGTAGGTGGTGGAGGCTTTGTCGAAGACGAGTTGGTTGAGAAATTGAGGTTTTGCTTCTGGAATCTCAATTCTATTCCATTGGTTTATATGTCTGTTCCTGTACCAATGCCAAGCTATTTTGATTATTGTAGCTTTATAGTAAAGTTTGAAGTCTAGCAATGTGATACCACCTGCTCTGGTTTTTTTGCTGAGGATTGTTCTGGCTATTCTTGGTTGTTTGTGCTTCCATATGAATTCCTGTGTTGTTTTTTCTAGGTCTGAGAAGAATGTTGCTGGTAATTTGATGGGTATTGCCTTAAATCTGTAGATTGCCTTAGGTAGGATGGACAGTTTCACAATGTTTATTCTTCCAATCCATGAGCATGGGATATTTTTCCACTTGTTTGTGTCATCTTTGATTTCTTTGAGCAGTGTTTTGTAGTTTTCATTGTAAAGCATGAAAGCATGTTTCTGGTTAGGAAAGATGCCAAGGTATTTCATTTTTTTTGTGGCTATTGTGAATGGAATTGTGCTTTTTATTTGGGTTTCTGTTTGTTTATTATTGGTGTAAAGAAATGAGATTGTCTTTTGCACATTTATTTTATAACCTGAGACTTTGCCAAAGTTCTTTATCAGTGTAAGGAGGTTTTTTGACAGATTCTCTTGGGTTTTCAAGGTACAATCATGTCATCTGCAAAGAGAGATAACTTGACTTTTTCTTTTCCTATTTGGATACCCCTGATTGCCTTCTCTTCTCTGACTGCTCGAGCCAGGACTTCCAATACTATACCGAACAGGAGGTTTGAGAGTGGGAATCCTTGTCTTATTCCAGTTTTCAGGGGAAATGGTTCCAATTTTTGTCCATTTAGGAGAATGCTGACCGTGGGTTTCGCATAGATGGCTCTTACTATTTTGAGGTATGTTCCCCATATGCCTAGATGTTCAAGTGTTTTTATCAAGAAGGGGTGCTGGATTTTATCAAAAGCTTTTTCTGCATCTAATGATATAATCATGTGGTTTTTGTTTTGATATCTGTTGATGTATTTAATTACATTTATGGTTTTACAAATGTTGAACCAGCCTTGCATCCCAGGGATGAAGCCTACTTGGTCATGATGGATGATTTTTGAGATGTGTTGTTGAATCTGATTCACTAGGATCTTGTTGGGAATTTTAGCATCTATGTTCATCAAAGATATTGGCCTGTAGTTCTCTTTCTTTGTTGAGTCTTTACCTGGCTTGGGTATCAATGTGATGTTAGCTTCGTAAAATGATTTGGGGAGAGTTCCATCTTTCTCAATTGTCTGGAATACCTTCAGTAGGATTGGTGTCAGCTCCTCCTTAAATGTCTTGCAGAATTCTGCTGTAAAGCCATCTAGTCCAGGGCTTTTTTTGTAGGTGGTTGTCTTATTATGTAGTCAATTTCTTTGATTACTATTGGTCTATTTAGGGTCTCAATTTCTTCTTGTTTCAACCTAGGCAGGCTGTGTGATGTCAGAAAGCCCTCCATTTCCATAAGGTTTTCAAGTTTGTTTCCATACAAGTGTACATAGTAGTCTCTAGTGAACTTTTGTATTTTTTCAGGGTCAGATGTGACTTCATCTTTTGTGTTTCTGATTGTGTTCATTTGGGTTTTTTCTCTCTTTTTCTTGGTCAGTCTCACTAGGGGACCATCGATCTTGTTTATCCTTTCAAAGAACCAGCTTTTTGCTTCATTGATTTTTTGTATTATCTTTTTGTCTTCTGTGTCCTGGATTTGGGCTTTTATTTTGGTGATCTGGATTCTTCTGCTGAAATTAGGGTTTTTGTGGTCTTGCTTTTCCAGCTTTCTTAGGTGGCTTCTTAGGCTGTTAATTTGTGATCCTTCCATTTTCCTCATGTGCATTTGTAGGGATGTAACTTCCCCTCTTACCACAGTTTTCATGGTATCCCAGAGATTTTGGTAAGATGTTTCTTCATTTTCATTTGTTTCCATGTATCTTTTAATCTCTGTTTTGATTTCATCATTGGCCCAGGAGTTGTTTAGCATCATGCTGTTTAGTGTCCATGTCTTTGTGGGTTTTGGGGGGACCTTGTTGGTGTCAATGTTTATTTTTATTCCACTGTGGTCCGAGTAGGTGCATGGTAAAATTTGGGTCCTTTTAAATTTGCTTATGCTTTATTTATGGCCAAGTATGTGGTCAATCTTCGAGTACTTTCCATGCAGTGATGAGTAGAATGTGTATTCTGTGGTCTTTGTAAGGAGGGTTCTGTAGGTATCAATTAGGTCCATTTGATCAAGAGTCACATTGAGGTTTTGGATCTTGTTCCTGATTTTTTTTCCGATGATCTGTCTAGGGTTGTGAGTGGGGTATTAAAGTCCCCAGCTATGATGGAATTGGAGTCGATATCTTTTTTTAGTTTACCTAAGAGCTGCTTTATGGAAGTTGGTGCTCCTATGTTGGGTGCATATATGTTTAGGATGGATATTTCTTGTTGATGGATTGAACCTTTTATCATTATATAGTGGCCCTCTGTATCTTTTTAATTTTTGATAGCTTAAAGGGTATTTTGTCTGAGATTAAGATCACAACTCCTCCTTTCCTTTGTGCTCCATTAGAATGAAAATTTGTTTTTCATCCTCTTACTTTGAGTCTGTGAGTGTCCTTTCTTGTGAGGTGAGTCTCTTGAAGGCAATAGATTGTTGCCTGGTGATATTTTATCCATTTTGCCATTCTATGTCTTTTCAGTGGTGCATTTAGTCCATTCACATTCAAACTAATTATTGAAATGTGAGAGTTGATCCCTATCATAATGTTCTTACAGAGTTGCTGTTGTTCTTCCTGTTTGTGTGTTGTCTTTCTTTTGATTTTAGAGTTGGATCATGTGTGTTTTTAATCTTTTACCTGTACTCTTGTGAAGAACATTGTTGTTCTTTTTTCTTTTTCTTCTGTGTTCAATACTTTCTTAAGTGTTTCTTGTAGAGGTGGTCTGGTGGCAGCGTAGGTTCTTAGGGATTGGATATCTGGGAAAGATTTCAATTCTCCCTCACTGATGAAGCTTAGCTTGGCTGGTTAGGTTATTGTCAGTTGAAATTGTTTATCTTTTAGAACTTTGAAGATAGGATCCAAGCTCTCCTAGCCTGGAGGGTTTCTGTAGATTAATCTACTGCTATTCTAATTGGTCTTCCCTGGTAGGTAGTCTGACCTTTTTCTCTTACAGCCTTTAGGATTTTTTCTTTTATACCTATTTTGTTTAGGTGAATTATTATGTGTCTGAGAGTTGTCTTCTCACTTGTTGTCTTGCAGGGGTTCTCTGAATCTCTTGTGTTTGAATTTTTTCATCCTTGATGAGATGAGAGAAGTTTTCTTGAATGATTTCATGGAATGTTTATTCCAGTGTGGCTTCTGTTTCTCTCTCTGCCTCAGGAAGTCCAATTTACTCTTAGGTTCAGTCTCTTGAAGTGATTATTCATCTCTTGCAGGTTTTGCTCTGTCTTTTTGAGCTTCTTTTCTATGCTTTTGACAGTTTGGGTTAGTTCTGTGTTTTGGTCTTCGAGCTCTGAGATTCTTTCTTCTGCTTGGCTAATTCTGTTTTCCATGCTTATTAGTTTGTTATTTATTTCCATCACAGTATTCTTTACTGCTGTTATTTCTGACATCAACTCCTTCCTATTTTCTCTTATCTCTCCTCAATTTCTTAAATTCTCTCTATTAATGTCTTGATGTCTGGATTTGTTGCATGTGGCCAGTCATTCTGGGGCTCTTCATTGTTTGTGTTCTGGAGTCTGTTTTTTAGTGTCTGACCTCCCAGGGGTCTGTGTGAGACCTATATTCTTCTTTGGGTTTTTCTTCATTTGTGCGGTTTTTCCCCTTCCCTACTTTTTCCTTCCCTCCATGTCACCCTCTTCTTTAATTCTGTTATTCAGGGGTAGAGGGATTGGTTTTACTTCTGTTTGTTCAGTCTCCTATTCTTTTTATGTATGCCCCCTTTCTTTGTTCAATTCTGGAGTTGCACTGTAGGTTGGGGGTGGACTTTTTTGCAGTTTTGAGATTTACTTAAGGGGAGAGCTGTGATTCAAAATCTATCTGCAGGTCCTGGTATCCACCAGCAGGTGTATGGATAATCTGAAACCCACTTCCCACCACCTTGGAATCTGTTGGTGCAGTGGGGCTGTAAGTTTATTCCCTGAAATAAAATGAGGTTAGCAGAGGGAAGAGAATGGTGCAGGCTGTGGGGGGAAAAGGGGGGTGGAGAGAGAGAGGAGTAAGGGGGGAAACAGACAAGTGTACCAACAAATGGAGAGAAAGACTTAAACTGAAACAGATAAAAATAATAGACCACAGCTACAGACAAACCAACTCCTATACAAAAAAAAACTAAAACATACAATGATGCTAACATACAAGCTAACCAAACACTTTATTGGTGTGCTGTCCCTCTATACAAAGAAATGGTTTACAAAGAGGAGAAAAGAGAAGAAAAGGAAGAGAAAAAAAAGGAACAAAACAAACAATAGGAATAGAATCAAGTAAGTAAACTAACAGAACCAATAGAGCACACTCTGAGACTTTTCGTTTAAATCCAATGTCCTTTCAGCTCTGACTTCTAGCTGTCTTCTCAAGCTGGTAAATTTGTTCACAGTTAGGATCAGTTGCCCCTGGCCTGCTATAAATGGCAGTTCAGATCACCACTCAGTTCACCACTCAAATCTGGCCTGTGTCTGTTTTTCAAGCTTGTTTGTCCCGTTTCAGTGTTGTTACCTTGAATCGCCAGCAGGAGGTGCTATCTTGCAACTCCAGATGGAGTGGAGCCCGCCTGAGCCATGCAGAGGCCGGAGATGGGCACTTGTCTCAGGGCACACGGGAGGAGACCCACGGCTGGCAGGACATCTTGGTGGCAGCAGAGGTGGCAGCGATCCCAGCAGATCTTGCCTGCAGGGGCTTCAAGGACTGAAGTCATGAATTGCCTCAGGCACGGGTGGCGCGATGTGCTTTGACCGTCACAGAGGCCACGGCGGCACCGGCAGCTGCTGTGTCTGCAGCTGCAGTGGCTTTCCAGACTACCGCAATGCCCCAGCAGAGGTGATGGCAGGTGTGAAGAGCGGGCTGTCAATGTTGTGATCTGCAGTCCCTGGGGAGAGACCCAGGGACCCTCTGCGTTCTCCTTTGTGGAGGGTCTCATGGACCGGGCTGCCCTGTCACCATCCTGCCAGAAGTTCTCTGTAATTTTTAAAATGTGTGCTTGTTTCAATTTCATCTGGTTCTGGTCTTATCTTTGCTATACCTTTTCTTCTACTAGCTTTGGGTTTGGTTTGTTCTTGTTATTCTGGTTCCTTGAGACATGACATTAGGCTGTCAATATACGATCCTTCTGGGTTTTTTGGTGTAGGCGTTTTCTGCTATAAACTTTCCTCTAGCACTGTTTTTGTTGTATCCCAGAGATTTGATGACTTGTGTCACTGTTATTATTCATTTCACAAATTTAAAAAATTGTTCTTGATTTCGTTGTTGACCCAAAGATCATTCAGGAGCAGACAGTTTAACTTCCATGTGTTTGTATAGCTTTGAATTTCTCTTGGAAATAGTTTATATTTTTATTCCATGGTTTATCTTAGAAAATGTTGCATGTGTTAAAAAAAATGAATATTCTGTATTTTGGGGTAGAATGTTTTGTAAATATTTGCTACATGCATTTATTCTGCAGTCCAGTTTCATAATGATCCTTAGCAAAAAGAACAAAGCTGGAGCCATCACATTGCCTGACTTAAAATGATGCTTCAGGACAGCAGGTCATGGTGGCTCACACCTATAATCCCAGCACTTTGGGATGCCAAGGCGAGAGGATCATTTGAGCCCAGGATTTTGAGACTAGTTTCAGTAACACAGAAAGACCTTGTCTCAATAGGAAGTGAAAAAAAATTAACTGAGTGTGGTGGTGCATTCTTGCACTCCCAGCTGCTTGAGAGGCTGAAGCAGAAAGATAGCCCAGGCCCAGGAGGTTGAGGCTGCAGTGAGCTATGATCATGCCATTGCAATCCATCTGGGTGACAGAATGTTTTATATGAAACAAAGCATGGTGTTTGGGTACAAAGGTAGACACATAGAGCAGTGGAAGAAAAGAGAGAACTCAGAAATAAAACCAAATACCTACAACTGACTGATCTTCAACAAACCAGACAAAAATATACATGGAGGAAAAGATACTCATAAGTGATTCCAAAAAAATTGAAAAGCCATATTCAGAATAATGAAACTGAATCCCAGTCTTTTACCATATACAAAAAACTAGATCAAGATGAATTAAAGACTTAAATGTAAGACTGAAACCCATAAACATTTGAGAAGAAAACTTAGGAAAATCTTTTCTGAACATTGGCTGAGGCAAGGAATTTATGGTTAAGATCTCAAAAGCAAATACAACAAGAACAAAAACAAAATTAAGTGGGACTTAATTAAAGTAAAAAGCTTTTGCACCACAAAACAAATGATCAACAGACCAAATAGACAAGATGCAAAATGGAAGAAAATATTCACAAGCTGCACATTTGGCAGAGGATATATATATATATATATATATATATATGTATATGTATATGTATATATATATATATATATATATATATATACATATACATATACATATATATATATATATATGTAATAAACATTGAAGACCCAGAAGGGGAAGGTGGGTTAGTGATAAAAAATTACCTATTACGTACAGTGTGCACTATTTGGGTGATGGGTACACTGGAAGCTCAGACTTCACCATACAGTTTATACATGTAATCAAATACAACTTACACCCATAAAGTTATTAAAATTTAAAAAAGGAACTAATCCAAAGTTGGTAGAAGGAGGTAAATAATAAGCATCAGAGTAGAAATAAATAAAATAGACACACAAATACACATTAAAAAAAAAACCAATAGAAAAGATCAGTAAACTGACAGTGTTTTTAAACAAACAAAATCAGTATAATTCTTTAGCTAAACTTAAAAAAAAGACAGCATTCAAATAAAATCAGAAATGACACTATAGAGAGACAACATATAAACTATAATTATAATCAATCATAGGCCAATACTATGATAGCCACGAAGAAATGGGTAGATTCTTAGACACAAACAACCCACCAACACTAAGCTATGAGGGAATGAAAATCTGAACAGACATATAAAAAATAGGGAAATTAAATCAGTAATAAATAATTTCTCATGAAAGAAAAGCCCAGGATCAGATGCCTTTACTGCTGAATTCTACCAAACACTTCAAGGACTAATACCAATCCTTCTCAATCTTTTTCCAAAAAATTAGACAAGTTAATACTTCCAAACTCATTGTATGAGATCAGCATTATTCTCCATGATAAAGTTGGATTTATCTGTGGCATTTAAGAATGTTTTCACATATGACAATCAATGTGATACACCACACTAACATTTTGAAGCACAAAACCGTATAAAAGTATCAATGAATACAGAAAAAAGTGACAAAAATTAATATATTTTCATGATAAAAACTTTCAACAAATTAGGTGTAGAAAAAAATAGACCTTAACACAATAATGACTGTATATCTCAAACCCACAGCTAACAACATATTCAGTGACAAAAACTGAAGTATTTTTCCTCTAAGATCAGAAACTAGGTATAAGGGCACCTGCTTTAGCTACTTTTTATTAATATAGTACTAGAAACCAGAGCAATAGGCAACAAAAAGAAAGAATAGGCATCCAAATTTGAAAGGAAGAAGTAAAAGTGCCTCTGCTTGCAGTTAACATGGTCTTATATATAGCAAAACCTAAGGTCTCTGCTGTTAGCTCTAATAACCAAATTCCATTACGTTGCAAGACACAGAATTAGTATTAAAAAAGTAGCATTTCTATGCACTAACAATAAACTATCTGCAAAAAATTTAAGAAAACAATATCATTTGCAATACCATAAAAAGAAAAAAGTAAATTTAAAAATAAATTTAACCAAAGAGGTTAAAATCTGTACAATGAATACTATAAAACATTAGTGAAAGAATTGAAGAATATACAAAAAAATAAAAGAAATTATGCATTCATGGATTAGAAGAAATAATATTGTTAAAATGTCTGTTTATGAAGCAATCTATATATTCAATACAAGTCTTATTAAAATTCCAATGACACTTTTCACAAAAATAGAAAAAATAATTTTAAAATTTATATAGAACCATAAAGGACCCTGACTAGCCAAAGCAATCTTCAGTAAAAATAATGCAGCCAGTGGTGTCAAACTCCTTAATCTCAAATATTTTTCACAACTATAGTAGTCAAAAAGCAGGCATTGGCATAAAAACAAACATATATGCCAATGGAACAGAATAGAAAGCAAAAAAAGTAAATCCTTGCTCATAGTTAGTAGGAATGTAAATTAGTACAGCTATTATGAAATACAGGATAGAGATTCCTCAAAATGTAATTGTCACATCATCTAGCAACTTCACTTTTGGGTATACATTCAAAGGAAACACATTTAGTATGTCAAAGAGATATCTGTACTCTTATGTGTTCATGGCAGCATTATACGAAAGTTACAATATGATATCAGCCTAATTGTACAAAAACAGATAAATGGATAAAATCCATGTGGCATATATACAGAATGGAATACTTTTAAGTCTTAAAAAAATGATTTTTTTTCCATTGGTAGCAACTGAATGAAGTTGGAGGTATTATGATAAGTAAAATAAACCAGGCATAGGACACATACCACATGATCTCACTAATCATTTCTGAGGAATCTAAAATGGTCAGACTCATAAAAACAGAGAAGAATGGCATTCACCAGGTAGAATGAGGGGTGGGGAGCAATTGGGAAATGAGAGTCAAAGTGTAACTCTAAGACCCAGGTAAGCGTCCATGCCATAATACAAAGATGTCTCCAAGGACTGGGATTTGTCCCTTTACACGTAAACATCTAGGGAGATAGTGCTTTAGTCTTCCTGGAAACTTGAGATATTAACTTAGATGCTTAGTCTAGGCTTTAGCCATTAGCCTTCTCAGGTAGACAGAAGTTTTATGATCCTCTTGGCTCAGCACAATCAACTGGACAAATGACTACAGGTCTCATTCTCATGGCATGTAAGGAGAAAAATGTTTCTAGGGGAAGTGAATGCAAACTTTCCTGTTTAAATTTACATACATTTCCATATCTGAGGTGGCAATGGCTTTTTACTGGGGCACTGAAAAGCCTCCACATTTGGTATCCTCTCCTTCAGAGTTAGACTAGCGCATTAGGCTTTGCCATGACCTGAATAGAATATTAATTAAGGAATAGCACCTTTTTATGATGAACAAAATCTGATTATAATTTTATTTTCTTCAAGCCAAAGGGGAAAAAATGCACTTAGTAGAGTATTTATTTCAAGTCTCTTTGTAAGTTATTTTCATCGCATTAATGAGTAAATTGCCATTCCCTTGATTATTGCTATTCTCTGGTAAGCTGGTTAGAATAAGTCAGACAAACTGAACATGTTCTTTTCTGGATGCACCAATTAAATCTATCTTCTGGATCTACAAAACTAAAAACTAAATTCCAAACTTTGGTTTTTCTTCCAAGTTAAAGCTATCCTGAAATTTTGGTGACTCGTCTTCAGATTTCCCTAAATAAATAGATGTTTACATTTCTTCTTGAAATGATGCACATCTTTCTGAATGGGTAGGAATTTTGGAGCTATTTTATCCATTTTCTTTGTTTAAATGATCCCCCTTAACTAACCTAAGTAAAATAACTTCTAGACAAATATTGACAGCCAAGGATAGTCCTGGCCAAAACCGTTGGAAAAGTGTCTATCCTGTGTATTTTGCCCACATCTTTGTATACCCTCACTCAGCATAGAAACCACTTCTCCAAAGCCCAGGTTTGTGCTGCTTCATTCCCGTTCAGGACTTCCACTTTTCACTCCTAGGTCTCTTCTATCTGTGGAGGTCCCTGGGCGTAGGCTTCACTCTATTTATCTTCTCTCAGATATCTTTTCTATGCTGTGTTCTCTCTTATCAGGTTTATCTATCTGCTCCGTGAAAACAAGGGAAAAAGAACCAGTGGTTATCTGGTCTTGGAGACAAACTATTCTTTGAATGATCATATCTGTGCCTACCATGTGCAATGTGAATACGATGCCCATGCCTAGAACAACTTATTGAAACAGAAGAATCTTCATCCTTAATTGGAAGAATATCAGGAGAGTTGAAAAGACGGCTGTGTGTGTGTGTGTGTGTGTGTGTGTGTGTGTGTGTGTGTGTGTGTGTGTACACACATGCACATGCACATGTGCATGTGTGTGAGTTATTTTACTTTCAATGGATGCCTATCTGGAACTCTAGGCTTTGTACACATAACCAGTCACATTCATAGACTTGAATTTTGACTTGTTCTCTTTTTCAGAATATGACTTTCAACATATCTTGTTATGAAAGTAACTCTCTAAGAAGTAGTTTATTATATTTGTATGCCATTTATCCTTTCAAGTTCTTTATTACTATCACTGGTACCATATAGTATTTATTTACTGTGGTAGTAACTTTTTCTAATCACTAAAATCATACTTAATGAAGAAAAAATAGCAAATCAACAAATAATAAAAAATGCTCAAGAGCACAACCACTAGTATTTCACCCCTTCATTATTTATCCTAATAAATCTGACACTAACTAAACTGGGCAGTTTGTTCCAGTTTGTCTGAGTATGAATATTACTCTGTATGTGTTGTTCTTCCTTCTTCCATCTTCTCCATTGGTAAATGGAATGCTTTTGAGTGGTGACACTGTTGAAATGCAAACCATGAGGCTAATAAAGTGATATAAAAATATATTCTGCAGAAGACATACAAGCAGTCAACAGATACATAAAAAAAACACTCAGCCTCATTAATCATCAAAGAAATGCAAATTGAAACCACACTGAGGTACCACCTAACTCTAGTCAGAATGACCATCACCAATGACTCAAAACAACAACAACAACAGATTTTGGAGAGGAATTGGGGGAAAACGAACTCTTCTACACTGTTGGTGGGAGCATAGACCAGTACAACCTCTGTGGAAAACAGTGTGGCAATTTCTAAAAGATCTAAAAATCAATCTTCCATATGACCCAGCAATCCCCCTTCTGGGAATATAGCTGGAGGGAAACAAATCACTCTATGAAAAGTAGTTTTGGCCAGGCTCGGTGGCTCAACCTGTAATGCCAGCACTTTGGGAGGATGACGTGAGTGGATTGCCTGAGCCCACAGGTTCGAGACCAGCCCAGGCAACTTGGCAAAACCTTGTCTCTACAATAAATTAAAAATTAGCTGGGTGTGGTAGCATGCACCTGTAGTTCCAGCTTCTTGGAAGGCTGAGGTGGAAGAATTGCTGGAGCCCAGCACGCTGACGTGATTGTACCACTGCACTCCAGCCTGGGTGACAGAATGAGACTCCAACTCAAAAAAAAAAGGAAGGAAAAAAAAGTAGTTTTAATAGTTTCAAAGAAGTGAGAACATCAACCTGTAATAATTTATGATGTTTACCAATTTTCATATGATGATTGTTAAAAATAGTCATGAGACTCTTATAAAACTTTTTTTATTGTTTATTTGTGGGTTAATTTTCCTTTGATTGGTTGATATATGTGTGTGTTTTCAATTTTGCAGTCACGGTGCATACCGTGTTGATTCTCTATTTTCCTGCCATCTTGGTAAGACTGTGGTCAATCTTTTTCTCTTTCTTCTGTGTTTAATACTTCCTTAAACATCTCTTGTAGAGCTGGTCTAGAGGCAGCATAAGCTCTTATGGACTGAGTACATGGAATGGATTTTAATTCTCCATCACTGATGAAACATAACTTAGCTGAGTAGGAAATTCTTCATTGGAATTGCTTATCCTTGAGAATTTTGAAGACTGGACTCCAGTCTCTTCTAGTCTGTATTGTTTCTGTAGATAAGTCTGCTGCTATTCTAATTGGTCTTCCTTGGCAGGTAGTCTACTCCTTGTATCCGTCTTTAGAATTTTTTCTTTTACACCTGCTTTGTGTAAGCAAATTACTATGTGTCTAGGAGTTGGTCTTCTCATTTGATGCCTTACAGGGGTTCTCTGATTCTCTTGTGTTTGGATGGTTGCATCTCTGATGAGGTAAGGAAAATTTTCCTGGATAATTTCATAAAACGTTTGTTCCCAGGTGTTCTCTATCTCCCTTTCTGTCTTGGGAATGTTGATCAGGCATACACTTGGCCACTTAATATAATCGCATATCTCTTGGAAACTTTGGTTCTGTCTTTTTAAGTTTTCTTTCTATGTTTTTAACCGTTTGGGTTGGTTCCATATTTTGGTCTTCAAGCTCTGAGATAATTTCTTCTGCTTGATTAATTCTGTGTCCCATGCTTGTCATTTTATTTATTTCATTTACCATATTATTTATCGTCATCATCTCAGTTGTCAACTCTTTTATTCTTTCATCTTGTCTTTCTTCATTTCTGTCCATCCTTTCCATCAATGCCTTAACATCTGCATTTGTGGTTTCAGGCCAGTTGTTCTGGGGGTTCTTCATTGTTTGAGTTCTGAAGTCTGAATTCTCAGATGCTGTCTTTCTGGGGTCTGGAGGGTACCTGTGTTCTGTTGGTGCTTCTTCATTTGTGATGGTTTTTGCTCCCCTTTATCCCCCTTTTTTATTCCATTGTTCAGTGATAGGGGAGAGATTTTTCACTTCTGTTTGCTCAATCCTCTACTATTTTTTATGTAGATCCTCTGGGCTTGTTCAATTTTGAAGCCAGACTTGTGGTGGGGAGTTGTGCTGTCCTTTTGATGTTCTGAGATTTGATGAAGGTGTAATTGGTTCAGAAGCTATCTGCAGATCACAGTATCCACTGACTGGTATGTGGGCCTCCTAGAATGCACTTCCCACCACCTTAGTTAGAATCTGTCCATGTGGTGTGAGCATATGTATGCTCCCTGAAACCAAATTAAGACAAGGATAAGGAAAAGAACAAAGAAAGCAAGAAGGGAGACAAAAGGAAGATGAAGAGAAAGAAGGAAGAAAAACAGACAGGCACACAAACTAATAGATAATCAAATAAACAAAAAAAAATAAACATACAAACAAAAAAACCCAAAGAGGTCGTCACCATTAAAAATACCCATATGCAAACAAAAAAACTAAAAAGCAGCAGCAGCAACAACAGCAACAAAAAATAAACAAAAACAGGGGATAAAAGGAGGGGGAAAAGGGGAAAATTAAGTCAGAAGACACATACAGGAAGATATGATGTATGAAAGAGCAGGTGAAAAAAAAAAAAAAACAGCAAAATCTCCCCTGTGGCCATTTCTGGAACTTCAGATTCTTTTCCTGTTTTTTGGTTTTTTTTTTTTAACTGGCAAGTCCCCAAGCATTGTTGCCTGCTTTTGTCTGCTGCCACAGTAGAGAGCAGGCTTTGGTGTACAACTCCTTCCATCTGCTCTCAGCATAGACCGAACAACAGGGTTGCTCTCAACATGAGTCAGACACCACCCCACAGGCTGCTGGGGCAGGAGGGTAAATCAGATCTGGACTCACCCAAGTCATCTGCTGCTGCTGCTACTGCTGCCGCCACTTGGATCAGAAGAGTCTGTGTCTGGTCCAGCATGGGGGTGGAGCCTCTGTCTCTCTGACATCTGCTTCTGAAGTATTCTCTCGAAACCAGTGATGATTGATCCCAGAGGGGTGCAGAGATCACCTCTGGGTCTCAGGTTGGAGGCTGATCAGGGCTTACATAGCTGGTCTCTGCCCACCCTGGGATAGAAAAAATGGTGGCAGTCAGTGTCTCCTCTCCAGTGTCCTAGCTCAGCTCCATATTTCCTCCCTGTCCTTCTCCAGAGTTCCTGATGCCAGTGCCTGGCACACTGCTGCAGGTGGTAGCACTGGCCAGGTACCAAGAAGCAGCTGATCTCCACTGCCTCCTCCTGAGTGACACCTCAAGAATGGTGGATGATCTTGCCTTCTGGGGACACCAATCTCAGAGAACAGTGGTAGATTGCAGCTGCCTCTGGAGGGGAGCCCCAGGTGCTAGATCTTCTGTCTCCTCTCAGACAGACATTCGCTCATCCACCTGCACACACCCATGCATGTAGCCTCTTCCTTATGGATACTCATCCATGCAGAGACTCTCACACTCCCAGGGCTTCTGTAGCCATCTTGCCGAAAGTTCTATTTTTTTTTTCAATACAAGACTATGAATTAAAGGGTCTAGAAAGTTGTATAAAATGGTGAAGCTACCCTAAAAAACTCCAGGATTTTCTTTTATTCAACAGAAATAGGATGCTGAATTTTGAAAATATTCCTCATTCAGAGATCTGAAATGAATTCTGCCTATGTATATTTTTCAAGGCGTCACTATTTTTTGCTATAGGCAGGGTTGAATTATTTATGCATTTCTAATATAAATTTTCATTAAAATGGACATTTTTATTGGCAACAAGGCTTAGTAAACAGCTAATGTCTTTTCATGAGAATTCATATTGTGAAAACATTATTTATATCTGAGTTTGAGAACAAATAAAAATATCCTTAAATGCTTTGAAATAAGACTTTTTTGGAGTAATTACAAATATTACTTTTTGATCACACTGAAGTAAAACAAGAATTTACTTACAAATACAAAATCAGGAATGTCCTTATACCAGGAAATTTTTAGAATTCCTACTAACTACCTTTTTGATAATGGGAAAATGGAAACTGGAGTATAAAAATAACAATATAAAATTACTTATTCAAATTAATGGGATGCAATTTGAGGAGAGATAAGTGGTAAATTAATTTTAATAAACATTTTTTCAATAACAATGAAAGAATACAAATAACTAAATTAAATATTTAACTAAAAAAATTATTAAACAACAACTAAGGACATCAGAAGAAAACACAATTAAAGAAATAATAAATGTAAAAGCATGAATTATGAGACATAAAATTGGAAATAGTAGTTTTAATTAATAAATCAAAATATTGGGTTTTTGGAAAAATAAAATAGAAAAATCTTTTGAAACTTATCAAGAGCAGAAAGAGAATACGTAAATATACAAAATAGTAACTAAGAGGCAAATAACAATTAAAATAGCAAAAAATGTTTTTCAAGTCAGAAGGCTGTGCTGCTTACCTCTAATAATTTTTTTTTGTTGAAAATTTAGGTGAGATGAACAATTTCTGAAAGAAAGGCAAGATTTTAATTTGATCTTATTTGAGAAATAATGTTAAAGATGATCTTTTTTTATTTAAGAACTTGAGAAAATTTATTCTCAGAATTCTTTTAATCTTTCATGTTCACTCACCATGCTTCTCAATCCTAATATCTGTCCATAGAAGCTGTCCTCTGTTTCTTTTACTAATGGCCTTATTCTCTCACTACTGACAGTGTTTTTGAATTTGGCCCCATGCTTTATGCATCAAAAGACATGGTCATGCATTTTGATTTTCTAATTAACTCTAACAAAATAATGGGTTGCACAAAGGGACTTTTAAATATTACACCATCCTTGCATGCTTAGTATTTATACAAGTTAACTGTGACCTACAGTTGATTTATTTTTATTATGATTTACCTTTGTCCATATATTTTAAAAATTATTTGCAACTTTTCTAGCATTTTCAACATGAAAAATTCAAACATGTAAGTCAAACCATACACACATTACCCACCACCCTTAAATATTAATATCTTGTTATTTTATGCCATCTACACCACCTTGTACTTCACAGTATCTCACTCAGTTATTATCATTATTATTATATAGTTTTGAGGTATATTTACATATACTGAAATGCACAAATATTTTATTCTATTATCAAGTATGTCATTTCCAGCTCATATGCTCATTCTGGGGTAGGGGGTGGGGAAGCTTGTGACTCTGTTATTACTCACAATGTCATAGCTGTTTGAAGTCTACTTGTCTTGAAATAATACTGTTTTTTGTGAATTACAGTTTTCTAATATAGTCTAGTGCTCGTTATGTCTTAATTCATGACGTTGTGTCATATAACGGGCCACTTGACAACACTGGTTTCTATGAATTTTCTCAAATTATTAGTATGCTTCATTGACTATCAACATAAAGGCACCTATTTTTCAGATCATCAAAGGCAGAAATATATAAACAATAATTTACTTTTTAGTCATATTCAATTTACTGCTCAGAATTCTGTAGTTTAAAGGTAGAATGACACGTGTCAATCATTCTTTCTTCCTTAAATTTCAAGGTCATAAGCAATGCTTTTCTATAATGTCATCTCTTTCAAAGTTGACTTAACCCCTTCACATACACTGATAACATGGGAAAGATGAAAGGGAAAAGAGCAGTGCCATTTGCTCAAGGAGTAACTCGTTACTCCTGTCCCGCATGGTGAAAGATGGACTCCAAATAGCAGGACATTACATCAGTCTCAGGTGATAGAAAACAGGGATCTGCAGGAACGTTTGTCAGTGTCAAGCCACTACTTAGAGGGAAAAGGCTTGGCCACCCTCACAAGAATGCTTAAACGATCGCATGAATGTTGTGACTGGGTTAGGATTCCTACTCTGGACTCCAGAGGTGCAGAGTGCACAGGATAAAGGATTCCTGCAGTCGCTCCCACTGGAGGAGGAGTTGTGCTCAGGACACAGACTGGCACAGGCAGGGTCTCACACGTGAACCACCCCTGTGACTCAAGCCCAGAAATTGGCAGTGGGTCTTCCATAGCCCTGAAGCCATCCTGTGTCAGGCATGACATACATACACCCATGAGTGAGAAACTGCCCAAATTAGCACTGTTCTGGCTGCATAATCTCACATGATCATTCAGAGGAAAACTACAGCAGCCAGTGAGAGACATACGTTACTCAGAATGCCTTCCTATACCTGGGGCCCAATTACAGGCTCAGAGTAAGTTTTAGGCTCAAGTCTCTGTCTGAGTACCATATGTTAACGCGTGGAACCCATTCCTGGGTGCAAGGTCGGAGAAAACAACCTGGAAATTATCATTCTGATGTTCCCACCTTAACTAATTCAATGATCAGTTATAAAGTGAAAATATATGCTTGACTATTCAATTCTTGCATTTTTCAGTGTTCTTCACTATTTAAAAGCAATGAAATACAATCACTGAAAGATAAAAATCTGGTAAATATTCTAAAGGTGTGATAACATAATGAATTTGGGATGGAAACAAAGGACTTTTTATCAGATATGATTCAGCGAAGACCATTCTATGTTTCATTTATTGATTTATATTATATTGTCCCTGCCATCATGAAGTGAACTAGAAATAAACACTAATGGGATTAAATATGCACCACTCCATATCTACCATCATACATGCATTCATTTAAATCACCATGGTTTAGGATCAGTTTAGTTCCCATGAAAAAAGGTGAACATAATTTTCTTAACTGCTACTCCAGTTATGTAAAAGGGGAATTACACTCAATAGGACTGACAAATTACATAGCACATCTGCTCATTA
This sequence comes from Cephalopachus bancanus, assembly GCA_027257055.1. Lineage (NCBI taxonomy): Eukaryota > Metazoa > Chordata > Mammalia > Primates > Tarsiidae > Cephalopachus > Cephalopachus bancanus. Next base: position 2,728,175 of record JAPVLO010000018.1, on the reverse strand, counting down.
TGAACAGTGACATACTTTATTGTGCTTACTGCTATTTTCCTTGACAATTTTCAAATAAAAAGCTATAATCCTACTCATCAAATGAGAAATTTGAAAGACAATACATTCTTCTTACATGCTAGTATCCAAAACGATGACAAACTGTAAAATTACAAGCTGAAAAAGTCAGGATTGTTGTCTTGGTTGGCAAGATGACCCAGACCTATAGGTGAGGATGGGAGCATAAAGCATGTTATTTGAATATTTATCTTATTGTTTGATTTATCTCAGAGGCACAGAAATTGAATAAACCAGAACCCAACTTATGAGTGACAGGAAAACATTTGTAGAAACTCACTTTCTGAGCTAAATATTTTTCTTTTTTCTACCAAATATATTATCTTCATATTCATTAATTTTGAAATGAAAGCAGCACACAATTTAGTAACTCTGTAGGCAATCAGTCTCTAAGGAGAAAAATTGTATGTTATTTCACATTTCCTTAATATTTAGACTCTGATACTTAATCAACTGTAAGCAATATACACTGCTTAGTATAGCTTATCAAGTCGAATATGCCATTTTAGGAAAAAATTAGAGTTGAATTATCCGAATTAAAGTTTTACTTAGTAAAATAAGTTTTTCCACTATGCAAGCAAGCCACCAATGAAAGTAAAATATATTTAACTCTGTTTCCTCTTATTTTTGCACAATTCCCCCATTATAGCACTTAATCCTGCTACCAACTAGCTCTGCAACTGTAATAATGGGTTTCTGAGAACTTCAAAACACCTATACAGTACTCAGCTATGCAAAATCCACGTCATAAAAAAAAACAACCATCAGGCACTAAATATATTACTGTTATACCTCATTATATTATTCAATTGGAATGTAACTAATCTTTAAGCTTGATCTATTCTACTAGGATATTTTTAATATTCATGCAATTAGCAGAACAAATTTATACTGAATACAGCTTCCCTCTTACCTACTGATCTTATACTACTTTGTGCATAAAATATTTAAGTTTAACAAAACAAGGAAGAATCTGTACTTTTTGCAAAAGTAAGCAAATATACAGCATCTAATGGAGAATCAACTATTTAGCAAAGTCTCAGACTCTTTATGTCTGTCTCAGCAACAAGATGCTATACTATTTTATAAATGATATAATATTTTATAAAATATTAATTTTATGATACAATTTTGTATCCACCTTTATGACCATTTACTACTATGGTACAGAAACTCAAATGTTCTATATTTGCAAAATGATTCTGGCTTCCTTTTACATAGAATACCCAATAGAAACATTTCAGATTAATAACGGCTCAACTATTAGGAAGCCAGAATCATTCTACAAGTCCTACTGTAGGTGAATTTGAAAACTTTGTCCACAGCCCTGAAGATATGTATCTCAATGGCCACAGGAATATAAAATCTATATAAATGAATATTGACTTTTGATACATGGTGGCATCGTTGTAACCAGTTTCAGTGTATCATGAAAAAATGTTCAGGATACTAGGAAGACTGCTTATTACATGCCTAAAAAATTCATTAACTGTTTGAACTATACTAAAATGTTTTTTTTCTGTCTCTTACCTTAGTACATTTCCTAATGTCTTGTATCAAATAATTTAAAATAAAATAAGTTCAAAGTGTAGAAATTTCAATAGAAACAAGGGAAATGTTAAAAGAAGAATTTTAAGACTAAATGCATCCTTATATTGCAGAAAAACACACATCAACTTTTTAAAAGTTGAAATAAATGTATAATTTTTTTTAAGTGTGATACAAAGGGTACATGTGTAGGTTTTTTACATAAGAATATTGTGTGATTGTGAGGTTTGGGCTTCTGCTGAGCTTGTCACCTAAGTGGGAAGCACGGTGCTCAGTGGGTGATTTTCCAACCTTTGTCCCTTTCCTTTTCTCCCCACTTTAGGGGTTCCCGGGGTCTACTGTTTCCATCTTTGTGTCAGTGCTTACCCAGCATTTGACTCCCACTTTTTTTTTTTTTTGAGTTGGAATCTCACTCGGTCGCCCAGACTGGAGTGCAGTGGCCGCTTCTGGCCACCGCAGCCTCGACCTGCTGGGCTCTGGCGATCCTTTCGCCTCAGCCTTCCAAGTAGCCAGAATTACAGGCATACGCTACCATGCCCAGTTAATTTTCTGATTTATTGTAGAGATGAGGTCTCGCTGCCCAGGCGGGTCTCGAACCCGCGGGCTCAGGCAATCCACTCACCTCAGCCTCCCAAAGGCGCGGGATTACAGGCTGAGCCACCGAGCCCGGCTGGACTCCCACTTTTAAGAGTGAATGTGTGGTTGTAGTTTTCTGTCTCCATATTAATTCACTTAAAATAATGGCCTCCAACTGCATCCACATGGCTGCAGAGAACATGATTCTATTCTTTTCTATGGCTATGGAGAATTCCATGATGTATACGTACCACATTTTCTCTGCCCAATTCACTGCTGATAAGTATCTAGGTTGGTTCCACGTTTTGTTTTTGTTTTAACATACAAGGGCTGATGTCTTTTTGGTAGAAAGATTTATGTGTCTTTGGGTATATACCCGGTAGTGGAACTGCTGATTTGAATGGTAAATCTATTTTTAGTTCGCTGAGAAATTTTCAGACTGCTTTCCATGGGGGCTGATCTAGCTTACTTTCCCACTATGAGTGTATGTGCTCCCTTTTCTCTGCTACATTACTCACAGTTTGATGAACAGAGGAGTCCTGAAGAGAAGAGTGTCACATTAAAAGAAAGTTCTGCAGATCTGCTGGGTATTCCTTGAACATTCAACAGAGTACGTTCAGAGTAAGCATGTGAGAAAATTACCTCAGGGTCACAGGAAGAGCCAACTGAAAAAATTGACACAAACAATGTCAGGTATACACAGAACCAGAAATTGTGCCTGTTCTCACAAAATAGATTGGAAAAACTAATAATTCAGGGTTATCCAGTAGACCAGAAGGTTCACTAGTTTGAGAAGCAATTATTCCTAGACTAAAAGCTGCTCTGAGCACCCCTAACAAATCTTCAACACAAGGCTCAAAAGGGACAACTTATTTGTAAATAACTTAAAACTGTGTCCCAGAACAAAGATCAACAATATCTATAGGGTTACAAAAAATATCCAGCAAAGAAAGTTAAAATTAACAATGCTTGTCATACAGGCGCAGAGAAGAAAAATCAAAATAAACCTCACACAGATGTTAAAATTGAAAGTGAAGTTATTTAAATAGCTATTTTTAACTAGGTTTCATGTACACAAAAAGTTAAATAAAGACATGGCATCTAAACAAAAGACATAAAATGAAATTCTAGAGATGTCTGAGATAAAGAAGATACTGGATGGGGTTAACAGCAGATTAGACATTGCAAAAGAGAAAGTTAGTGAACTTGCAGACATGACCATATAATATATCTAAAATTTAGAAAAAGGAATCCAAAAATAAAAAGAACATCATTAAACATTGGAACAATCTCAAGCCTTCTAATATATATACAGTTAGGATCCCTATCATAGAGGAGAAATAGGAGGGAATAAAAAAATTAGAAGAAATAATGGCCCCCAAATTTCCAAATATGGTTGAAATTATAAGCCTATAGAACTGAGGGACTAAATGAATCTTTATATTCAGGAAGTTCAAGCACAAGAAACATAAAGAAAACTGAAGGCCAAGTGTGGTGGCTTATACCTATAATCCCAGCATTTTGAGAGACCAAGATGAGAGAATCTTTTCAGGTCAGAAGTTCAAGACCAGTATGGAACCAACCTAGCAAGGCCTTATCGCTCTAAAAACATAAAAATAAATAGATACAAGAGAAAACTACCAAAACATGTCATGGTAAAGCTGCTTAAAGCCATTGCTAAAAAGGGAAATGCAAAAGCAGCCAGAGAACAGAGAAACATTACATGAAGAGAAACAGAAATAAGGACGACAGTAGATTTTGTCAGAAACAAAGCAAATGAAGAGAGAGAATATCTTTGAAATATGAGAGAAAAAAATTCCTGCCCAAATAAAATTTTGTACTCAACAAAAATATCTTTCAAGAACATAAGCAAAATAAAACCTTTCCAGACATATCAACTAAAAATAATAAATCACCAGAGTATCTCCACTGCAAGAACTAGTCAAGAAAGTCCTTTAGGCAGAAAGAAAAAGTTGCTGAAACAAGCCAAATTTTTCTATACATCTAAAGCTGGAGAAATTTCGGTTTGTCTTATCTGTGATCCTTTCTTGGAAACCTACCATCAGGCCTCCCAGGCAGTATCAGGAAACTGACATTTTCCAGATGATCACATATAGACAATGAGATGCACCTCTTGCCTGTGGACCTCTTCCTTAACCCTCTCTGATTGCTGTTTTCCCCTCCCGCGATTACAATGAGACTAACCTAATTTGTGTATAGATAAACCCCTAACTTTAGTTGTGGGGGAAAGAGACAGATCTGAGACTTTGTCTTCTGTCTCTCATCTGAGGACACCTGCAATAAAGTCTTTCTTCTCTGGCAATACTCGTTATCTCAGTGACTGGCTTTCTCTGCAGCAAGCAACTGGGTCTAGGGACAAGCCTCTGATGTGTAGCAACCATACCAGACGGAACTATGGATTTACTTAAAGAGACGAAGAGCACTTGAGATGGTAATTACATGGGTAAATAACAAGAATAACAGTAGGCAAAGTCTTTGAAAAGACACTTTGCAAAAAAGAGTCACAACTGGCACAAAAGCACATAAAAGGGTGCTCAGCATCATTAGTGACTAGAGAAATGCAGATTAAAACCAAAGTGAGATAACACTAGACACCTATTAGAATGGCTAAAACAGCACACATTGTATCTACTGGGTGTTGGCCAAGACAGGTGGAAGAACCGGATGCACTACTGATACTGATGTAAAATTGTACAGGCGCTTTGGAAAACACTTTGACACTTTCTCAAAAAGTTAAACAAACCAAACATAAATGATCTAGCCATTCCACATCTTGGGATTCACCTGTGCAGAAGCATAAAACAAACTTGGGATAAAAAGCATGAAATAAGCAAAAGCACAAAATAAATGCGTTCAGTTTCATTAAATGTCTGTAGGCTTGTTTTCTAGACAAATCTGAAAAATATTCAAATGTCCTTCCACAGGTGAATGGATAAGCACACGTGGTATATCCATTAAGCAGAACACTGCTCAGCAATAGAAGGGAATAAAATATCGATATGAAACACAGTGAAACAACATTCACATCATTATGCTAAATGATACAAAGGAATAGATACTATATGATTCCATTTATTTAAAAAAAAACTCCAGAAAATGTGAAAGAGCCTATGGTGAATCTAACCAATGGTTTTCTGAGGAGCAAGGGAAGGAAAGGCACGGAGGGATGAATTAAATTGAAATGAGGAAAGCTTGGGGTGGTGGATATGTTCACTGTCATGGTTGTGGGGACAGCATAAATGTTGCATACACGGGTCAAGATGCTCAGGCCGTACTGTCTAAAATGTATGTAGTTGACTGCATGTAAATTAAATCTGATAAAGTTGTTGGTATAGTATTCTACTCATTTTTCTTCTTTTGCCCTGTCATGTGTTCTATTCCCAATTGTGCACACATGTTCCACACAAAGTCAGGAAAAGGCAAATTGTTGTTTTTGAGAAAGAAAAGAAAAGACAGAAAATCGCCACTTTACAAGGCCTGTCTGCCTGAAATAGCAATAATATATGCTCACTATTTTATGTACTAGTGTATGATGTGCATGCACATGTTTCCATGGTTTTTTTCTTAAACAGTTATGTAGGGAGGTCAAGCCACTCATTGCCATGTCAACTCAGACCCACCAAGCAAATCCTTCTAAAGGTCAAAACCATTCTGAAAATGAAGGGGAATCTAAATGATCTAATAAAGGCTCCTTAACAACCTAATACGTTATGAAAGAACGTAGCTAATTATTAATTATTCTCAGATGCATCTATTTAAAATATTTGAACAGCTTTGTAGAAGGAAACATAATTCAGTGCAAGAAAAGGAAAATTCTATTTGCAAATACCTTATAGCAAGCATGGTGAAAGGTACTGAAGGTTTCAAATTGGAGTTTCTTTCTTAAGACTTAAGTTTTCTTGTTAAAACAATTCTGAGAGAAATGGCATGAGTGGTCATGTGTGAGGCTTTCGATAAGATTATAGAATTCAAGACTCTTTTATATTTCATTGGTATTCATAATTTATATTTTTATGTAGCATGATTCTTTGCCAAGATCATTTTAATGACAGACTATCTTGGGCTCTTCAGTTGAGGTACACAATGAGTAGGGATAATCATAATCTGGATTCAGAAAATATCAAGGCTATTGGAAAAGTATAATTACCTTAGCAACCAATAAATCCAGAATTAACTGGCATGAGCAAAGCCAAGTAAGACAGGTTTTTTGTTGTTGTTGTTTGTTTGTTTGTTTTACTAATGGATCTAAGTATGAAACGTCTGAGATCATGACAGAAACGTGTAGGAGAGATGTCACCATATCATTTCTTGTAACCTGAATAGAATTCTATGGATTTATTTATGTCAGTACTGTCAATCTACCAGGGAGAAAAACGTGTAGAAGCTGAAAATATGACTAGCTTACCTAATGTAACCATGGAGAGAGAAACAAATTATCTTATCCAGGAATTGTTAGTTTATCACAGTCATGCTACTTTTAAAGTTAAGCTGAATATGTGGGTTATTTACATGCATATAAAGGGGCACAGAAAGAAAATTAAACAGATTTATGTCTATATAATTTCAAATATTTATTCAAAATCTCCTAGCATTTGGGCTAGAAATATCGCAGGGGATGATGACTGTAGAAAATAAAGGTCTAAAAACATAACAGAAAAATACCTTTATAAGTTCATTGGCACCTATGCATTTTCTTTTATAAATGTTGTGTATGCATGGATGTGTGTTCATGGATACGAGAAAGCCAAGGGTGAAGAAGAGGAAACAGATATGTACAGGCGGCGGTGGGAAGGAAGACGGCAGGAGAGCCAGTTGGACTATACACGTCCCAGTGCGAGTGAGTGAGTGTATGGAAAGTTTTGCAGACGTATTGGTGAGCAAGTGTGCGTGTGAGTGACTGACGGAGTGGGGACTTGGGATCAAGTGGTCAGGGCTCTCCTGGTGAAGCAGCTGATGCCACAGCTGCTCTCCTTGGTCCCTACCTGGGGCGCAGAGGCCAAGCGCCATTTTTTTCCAAGTCAGTCAAGTCCTTCCCAGGAAGAAGCTGCTGAGAGAGGCTGCTGGCTCCAGGCTCTGCACCAATGCTGCAGCACGTGGCCACACACGGGCAGCAAGGGCTGCAGAGGGAGCACAGCAAGGGAGCCCAGAGGCAGAGCCCCACTGGAGAATGTGAAAGAGGCACCCCGCCACCATCTTGAAAACTGGGCAGGAAAGCACTCTGGCTTGCTCACTACAGAGCAACAGACCTGATATCTGACCAGTGGATGAACTACTCAGGGGTTGACCGTGACCCAGAGGGAATATCCTAAAAGCACAAATTCCAGAGGGACAGGACAAGTGCTGAGTCTCAGGTGCCACATCCCTACTCTGAATCAGCCATAGGACAAAAGCCAGAAAAGGACGAGGAAGACCTCAAAGAGATCAGTGGTGAGTCCAGGGCTGGCCCAATGCCCTCCTCTCCAGCAATCCTCTGAACATCAGACCTCCATGGCCAGGGCACAACTGAGAGGGATGAACCCGGGCGTGGCTGGATGTCAGCCACGATAGGAGTACTCTACTCCCCAGGATGTCCCTGGCTGGGACGCCCCCCCCCACCAGTACCCAGGGAAGAGATGATCCCACACCTCCCCAGCAGAGGGGATCCCCCTCGCCAAATGAGAGTGGGAAGGAAGGGAAGAGGGAGGGCTGAAGTCCCACCCACCCCCACTGCCCCCTCCTCCTTTCTTGGACCAGAAACCGAGGAGATTGTGAATGAAGTCAAGCTCTGCAAGAGACAGCAGAGGGCTTACCTGTGAGCAGCTGAGGGGAACAATGACAGGGCAGGTTTTTCTTCGTGGTTGTTTGCTTTTGTTTTTTTAACTTTTTTGTACCTTTTCTTTGTGCATGAATTTGCATGTGAGGATTTGATCTGCATCCCTCCCACCCTTTTGGCTTTTTTCTTTGTATTTCTTTATTCGTTTTTCCTTTTTTCATTTGACTTTGTTTTCTGTTTATGTGTGTACCTGAATGATTGAGTGTTTCTCTTTTGGATTTTTGTCTGTTTTTTTGCTTTTTTGTTGTTCTTTTTTTTTTCAGTTTAATGTGTGTGAATATATATAATGTGTGTTCTATTTGAATCCTTTTTTTATTTTTATTTTTTCTCTTTTACTTCTTCTTTCATTTTGTGTTGATGATTGTGTGTGTGTTTAGTTTTCCTGGTTTCTGTTTTGTTTGGTTTTGCTGTGCTGTTTTTCCAGTTTGTTTTGGTGTGTGTGTGTGTGTGTGTGTGTGTGTGTGTGTGTGTGTGATTAATCTTTCTTTGCTTTGATTTCTGCTTTTGTTTTTCTGTGTTTTTTTAAATTTTATTTCAAATTTATGTTCATCTTATTTCATTCAATTTTTGTCTGTTCTCCTTTCCTCATTGCTGTTAGTGCATCCTGGACTCAGAGGGTGCACACACATACCCACTGCGACATCATACAGAGTAGTGATGGGGAGTGGGTCTCAGGGAACCCATACCACAATCAGTGAACATTGTGATTAGTAAATAGTTTATAAATCCTACCTCCCAATGCTCCACCTTATTAAACTCTCAAAACTACAAGAGACAGCAAAGCTTCCCACCCACAGTCCTGTTTCAAAATGAAACAAATTCAGAGCCCTGAACAGAAAAAATAGAAGGCTGAGAAAACATGGGAAGTGAAAGCCTCTCCCACTGCCACTGAATAACAGAATGAAAGAGAAAAGAAAAGCTCTGTCAAAAATGAGGAAAAATCAATGAAAGAACACAGGTAATTCTCAGTGTAACAAAGAGAAAATGCCTGGAAAATCAGACCTCAAAGCCCAAACAATGGAAGTCACCAATGACTGGCCCCAGAATACAACAGGGATTAGGGAATGGTTGGAAAGAGTGAATAAGATTCAAGTAAGACAAGATACAACACTGAAAGAACTTGTAACAGAGATTTTGGCCATAAAAATTTTTATCCAGGAGATAAATAACAAGATGACAAGCACTGAAAGCAGAGTAAATCAAGCAGAAGAAAGAATCTCAGTACTTGAAGAACAAAACATGGAATAAACCTGATCTGTAAAAAATAAAGAAACAAAACTCAGAAAGAAAGAACAAAGTCTCCAAGAGATGTGCAATTATATCAAGAGGCCCAAAACAGTGCCTGATTGGTATCCCAGAAGAAGAAGGGGAAATGGACATACCTTGTAGCAAGTATTCCAGGAGGTTTTCCAAGAAAACTTTCCCCATCTCACCAGTGATGTGACCATTCAAATAAAAGAGACACAGAGAACCCCCACAAGACATCAAATGAGAAGACCAACCCCTAGGCACATAGTAATTCACCTACAAAAAGTAGGTACAAAAGAAAAAATTCTAAAGGCAGCAGGAGAGAAAAGTCAGACTATATACGGGGGGAAACCAATGAGAATAGCAACAGAGCTATCAGAAGAAATACTACAAGCTAGAAGGGACTGGAGTCCAATATTCAAAGTCCTCAAAGATAAACCATTTCAACCAAGAATTTCCTACCCAGCCAAGCTCAGCTTCATCAGCAATGGAGAATTAAAATCATTCCCAGACATCCAATCCCTAAAAGATTAAGCAGCTTCCAGACCAGTTCTACAAAAGATGCCTAAAAAGATATTAAGCACAGAAAAAAAGAAAAAAATAATGACCACACACTTCCCAAGAGAACAGCAGAACAAAAAATCAACAGAGAACACATTGTGACTGCAAATTTGAAAACACACACATATATCAGCCCAAAGGTCAAAAGAAAACAAACAAACAAGCAAAGATAAAACTTTATAAGAACCTCATGATGGGGATAAGCAATAACCTTTCAATAATCAACCTGAATATGAATGGAATAAATGCACCACCGAAAAGACACGTAATAGCAAATTGGCTAAAAAAAAAAAAAAAGAAAGGAAGAAAAACATGACCCAATAGTTGGCTGCATCCAGGAAACTCAAATCACTTCGAGGGATGCACACAGACTCAAAGTTAGAGGCTGGAAAAGGAGTTTCCAGGCAAATGGATCACAAAAGGAGGCAGGAGTCACAATCTTAATATCAGACAATAGAACCTTCAAACTGTCAAAAGTTTAAAATTATGCGGAAGGACATTACATAATAATAAAAGGTTCAATCCATCAACAAGAAATATACACCCTAAACAAATATGCACCCAACACAGGAGCACCATCATTTATAAAGCAACTACTAAGTAACCTAAAAAAAGATACTGACTCTAACACTATTATGGCCAGGGACTTAAACACCCCACTAGCAACCCTAGATAGATCATCGAGGCAAAAAATCAAGAAAGAGATCTCGAACCTCAACTTGATGCTGAACCAAATGAACTTAAGAAAAACCTACAGAATATTCCAATCAACAAATACAGAATATACATTCTACTCATCACTACATGGAACATACTCTAGGCTGATTTATGATTTATTGTAGAGATGAGGTCTCTCCAAGTTGCCCAGGCTGGTCTCGAACCCTCGGGCTCAGGAAATCCACTCACCTCGTCCTCCCAAAGCGCTGGGATTACAGGCTGAGCATGTGAAGTTCTTAGAAGACTGTCTGTCATATAGAAGTTGGTTTAAAAAGTGTTAGCAGCACTAAATAATAATTAACATATAGCTAATTATTTGCTATAAACCAGGTTATAAAGTAGACTTTTGAGTATATAATCTTCTTAATCTTACAGCTAATTTGTGATGTAAGATTGGAAATTTCTTTAGATGGGAAAATTGAACACAAAACATATTTGACCAATCATCAGTAACTACTAATATTCCAAAATATTTTGTAGATACACAATTTCTCACTTAGATCTGAGATTATTTGCATACCAGAATCTTGTGAAGTTAGCTACAATGATTCAATTCCTAAGAGTAGTACATTTTGAAAGATCAAATGTTGTTACTTCTAGCACCTGCAAAGTTGAAGCTTAAACTTTGGGAGGTAATGAGTAATCACACAAGGCACTGTCTTCTTATGAAATTTTATTTGACTCTGGATGAAGCTCCATTTTGTTGCTTTATAAATTTGAGAAAAATTTTATTCGTCCTTTTTAGGGAATGATCATGAAATACTAAATTCAGATCTTGTCATTTGTTCTGATCTTAAAATTTTGAGAATAGATCTATACATTCTGTTTTAAAATTAAATTCCCTGAGAATATCTATGAAAAATTTTCATGAGCTGCATAATTCAGTTTAATACCCAATTTGCTGAATTGTCAAATGATATGATTATAAATAGACTAATTCAGAAGGTGGGAGAGAGAGCTCTTTTTTCCCCCCTGACATTACATTTGCAGATGAAAGATTTCCATTAGAAGCACCTTCTTTATCTCCTTCCAACTCCCTTCTGACTTCTCCCCAAGTGAAGAAAAATAGCAACGATATGGATCACTGTGTGAATGGAAGATGTGAGGGAAACATTATCAGTTTCTTCCTTTTTTTAAATCTCTCTCTCTCCCCCTCTTTACCTCCTCCTTCTCCTCCCTATCATCATCATCACCATCCCTGCCATAGCTTTATTATCGCTATATTATTGCTATCGTTAGCATTATTATTGCTACCATGATTTCTGCTTTAACCTGTTTGCTTCAGAGAAGGAGTATTCCATTCAGCTGTAAAGCATGTGGTACGTTTAGGGAAGCAGGTTCTTCTCCCTGAAGGAGCAGAGAAGAGAGCTAGAATTATCCAGGATAGTCTGCAACTGGCTGGTCAATCTGTTTTAATCTGGAATGAATTATCAGTGAGCTTTATTGTTCACAGATTAAAAAATTACACTCTTCAACATTTTTAGCAATCAAATATAACTCAATTAGACATATGCTTCTTAATTAGTTCTGGGTTTGGGGAGGAGTATAATATTCTCTACTAAAACTTTCAACACACAGGACAACCACAATACCTTCACTGTGAACTCTGGCATGGAAAAAAGTAAAACAAGAAACTTGACTTGTGAAACAAACATCTTCTCTTTCATATTTCCATTCTGCAATACTTTTTCTAGGGGTATCTTTATTGATGCAAGTTTCTTCCAACTCTCTTGCCTGTTTTCCCCGAGAAATGTTAACACTAGAGAAGTAGAGATGTATTTAGAAGCTGCTTGTCGGCAGACTTAGTATTGACTGTCGATACACGTAAACCATTTCACAGAAATGCTATGTGGCGGATTGTTAAAATAAAACATACATTATGCAAACAACAAAAATTGTAATCATTTGGTATGAAACAAAGAGCTAACATAAAAGCAGCCACTCTTGCTGCTATCGTAAGAGCAGCCAGAGGGAGCACATTTGTACTGTACTCTCAAGAGGCAGAAAGGATAACATAATAGGTCATTTCTGGCTTTTATTTCTATAAGTATTGGGGCTCATTAAATGCATTACTAAGCTCCCTAGAGATATGCCCAAGAATTAATTTGCGTAAAAGCACACTCCATTCCCTCACAGAGAGGCATAAAGCGTTTTGTATACTATACATTTACTAGGGTCACAAACTTGGTTTCTAGGTAAAAGTAATATATAACCAATATAACCAGGAAATCAGAGGAAATAGACCAAGGAATGAAAGAAGCAGGGATGTGAAAATAGGGTTGGAGATATTGTTGCCATAATAATACCTGTGCAATCACCTGCTGAGGGCGAGCTCCTCACCTAACTGGTGCTGATGACTTCTAATTCCTGAAGATACAAAAAGATACAAGATCTTCCCAGGGAAGTCATCCGAGTAGATCCAAGGGTATTTCCCAGAATCTGTTTTATGACCAGGCTCACCTAAAGTTCACAAAGTGCATAAAAGAAGTGTGTTTTACCAAAAGAGAGCCTCAAGAATTGAAATAATGTAAATATATGTATGCAATTTTCACAGATCATTTTTGTTTGTAACTTCTAGCAGTATTAATGAAGATGCAGAGGATCTCATATACTCCTAACATACATCAAGATCCTAATGCATTTATTCATTAACTGTTGTTCAATTATTCAATTAACTACAAGGCTAGAAGCAAGGGAAGACAAAGAGAAAGAGGAAAACTGATTTTTAAAATGTTTCTGAACAAGAGAATACAAGCAGCATTCTACTAGTAATTTGGTCTTCGTGATGGCTCAAGGTCTTTCTTTGATATATTTGCATATACGACATACCGATGAAGAATCACATTCCACTAACTGAACTGATTTAGAACCAATAAGGCAAATAATAAATATATGTCTTCTTTTAAATATTAAGCAATGTAATGCTAACACAGGAGCAAAAGAACAAAAAAAATACAAAGTGTTTTCAGAAGAATGAGAAATTCTTGCTAAAAACATGTCAGCCAGGACCCTGTAATTGTAGTGTTACTTAACACTAAGTCTCGCAGCCAAATGTGTGTGCAGATATCAACACTGGGTTCTCCTTCCCTTATCTTTTCCTGTATTAGTGAGATTCAGGCACTTTTTTCTTTTGCTCGGTGGTCCATTTCCACTTCAGGAATAGGCAGATTCTGTAAATTTGATGTTCATACAGACACCCCACACTTTATTGTGCTTCACTTTATTGCACTTCATAGATATAGCAATTTTCCCAAATGAAAGTTATGTGGCAACCCTGCATGTGACAAGTCTCTCTGCACCATTTTTTTTAACACCATGTGCTCACATTTTGTCTCTGTGTCACATTCTGGTATTTCAGGTCTGTCGTTATTATTATATTTGTTATGGAGATCTGTGATCAGTGGTCTCTGATGCTATTATTTTAATTGTTGGGAGGTGCCATGCTCTGCCTCCACGTAAGACAGAGATCTTAATCGATAAATGTTGTGGGTGTTCTGACTGCTCCATCGACTGTTGCGTCTTTCTTCCTCTCCTTGAGTCTCCCTATTTCCCGAGACACAACGGTATTATATGTAGGTTAATTAACAACCCTACAACGGCCTCTGACTGTTCAAGTGAAGGGAAGAGTCTCACGTCTCCAACTTCAAATCAAAAGCAAGAAATGACTATGCTTCATGAGGAAGGCATGCCAAAAGCTGAAGAAGGCTGGAAATTAGGCCTCTTGCACCAGTTAGCCAAGTTGTGAATGCAAAGGCAAAGGTCTTGAAGGAAATTAAAAGTGGTACTGTGTTGAATGCACGAATGATAAGAAAACTGGACGCCTCACTGCTGACATGAAAGTTGGAGTGGTCTAGATAGAAAATCAAACAGTTACCACATTCCCTTGAGACAAAACTTAATCCAGAGAAAGGCCCTAACATCTCTTTTTTAATTATACGAAAATTGAGAGAGATGAGGAAGCTTCAGAAGAAAGGTTGGAGGCTAGCAGAGATTGGTTCATGAGACCTAAGGGGGAAAAGCCATCTTCACAACACAAAGCACGAGGTGAAGCAGCAAATGTGGATGTAAAAGGTGCAGCAAGTTATCCAGAAGATCTAGTTAAGATCATTAATGAAGGTGGCTACACCAAACAACAGATTTCCAACGTAGATTAAACATCCTTCTACTGAAAGAAGGACTTTCATAGCTAGAAGGAAGAAGTCAATGCCTATGAAAGTCCTAGACAGCATCTAGGACAGGCTGACTCTTTTGTTAGGAGCTACTGCAACTGGTGAATTTAGTGGAAGTCAGTGCTCCTTGATCATTCCCCAAATCCCGGGATTGTAAAGAATTATATCTACTCTGCCTATGCTCTGAAAATGGAGCAAGAAAGCCTGGATGACAGCACATCTGTTTATAGCATGGTTTACTAAATATTTTAAGCCCATTCTTGAGAACTGCTGCTCAGAAAAAAATATTTTAAAAAAATATTACAGCTCACTGACAATGCACCTAGTTATCCAAGTATAAGGAGACTCGTGCTTTTATGCCAGCTAGCACAACATCTATTTTGTAGCTCATCAATCAGGCAGTAATTTTGACTTTCAAGTCTTATTTTTTAGGAAACGTTTTATTTCTTGACGATAGTTGCCAGAGACTGATTCCTCTGATGGATCTGGGCAAAGCAAATCAGAAACCTTCCAGAAAGGTTCTAGTTGCCATCAGCACATTTGTGATTCATGGGAAAGGGCAAAATATCAACATTAACAGGAGTTTAGAAGAAGTTGATTCCAACCCTCATAGATCACTTTGACAGGACCAAGACTGTAATAGATGAAATAATTGAAGATGTAGTGAAAATAGTAACATAAACAGAATTAGATGTGGAGCTGGAAGATGTGGCTGAATTGCTACAATCTCATGATCAATCTTTAATGGAAGACTAGTTGCTTATGAATGAGCAAAGTAGTTTCTTGAGATGGAGTCTACTCCTGGTGAGTACGCTGTGAGCAAAGTTGAAAAGACAACAGAGGATTTAGATTATTGCAACAAGAGTACCTGCATAACAAATATTTGTATACCTAATCCTGAATCATTCCCCACGTCTTTAAAACAAAACATTTTGAAAGAAGAATGTTGCACAAACTTAAGTGACAAAGCAGTGACAGAACTTGAGAGGACTGACTCCAACTCTAAAAGAAATTCTACTGTGGCTAAAGTGCTCTCAAATAACTTCACATACCACAGGCAAATCTTTTATGAAAGGAAGAGTCATTCAATGAGAAAAACTTCATTGTTGTTTTGTTTTAAGGAATTGCCACACTGACCCCAAATCTTCAGCAGGCATCACCCTGATCATTCAGCAGCCATCTACACTGAGGCAAGACCCTCTACCAGCAAACGGATTATGACTCCCTGAGAGCTTAGAGAATGGTTAGCAATTTTTGCCATAAAGAGTTTTTAATTAAGGTGGATACATTGGATTGTTTAAGGCACAGTGCTATCGCACGCTTAATGGACTACGGTACAGTGAGAACATTACTTTTTATATGCTCTGGGAAACCCAGAAATTTGTATGACTCACTTTATCATGATATTTGCTTTATGGTGGTGGTCTGGCACTAAACCTGTAATATGTCCAAGATATACCTGTAAATTAGGTTCCAAAAATTATTTAGTTTTGACCAACAATGACTAGGTATAAATATAATGGTGGTACCCTTATCTAAATTTCCAAATACGTCTTAAGGTATAGAAAATGCAGGCCTGTTGGTCTAAGATGTAAACGCAGCTAAATTTGGCAGCTTGTGTGAAAGAAACTCCTGCTTTTTCCTCCCTTTGGTCTCTGTACAAATATTTGATATGTATCTGTTCACTGCTTAAAAAGTATAATTCCTAAAGATCAATACTAGAAGACATCTGTGGTTTTTGCTGGCATGGAAGAATTTGACTTTTTTCATTTAATAAGCACAAGGTCGAATCCCTAGGAAATAATTAAAGAAAATAGCCTGTTCTTAGTTTTCTATTGATTTTTTTCTGATATAGTAATGAAATACATACAAAATATCAAAATAAATTTTGTACACACTGTTCATTCACAGGTAAAGTATGCATTAATTATGTAATTCTCTTTTCTTGTTCCTATGACAACAATTGCATTAAATAAACAGATCTATCTTAATTTTAATTATACTAATTATAATTCAATATATCATATTAGCATAATTAATTTCAATTTTAATAAGACAATTTTTCACTGGTACAAACTTATGAGTGCAAAATGAACAATTCAGCAGTACGCAAATACATCTAATTTCTATACTAATTATTGAAGCTGCATTTGATTTTCAAAATGCAGTCAAGCTTTTTGAATTTTCCAAGCATGCATTTTTCTATTTTTTAAAAACATGAGACATCACCTCACCAGCTACAGATGATTATTGACTTATGACGGAGTTATGACGGATCAACTCATTGTAAATTGAAAATATTATGAGTTGAAAATGCATTTAAAGCACCTAACCTACCAAGCTTCATAACTTAGCCTAGACTACCTTAAACATGTTCAGGACGTAAATTAGCCTACAGCTTGGCAAAATCACCTAAGGAAAAGCCTATTTTACAATACAGTGTTTGATTTCATGTATACAAAAAAGGAAGTGTTGAGGCTCATGCGATTTATGAAACATTCTACTGAAAGTGAAAAACAGAATGGTGGCATGGGACTCAAAGTGCCATTTCTGTTGAACGTGCATTGCTTTCATTCAACTGTCAAGTCAACAACTCCTAAGTCAAACTATTTGAAGTTGGGGACGATCTGTACGGCATATCCTTGACATATACCTCATTGATTTCTTCTTAATTTAACATATCTTTTTTTCCCTTTACATTTGTTTAATTTTAAAGACGTGGAGTACAATTCAGGGGTAGGTACACAAATGTTCATTATGCGGGTGCCCTTGTGGATGAGGTGTGGCCTCCCCTCCCCTGGCAGAATCCCACTATGGCCAATCCCGCTTCCCTGCTCCCCTCCTGGCAGTTTCCCACACTGGCAATCCTTTTCTTATAATATTGTGATAGTTGTCCAAGGTTCTTAGGAGTGAGAACATGTGATACTCGGTTCTTTTTTTCTACGATACATCACTCGGTATTATAGTCTCTAAGTCCATCCCAGTTGCTGTGAAGGTCATGATTTTTTCTTCTTTATGGCTGTGTAACATTCCATCATGTATATGTACCACATTTTTTAAAATCCAGTCCCCTTTTGATGGGCAGCATGGTTGGTTCCATGTTCTTGCTACTGTGAACAATGCTGCAATAAACATATGTGTGCGGGTATCTTTTTTATAGAGTGATGTGAGTTCTTCTGGGTATATTAGCAGAAGGGGGATTGCAGAGTCATATGAAAGGTCTTTTAGGAATTTCCACACTGTTTTCCACAGAGGCGGTACTAGTTTGCACTCCTATCAAAAGTGTAGAAGTGTTCCCTTTTCACCACATCCTCTCCAGCATCTGTTGTTGCTTGACTTATTGATGATGGCCATCCTGACTGGAGTTAGATGGTATCTCAGTGTGCTTTTAATTTGCATTTCTTTGATGACTAGTGAGGCTGAGCATTTTTTCCTGTATCTGCTGGCTGCTCGTATGTCTTCTTTTGAGAACTGTCTATTCATATCTTTTGCCCACTTTGTAATGGGCTGTTTGTTTATTTTCCTTTCAGCACGTTTGCGTTCCTTACAGATCCTAGATGTTAGGGCTTTGTCAGACATACAGTTGGCAAATATTTTTTACCATTCTGTGAACTGTCTCCCTGTTCTCTTGATGGTTTCTTTGGTTTTGAAAAGGCTTGTCAATTTGATGAGGTCCCATTTATCTATCTTATTTCTTATGGCGTGAGCACTTGGGGTTTTGATCAGGAATTGTTTGCCACTTCCAATTTCCATAAGGGTGTCTCCTGCATTTTCTAAGGTTCTTATAGTTTGAGGTTTTACATTTAGGTCTTTGATCCATTTGGAGTCTATTTTTGTGTACAGTGATAGGTAGGGGTCCTGCTTCAATCTTCTGCATGTGGTCAGCCAGTTTTCCCAGCACCATATACTGAATGGCTCTTCTCCTCCCAGTCGTTGGTGGTAGAGGCTTTGTTGAAGATGAGCTGGTTGAGAAATCGAGCTTTTGCTTCCTGAAACTCTATCCTGTCCCATTGGTCTATGTGCCTGTTCTTCTTGTACCAATACCAGGCTATTTTGATTATTGTAGCTTTATAATAGAGTTTAAAGCTGGATGTGTGATACCTCCTGCTCTGTTTCTTGTTTTTTGGGTTTTTTTTGACTGAGGATTGTTTTGGTAATTCGTGGTCATTTATGTTTCCATATGAATTCCTGTATTGTTGTTTTTAGGTCTGAGAGGAATGCTGGCAATTTAATGGGTATTACATTAAATCTGCAGATTGCTTTAGTAGGATGGACATCTTAACAATGTTGATTCTTGCAATTCATGAACATGGAGTATTTTTCCATTTGTATGTGTCGTCTTTGATTTCTTAGAGCAGTGTTTTGTAGTTTTCATTATAAAGGTCTTTCACTTCTCTGGTTAGGGAGATGCAAGATATTTCTTTTCTTTTCTTTGTGGCTATTGTGAATGGATTGTGTTTTTTATTTGGGTTTCTGTTTGTTTTAGGTGTACGGAAATGCGACTGTCTCTTGCACATTGATTTTATACCCTGAGACTTTGCCAAAGTCCTATGCTGGTGCAAGGAGGTTTTTGACAGATTCTCTTGGAGTTTTGAGGTAGCTCCCGTAGTTTGCAAAGAGAGATAACATGATTCCTTCATTTCCTATTTGGATACCCCGATCTCCTTCTCTTGTCTGATTGCTCTGGCTAGGACTGCCAACACTATGTTGAAAAGGAGGAGTGAGAATGGGCGTCCTTGTCTTGTTCCGGTTTTCAGGGGAAATGGTTCCAGTTTATGTCTGTTTAGCAGTATGCTGACTGTGGGCTTCTCACAGATGGCTGTTACTATTTTGAAGTATGCTCCATCTATGCCTAGATGTTCGAGGGTTTTTATCAAGAAGGGGTGATGGATTTTATCAAAAGCTTTCTCTGCCTCTAATGATATAATCATGTGGCTTTTGTTTTGACATCTGTTGATATATTTAATTACGTTTATGGTCTTATGAATGTTGAACCAGCCCTGATCCTGGGGATGAGGCCTACTTGGTCATGGTGGATGATTTTTTAGAGGTGTTGTTGGATCTGATTTGCTAGGATCTTGTTGGGAATTTTAGCATCTATGTTCATCAAGGATATGGGTCTGTTGCTCTCTTTCTTTGCTGGATCTTTACCTGGCTTGGGTATCGATGTGATGTTAGCTTCATAAAATGATTTGGGGAGGGTTCACTCTTTCTCAATTGCCTGGAATGCTTTCAGTAGGATTGGTATCAGTTCTTCCTTGTATGGTTTGTAGAATTCTGCTAAAGTCATCTGGTCCAGAGCTTCTCTTTTTGTAGGTAACTTTCTTATGACATAGTCACTTTCCTGGAATATTGGTCTGTTTATGGTCTTGACTTCTTCTCGTTTCAATTTGAGGAGGTTGTGTGATGTCTGAAAGTCCTCCATTTCCTTTAGGTTTTCAAGTTTGTTTCCATATAAGTATACCTAGTAGTCTCTAATAATTTTTTGTATTTCTTCGGGGTCAGATGTGACTTGACCTTTTGCAGTTCTGACTGTGTTCATTTGGGCTTTTTCTCTCTTTTTCTTGGTCAGTCTAGCTAGGGGACCATCAATCTTGTTTATCCTTTTAAAGAGCCAGCTTTTTGTTTCATTGATTTTTTTTTTTTGTATTATCTTTTTGTCTTCTATATCCCTAATTTGGGCTTTTATTTTGGTGATCTGGATTCTTCTGCGAAGTTAGGGTTTTGGTGGTCTTGCTTTTCCAACTCTCTTAGGTGATTTATTAGGCTGTTAACTTGTGATCTTTCCACTTTCTTCATATGTGTTTGTAGAGATATGAATTCCCCTCTTAGGACTATTTTCATGGCATACCAGAGGTTTTGGTAAGATGTTTCTTCATTTTCATTCGTTTCCAGGTATCTTTTAATCTCTGTTTTGATTTCCATGTTGACTCGGGAGTTGTTTAACATCATGCTGTTTAGTGTCCATGTCTTTGTGGGTTTTGGGGGAACTCTGTTGGTGTCAATATTTATTTTTATTCCACTGTGGTCGAAGAAGGTACATGGCAGGATTTCAATCTTGTGAAATTTGTTTGTGATTGATTTATGGCCGAGGATGTGGTTGATCTTAGAGTATCCTAGCTAGACTGACCACTGTTCCATGTGATGATGAGTAGAATGTATATTCCGTGTTAGTTGGGTGGAGTATTCTGTAGGTATCAATTAAGTCCATTGGGTCAAGTGTCACGTTGAGGTTCTGGATCTTTTTGTTGATTTTTTTTGTCTTGATGATCTGTCTAGGATCATGGTTGGGGTATATAAGTCCCCAGCTGTGACAGTGTTTGATTCAATCTCTTTTTTAAGTTTGCCTAGAGGCTGCTTTATGAAAGTTTGTGCTCCTCTTTTGGGCGCTTATATGTTTAGGATGGATATTTCTTGTTGATGGATTGAACCTTTTAACATTATGTAGTGACCTTCCATGTCTTTTTAAATTTTAGATAGCCCAAAGGGCATTTTGTCTGATATTAAGGTTGCGACTCCTACTTTCTTTTGTGTTCCATTTGCCTAAACGTTTGCTTCCCATCCTTTGTTTGCTTCCCATCCTTTTACTTTGAGTCTGTGAGTGTCCTTTCTGGTGAGATGAGTTTCTTAGAAATAATATATTTTATCCATTTTGCCATTCTATGTCTTTTCAATGGTGCATTTAATCCATTCACTTTCAGTCTAATTATTGAAATGTGAGAGTTTATGCTGCCATGAGGTTCTTATAGAGTTTGTTGTTGTGGTTGCTGTTTGTTTTCTTTCTTTGGATTTTTGGGTCGATTCATGTGTATTTTCAATCTTTTTCCTGCATTCTTGTGAATAGCATCATCATTCTTTTTTTCCTTTCTTCTGTTTAATACTTTCCTAAGTGTTTCTTGTAGAGCTGATCTGGAGGCAGCACAAGCTCTTAGGGATTGAATGTCTGAGAAAGATTTTAATTCTCCATCACAGATGAAGCTTAGCTTAGCTGGGTAGGTAATTCTTGGTCAAAATTGTTTATCTTTGAGAACTTTGAAGATTGGGCTCCAAGCTCTCCTCACTTGAAGTGTTTCTTTGAATAAATCTGCTGCTATTCTAATTGGTCTTCCCCTGTAGTAATCTGACCTTTTTCTCTTGCTGCCTTTAGGATTTTTTTCTTTTATACCTACTTTGTGTAGGTGAATTACTGTGTGTCTAGGAGTTGGTCTACAGGGGTTCCCTGAATCTCTCATGTTTGAATGGTTGCGTCACTGATGAGATGAGGTACGTTTTCTTGGATAATTTCAGGGAATGTTTGTTCCAGGGTGGTCTCTGTCTCTCTTTCTGCCTCAGGAAGTACAATTAATCTTAGGTTTGTTCTCTTGTAATAATCGTTCATCTCTTGAAGGTTTTTCTCTGTCTTTTAAAGCCTCTTTTCTGTTTTTGATAGTTTGGGTTAGTTCCATATTTTGGTCCTCAAGCTCTGAGATTCTTTCTTCTGCTTTGCTAGTTTTCCTTTCCATGCTTATCAGTTTGTCATTTTTTTCATTCACTGTATTTTTTATTGCTGTCATCTCAGTTATCATCTCCTTCATTCTTTCCTCCTATCTCTCCTCGATTCCATTTATTCAATCTATTAATGTTTTGATATCAGGATTTGTGGTTTGAGACAAGTCATTCTGGGGGCTCTTCATTTTTTGCATTCGGAAGTCTGTATTCTCAGTGTCTGACCTCCCAGGGGTCTGTGTGAGACATAGTCTTCTTTCGGTTTTTCTTCATTTGTGCAGATTTTCCTCCCTCTTTTTTTTTTCCTCTTCTTTAATTCAATTGTTCAGGGATTTGGAGTGGGGGTAGTTTTTACTTCTGTTTGCTCATGCTCCTATTCTTCATTATGTGGATCCTCTGGCTTTGTTCATTTCTGAAGGTGGACTGTGAGTTGGGGGCTGTACTTTTTGCAGTTTTGAGATTTAATTGAGGGGGGACTGTGATTCAGAATCTATCTGCAGATCCCAATATCCACTGACAGGTGTCAGGACCCCTGGAACCCACTCCCCACTGCCTTAAAATCTGTCCAGAGGTGGGGGTATAGGTTTGCTCTCTGGTTTGCTGCTTGTCAAGTCTCCCACTCAGATCTGATGTCTGTGCCTGATCCAGCCTGGGGGAGGGGCTGCTGCCTCTCTGAGTTTGATGAGATGACCTTAGAGCCTACGTTGGAGGCTAGGTGGAGCTGGATGGTGCAACACAGGTCTCTGCCTGTTCCCGGGACAGAGAAAATGGCTGCAGTCGCTGTTTCCTCACCAAGGGTGGGGGTCCCCTCCAGCTCTCCCAATCTTCTCTCTCCACAGATTGGACTGGGGATCCAGCTGCTTTGTTGTCACAGGTGATGGTGTGGACCAGGCACCAGGGAATGAGAATCAGCTGTATTAGGCAGGCTGTTCTCAAGAGAGTTCCCAGAATGGCAGATGATCCTACACACCAGCAGCTCCAATCTCAGGGTGGTGGGGGGTGCAGTCACCTCCAGAGGAGAGCCCCGGGTGCATGAACCCCAGTCACCCCTCAAGCAGACTTTCACTCACCCACCGGCACACGCCTACTCATGCAGAGAGTTTTTTATGGACACTGGCTTTTGCAGAGACTCTCACAGTCTGACCTGTCCCGTCATCATCTTGCCAGAAGTCTGCATACCATTTTTTAAAAATTCATTTGGATCAAACTTACTTTCCATTGCCTCCTGATGATCTCAGATAATATACATCAAGTCCAGGTAAAATTTTTTATGCCAGTCTTACCACAGACTCAATATTACCATTTAGAATTATAGACTTGTTTATGAATGACTATTACAGACACATATTTTGGGTATTATAACCAGTCTTACATAAAATATGCCAATCTATCATTTAATTCACACAGATGATCATATTTAACATTATTTTTATATCGTCACTAGGAAAGAAGACTGAGGTGTGCAAACCTATAATTTTCCTTTCTACTTCTCAGAATTTGCCTTACATGTAGAGCAAACTAAAATATAGTCCTGTGACCATCTGAACAGATCATTTGGACAGATTCACATTCTTTCTGTCTTGAGGGTAGTCTATAATTCTGCAAACATAAGCATTGGAAGTATTAATGAAATCAATGACCTACATAATTTGCACCTTTGAGAGGTCACAACTAAGCTTTTCAGAGTTATTAGCCAATAGGAACTTCAATAAAATGAATAAGTAAAATATATTCTTGATTTTCTAAAAACAATATTGAATCATAAAAGTATTTAAACTTTTGAAACATGGCAGCTTGGCTACTAAAAAAGAAAGAAACATTTAATGCCTTGTGAATTTAATATTAACTGATTAATTAAGTTAAAAATAACATACACTGAAATTTAAGAAATTTGGTTTCTAACCTTAATTATCTGTGTGATCTTTGGAAAATTATCTAATAAACTTTGTATATATTTTCTTTACTCATAGGATAAGAGATTAGGATCTGATAATACCTAATGTGCCTTCTAGATTTAAGATATTGTGTAAAAATTTAGCAAAAATTGAAATCCTACATGATGCAGTATTCTAACTTTTGAGATACTGTATGAGGCAAAGGTTTTAACACAAGTATGATTTTGAGCATTTCTACCTAACCTAAAGATTTACAGAGTCAATTCTATGGTTTAGGTACCCTGAGTAATATTTAATTTTTATGGGAAAAGAGAAGAGATCAAGAGGGGATATCTTGCAATCTAAATATTTTGCCTTCTAGCCATATATTTAAATTTGAGAATCATTATGTAAAGGCACTGCTTGTGTAAATGTCCCATCTCACTTTATTTAGCCTACTTTATTTACACTTAATTTTGCATTTCTGTTACAAAGACATTTTATTTTGATAAGCAAATACTAGTGACTTTAACCAATAAAGTTAACAATTTTTATAGTTAGGAATAAATGCATAAGTATTGAAAGAAAGAAAAATGCTATTTTATAAATTCTCCTAACAACAGTTTTCTACTTTCTGCATGATTCATATCCCAGAGATTACCAGCTGGCATTAATTGGTGATAACGGATTGTATTTAACTCGTAATGTTCAAGTGATTGAGATCACATGAAGAGTCAGTAGTATTAATTGCAATTTTCAAATTTGAGCATGTTTTTAAAAAGCCTGAGAAGAAATGGGCAGTTTTTCAAAGTAGTCATTCCAAAGGAATACTAAAGTTTTGTATGACTCTGCAATCTCTATAAGAGGTAATCTTTACATGCAGTTATCATGAAGGCAGATTAATATACACATTCAAAATACTATCTCAAAGTTTTTTAGTACATTTATTCACACTATAGTCTATCTGAATAGCTAGGCAGGTGACAGATTAAAGCCTGTATCATCAGAAATTAAGTAACACCCCTCCTTATACAGGATAATATAGAACTGTTGTAAAAGACAAGTTTGATTCCTATTTTGGGTCTACCACCATGTACAATTTCATAAAATACTTTACCTTTTTGCACCTCCGTTGCTTATCCACTAAAAGAGGGTCCTCATGAACTTTAGATATCCCCCAAATATTCACTTTATACTATTTTTTTCCAATTAATCAGAGAAGATAAGGAAAGCCTAAATATTGAAAAATAAATAAAAACAAATAAGGTGGAAGAGAATCTAAATTAGTAAAACTTTCCCTCCCCCCAGGTGACCTTTATTTATTTATGTATGTATTTGAGTTGAGATCTCACTCTGTTGCCCAGACTGGAGTGCAGTGGCATGCTCACGGCCACTGTAGCCTCTACCTCCTGGGTTCAGGCGATCCTTCCACCTCAGCCTCCCAAGCAGCTGGAACCACAGGTGTGTACCACCACACCCAGCCAATTTCTTGATCCATTGTAAAGACGAGGTCTCACCAAATTGCCCAGGCTGGTCTCCAACCCATGGTCTCAGCATTTAGTAAGACTTTATTTAATATGGAGTAATATGAGAGAAGGAAAAATATAACAAGCTTAGCCCATGAGAAGTCATCAACTAAAAACAAGTGAAGCAATGAAGATACAATAGAGAAAAATTCTCCAAACAGACAAAAAAAAAGAACCCTTGGATAAAGTGGTGAAAAGAAGACGGAGAAATTTATCAAATAGAGGGAAAAGGATATTTAAAATTGTATACCTGTAGGGACCACAGGTAGACTTGAGAGTTGGGTGAAAATACAAAATGGAGAATATTTCAACTCTGTGTAATTCAGGCAAGCTGTTAGCAGCTCTCTGGTAAAATGTTTCTCAGACTCTGGTTTCTGATTCGTTTGTCAGAAGTGATCATAGGACTGCAGATACTAGAACAAAATTAGATTGTATAAAGCTGAAGTCAAATACTGGAGAGAAAAATGTAATAAGAGAATCTATGCATCTTATCAAGAAAAATGATTTGCCCAGGGTCTAAGAAAACCTACAAATTCAGTAAATGGCATGTTTCTACACTCTGAGAAATCATAAAGGAAACACAAGGCCTGGATATGGGAAAATGATTTTCCTCTTTCGGAAACAGAGAACACACATCTCATAATCCACAGGCCAGTGAGCATGACAGAGAATTAATATTAAAACAAAAACAAAATTGCTCTGTTGTGTCTGCAATAGGAAGAAGTGATCAATAGACATTGCATATCCTCACTAAAATCAGTGACATACAGCATAGAATTACTTGGTTATTTAACGCCTTTGTATGTTTATAAACTTGTGACTCTGAGAGATTAGACATCTAACAAACCCCACATAGTCAGTGAGTGCCAGTGCCTGATCTGGAATCTAGTTCCTTCAACTTCAAATCACATGTTCTTTCTACATCACACTTTTTGATCCTGGAATGTTAAACCTGTCACATTGGAGACACAAGGTTAATTATAATAACTTTAAATTTTTTAAATACATTGAACAAAAAAACAGGAAAAAAAAGCAAAATTTTTTTTTTAAAAATGTAGACTATCAATCAGTTTATATTTCAATGTAACAAACTAGCATTAAAATAAATGCTTTAAAATGATGATCATGGCCTGGCTCAGTGGCTCAGCCTATCATCCCAGCATTCTGGGAGGCCAAGGTGGGTGGATTCGAACCAGCCTGGGCAACTTGGTGAGACCTCGTCTCTACAATAAATCAAAAATTTTCCAGGCGTGGTAGCGTGTGCCTGAAGTTCCAGCTATTTAGAAGGCTGAAGCAGAAGGATCGCCAGAGCCCAGCAGGTCGATGCTGGGGTGGCCATGAGCGTGCCACCGCACTCCAGCCTGGGCAACGGAGTAAGACTCCAACTCAAAAAAAAAAATAAAGTCATTTATTTAGGTGATAATTCTGTAGATCTGCAATTTAGTCTGGGCTCAACTATTTACTTTGACTAGTCTAAGCTGGATCTCTCCCTTAAATCTGTAGTCAAGAGGGAGCTCTGCTTCTTGGTGTGGGCTGTCTTTTGGCCGGAAAACAGTGGTGAACTGGGTCCCATTCCCTTGAATTCTAGCTGGCTAGACCAGGATTATCCATATTGCAGCTCAAAAGTGTTTTAAGAGAGGAGGAAGGATAAATACCTTGCCTTAGTTTGTTCCTGATACTATAACAAAAAAACCACAGGCTGGGTAATTTATAAATAACTGAAAATATTTTTGAATGTTCAGGAAGCTAAGAAGTTCAAGATCAAGGCACCAGTAGGTTTGGGGCCCAGTGGGGGCCTGATCACTGCCGCTAAGATGAAGCTTTAAACATTCTGCCTTCACATGGCAGAGGAGCAAAACGAGAGGAAAGGGGAATAGCTCATCCCCTCCATCCCACTTATAATAGCATTATTCCCATCCGTGAGGGTGAAGCCTTCATGACCTAATCACCTCTCAAAGGTACCATCACCTAGGGATTCAGGTTCCAATACATGAATTTTGGAGGAATACCTGCACTCAAACCAGAGCAAACCTCTTGGGGTTAGGCCCAGAACTGCAACACCACTTCCAAACAAGTCTCAAGTCTATCCTGTTTTGTTCACCTCCTCTTCAACGAGTCAATAAGGAAGGAGTTCCTATCTGGATTCTTGTTAAGCACACAACACTTAAGACTGGACAGATGAGCTCGAGGGCATTTTATTAGTCACATTTACTCACAGCCTAAGGGAGGAGGAAACCAAGTCACATAGGGCCACAATGGAGCCTCACTCAGGAACAGAAGGAACCAGCAGTCTGTGGACAGTGAGGTTTATAGCATCAAGAATGAGGGCTAACTTCTAGTTCCCGTGGGAGGATGTGACTGGCTTATTTGGGTCATTTTATGAGCTGACTAGAAGGGGAAATCCTTCAGGTTGAGAACCAGGCAGACTGAAGCTGGTCTGACGGATAGAGGAACTAGCTAGGTTGAGAGACTTGCCCATTGGGTACAAGAATGAAAGACGGCACGGTTAGGGCTTTGGGTTCCTGTGAAACTCAAAGACATCAAAGGAACAATCATTTGCATACTAGTTTCAGGTCTTATGCCACACAGCCCAGATTGAATGGGTAGAGAAATAAACTCCATCTAAGCAGTGGTTATATAGTCTACTGATTTATCTAAGTTGAAACCATGTATCTTTGAATTCCCTTATCTGCTTGTATCTGGGCAAAGATTGGCCATTGGAATTTGCATGAAATTTACAAGTTGAACATCAATTAGCAGCCATGTTAGTGTTTGGAATGTGGGTGTAAGTTGTCACAGATCTGTAGGCTTGCCCGTAGAGTCACCTTGTAAGGTCATCACCAGGCCTGCAGCTCCTGCATGCTCTATGAATCTTTGTCAAAAACCATGAAGGGTCTTAGATTTTACCCACCTTGCAATCTAACAAATGAGCCTGCAACAATGCCATGGATACCGGCAGAAGACATCACACTCTTGGATCTGAATCAAATAACTTCATTACTTAGGACATAACAGGAAGCATGAACTTCAAGCTTGTGTTGGTTCTCCTTGTTTACTCAAACGTACAGAGTCAGCATGGAGTGGCCCCGATAATATGACATATCAAAATTGAGGAACATTGTTCTCAGGAAAGTTTAATTTATTTAGAGGAGCTACAACAAACCTCACTCACCTATGCACCGGAGGTAGACGGTATTTTTATTATATTTGTCAGCAAACAAATGTACACTTAGCCCTTAAAGAGGAAGCTATCTCTACCTTCCAAGGTAGTTTGCTATATACACATCCTTGAGATGACAGCCTGGAACAAAAGTTATCACGACCTCTTCTCAAAGATACACAGGTATTTGGAAGTTCTCCTCTTCCCAACAATCTCCTCCTTTAGCTTTACCCCTGGAAAGGGTAAGTATTTAGCTCCCTATCGAAGAGTGCCAGTTTCCCTGTAGGTTGTCCGTTTCACAGGAAGCAATGAGGGACAACGCTGCTTCCAGTTTGTACTTGTGGCTCCAATTAGTACTCGTAAGTGACATAGTTTTTTCTGCTTTTCCCATGACACAAACCATCTTTCCAACTGCCTGGTAACAGGTGCAGAAGCAACAGGTATACATACTTCACCATGTGACAACCTCTGCCGAGTTATCATAAAATGACCAAATGTGCAATTAGAAGCTTGAAAACACAATGGAAATAGAAACATCACAAATCAAAATAAATACGATGCCATTAAAATGTTACAACAATTAATAGCATAAATACTTTTAATAAGAAATTAACTGGCTTAACTTTATTTTGTTTAAAACTCAAGAAGTCGGAACTGTATTCAAATGGAGTGAGAAAGAAAACCATAAACGAGCAGACACTTATTCATGAATTGAATAATTTGAATTAATAGGATTTGTAATAAATTCAAGCACTGGCTTTTGATACACTGACATAACCTCTAGTAAGAGTAATCAATAGCAATAGAAAACAAAATAACACTAAATGAGAAAGTGGGGAAAAGAGACATATAGATGATTATAATGTATTTAAAATATAGATACTTATAGGCACACTATCATATATAAATAGAATAAATGTATATTCTCATTTGGCTTCTTTATTTTCTTTTCCCATCATCCAAAACACAAGAGTAAAGCAAGCAGGTACAAAAAAATAGTAAAAACCTGTCTCTGGAATACAAAGTTGATTGGAGAAGAAATGTTGACAATGTTATTTATACTGTATTATTACAACCTAGGAATTACCCGTGTAACAAGATAATAGAAAAATAAGATGCAAAGTGTAGAAAATATTGAAAATTGTTAAAAATTTTTATACTGCGTCAGGTACTGTTTAAGTGCCTTAATGACCAAGTTTAACCCTCTCAACAATCATTTTATACAGGTCTCATTATTATCCCAAATTTACAAATGAGGCAATTGATAAAGCAAGACATTGTAAAACAAGTCCAAGGTCACACAACCAGCACATTACAAAGCCAAGATTCAGACCTAGCATGATTCTGTGTGGTTGTAGGTCATAGATTCTTAACCCCTGCACCATCTTCTAACTGGAAAGCCTCAAAGCATTTACCAAGCCCACTTCAATAGAACAGAAATGTAGTGCTATATCAAAGTAATTATTGAGTAGAAATCAGTAGACTACTGCTTCAACCTGAAGTGGTTCATGGCAGTAGTAATTTACACCACCACAATTGACAGCTGCTTTAAAAACCTTTATTACCACATCACTGAATAGAACTAATGATATGCAGCTGTCACACGGTAAAATTTTCTCAGGGGCTAAGTTTTACAAGGATATTTAATTTACAGTGGCAAAGTCTAACACTAAACTGTATTGTACAGAGTATACAATATTAATATATTTACAGAAAAATCTCTAATAGGAAGTATACAGTCATGCGTTGCTTAATAATGAGGATACATTCTGGGAAATGCATTATTGGGTGATTTTATTGTTGTGTGAACACCATAAAGCGTATGTACATAACCGGCACAGAATAACCTGCTACACACATACTACACACAGAGGCTGACATAGCCTTCTACTCCTAGGCTACAAATTTGTACAGCATGCTATTGTACTGAATACCATCAACAATTTTAACAGCAGTACGTGTGTATTTTAACATGTCTAAGCACAGAAAAGGTACAGAAAAGATACCATATTTTCCACTATAAACTTATGGAACTACCTTTGTATATGAGATTAATAATCAATGACTGAAAGGTTACTATGCAGTGTATGACTGAGTATCCTAGTGTTAAATTTATAGACAGATGTTAATTTAAAAAATTTTTTTCATTTAAAAATGTTTTTTCTGTGGGTGTGTTTTCTACTGCTACTGATTACACTTACCAGAGGTTGCCTCAATGTATCAGGAACCAGTGCTTGCGTTTATCACAAATCCTGTTAATTTAAATTATTGAATCTGTGAATAAGTGTCTGCTAGTTCACACTTTTCCTTCCCCCTCCATTTGGATATAGTTCTGACTCCTTGAGTTTTAAACAAAGTAAAGGTCAGCTGATTCCTTTCTTGTTAAAAATATTTGTTTTTAATTTTTATATCATTTTCATGGCATCTCATTTGCTTTGATGTGTGATGTTTCTGTTTCCACTGTGCTTTTAAGCCTTTAACTGCACATTTGATCTTTTTATAATTCACTAATCATTTAGGAGTATGATTTCCATTCATTCAGGCTTCTTGTTGTTGTTCTATAAATTTGATACTTAATTTTCATATGTGAGGCATTTTATTCAAGAGTGAAGTCTGTTGCAATTTATGACTTTTAATCTTTTCTAATTTAAATGTTTCTTTTGGATTTATTTTTGAATAGAAAATACTGGAAATGGCTTAAGGTTCAAGTATTTTAAAATGTGATCAGCGAACTCTTTATCTTTTACCTGTAACTCTGAATGACCTGATTCTCTCCTCAAACATTATCAATGTTTGGAACATCTTTTCAGAACTATATTATTCATTTTGTGTATATATATATATGTATATATATACACACACACACACACACACAAGAAAAATATAAACACATGCACACATATATATACAACTGTGCATGTGTTTATGTTTTTTCTTCGCTTATTTAAGCCATACCCCTGTTTTGCATATTATTTCACTTTAAATGAATCTTAGAGAATAACCCAAATTTATAAATAAAGAATTTCCACTTTTTTTAAACAAGTTCCTCCTTGTTACTTTCTTTTTCAAAATTCCTTTGGACATGTTTGCTAGTTTATTACCTATCTGAATATTAACTTGACTAAACAGTATCCTGTAGGCACTTTCTAGGGATTGCCCTCAATTTCTAGATTATTTTAAACAGAAGTGATATTTTTATACTTTAAGTTTTCCTAAACGAAGGTATATTATTACATTTAATCAAGCCATTTTATGTCCCTTACAAATACTTCAGAGTTATTTTTCTATAACTATTTCAAGATTGTTAATGTTAGTCAGTATTTATTTTATTTGTCATTATTACCATAAATGGGTCTCTTCTTTCATTACATTTTTTTCAATGATTTTTTTGCATATATAAAAGTGATAAATTATATATTATCTTTTAACCAGACACTTTCATGATGGTTTTTATTATTTGGACAATTTCTCCACAATTCTGATGTTGTATTCCTAGTCACGTCATCCAAATAAAGTGGGTAATTTTCAACCTTTGTTCCAATTTTTAAACCTCTGACTCATTTTCTTATTTTTCCCACTGGCTAAGAGTGGGAAACCGTGGCTTTTTAATAGTAACGATCAGCTGGGCTCGTGGCTCAGCCTGTAATCCACGCTTTGGGAGGCCGAGGTGAGTGGATTGCCTGAACCCGCGGGCTCGAGACCCGCGTGGGCAACTTGGCGAGACCTCATCTCTACAATAAATCAATAAATCAGCCGGGCGTGGTAGCGCTTGCCTGTAATTCTGGCTACTCGGAAGGCGGAGGCGGAAGGATCGCCGGAGCCCAGCGGGTCGAGGCTGCGGTGGCCGGGAGCGGCCACTGCACTCCAGTCTGGGCGACAGAGTGAGACTCCAACTCAAAAAAAAAAAGTAACGATCATTTTCTTTATCTACTTAGCAGCTATCATAACTAGCATTGGTTTTAATGCGAGTTTTCCTCTAAATTATCTCTTTCATATAATGTCACCTCAGGGTTGAGATAGTGGTGGGTTGCTATGATGGTGAAGTATATAAGTATTCTTATTAGATAGCTTTATTTACTATCAAAAATTAGTATATTTAGAAATTCAGCAAAGCGTTTTCGTCTCTTATTTTTTTAAACAGTTTAAAAATGTATTGAACATATACCATAGTCTTGACACTTTGCTAAGTTCTAGCAATAAAACTATGAACAAACTCGATGTGGTCCGTGCAGTACGAACAGTGCTTCTCTTGTTAAGGAAACAGACAAGTAGGCAAGTATAACGTGACGAGGGTGCTTGAAGGAGATAAGAGGACACACTCAAGTCATGTAAGTTTGGAATTCAAAACCTCTATCACACTACCTGGTACACAGTATGTTCTTCCTACCGTCTGTAGCCTCTCCCAATCATCCAAGTTGGGGAACATTTAAACACAAGCTCTGTTTGGTGGCTGCCGTAGTGTTAGTCTGACTTAGAGACCCAGATGCCCCTGTCTTAAGTTTTCCCCAAATCTACTTTTTGTGTATTATAGAAATAGAACAAGCAACTATTCAAGCTATTCTTTCTTTAAGAGGGTTCAACTCCCTCTCTTCAACCTTCTCAATTCTCTTCTCTTGACAGGAAATTTTTTCACTAAATTTTATTTTATTTTAGAGATATGAGGTACAAGTGAGGATTACCTGCATAAGTAGGCTGCACGCAGGTGGAGTTTGGGCTTCTCACTGGCCCTCTCTCCTCCAGGTATAAGATCAGGCACCTTTTGTATTGCTCTGTGCCCCCCGCCCTCTGCGTTCCCTCCCTTCCCTGGCAATGCCCATCAACTGCTGATCCCTCCTGTGTGCTAATGTGATTCATGTCCAGGTCCCAGTGAGGAGAGAGAGATTCAGCCCTTTGTTTCTGTCCAATTTGCTGCGAAGTCCATGATTTTGTTTTCCTTTATGGCTGTGTAATACTCCGTGGCGTATATGCACCACATTTTCTTCATCCAGCCCACTTTCAATAGGCAGTAGGGTTGGTTCCATGTTTTTGCTATTGTGAATAGTGTGGCAATAAACATGTGTGTGCGGGTGTCTTTCGTAGAACGATTTCTGTTCCTCTGGTTATGTTTCCAGGAGAGGGACTGCTGGATCATACAGAAAGTAAATTTTTTAGTTCTTTTAGGAATTGCCACACTGCTTTCCATAGAGGTCGAACTAACTTGCATTCCCGCCAACAGTGTGGAAGTGTTCCCTTTTCTCTGCAACTGTGCCAGCATTCATCGTTTTTTGATTTATTAATGAGGCCATCCTTACTGGAGTTAGGTAGTATCTCATTCCATGCTCATGGGTCAGAAGAATCAATATTGTCAAGATGTCCGCCCTGCCCAAGGCAATCTACAGATTCAGTGTGATACCCTTCAAATTACCAACATCATTCTTCTCACACCTAAAAATGACAATACAGAAATTAATATGGAAACAAAAAAGAGCATCAGTAGCAAGTGGTGCTGGGAAAACTGGCTGACCACATGCAGAAGAAGGAAACTAGACTCCTACCCCTCACCATATACAAAAAATCAACTCTAAATGGATCAAAGACCTAAATATAAAACCTCAAACTATAAGAATCACAGAAGAAAACATAGGAAACACCTTTATATACGCTGGAGTAGGCAACACATTCTTGACCCAAACCCCAAAATGAATGCCATAAAAGTCAAGATAGACAAGTGGGACCACATCAAACTGAAAAGCTTTTGCACCAGCAAGAGAGTCAAGAGAGAGCCCACAGAATGGGGAAAATATTTGCCAATTCCGTATCCGACAAAAGCCTTATCTCCACGATCTATAAGGAACTCAAACAAAGTGAAAGGAACAAACAAACACATTAAAATGTGGGCACAGGACGTAAACAGCACTTCCAAAAGAAGACATACAGGCCGTCAACAGACACACGAAAAGCTGCTCAGCCTCACTCTTCATCAGAAAAATGCAAGTCAAAACTACCATGAAATGCCATCGCTTATACTGATGACTTCTTATTTTTCTTGGATATACTGCATTGTATAGCAGATTCTTAAACAGTAAATTGCCTTTACAGTCTCATAATAAACATCACTTACTCATGGTATATGAAATACTCTCTTTAACAAGATTTGCATTGATATGCAATTTTGCCGTTAAGTTTTCTTTCATGGGCTCAGTTTAAACAAAATGTGATGCCCACTTGGTAAAAATTATTTGATCATTTTTTTTCTCTTTTGATGATTCTGGAATACCTTAAATAGCGTGAGAATCATCTATTCATTCTACTTCTTCTTGGAATTGTGAAAGTGATAGGGTCTAGCTCTTGTTTTGTGGAATCTATGGGGTAGCCTTTGAGTGTAGTCTGACGTTGTGAAGGGTCTAAAACTGTACTCTACTTGCAAGCTAACAAGTCAACCTGCATTCCTGGATGCTTGTGAGCTCCGACGTATTTACACACAGCAGTAACAGCCTCCCGAGTAAGTTCACAGAGCAAGTTCCCCAGGTCCAGTTCTTCACAAGGCAACACGATGGGAACCTGATGCACATCTGTGTATATAGCAGAAGTACAGAAATTATAAAACTCAAAGCTCATATAGGAGCTGCAAGCAAATCTGCTCGTCCTACCCTCCACTGATAAACAAGGGATAGAAACGGAGATGGAAATGGACATGGAAACATATTGTTTATTCTGGAATGTAAGCACATCATTTCATAGCAAAGGTTGGAGTTCTATACCGTGGGGTATTTAAAAAATGACTTCAGGGATGCTATGAAAGTATTTATTATTCTTCAGATGGGAACAGATGACTCCTGGAAGAGGGGACAACTGTCTCTGGTCTATCACCTTAGAGCGGAAGAAAATAATTTTGAGAAAAGGGATACATTCTTTCTTTTATAGCATTTTAATTTTTATTGTTCAGAAGGCCAGGAATGTGCAAGAATACTGAAAAATCTAAGAAGGTTTGCTTTTCAACCTTTTTAAAATTATTCTATATTATGTTGTTTGTTTAGAATTTTTAGTCTTTTGACATTGGTTATACTAAGGTATATTTGCCTGGAAGATTATTAATTTTTTATGTTTTCAAATGTATTTGCATAAACTTGACAAAATCACTTGAGATTGTTTTAAGTTTTCTTGCTTCTAAGGCTTTTTCCTTTTTATCATTTCTTATTTTAAATATTGTTATGTTCTCTTTTATCTTGATGTGCTTAGCTAAATTTTTTTAAAAGAATCAACTACTGGATGTATTTATTTTATATGAACCTCTCTGTTTTTGGCATAACTAGATTTGCTCCTATGGTAAATACTTTTTTTTCTTTCTACTTTATTCTTATTCTAATATTTTGGTTTTGGAGACATTGCTTTTATACTCATTCTTCTATAGAGAAATATTTGTATTTGTGTCTATGAATTTCTTTTTTTATATCCAATATGATTTCAATACACTTGTCTTAGACATTTTTAAATTTAAGGGTAAATTATTAATGTAGAGAAGTGTCAGGAAGAAACACAAAAAAATGATCAGTAAGTCCAGTGTTCACATGCACCATTGATTTATTTTGAAATAAAAGTAATATACATGACTATATGTATATATGCTTATATATGTATATATGTTTATTCATGAGTTGGAAATTAACATGGCACAAAATGCAGAAAAAGTAAAAATGTTTCTTCTTTTCCATTCATTCTTAAAAGTTAGCACCGCATTTTTATTATTTCTTGCAGAAAGTGTACATGCTCTAGTATTTACGTCTCTCTGGATCTATGTTATTTTAAAACCTACATAAGGATTATATTACAAATTCACTAAAAACATGCCTTGGAGACTCTGCATGTCAACACTTAGAATTCTACCTCATTTTATTGAGTGCAAACCCACATGTGTCTTTTGAACAATGGGTGTTTGTAAAGATGACCTTTGCTCGCCTCTAAATAAATCAACACCGAAATGGGGAAATAATTCGACAGGGGTATAAAATCTTCTCTTGCACTTTCACAAGTTGGAAGGGAAACAAACCAAAGGGAGAGTAGCTTTTCCAAATAGGGTGGTGAATAGTTTCTAGATATTCTGAAGTTTACACTAAGACTTCATCTTTTTGCCAAGCATCGGTTGAGGGAGACTCTTTCTAATTTCCAACTAAAAAGACACACTGTCTTCTGTTTTATTAATTTCTAGGGCTACTTAGCTACAATTAGATGACGTCATCTTTTTTTACTCTTTAAATATATTTGGAAATATATTTTCATATATTTGGAATCTTCATTTGTCTCTGATATATGAACTCTCATATTTTCTTGCGCAAATTTCACGGGCACTTGGAAAATGGCTTGTTCTCTCTTTTCAGGGTAAAGAGTTAATCTGATATAACCTTGCAATTTTTTTCCTACTTGAAGAAGCAGGGTGACATGTCTAGTTTATCTTTTAGTATCTTTGGTTTCCCTCTCTAATTCTCTCTTTCCCTGTACTACCTTGTGTCCAAGGCGTACCAACCCTTCCTGTACATCTGCTCCCTAAGAAACAGCACTTTCCAAGGGGGCTACATCTGATTACACGCAGCGTCTAGTCTTTTCCTCTAGCCAGAACTGGGAACTACCGAGTGCTGATTCATGTTTAGTGATCTGGCATTTGTCCCCACTTTCTTTTTCCGGAAGTGACGTCATCTGTGCTTTCTCTAAGTCCTTTTCCAGTCTCTACCCCTTGCCACAATTTCTTAAACCTCCACTCTTTTTCTTTGTGGCTGAAGTTCCACTGGATTTTCCTTTAGTTCTTCACTTACAACAAATTTCAAGAATATGATGTACCCTTACTAGTAATGAGAATATATGCATGGGTAACGGGGCTTTGTTTGATTTGTTCTTGTCATTTGTATGGTTTTATTTGAAAAGCTAAAGAAAAGATTCAGCATCTAGCTATTGTGTATAGTACAGCATTTTCACTATATTTTGTTCAGAGTAGGTATTTACTCTCTGCAGAAAAAGTGGAGATTGGAAAAAATATACCTCCACTCTTCATCTCTTCTCTTTCCCTGTGTTTTTTTTTGTTGTTTTTTTTTGATGATTGTTTTCTCTTGGAATTTTTTTCTTATTATGTCATTCTGAGGCTTATAATTCCCAATATCTTCATTAATTGTAATGTCTACAGTTGTTCATAAATATGTCTAAGTTGTCTACATAAATATGACATTCTGTTTTCTCTTTGTACTTTTTACAATAGCATTTGTACTTTTTACAATAGCATTCCTTTTTTGAATACTTAATCTTGATTATTTTGTTGGATTTCTAAAATTAATCTTGAAAAGTTTTTCAGAATGAGGTAATGAGTACTATAATTTTTACACATTTGAAAATTTTTGTTTAAAATATAAAAAATTGCTAAGGCATGTGTAAGTTTAAAAAATAGTTTCTATACAGTTCTCTATCACCTCTAGGTTTAAATACATCCGTGGAGAAATTTAAGACAGGTTTACATTTTCCCCATAGTTATGATTTTATTTCTTTGCCTAAGGGCCCACTGAACTATTTTTCACATTGAAGTTCAATAATTTTTAAAGAATATTCTTGACTGATGATAATTTTCTAGTAATTTTTTTTATGTGTATGTGCCTTTAAAATATTTACATTGAAATATCTGATATGTAGAGAAATGTCTGAACCTGGATGGTTTTATTCTATTATACATTTTTATTTTATGAGTTTACACTTGAGCTTTTTCCTTCTTCATGTTCAAAATAATATTTGCATTGCATGTCCTTGGTCACTCTAACATCTATCAGCATTCAAGTCATTTTAACGCTTTTTTTGTTTTTCACTTTCTTTGTGTGATTTCACCAAGTATAGACATTGACACCATTTTCTTTCCTCAGGACTATATTTTGCTATTCTTATTGTCCTTCATCTTTTAAATTTTTTTTTCTGTTTCTCTTTTCAGTTCTTTTATTTTCACAATCTCTTCATTAAATCTACATTTCTCTTTTATATCTTTCCTTAAGAGCTCTCTCTTAACTCAGGGGTATTATTCTTTCTGTTATTTATTCTAGATTATTTATCTAATCTCAGCAGATTTTTAGGCAACTCTTTGCAATAATATTTACCTACATTTTGTATACATTTCTTTCTACTGTGCTTAAGTTTATATTCCCCGGTTCCATGATTGTTTATTATTAGTTCTTATCTTTGAAAATTATCACCTTAATAGGGAAAATGATAAAAAAAAGAGAGCACTAGAGAAAATTTTAATTTTATGTTGTTGATATTAAATATCTCTAACATCCCTACCCTGGATGGTTATTTCCCTAGAAAAAGTTCTCTTCTTAGTTTTCAGTATCAGCATGTTAGTGTAATTATTTAGGGGGTTCAGCTGTGATATTCTTGCAGGTGCTTCCTCTTCTTTTATTGCTGCCTCACCACAAAATCTCTGTCATATAACGGGTTAGACTGTGGAAAACAACAATGAAATGTTGACGTAAGTTTACTCTCTATCCAACACTAATGTATATCCAAATCCTCATAGACGTACTTGTGTGGCACACGCTCGTGCACACACACACACACACACACACACACACACACACACACACACACACACACAGCTTTTCTATGGCATGCCCTGGCCACCAGATATGCTCATTGTAATTTAAATTAGTAGATGGAAACTTTAAAACGTGACAACTACTTAACTACTTCTGGGAAAATGTGTACACAGAAGTCTATTGAGTTAATGTACGTTGTCAGCATTGTCCTTTATAGAAGTTCAAATTAATGATACTAGATTATTATTCTCCATATTTGTAATTTGGAATTCTGACTTTCTCTGCTTTATTAATGCAGACTTCTTTTCTTTATTTTGATCTTTGGGTTGGTTTTAGAACATTTTAAGTATGGTTAAAAAACTACTCGCCTTCATGCTGCCAACTCTATCAAGCTGCCTTGCAGTGATTTTCGATGACTCAGTGAATCTTTATTAGATGTCTGGGCATTCAAATTCTGCCTTGTATCTCTGTGTTAAAATCAGTAACTAAGTCTAAATGGTTTTGTTTCATCCTCAGCTTTTGAACCACTCTATACTCAGGTCTTTGACAACTTTTGCTACTGTCATGCAATATTAATACAAAGCTGCATGCCCAGTTTGCATTCTATGACTTGATTTTACACACAATAATCTTATTTAATTTTTAGTCAATGTTATAGACAATGAAGTCCAATTCAAAGAGTTCTTCATTTTTCTTAAAAACTATTACAAACAAGCACATTTTCTATACCAAAATTCATAGACTATAGTTATTATTATTATAGTGCTCTTTAAAATAAAAGAGAAAATATATTATTTCTAAGGAAAATAAAAATTTATAAGAAATGATACAGTAAGAAGGAATTAAACAAATTTATCATTGCATATAATCTTATATTACTGTAATTTAATAGTTAAATTTAAAATAGCTTAAAGTTTTCTGTATCTATCTCACAGTACATTTTAAAAAGGAAAAGCATGAAAATGATTTATTTCCTATTTAAAATTTTCAGCCTTATCTCCAAGAGCAACGCAAATAAATGTTTTACTTTAACTGCGCTACCTTAAAATGCTCCTAAAAATTGCCAGTTTTGCAGTTTAGGGGAAGAAAAGCCACTTAAAGCATCCACTTTAAAACAAAATTTAATAAGACCCTTGTCACCACAGCAGGAAAAAAGGAACAAACACTTAAGAAACCATGTTAAAAATTATTTATTGAAGCATTCATTTCCTTACACATTCAGGAAATGAAATGCAAACAGACTCACTAAAGATAGGTTTTTAATCTAGGCCTCAGCAGTCTGTACAATCAGAAAAAAAAAATGTTCCTGCTCTTTGGTGACGAGAACAGGAAAAGTGGACTTATGAATAAAGAAATGTGTTCACATGATAACATTTTTATATTTCTCAACATAAATTGTTATATAATGTAATACAGATAAACATCTGTGGCTTGAGCAGAATCACATATAGAGCTAAGGCCCTAGGACTTAAAGAGAGGTTGCTGGACAAAATCTCTTTTCTTCTCTTATTAGTGGAACGCTTTGATTGGTTCTATTGCTGTGAAATTAAGCTATCTCTAAGCTTTTGCAAATTTATTTCCCACTAAATTTCACATTTTCTTTGATGAAAACTTATATAAGCAGAGATAGTAATAAAGATAATCTTTTTCCTTATTTCTAGAATTGGTAAAATAATAAACAAGAAATAAACATAGAAATTAGATAGTAGGCTTTGCCTCATGCTCTTTTATTGTATTGAATTCTCTGACACTCCCTGTTTAGGGAAAAACACTTTCACATTCTTCCTTTCTATATTCTTTTGATTCTTGGTTACTTAGTCAAGGTTAATTGAGATGAGGAGTGAGGAAATAAAACATTGAACCGATCCAGATAAATATACAAATTATATTTTTTGAAGACTATTTGCAATTACCAAGGGACCTAAACAAAACCGGAATTGTTTTTTGGAGAACAGGCCCCTAGTAATATAGGCTCCCTCTGCTAGGTACGTGTTCCAGGAGGCCATCAGCATCAGTGTCCCAGCTGGTGGTGTTGTGAGAGGCTGCCTCTGGCTTCAGTGAATTTTTTTTCTTTTGAGATTCTTTCAGTGTTTGCTCATTTCATGATGGATGATTTACAAGGCCACCTGTCAGGACCGAGCTAAGTGTTCCGCAGTTTTGGGCCAAAAAGGGCATGACCCCCGTGCCCTACCCTTCCTATTCACCCAATCTCACCCTACGGGACTTTTTTGTTTGTTTCCCCCGATGAAAAAAAAGCCCTAGAAGGGAAACATTTTTCCTATGTGGAAGAGGTAAAAAATAAAAATGGCAGAAGCACTAAAAGGCTTCAAAATTGATGAGTTCAAAAACCATTTTGAGCAGTGAAAAAGCGTCTCCATAGGAGTATTGCATCAAATGGAGAGTACTTTGAAGGTGACTAACATCACCTTCAAACATGTAAGAACAGATACACAATTTTTAATGAAAAAATGTTGAAATTTTTGTATGTCCCCCTCATAAATTAGATTACAGAGCAGATTCTCAGTATCTGTGCATAAACACGCTGTGTGTGTGTGTCTGTGTGTGCACGTACTCATGGGTTATCTGGCAAGCACAGATGTCAGCTCTCAATTTTGAAAGATGATTTTGACTAGAGAACAATAATGCAGGCTTCCTTCAGGTTAAAAGCTGTTGATTTTACTATGTCTTAAGCAGAATGCTATAAGATACTACTTTCATTTTCAAAAAATATATTTAATAATTTATAAATCTTCCAACAATGAAGCATCAAAGTATAAGTTTAAAGAACAGATGTTAAAATCAAAACGCATTCAGTAATTTCCAGATAAAATGAAATAAGGCAAAATGATTCATTAAATAATCATAAGTGTATAATATTCGCTCAGCACTTAACTGGCAATACTTAACTGACTGAGATATTTGATGAGATATTTTCAAAACAGATTTAGAATCTGCAGAATGGGTGTCTAAAGTCAGATATAAAAAAATAGAGGCTAGAGTAATTATGCTTTATGGTCATTCCTTTCATTATTAGGGAAAGTCATGGATATTATTGTATCTGATATTATTGTATAGGAATAAGTAGAATTTCAACAGGCAGAGAAAACTGAATAAGTTATTCTAAGGTGAAAGAATCACAAGAGTAAAAGGCTATGGGAACAATAGCCACAGAAGAATCACAGAAGACAGCGAAATGTATAAAGGGCCCCCATTTCAAGCTGCAAAAGCGGTAGTCTGGAGGTCAGAATCAAGACCAACGTTGAGGCCTTGAGGTTGAGGTAATGAAAGACTTGTGAAGGTGTTTACCAAGGATGGAAGATGGAGTTGGACCTCAGAGCAAGTAAAAGTTTGTTTTCAGACATGCTGTCTTGGAGGGGTCAAGAGATCATACACTTGAAATGTCCAGCATTTAATAAGCAATCCAAATTTGGGACTCAAAAAAGAAGACATTAGTTATTCTTTCATAAATGTGTCTCTCGGTTACACTTTTCAAAACTATTTTTTAAATATTCTCATCAGAAATAGATTTGACAGTGATATTTATGAAAATGACACCAGCTGAAGTTGTACGAGCCGATGTGACAGACAAAACCATCGATAGGTAAATTCTTGTGTGTTTCGACAGCTGTGTCTTAAAGAAAGCTGCCAATGGGAAGACATGGAAGCAATCATCAAAGGTGGAGGAGAACTAAGAGTGCACCTCGCTGCGGAGGAGATTTGGGAAGATAACATTTACCTGGGTGAAATCCATGCCTTCAAACGCTATGAGCACATCAGTGAAGAAGACAGAAATTGAACACAGGAAGTCTGATGGCTGACCTTACCACGTAACGTGACTGATGACGAAAGAGAAGTGATGAGTTTGCTTCACCTTCTCAGGAAGTTTGGGGATGAACTTAGCGATGGGGAAATTCCTCGGAAAGAAGGCTGATCCTGTCAGAGGAAATATATGAGAATGACCCATCAGCCATCTTCGTCTTTCAGTTTGGCGGCATTTCGGTGACCGGAAATGCATCCGCTTTAGCCACCCAAGTGCAACACACTCTGCTCTGTCATCTCCCTGAACAGTTTCACTTCTTACGTTTTAAATGTAAACTCATTCTTTTTGCCCGAAGACTCCTATTTCTCTTCTAACTCTCATTCACTTATTCTTCTATCTCAAGCCACAAGGACACTT
Organism: Cephalopachus bancanus; assembly: GCA_027257055.1. NCBI lineage: Eukaryota > Metazoa > Chordata > Mammalia > Primates > Tarsiidae > Cephalopachus > Cephalopachus bancanus. The sequence continues at coordinate 2,684,706 of JAPVLO010000018.1, read as the reverse complement.
TGAGTTCTCCTCTATCAGACTGTTCTAATCGTTGTTTTCACCTCACTTATGTAAGCTATCTAGTCCAACCTATCAGGCAAAATCTTGCAGGCTCAGTTTCTCCATTCTTCAATTCCCCTCCATTTTTGAAACGTGCAACTTGATGAAACCAACTCTTCTCTTTGACACCTTATGTAGGCTACTGTCAAAAGTGACACAACAGCAAAATTTTCCATCTCAACGAGGAAAAAGAAGACTTCAGAGCCAGCTTCAAATTTCCTCCCAGACTTTCCTAGGCTTCTGACCATATTTTTCTCATTTTTACAGCAATTGATTTAATTTGTATCAATTTCTTCAACATACTCTCTTGGATGCCTTTTCGATGTTAATTATTGCCCTACTCAGATTCTCTTCTCGGTCAAAATATTTGAATTTTTTTTTCACGTATTTGGTTCTCCCACAATGCCTGATGTTATTTTTCTCAAAGTTCCTTTCAAATGGAGTTTTACAGATGCATTAATCCATTTTGGACACTAAATCAAGAAGGCAAGTCTCAATCTTTCATTATATTTTATTTTTTCCAGCAGCTTTTAATTTTTAATACTTTTCACTAAGATATCATTTAAATATTGCTTCCTATGACAGTAAACTCCAGTATTCCTTCCTTCTTATGCTGCCTTGGCTTTCCCCATGTTAGTTTGTGCTTTTTTGTTTGTTGCCTATGCTTTAAATGACATTATTCCTCATGACCTGGCTTAGATTCTGCTTTTTTGTTTTGTCTTGTTTTGTTTTTCTCTTCGGGCGAGCTAAGTCATCACAAGGTTTCAACACATATAAGAAAATTACACCTGCATCTTTGGCTTCTGACCAATTGACCCTGATTATATACAGGTATAAATGGCTAACTTGATGTTTCCACTTGGCATTGTCACATAGACGCTTCAAATTCACTATCTCCAACACTGAACCTGTCATTTTGCCCCCCAAATCTACTTCTTATTCTGAGTGGCCAATCTCAACGAAAACTGTCTAACTTTATACTCAGTTACCGATATCAAAACTTTCATATCACTTTAAAGATCGGCCAGGCATGGTGGCTCATGCCTGTAATCCCAGCACTTTTGGAGGCCGACCTGAGCCCATCACTACAAAAAGAAAAAAAAAATAGTCAGGCATAGTGGTAAATGCATGTAGTCCCAGCTACTTTGGCGGCTGAGGCAGGGCAGATCACTCAGAGGAGCCAGGGGGTTGAGGCTGCAGTGAGCTGGGATCGTGTCACTGCACTCCAGCCTGGGTGATAGAGTGAGACCCTGTCTCAAAAAAAAAAAAAGAAGTTATTCCGCCCCTTACTTCATTCTGTATATCACTAAATCCTTCCGACTTTTAGTGTTCAGCTTGTATGAAGAATCTCAATTTCCTTCCATTGCCACCAACCTAGGTGTTTCTTACTGATAGTGCCAAAATACAATACGAAACGATAAATGTCCATCCTGTTTATAAGTCTGCCCACTCCCAAGTTTTCTCTTCTCAATCCATTCCTCATGATGAAGTTAAGAAAATATCCTAAGCCATGAATTTACTTCCTTACCATTTAAAGTAATCTCACCATCTTTTTGGATAAAATGCAATCATCTTATCACGCACATGTGCCTTCATTATTTGGCCTCCACTCGCCTACCTAGAATCATTTCTTGTTGAGGTGTACACTGTAAAGTGAAACACACTAAACATTTACTCTTTTTTATTTATTTATCTTTAATTTAGTTTTTATTTTTAAATTTCTTCCCTCATAAGAATGCATTTATTTTTAAAAAGCAGATGGGTATTATTTTTCTTTATTTACAGTTTGTTTATTTATTATAGAGTTGTGAGGTGCAAGTGAGGTTTTGCTACCTAAGTAGGCCATGTGCAGGTGAAGTTTGGGTTTCTAGATGGCCCTCATTTCCCCAGTAGGGGACCAGGTACCCATGGCATTGTCACGTGCTCCCATTCACCTTCCTCCCTTTCTCCCCTAGACGTGCCAGCGAGCTTTCACTCCTCTAAATGTGCAGTGCAGTTTCTAGTATCCGAGCTGCCCTCCATTCATAACACTCTTACTTTTGTCTCCTTATTTTATAAGTTCTAATAACCTTTTAGGTTTCAGAGTAGTTGTTTCTTATTGGAAAATTCCTAAACCCTCCAGTTGACCATTGGCCTTTTGTGTACCACAATGCTTACACTAATTTTCTCTTATTTCCTTTTGACGTATCTCTATCTTTCATTTGAGTCTAAATCACATGAGGGTCAAGACCATTTTTGTTTGTCAATGTGTCCAAAGTTCAATGTGCCAGGCACTATGTAAGTCCTCTAAAGAGATTAAATGAATCAACAGATTCACTCTTAAAGAACAAATATGCAGAAGAAAAAAATGTCTGAAAGGCAAGGGGACAGATCACACAAACGGAGAGGGCAGATTTTCTCCCGCAATCCTAATGAGTAGTTCATGCTCCCACAGGCAACCAGAGCTCGTGAGAGAGCAATTTTGAACTGGGGTTATAGGCTCCCTGTAGAGAACCCATCCACATTCATGGGCCAGAGACTGAATTATGCTTCTCTGGCATGGACCCCCACCGTGGATATTTTTGTCCCTGAGTCTTAGTGGGCATTGGGCAATGTTGGAAAGTGCCTTTGATGGCCACAGCCAGAAAAGGTTGGAAGAAGAGGTACCAGCACTGAGTAGAGGCCAAGGCTGCAGCAGGGCATCCTACGTCGTGCACAAGAGCCCCCGCGACAAAGATTTATCCAACTCAAAATGATAATGGTGCCAAGGTTATACAGTGAAAAGCCTAAAATTCATATTGTGTGCTGCCTTGACATCTGATAAAATCGGGGAAGCCTCTGATGACTTAACTGTATTACCCTGGCCCCTGTTCTGGGGAATAAATATCCTAGTTAAAAAATAAACATAAAAAACACTCTCTTTGTCAAATGAACCAGCTGTAATTTCAGCTTATTCCTGAATAATGGGTTCCCTGCTGGCCTGTTGAATTGTGCAAACAAGCCAGTAGCATCCTCTTGCAAGACCCAGGGCACACCTTGGTCTCTTGATAACTATATATCCTGACTTCCACAGCTTCACATTCACTCTTTTTGTTAGGTACAACCTCTGTGCAGCCCTGCATGGTATAGAGTTCTTATCCCCGGGCTGTGACTAACAGAATGCTGACTATCTCATCTGTCCAGTATCAGGTGTCAGTGTCCAGCCATCCCCATCACCCTGGGCAGGAATCTCACCTTCACCAAAGTGATAAAGAGTTGATGATTAAAACAGGTTGAGAAACCCTTCTCCATGGGAGCATCCTGTTTATAAGTCTGCCCACTTTTGAGATTTTAGATTAAATGAAGTCTTAAAAAGGTGAAAGACAACACCTTTGTCAGGGCTTCTAAGTGAGATAGTTTAAGAGCCCAGAGCTCTTTCCAGGTTATTCTTAGGATTAGCCTCTTAATAATTAAGTGACTTTGGGTAATTCAGTCTGTCTTCTTTGGATTTTGTTTCTTTAGAGAGGTAACTAATTCCAAGAGTCACATGGATTCTTTCCGAAAGGAATATTCCATGTCTGATTTGCTCTCTGCCAACTTGAGCTCCTTTGTTATAAGAATCACATGATGTCCACTAACCCAGATATCCATTCGCAGTTCCAGGGTGGTAGAGTTGCAATGGATGCCTACAATCACATTGGACTACACTTAGCAATTGGTTGCAACTGAAGAATGAAACCCCATCCTAAGAAATCTTGTGCAATTGCATTTGGCTGAAGGTATTGCAAAGAGACAACTAAGGAATCTCATACTGTACATCATTTAGAAACACTCAGCAGAAATTGACATTAATATTGGCAGCATCAATTTTCCACATCATTGGGAAGAATGAGGAAGATGGAATAACACTAGAAAACAGTGGCAATACACTGAAACAACTACTGTGCTAGATGTTATAATATTTAAAATATTTATCATTATATAGTTCATTACATTATTAGCAAATAATGTCCACCAATTATTATTCATATATTCCAACTGAAGTTTTGCAAAAAAATATTTCTGAGATGTTTGGGAGGACCTACAAGAAAAAAAAAATCCATAGTAAGCTAAGTGTGGAAAATGCTAAATTGTTTGAATGCATTGAGTTCCACAATGAGTTTAAAAAATATCTTCAGTGTTATTTTATGTATGATTTCCCAAGCCTATTTGATTATTTATTTTGGCAGACTAACATTTAATATCAAATATCATGTTTTGCAATGAATAAAACCTGAGAAACATTTTAATGATTTTGAAATTGTTATAGCTGTGTATGATTTTATCACATATATAGCAATAGATGTATACATGTGGTTTGATTTGTGTGTTGTATGTTTTTATAATATTAATATAAGTGAGGGACAGACACATGAACTATTTAGAAAATATTAATCTGTTGTATACTTAGTTAATTGATAAAACAAACATTTTCTACAAAGAACTGGAATTTCCTTAAAAATAATATCTGTAAAGTAAAAAAAAAAAAAAACTGGGTTTCACAGATTCAAAATCAGAAAATGCAAGATATTCTAATAAACAACTCAGCATACAAATAACAACTTTGGAGTGGTGCATTTTCCTGCCAAATTTGGCTAAGCAGAACACTGATGTCTTTTAAGACAATTGGACACCTAGTATTAGTAATTTACAATGTTAATTTCCCCATGTTCCTTGTATCATATTGTTGTGAAGATATATTCTGAGTACCTGACATGAAGTGAGTTGTAGGTCACAGCAACTGGTGAAAACATATCAACACTAAATGACTGCTGTTTTCAGGAACACCCCTTGGTCCCCAATTGGGAATGTAGATCAGATGATGGGGAAACCAAATACTTCCTTTAAGTGGAAAATGGTAATTTACTCAAGGTCATTTGGCATTCATGGAAGCGCCAAGATTGAACCCCAGACCTGTTTGACACTTGAGTCTAAATGGTTTTTTCTTAGAGTTAATAGGTTAATACGTGTACTGCATTTAAAACAGTATTTGTATGTTGTAAGTACCGCATAAATATTAGCTACTGCTGCTACTGTCATTACTATAATATTATTACTATTTCTGTTATTATTACTACCATGCTGCACTGGCACAAAGCAGAGTACCTTCAGCACAGTGGTAGCTTGAATTACTTATTCTCTGGGCAAGCCTTTTCTTCCCAGGTCTCATAATACTCATTCCATTTTTAGTTTCCAGTCTTCCACTTTAGCTGAAGCCATTCTTTTGCCTTTAAAAAATTCCATTTAAGTACAATGACTGAATTTTTAATATCTAATTTTCTTCTCTTGTGTTCAAATCACCAGTAATAAAAGTGATGAATATAAAAAAGTGAATAGATTAAGAAATCAACCAGATGGCTTAACACAGCCTTTTCCTTCTTTTCTCCCTTTCCCTTTTCTTTCATTGCTCACAGTCTAAACCAGCATACATTGCAAGTACAAAGATCCACCTGGCCTTTCTGCCATCCGATTACCTCACACATAAGTTTCCCTTGAATAAATCTTTGACTAACTACCAACCTGGAGTGAGCTGCCTTTTCTTTGATCTGAGCTTGCCCTGCACTTAGCTGAGGGCAGTTCTCAGTTGTGGCAGAGAGTTTTCTCAACATATATCAAAACATGACTTGGTATCCTGATTCTTCTGTGTGCATAATTGTTCATCTTGTGTGGGTACCATGGCTGCAAGCTTGTATTGACTTTTCTCTGACTTTTACTCTGAACAAGAACCATGTTATAGCTTATTCCACATGAACTCCATATTGGCCTTTTGTAAATATTTAAGAACAGAATTTACATTTCAACACCACTGCAAAAGTCAGAATTGATTTGGAATGTTCTAAAAGATCTTATAATAACTCTGAGCAAGTTTGAGCTAAGATATACTTTAGTCACCTTTATATCTTAATGATATGAAATTGCTATTGGATGATTTAGAGGTCTTTTTTTTTCTTGTTATATATAAAAGGAAAAAGAGAGGGTAATGCTCAGAGATGCAAATATTAAGGTCACAGAGAGCACATAAAACACCTAAACTGATCAAAAGCTATGAAGGTTTTATTCTTGAGTTTTCTGGTATTTCTAGCAATAGTCTAAAAATATACAGATGCACCCACCATTCTCCCTGGAGAAACAAAACCTTCCTTGACAATCTTGATTTAAGTCAAACCTTTTCATTGGTTTTAATCCAAGTCTGGGTTCAAAAGTCACTCTTTCCGACAACTCTGCCGGTCCCACACCACCTAAAAGAGCATTCCCTCTCCGTCCGTCAGCCTCTGACTCCCTTATCCTTGCTCTTTCTCCTTAACAGTTTCACTTTCTTAATAAGTGGTATGCTGTAATATAACATGCCATTATCCATCTGTCTCCCCAACTAAATTACACGATCTTGGACGACAGGTACTTCGTCATGTTAACGTGCAAATTTCATTTCCTAGAACAAGACCTAGACCAAGCAGAGACAGGAAATCCTTCCACTCCAGTGCAAGACCCAGTCAAAAATTCATCTATTCTGCCGGGAGGTAGAAGCAAAACTCTTCTTCTTTGGAAAGAGGGATAGGAAAACCTCCTACCTCCAGGACACAATTGAAGCTCGATTGCTTCTAGAGAGCAGGAAGAAGCAAAATCCCTCTGCATGTGAGAGGTGGGCAGGAAACTTGCTGTGGCCCACAATATTGCATCCATTAAAATGTCACATGGTGTCCAGCAGGGGAGGAGAGATAGACAATCTTGTCCCTCCTGAGACCCAAGAATGCAAGTCGGAATTTGGTTCCTACAAAACAGCAGGAACGATTTTGATAGAGTACCATCTCCAAGACCAAAGATACAGGGCTTGCATAAGAGTAAAGCTGAACCAAGAAAATGGAGACTCCTTTCTGTACTTATTATGAGAAAGATACCCCCATAATAATCAACAGCCGTCTGCCACTGGGAGAAAGACAGTGCGTAGAGAGAAACAGCCTCTGTGCTACGGTGTACAAAGTCTACTGAAAGATGAGACTGAAAAAGCCAAAACTGAAAGACGTTCTTTATCTCATGCCCCACTCTGAGCACAAGGTAACAGCAGGTTACTACTAGAAAAATTTCCTGTTGTCAATGGGAGATTATAATAGCAACAGCAAGATACAAGCCCAGCTGAACTTCTGTCTAAATTGACTCATTTTTCCCACCATGAGGAGAAGATTTCAGGTCCATTTCTGGTAGTTATAATATTTGTTGCCGTCTCTTCTATTCTACACAGTTTTTGGTATTCAATTTAAAGAAATAATGAGACACAATAAAGCAAAGAAAAAAAGCCAAATCATTATCAAGAGACAAATAATCAATAGACTCAGAGATGTTAGTATAAAAAAAGCCAAATGATTTGCTGAAATAAAAAAAAAGATCACAATATCATAGATGAGGAATTTCCTTGATTGCAAATTTGAACATAGGTGTGGAGAGAATCAGTGAAAGTGAAGAGAAGTGAAAAAAAATTATCAAAAATGTGTTGGGCGGTGAGGTAGGTGGAATAAGAACCACAGCAGAGCTCCCAAGAGCTGCAGAATGATGTGAATCAGCCCATAAATATAATTGCACATTCAGAAAAGAAAGAGAGAACAGGTGGGTAGAAAAAATGTAAGAAAATAATGGCCTAGGATTTTCCAGTATTAAGGAAATACAACAAACCATACCCCCAGAAGGTCAGAAAAGTCAGAATAGGAAAAATACAAAAAGTAACACATAGAGATGTACACAAACACACACCCGTCGTGGTCAAACTACAGAAAGCCAAAGATAAAAAAATCAACCTTGAAGGCAGTTGGAAGGAGAAAAACGAAACAATCCAAGACATTCAGAAGAGCAAATGTAACAGTTATAAAAGATTAGTTGTTAGATATAGCACAAGCCAGAAGACGATGGATCTACATCTTTAAAGGACATACACATTAAATTGACACAAAGTTCTAGCCCCAGTGACATTATCTTTTTTTTTTTTTTGAGTTGGAGTCTCACTCTGTCGCCCAGACTGGAGTGCAGCGGCCTCTCCCGGCCACCGCAGCCTCGACCTGCTGGGCTCCGGCGACCCTTCCGCCTCAGCCTTCCGAGTAGCCGAAACTACAGGCATGCGCCACCACGCCCGGCTGATTTTTGGATTTATTGTAGAGATGAGGTCTCGCTGCCCAGGCGGGTCTCGAACCCGCGGGCTCAGGCAATCCACTCACCTCAGCCTCCCAAAAGCATGGGAATATAAGTTGAGCCACCGAGCCCGGCTGACATTATCTTTTTTCCAAAAGATTGTTAAATAAAAAACTTTTTCTCACAAAGTGAGAGAACTCATTGCCAACAGCTATGCACTACAAAATGTTAAAAGAGACGCTTGAAGAAAAAAGAGTATGCCACCAGCTGAAATTCTAGATGTACACAGGAAATGCAAGATAAGCAAAATGTATAAAAATGAATGTTAAGGTAAAAGAAAATTTTTTGACTTACACACATCAAAAGTTATGAAATTATATAATTGACTTGTGTAGTTAATATTGGTCAAGAATACTATAAATAAAGCTGTTTATAAGTGAAAGATCTTAATTTTGTTCACAAATAGAGCAATGCACTACAGGGTTTATAAAATATGTAGAAGTAAAATGTAAGACATCAATAATAGAAAAGTCTGGAGGAAGGAAATAGAAGCAAGCATAGGGTTGTGAGTTTCTTACACTATGAGGAAAATGCAGTCACGCAATTTGCAGGTGGAATGTGGTATGGTGCAGGAAAATTACAAATGTCAGGGCAGTCACGGGCATAGGTAGAAACCAATAAGGCGGATACATTTTAAAAACTTTAAAAACAAAACAAAAATTAATTTATCCCCCCCAATAGCAGAAGCAAGAGAAAAAAATTTAAGTATTAAATCTTCTTTTTAAAGATTTTTTAAAAGTATTATTCAGTGGCTATGCAGTCATTACTATTATCCATCTCTAGAATTTTTTCATCGAACCACACTAAGGCTACCCCAAAACCAGAAATTCCCCCATTGTCTTCTCCTCCTGTTTTCTTATAACCAGGGCTACTTTCTGTGTCTATGAGTTTGATTCCTCTATGCACCGCAGATGAGGGGAAACAAACACTATAGCCCTCTTGTGATTGTCCTATTTCACTTATTAATACGATACTATTTTCAAAAATGGATCCGAATTTCATCTTTTAATGTTGAACAACATTCCATTGTATGCATATAATCTGTTTTGTTTATCCATCCGTCAGGTGATGGACATATGGGTTGTTTCCAACTTTTGGTTATTGAGATGAATGGAAAACTTATCAAGATGGCAGATTTAAATCTATATCAATGAGTACTTTTCTTTTGAGTTGGAGTCTCACTCTGTCAACCAGACTGGTTTGCAGTGGCCACTCGTGGCCACTGCAGCCTCGACCTGCTGGGCTCCGGCGATCATTCCGCCTCAGCCTTCCGAGTAGCTGGAATTACAGGCACGCGCCACCACACCCGGCTAATTTTTTGGTTTTTATTGTAGAGACAAGGTCTCGCCAAGTCGCCCAGGCGGGTCTCAAACCCGCGGGCTCAGGCAATTCACTCACCTCAGCCTCCCAAAGCGCAGGATTACAGGCTGAGTCACTGAGTCTGGCTTCAATGAATACATTAAATATGGTGATTACATAAAAGACATTCATCGCCAGATTGGAAAAAGGAGCAGTCCAATTGTGCACAACTTCAGAAAAACAGCTTGAATATAGAAATATAAATAACTTAGGAATAAAATGATAGAAAAACATACATTGTAGAAATATACCTACTGAAAAGGGTGAATTTTACTGTATATAAACAATATCTCAAATAATTCTACTGATACTAATTTCTCAGTTTTATGCCAAAGCTAGTAAACTAAATTATATGAGCTTTAAAAATAATTTCTGGAAACTTTCGACAAAACATAATAATCATTGATGTAAAAAAAAATGGTCAACAAACTAGAAAAAAAGGCAATCTTATTTGACAAGATATATTTAAGAAATACACTTAATATTATATTTTTAGTGATATACTGAATAATTTGAAGTAGTGAACACAAGATTTAGCAATCTCCTCATGTCTATTAAATATTCTGCTGTAAATCTTAGCCAATGAAATAAAAAAAAGACAATATGTGGGAGAGATAAAACTTTCTCTGTTCATATGAAAATACTAAGCATTCTAGTGAAAATACTAAGTAATCTTCAAAACAACTCTTAAAGATGATTAATTTAGCAAAATTGTAAGCTACCAAGCCAACATAAGACACATCAGTTGTATTTCTAGCAGAAAAATTTTAAATAATAAAACAAAAAAAGAGTGACCTTTATAATTATATCAAAATCAGGAAATTATAATAAATTTAACAAAAGATCTACAATATCTCTCTATTGAAGGTACTTCTGAGAAAAATTTAAGAGGACATAAATAAATGGACAAATATACCATGCCCAGGGACTGGAAGGCTCGGTGTTTTCAACATTTCCAAATGTATCTACACACTCAACACAACCTCAATCAAAATCCTAGTGTCATTGGAATTAACAAAATGATCCTAAGGCTTGCATAAAATGCAAAAGACTAAGAAGAGTCAAATGATTTTTGAAATAAAAAGAAAAGAAGGGCTTATGACATCTAATTTCAGGAATCCCTGAAAGCTATAGTGTCAGGACAACGACTGCATATACCTAATAATACACATGAAGACCTTTAGACAAAAAGCCCAGAAACAGACCCATTCATGTATGATCTGCAAAACAATGCAAAGGGAAGGCTAATTTTTTCCACAAATGAGGTGAACAAACTGTGAACTTGCTAAACTCTTAAATACAACATTCACAAAAAGGAATTGAAGATGACCTTTGCTTAGGTACGAATTTCTTAGCTGGACTCGGTGGCTCAGCCTGTAATCCCGCGCTTTGGGAGGCTGAGGTGAGTGGATTACTTGAGCCCGCGGGTTCGAGAGCCGCCTGGGCGACTTGGCAAGACCTCATCTCTACAATAAATCAAAAAAATGAGCCGGGCGTGGTAGCGCGCACCTGTAATTCCGGCTACTTGGAAGGCTGAGGCAGAAGGATCGCCGGAGCCCAGCAGGTCGAGGCTGCAGTGGCCGGGAGCGGCCACAGCACTCCAGTCTGGGCGACAGAGTGAGACTCCAACACACAAAAAAAGGAATTTCTTGAGAGGACATAAAACACACAACCATAAAAACTTGAATGATGGGACTTCATAATTAAAGATGCATAAGTTCCAACGACAGCTTTACAAAGATAAAAATTTTAACAACAAACTGGGATAAAATATTTGTAATACATATTTTTGACAAACGATGTATATCCAGAATGTATAAGAACTTTTAAAAATCAATAATCATAGAGCAAAAACCCAACATGTAATAGGCAAAAAGATCAAACATTCATTTCACAATGAATATACACAAATGACAACAGGCACATGAAGACGTGTACAACATCTTTAGGCAATGATAATTAAGCATCAGAGAATGCAAATGATTTTACACTCTCAGAATATTAAATATTAAAGGGTACTGTGAAGATACAGAGCAATTGAAATGCCCATACATGGGTAATTAGCAATGCAAATTTTGCAACCATTTTGGGAACTTATTATAGAGGTAAACACACACCTATCAAATCACTCCACAATTTTACTCCTGGGTATTTATCCAAGTGAATTGAACAATATGACCCCAAAGGACTACTACATAAAACGTTCATAGAACCTTACATCACTGAAGTGAAATCTAGAAGCCAAACATTATCAATTTGTGAGAAGATTAACATATTGCTATGTTTATTGAATAGTGTACCACTTATCAATACCAATTAATAAACAAATGTCACACTTATCAACTAATCGGACAAAGAAACAAAAGCAAAAGAGTGCGTACTATGTTATTTCATTTAAGTCTGGAACAGGTTCAAAAAAATGCTATGGTGAAATCAGATCAATATTTGCCTGTGACTTTAGGAGGGGTGATTGCAAAGATTATGAGGGAAATATCAGGTGTGATGGATATGTTACAAATTGATTGGAATGGTGGTTGCCTGGGAACATATATTTGTCAAATCCCTTGAACATTTTATGGTTTTCAATTTATGCCTCCATCAAGTTAATTAAGAAAAGAAAAATACTGCAAAATTAAACCAAATAGTAGAATTTTTTTTTTTTTTTTTTTTTTTTGAGTTGGAGTCTCACTCTGTCGTCCAGACTGGAGTGCAGTGGCCGCTCCCGGCCACCGCAGCCTCGACCCGCTGGGCTCCAGCGATCCTTCCGCCTCAGCCTTCCGAGTAGCTGGAACTACAGCCATGCACTACCACGCCCGGCTGATTTTTTGATTTATTGTAGAGAGGAGGTCTCGCCGCCCAGGCGGGTCTCGAACCCGCGGGCTCAGGCCATCCACTCACCTCAGCCTCCCAAAGGCGCGGAATTACAGGCTGAGCCACCAAGCCCGGCTCAAATAGTAGAATTTAAGAATGCATCATTCTCAAGGAAACCATGTAGAATTATTTGACATAAAACAGGTAAGATAAAAAGACATAAAAATAGCAAAAGATAATATGCAAATGTAATTGCAAAAATGAACTGTAATGCTATCTTTAGTAAGTGATGTAAAAAGATCATTTTTGAGGTTTTTTGTTGTAAAATATAAATAACATAATTTATCATTTTGACTATTTTTAAGTGTCCAGTTTGGTGGAATTAAGTATTATTCAATTGCTATGTAGTCATTACTACTATCCATCTCCAGAATTTTTTCATCATCCCACACTAAGACCACCCCAAAATCAGAAATTCACCATTCTCTTACAACCCGAGCTACCTTCTGTCTCTATGAATTTGATTCCACTACGTACCTCATATGAGGGGAAACAAACACTATTTGTCCTTTTATGGCTGGCTTATGTCTCTTATTAATACTATAATATTTTCAAAGCTGTATCAGAATTTCATCTTTTAATGCTGAGTAATATTCCATTGCATGTATATATTCCGTTTTGTTTACCCATCCGTCCTACGGACATATGGGTTGTTTCCAATTTTTGTTTGTTGTGAAAAATGCTGCTGAGAACTTGAGTAGAAAGATCTCTCTCCAAGTTCCTGCTTTCAGTCATTCTGGGAACATACCCAGAAGCGGAATTGCTGGATCAGATGGTCATCCTATGCACAGTGTTTTGAGGCACCGCCATAACTGCTTTTCACAGCATCAGCACCATTTTACAATCCCACCCACAGTGCACAAGCACCCCAGTTTCTGCACATTCACGTGGACACTTGTGTGCTGTTTGTTTGTTGCTTTTTTCTTTGCATCCGAATACATCCTAATGGATGTGGAGGGGCATCTCGGAGTAATTGTGATTTGCATTTCCTCAATGATTAGTGATGGATGTCTTTTCATCTTCTTATTAGCCGTCTGGACATCTTCTTGGGAGAGATGAGTGTGCAGGTTCTTTGCATAGCTCAAATGTCATTTTTGAACTGGGTTGTCTGTTTTTTGTTATTGAGTCTTAGAGATCCTTTATATGTCCTGGGTGTTTATTTGAGAATATTTTCTGTGGACTGCCTTTTTATTTTGTTGGTGGTGTCCCCTGGTAAACAAAAGATTTTAATTCAGATGAAGTCCAGTTTTTTAAAAAAATCTTTTGTTGCCTTTGGTGACATATCCAAAAATTCCTTGCCACATTAAATGCGATAAAAATGTCCTTTTTTGTTTTCTTCTAAGAGTTTTATCATCGCAGCTCTTATATTTAGATTGGTGACCCACTTTGAGTTAATTTCTGTATATGGTATAAGGTACATGTCCACCTTCATTCTTTTGTGTGTGAATGTCCAGTTTCTCCAATATCATTTGTAGAAAACAAAAGCTGTTCTTTCCCATTTGAAAGATCTTGTCAAAAATAATTTTACCACACATGTGAGGATTTATTTCTGGGCTCTCTATTCTGGTGGTTTACGTGTCTGTCTTTATACGAGTGCTGTTATGTTTTTATTACTGTACTTTTGTCATATGTTTTGAAATCAGAAAATGAGACGTGCAATTTTATTTTCAAGGTCCTTTGGCTATTTGGTGTCCCTTGAGATTCCATATAAATGTTAATGTGGACTTTTCTGATTCTTCAAAAATTATTGTCAGATTTTATCAGGGATTGCACTGAATCTATACCAGGGGACTCCCAAAAAACCAGAAATCTCTTTTGGAGAGCAGACCCCTTGTAGTACAGGCGTCCCCCGCTACATAAGTGTCCTAGGGACCCGGACGCATCAGTGTACCAGCTAGCGATTTTGTGAGAGGCTGCGTTGAACTTCAGTAAATGTTTTCTTTTTGGAGCCAAAGCATTTGCCCATTGCATGATGGGTGATTTATGAGCGCACCTACCCACACCACACTGAGTATCAGCGTTTGGGAGCAGAAACCGGTATGGCTCCCGTGCCCCACCCTCCCTATGCCCCGGCCCTGCCCTGAGTGACTATTTTTTGTTTCCCCAGATGAAAAAAGTCCTCAGGTAGAAACGTTTTGCTGATGTGGAAGAGGTGAAACAAAAAGCAGCAGAAGCACTAACAGGCATAAAACTGACACATGCAAAAACTGTTTTGAGTGCAAAAAGCGTCTTGATAGGTGTATTGCATCAGAGAGTACTTTGAAGGTGACTCGAGCTTAAACATGCAAGAATAAATACACAGTTTTTTACAAATTCTGATTTTTTGCAGTTCACCCTTGTACATTGCCTTAGGCAGTATTTCTATTTTAACAATATTAACTCTTTCGATGCATGAACAGGAGATAATCTCCCATTTATGCATGCCTTCTTTAATTTCTTACGGCAGTATTTTATAGCTTTCAGTGTGGAAGTCTTTCACTTACTTGCTTCAGTTATTCCCTAAGCAGTTTATTCTTTCTGATGCTATTTTAAGTGGAATTTAAATGCCCTTCTCTGATTGTTTATTGAATCATATCATAATAATACAATTTATGCTTCAATATTAAGCTGCAGCTTATAAACACAGCAATTCAATAAATAGAAAGATAAATAGGAAAAAAAAGGAAAGCAAACACTAATACCGGGAAAATCTACCTCATCTTCCTCAATATTTGGCAGATACACTGAAAAATAAAAGACAGTAAAGGGAAAAAAGAACCATCCCAACAACACAGAAAAGAGGCTGGCAATGTATGGTCGCCGGGTCAAATCTGATCTACTCTCTATTTTTGTAAATACATTTTCAGTGAACTGTACCCAATTTCACTTTTCTATGAAGTAGAATATTTGCAAGAGATATCATACAGCCCACAAAACCCAGAATATGTGCTATCTGGTTCTTTATCGAGAAAGTTTGTTAACCTGTGATAGAGAGAACCAAATTATTTTTCTCCATAGGCAACAGCTTGGAGAAATACAGAACTCCTGCTTTTTGCCCACTAAGAAATCTAACCGCCAGCTGCTCAAATCTTACCAAGTAGCGGTTACTGTGATCACCAAGACCCAGTCTCAGTCCCACTCTTTCTCTCTTCTCAAAAGGGGTCCACATGACCACTCCAAGCCACAGGGAACTCTGTGAGGCAACACAGGCTTAGTGGCACTCTTAAAACTGCAAACGTGTTGGACGGACTGCCCCTCAGAGAAAAGGGAAGGGAGTGTTGTAGAGGCAACCTTCCGCATCTCCCATCACATTGCACTCCTCAAATGCCATGGACCTTGACAAGAATTAATTATATGACGGAATAAAAACAAGACCTCAATAGCAAAATGTGTAAGATGCTTTCTTCTACGTGAATGAAGAAATTCATACCACTAATCCAACTGAAGAAAGTTATACAGATTTCTAAATAAATGAAACAAATATCCTAAGCAAAACTTGGATGAGAGAGTATGACAGCATTGAATTTCATGGTCATCTAAAAGGAAAGAAAATTGTAATATCACACTTGAAACATAAGATGTTTTTTTTTTTTTTGAGTTAGAGTCTCACTCTGTCACCCAGACTGGAGTGTAGTGGCCGCTCCCAGTCACCGCAGCCTCTACCTGCTGGGCTCCGGCGATCCTTCCGCCTCAGCCTTCCGAGTGGCTGGAATTCCAGGCCCGGCTCGTTTTTGATTTATTGTAGAGATGAGGTCTCACCAAGTCGCCCAGGCGGGTCTCGAACCCGCGGGCTCAGGCAATCCACTCACCTCAGCCTCCCAAAGGCGCGGGATTACAGGCTGAGCCAACTTGCATTCAGAAGGAAGCGCTTTAAATGTCTTGTTATTACACATCAAAGACTGTTCAATAAAACAGGCTGTTAAATACAATATTGAGTCTATCTAATTAAATAAACTTGTAAGTCTTTAGAGAATGAGAATGGAGAAACGAAAAGCATGGATTATATACATATAAAGAAAAACACTGATAGAAAACATAAAAACAATAAAACTGGTTGGTATCGTGGTTATTCAAATATTATGAGTATGATCCATGTGAACACCTAAATGCTAATAAAATATAATGTAAGATACTTACTGTTAACATAAAGGGGACCTGATTCTCCAGTATACTTGAAGTGAATTCAGTTGAACAGAAAATACTTAAACTAACTTCCTTCACTTGACCATAATCCGCATGTCTGTTTGAACGATGATCTTCATGAAGCTTGAAGGATAAGGGTTTATCCTCTCATTTAAGTGAAGTGCGTTCAAAGACTTCCTTCTTGCGGTCTGCCCTCTCCCGGCTCCCTTCTCCCCTCCCTTCCTTCCTCTCCTCTTTGCTTCCTTTTCTTTCTGTGGCATGGGGGGCCAGCCCCTCAAAAGAGATTTAGAGGGTCCCTGGAAGGTGGGGCAGCGTCAGTGAATATTCTGGGAGAATAGAAGGGAAGAAAGAGACTGGACTCTGTCTAGTGCAGAAGCCGATTCTGTAGTAGGGATAGATATTAAAAGAAAGCAAGATGGAGGCATCGATATAAAGAGGAAGAAAGAGAAAGAAAGAGAGTGAACAACTGTTCAGTGAAATGAGCAGAAGCTGTTTATTGGGACCAGCCGTGAGTCTTTTATCCCAAACTTTCACATGTTAAATCACAAGACTTTCACATGGGCACAAAGCCAGGTAGGTGAGGGGCGTCCCCCACCCACCAGGCGTTTCCTTAGGAATGAGGAAGGATGACCCCAATCAAATCACAAGAGTTTTACATGAACACAAAGCCAGGTGGGTGGAGGGCGTCCTCACCCACCAGGCGTTTTCCTTAGCATGAGAAAGGACAATCTTAATCAAATCACAAGAGTTTTACATGAACACAAAGCCAGGTGGGTCGGGGGCGTTCCCGCCCACCAGGCGGTTTCTCCAAGCATGAGGAAGGACAATCCCAAAATTATCTCACTGTTCCTTATGCTGGTTTATGTTCCTCAAAAGCAATACAACAGTTTTAATATCATAAAATCCAAATAGTCAATAACTTCTAAAACGTCTGCATGCCCAACACCTAATAACTGACTTAAATCCTAATACCTTTCTATTCTGTGCTAACTTTACCTGCACTATAAAAAACTCTTAATTATATGTCAGACCAGTTCCTAAAGAATGTGGCCCAGTCCAAAGATCACGCTGGGCCATTTCCAGGCACAATTGATTATGATCTCTTAACAAAATGGCTATTCTAAAATCCTATGTATCTATCTTAATTTGTATAAAAGTTTCTAATTCCTAATCCTGATATATAAGACTGATCATCAGCAATAAAGCTTCTAAAATAAACCCAAACACAAACTGTAATTGTACTAAAGGCAAAATCACAATTAGTAGAAGGTGGGAACAATGAAATTTCAAAAGTTAGTTGTATTCTTATAAAACCTTATGGTATCATGTTTGATCATGCTTGGACTAACATAATTCCCTGACGTAGCATGACCTATTCTAAAATACGTTCTATGAATTCAGTTTCTATTATAAGTAGAAAAAACTTACACTAATCGTAACTAAAGAAACCGTATTAAAAGAATGCAGCCCAGCCCAAAATGGACGCTGGGCCCTTAGGGACGTGGCCCAGCCCAAAGTTCGTGCTGGGCCGTTTCTGGTAACCCTAGATAACCATCTAAAGCTGGAAGCGGCTCTCTAAATGTATATACTAATTCCACAAATGTATTTTTAAATCTTACAAAGGAGCTTGTATCACGCATAAGGCTCCCAAATGTGATCTGAGTTCGAACTGTGTTAAGGTTAAAGCCGAAACCGCCGTCTGTGAGAAGCGGGAACAGTGGATCCCTAGAGGCCGCCATGCCTGTCGTATTCTCAGGACTTCATGCTTAGATCGTCAAAATCCCTGCCAGTGGGTCATGCTAAACAACAAGGAAAGGAGGAGGGAATGGGCCTTCAGCGCCTGAACCAGCCTGGTGGTCTCAGGGTCCGCAGCCTGCCTGGATCCCTAACGCTCAGGCAGGCCTCCACGGCCGGCTCCCAACACTGTGGATGTCATGATAGGCACTTATTTCTTTTCTATTTACAGTATAAAATCTCTATGCTTTTATGCTTTGGGTACATTCATGCTGAACATTGACATGTTGTAAATTAACTATAAATGTTATTAACATTGTCAAAATTTCTGGGAAAAAAGAGATATAACGAGGCAATTCTATATATCCTATACTGTCAGAAAATATCAGTACTTAAAGGCAAAGACCAAAGCCTGTTGGTTTTCCTAAGAAGGGAAGGTAGAGTTGGAAAGAAGCATTATGATAATAGGCTGCTTTTTGCACACAAGTTTTTTCTACCAAGATTTTTCTTTCTAGTTTAGCCTTAACCAAAGCTAGCGCCGTATTTTCATGCTAAAAGTAATTAAGCATCATGATATCAATAAGCAATTAATATTCAGCAACCCAAACATTATCTTCTTCCTCTAAGTTAAACAGTGGTCATAGAGGGGGAAAAATTCCTCTATAAGCATCAAATAGAACTAATCAGAAAATGGAGACACAAAAGCACAAAACATTAAAAACAAACAGGAACAATTACTACAATTATAAAAAGACATCATGGTACAATAATTATGAGAACACTAAGTGAGATTTTGTGCTCATGCATTTGAAAACTTCCATAAAGTGGATCATTTGCTAGGAAAACATAAAAAGTGAAATTGTTCTCATAAAGAAGAAAACCAATACCAATATAAAACTGGATAAAAAGTTGAAGAGCTAGTCTCTAAAACAAATGCTCTCATCCATATTAATTTATGACTCATCTTCCTAACTTTCACCAAAAATATAATTTTGTTAAAAGCTGAATTCATGCTTTTCAATATATATTTTAATATATTTCTTTTTTTTTTTTTAGGTTAGAAAATATAGTTTATTTAAAAAGTAAATTGGAAAGACAGAGAGAAAGAGGAGATTCACCTCCCCAAGGTAGGGAAGGGGCTCAAAGCCTATTTTAAGATATTTCATATAGGTCTTAATCATTCTTGTTAGTAGATTTTGCCAGAAATGTTAATAGGGGCGATATTGGTCAAAGAGTAGACAGTTTCAGTTAAACAGAAAAATTAAATTTTTGAGATCTATTGCACATCATGGTGACTATAGCTAACAATAATATATTGCATATTTCAAAACTGCTAAGAGTAAATGTCAGATATTCTCATTACAAAAATATATGCGGTGATATATATGTTAATTATTTTGATTTAACCATTCCACATTGCATACATATATATCATAACATCAATTAATTTCAAATACTCAGAACTCATTTCTAGTGTTGGGACTAATAGAAATGACTACAGCTCCACACAGAAAATGTGTGGGTCCCTTCCCAGGAGCAGAGCTTGCTGGGCAATGTCTTCCCAGCCACACTACACTTCCCAGTTCCCTTCGCCTTTAGGAAATGAGGTGGAACATTGGGGCCAGTTCTCCAGCCTGGAACGTGAGAGAACAGGATGGATATTTCTCTCGTCCTAAGGTGACCCAGAAACAGATGCGCTTTCCCCAGTTTCTCTCTAGCCATTTTCAGGTTAGAGAAGTATCCAAAGAATATGAACTATAGAAGACGAGTGAATATTGATAGACTTCTTAAAGTTGTATTGTTTATGCACTCACTTCAAAATATCATAAACAGTCATGGTGTATATCATGTGATTTGCTTACCTGTTAATGTGTTATTACTGTCCCTGTATATGTGTGTGTGTGTGTGTGTGTGTGTGTGTGTGTGTGTAGTGTGTGTGTGTGTAGTGTGTGCTATCCTAGTCTTATTTTGTATAAAGGAATATACCAAACAGAAAGCTTTAAAATACATACAGAAAGCTTTGTCTTTTTCTATGCACTGGACAAGTTAATCAATTTTAAAAAGTATAGATGCCTATAAAGTTTCTGAGAACTTGTTTTAAAACAATCTAAGTCTTGATAATCTTTTCATGTAAGACCAGAGAGAGAAAAAGGAAATAGGTCACTTTTTTTTTCACTTACTCTATTATAACTTGTTCATTTATGTTTTAAATCTCTGGAATCAATTTTGTTAAACTTTTATCAAAGTTGACCATTATCAGAGAGATATTTGAGGTTATTGGCACATAGTATGTAATGTTATTTTTAATTATTGAAATAAGTCATTATGTCTTTTTTATTCTTAACAATCACAGCATTTTTATTTTAGTGATCAGAGTTGAGATATTTCTCTTTTCTTTTTTCTTACCATCCTTCACTCTTTTCCATCTTGTCTCCTCCCTCCATCTCTCTTTCCTTCCCTCTTCCCTCTCTCTCTCTCTCTCTCTCTCTCTCTCTTCTTCCATTTTTTTGTGGCTTTCTTATTCTTTCTTTTCTTTGTTGAAGGGAGGTTCTTTTAGAAAAATCAATAGTTGGTTTCAGTCACCAGGTCTATTGTTTTTTATTCAAATAATTATTCTATATTGCTTGTGGAGTAGTACTGTAATAATATTTTTATCTTGACTGTTTTATCTTTCACGTTTAATTCCTTAATGTATCTGGAATAGGTTTTAATGCATGGTATTAAGAACTAATAAAATTATATTTTCTTTTATATAGATAATGAATTGTTCCAGTACATCTTGTATAATTCATTTCTTCATAACTGATCTTAATTTTCAATTATGATATATGTACATGTGTTTTGAAATACTTGGTTCCATTGTTGAATTTATTGACCTTTGGCACTACCTTAACTTTTCAATACAGATAATAGTTAAGAGCAACCAAATATTGCAGCTTTAAATATGGGCTCTATATTTGCCAGCATGGTGATTTTCGATAAGCTATTTAGTCTCCACACAATATATTTGAGGATTTAGCAAGATTATTAGTTAATATATGTAAAAAAGATAAAATTTCATGGCACGTGACTAAATATTATTAGGACAATGGTGATATTTAGTAGGGCATACATGTACTTCGCTTGATCTTTTTCTAAGAAAAAAATTTAATGTTTTTAAACCTTTTTATTCTTACACATTTTAAAATGTGTTTTTTTAACAAACTTAGGAAATGTATTTCTATAGACAAAAAGGAAATATGATCTTCTCATTCAGTTAGTCTTTAATAGGATGTAATATTTTCTGACAAGAACCTTGAACGTTCTATTTTGTTAAAATGATGAATGACAATATTATTTTATCTGTGATAACATTTGTCTACCAAAATTTACTTGACACATTAGTCAGTGAACAAATCATGAAGGCCAGTGAGTGCACAAGGATGACCAGGAGGATATGGGTTATGCGAAAATGAAGCAACTCATTGGATTAATCAGTCTAACTGGTATTAGGCAATACAGAGCCAGTGAAACCAACATGAGATGAACCTTGGCTTGCTTTCTATTTATTACCTACTTCCAATACGCCCCCACGCTGACAAGGAGGCTATGATGATGCTTCAAGTCCGCAGGTTTTAGAGTCAATTTTATCCCTGTGTCAAAGAGTACCCTGACTAGTTGGCCATTTCCCTTTGCCCGGTGTTCAGTTTCTCAAGTCATTGGCTATAAACAATCCCTTTGGGGAAAGATGATGCTATAGAAACCTTCCTGAACATCTGAACTCTTGTTTTGTTTTTGTTTTTGTTTTTTTCAGAGAGAAGGTCTCACCTTGTTGCCTAGGCTGTCCTATAACTACTGGGCTCAAGTGATTCTCCCAACTCAGCCTCCAGGTATTTATTACGTGGGATGACTTCAATTTTCTGATCATCCATCTTTAGTTTTCTATAATTGTGAATGTTCTTAATTCCCCTGTTGGTGGCCAATCCATTTTGCCCATGGAACATTTTATTCAATTAACCATCTCCCAAATTATCTGAATTAGGCCCCTTTGCTGCCACTCTGACTTTACCACACATTAAAACAACATCCATTGGATGTTGGACTGTTGGTCATCACTGCCTATTGCTTGAAGTTCTTTCATCTTTCTCGGGGAACATAGTTTCATAATGACCTCTCCACCACCCATCTAGTCTACAGAGCAGACCCAGATTCTGGTGTCGTTCCCACCAAGTATTCCTCTTGTCCTTGATAACTGATGAGTCCCCTGCCTTCTCTGGAACACAATTCTCTATGAGTCTTTTAGCCTTACAAAATCGAACCACCCCACCCTGCCCACTTCCCAGACCCTTTTAATTTCTTCCTTCACCCTCTGCCTCTGCAGTTATGGCATTTTGACCTCACCTGTGATGCACAATCACTTTTTCCATGCTTCTAGAAATCATTCTCATAGCAAGTTTGTACCATCTCCTGAAAATCGTGTCAGCCATTAACTTTTATATCTCAAGAGAATGTTTCCTAACCAATAAATTATTCTTCAAGTTCTAGACACATTGAACAAGAAAACTTGCTGCTTAAATTCTTGAAATATTGTTTGGGATTTTGCATGCATGCGAAACAGAAGATCTTGGTATATAATTTTTTCCTGACTTATAATATCCTTGCCAGGTTTTGAGACTAAAACATTGCTGGAACTTGAGAAATGGTCCTTATTGTTCTACTCCCTCAAAGACTCTGTAGAGTATTTGTGATTTTCCTCAAATATGTGTATATTTGTATAATTCAATAACAAAAGCCACATTAACCTAGAGTTATATTTAATTGCCATTGGATTATTTAGATTTGCGTGTGTGTGTGTGTGTAGATTTCCACAAATTATATTGTTCAAGAAATGTATCCGTTTAATCTAAATTACCAAGTTTATTGGTATGAGGTAGTCTAATACTCTCCTTTATTATCTTTCTAGTTTCTATAAAATCTGTAGTAATAACACATTTTTATCCGTGATAGTAATTTGTGTTCTTCTCTCTCTTTCTTTAGACTTTCGATGATTTATTGATTTTGTCAAACCCTTAAAGAAACTGAATTTTAGCTTTGATGTTTTCCCTGTTGTCCATTTTTAAAATTTCACTGATTTTTGCTTTTGTCTTAACTATTTACTTCCATCTACTTTCTTCAGTTTTTTTTCCCCCTTAATTTTTTGTTGCATTTTCACAGACAATCCAGAACCTTAATTGCATTCTGATTACGGCAAATTTCCTTGGGTCTTGTTTGCTTGAAAACATCTGTATTTATGTTTATTTTTAATGGACAGTTTTATTGCCTACTAAATTACCTTCGTAAGTTATTTTCTGTCAGTTCTTTCCCTGTCATGTGAATACTTTCACCCATAAAAAGAAGACATTGATACATGCTACAATATGGACCAACTTTGAAAACAACATTTTAAGTGAAAGAAATCACACACAAAAGTGGGTGTGCCAGAATTTTGTTATGATTGTATGATTTTGTTATATAAAATATCCCTAATAGGCAAATCTAAAATAACAGAGTAGGAGATGCCAGGATGTGGGGAAATGAGAACTGATTGTTAAATGGGTACAGGATTTTCTTTGGAGGTGATAAATATGTTCTGGAGTTAGATAATGGTGATAGTTGCATAAAATTAAGTATGTACTGAATGTCATCTAATTGTATCCTTTAAAACAGTTAAAAAGGTTGATTTTATGTTATGTGTATTTTACCACAACGAAAACAAATCATGCTAAATAAAAATGTTAAATGAAATTTTTAATTTTTTTCCTGTTGAAGAGGTGGCTACCAAATTATTGTTGCTTCTTTGCAATCAATTTTTTCCTTGATGTTTATAAGACTTTATATTTGGTTTAGAAAATCTCAATATCATTTGCCTAGGTATGGATTGCTTTGGATTTATCTTGTCTGAGATTTGCTTTCAAATTGATAGTTTCATGTATTTAAGTTCTTGGAAAACTGTTGGTTAGTAACTCTTCAAATACAGTGTCTACTCCATAATCTTTCTCCGCTTCATCTGCATCTCCAGTTACACACATTTTGGGCCTTCTCGCCATGTTCTTCATAGTTCTCATATTTTACTCTCTCTTCGCTTTACTCCTTACTTTCTAGCAATCTTGCTTCCAGTTCCTGCCTGCTGTGTCTAATCTAATAATTGTCATATTTTGAATGGTTAATATTAAGTGTTTCAGATTTAGAATTTATATTTTATTCATTGTTATAGATATAGATGTAGTATTCTGATGAAATTCTCTAATTTGTCTTTTCTTGGATATAATCAGCAAAATTTGTGTCTTTTGTCTATTGTCTTGGTTTTTAGACACTTATGTCTGTCTTCTTTGATTTTTTCCACTGGTAGCTATTACTTACAAAATGAGATTGATGAACCACATAGGATCCTCCTTCAGAGATGCTTAATTTGCTTTTGCTGGGCAGTTAAATTAGGAGCGATTAATTATTCTCGTTCTAATCAGAGATTGAGATTATTAGGCCCTGTTTCCATCTCTGTGAGGACTGTTCTATGTAGTTTACTCACTGAGGATCTCAACTGAAAGCTTTTTGGGACCTCAACTGTAAGGCCAATGTGTACACCAGGCCTCTCCCTTGGTAGTTTCTAAGTGATAATTCTTGTATCTCCAGTTGAATAAAACTGGCTATGGCTCTGTTTGACCTTTTATCCTCTTGTTGCAACACTCAGAAAAATGCCTTGAGAGCGGAAGAGTGGCACATTATGTCAACTCACTTCTCTCCAGTTTCCTTGTTCCCAGTGCTTTTGTCTCGGTAGCGACCTGCTTGGGAAGTGGTACCTTCCAATGTTTGTCTCTAAGACAGGGAGACAGCAAGACTGCGGGAAGCTCTGTGGTGCTTGTTTTGGCTCCATCCCTTCACCCAGTCCCACATGGTAGTTAGTGAATATACAAAGTGGGAAAGTGACAAATAATGCTGTTTTCTCCACAATGTTTTTTTCTCTATTTGGAATCTTTTTTTACTCAGTTCCTGGCTACCTTGGATACTCTCCGATACTTACAGACAACTGGGGATTTAGTCGCATGAAAGCTGCTTCATGGTAGCCAAAAGTGATTTCCTTAAGATTTTTTAAATTTTCGACATGGAAATGTTTAGAGACCTCTATATATTGAGTTTATTCTTTTTGAAAGTATTTGTGTTGGCTTCTTTCAGGTGCTGTAGCACAATTTTCGATTAACTTCTCAGTTTGAAATTACCCACATCAAGTAGGTGGTGTGAATTTGAAATCGAAATCACAAAAAAGCACTCTTTTTTTTTTTTGAGTTGGAGTCTCACTCTGACACCCAGACTGGAGTGCAGTGGCCACTCCCGGCCACTGCAGCCTCAACCTGCTGGGTTCTGGCAATCCTTCCGCCTCAGCCTTTCAAGTAGCTGGAACTACAGGCGCACACCACCACACCCAGCTAATTTTTGATTTATTGTAGAGATGAGGTCTCACCAAGTTGCCCAGGGGGTCTCGAACCCATGGGCTCCGGCAATTCACTCACCTTGGCCTCCCAAAGTGCTAGGATTACAGGCTGAGCCACCGAGCCCGGCCGAAAGCACTCTTTTTTTACTTTGATAATAAATTTGCATGCTGCAATTTCATTAAAGTTACTGTTCTCCAAATATTCTGGCATTATTTGAAATTCTCATTTCTTAATAATTGTACACGGACCCAATGCCTTATCTCTAATGTCCTATGTTAACATTACAATTCTAGGATCTAGGTAACCAAAGACCATCAAGATAGGCATATCTTTCTTCATTAGTGCTCTGGTTTGCCAAGTCTTATTCTATTGTTCCCTGTTAGAGGGCTATTGAAGAAATCCTTCTAATCCGAATTATATGTCATCATGAATGATGTATTACTTCTCTCTTTCTTTTAGAATATGTTCATAAACTAAATATAAATTTCTGAGCAACACTCCAATCAGACATATACTTTCTACAGTGGGGATGCAAACCCATAACAAAAAACAAACAAAAAAACCACAAGTTTTGGTCATGTTAGTACAGAAATAGCACCTAATGCCCTCAGCCTTTTATATGATTGTCCAAATCTATCCTTGTAATGTTTTAGTCTTCTTGAATCAGAACCAAAATCCACATTTTTTATTTCTGGTAACGCAGAGTATTCCAGTTGGTTTTCCAAGTTTGTCACAGCAAAGAGTCTACATTAATGGTTTCTGACAATTCTTAATAATTTTTTGTCTCTGCCAAATCTTCAGTGACTCATTTCAGCCAAAGGAACAGGACTATGACTTTAACTTATAAAAGCTTACTTGACAACTGCTTGATATCTCCTATCCAGAAGGTTATCTAATTTCTCAAGAATTGAAGTGTTTATGAATGTTGAATAAAATTGATTTCTAGCTTGCAGTCTCATGAGGAATATTTTTCGAAAATTGACTTTTCTCATTTTACAGACAGCATATAGTCCTGCTTTACTCTATTTTTCTCGTAAGTCTCTAATAGTTTCTGATTCTGATCACAAAGCAGTTTCTGCTGAACGCCTCTGACTTTGCGAGTGTGTTCCAAAGCCCATCACGGTTTGATTGGTAGAGTTGTTTTCCTTTGTATAAAGTCTAGCAGTCATGAAAAAAAAGCGTTATATTTGTTGTTTTAGGATAAAAATTTTAACAGTAGGTGCCGCTAGTACTTTCACAGAACCCTGGCATAAAAAATAAAATGAAAAGCCATTTGAAAAAGATTCACTTTCACAAAGTGCCAGAGAATTCCTCTCAGTATTCTCAGGAAAATTCACGGCAATTCTACTATTTATTACTCCTTTTGCATCTAGCCCAACTCCCCCCCAAACACCTCCTCCTCTTTTGCCAGCCTTCAATTGCTTCCTGACATTCAAATGACCTCCCCACTCTAAACTCACCCTACCTTATCTTTTGGATATATTTTATTCTCTTTAGAGAATGTTCTTTTGCAGGCTTTCAGTGTAAATCTGCAAAAGAACATCTAGCATCTCTGGCCTCAATTTCTTATTTATTTTTACCCACATCTGTGATTTGCTTAAGGTAAAGTAAAAGACATATCCAGTAAAAACATATGCCACTTTAGCTTGTTGGAATGTATAAGAGGCTCTAAAGAATCATCAAATAATCTATAGTATATCACATATCACACACACACACACACACACACCTTGATTTTTAAATTCTTATATAAAACTTCTCTGCTCAATTCAATATTCTTATATGTTTTAGAGAAAGCTTTCAATCCAAAATTAACGGCTAAAATCGTGCTTGTAAAAATCTCTGAATTTTTATATTTGTTTTTACTAATCAATACCTTGCTTGCAAAAGCTAGTTTAATAAAATTATTTATTGCTAAGTGTTTACAAACGTATAATGAGTATAAACTTAGAAAACAAAATAAATTAATTTGCCAAAGTGGTGATATCCTCTTTTGCACAACTATCACTAAAGAATAAAGCTAAGGTCCTTCAACTAGATTTTAAACTATGGAATTTTTTGAACCACTACAATTTGTTTTTTTCAGAGCATATGTTTCACTTTTCAACTTAATTTTCACTTTTCAATCCAAAATAATTTCACATATCTACTAAATAAAGTTCAATGATATGTTTTATCTATCATGGAAGGCTTGCTAGATATGGTAATTGGGAAGGGGGTAATTCATGCATTTGCACTGTCCTTGTTTTACTGAGATGTTTATACTTATGTTCAAGCCAAACTATTTATTTACCAACTTTTTGCCTTCAAAATTTTCATGATTTGATTTTTCAAAATCTATATGCATTTATTTCTTGGACATCTTTCCAAAAATATACACTGTTTATCTATCTCACTTCCAATTCCTCAGTAATAAAGCCCATATTTGGCTATCTGCCAACTTTTAGATTTATTTTGCTTATTCTGTATGACAAAACAATAAGGTGTAATTAGAGGGTTATCTTAGAAGAAAATGAAGAATAAGGGTTTATTATCCCAGGTTGAATATAGTAGTTTATGAATATAGTAGTTATGCCAATAACTAGTACAACCTGGGCAAATGCAATCTCATAAACATCAGAGAACTGGAAAAACAATTTGGACTTGACAGTCTAAAATGCTGGAATGCGGAGACCTTGAAGTATAGGCAGCCATTTTCCCCTCAAAAGCTAGGAGTATTTTTGTTTTATAGATTAATAACAGAAAGAAATGTTGCAGACAAGAGGGCACTTCTACTTGATTTCAATTTGAAGAATGCCCTATTCCTTCATCTAAATGCCCATTGCATGTTTGTTTTCAGTTTTGGAAAATGCACTGAACTCTTCATTTATGTGTTTGCATTTTCATATGAGTTTTATACTTCAATTAAACATTTTAAAACTAAATGAAGAATAGCATCAAAATACACAAACTGGAAAATTTTGTAATTTTATGATATCTGAGAACTCACTGAGTTGAGAAATGGAACGAAGCATGATTTAATGGTGTTTGTAAATAGCATTTGATTGAGTGTAATTGTGACATGATTTGAATGCATTCATGAGTGCCACTGTTTAATTTTCTGTAATCAAAATTTTTGGAAGTACTGTTTATACAGTGACAAGTTCAACAATTTATCAAGATAGCTGCTTGGACCTCTTTGGATGTACTGATGGATCTAACACCATAGCACATTTAATGTAGCTGACCACTGATGATGATATACAGAAAGAGAAATCTGTCCTCTTCTCTCAGATTGGTGTTCTAGGTTTAACACAGCTATATTTCCTGTTAGAAACATTTCCTGTTTCTTAATAGCACGTTGCACTTTTCTTGCTAAAAATTTCACCTCACAATTTAAGATTGCAAACAATAATATGAAGATATCGTGTTTTCGTTATTTTATTTGTGTGCATTTGGGAAAAAAATAATAATTATTATTATTATTTACTTATTTTAAGTTGGAATCTCATTGTGCCGCCCAGGCTAGAGTGCAGTGGCATACTCATGGCCACTGCAGCCTCCACCTGCCGGACTCTGGGCAGGTAGCTGGGACTACAGGTCCTCCCACCACACCTGGCTAATTTTTTTTTATTAATTGTAGAAATGAGGTCTCACCAAATTGCACAGGCTGGTCTCGAACCCATGGACTCAGGCAATCCTCTTACCTTGGCTTTCCCAAGTGCTGGGATTTTAGGCATGAGCCACCACACCCAGTCCAAAAAAGTTAAATTATTTTAAAGACGATAATTACATGGAAGAGATGGCACTGTAAAAGAAAAAAATAAAAAGGAAACCCAGGAGTCACATGAAGCCAGGAAAGTAAAAGGGACGTATAAAATATCTTATTCATTGTCTTATTCACTGACTTCTAGACAGTTCCTGGGATATAACAGGCACTCAAAAATACTTAATGAGTTGAACAAATACATTTTTAAAAATTAAACTTTGTTTTCCAAATCCTTGAGTAAAATTAAACTTCACAAAAATACAACATATATATCCTATGTCTTTGAGAGCATCTTGTCACTTCAGAGTATTCCTTCAAATGCACGCCCAAATTGAGAGGGCCGGACACAAACACAAAATCAGCAAGACATTAAAACCTTAAGCCACAAGAATTTTACTCACAGTATTCATTATAAAATAGAAATTACCTATGTAGCAATAAGTGGGGATTAATTAAATCCACTTGTTTTACCCATATATACATGGACATATACACACACACATACACTGTAGTGAATGGTATAACCAAGATAATTTATTTGGGGGAAGTGAATGATTTTAACTTTTTATATAGCCAAGTACTTATACTGTCTAGAAGCACTACATCACAGTAACTACAAGTTTGGGATTTTGTTAGAATATAGCTAATGCAAGTGAAGCATTTACTGTATTTGGCACCAAGTAAGCACAGCATATATATTGCTATTAGATATGTGTTGTCTATTTTTGATGACGACATACAGATGCTGTTTTAGGAAAACAGAATCTTATTAACATAAATGTTATTTTATGAAGGTTTTCATTGACATAGAAATGCTTTTGAAATGATGTTTGGTGAAAATACATTTAGAAAATTATTTATTATATGACTTTAACTGCATAAAGGGTATAGACTAGAGGTTAAATGAATGAATGTTGACTAAAAAATAGAAAATGCTAATGTTCACCCTATTTTTTAAAATTACAGATTCCTTTTGCTTTTTTACTCCCAGTTTGTTCAGTGTTTGGCCAAGAAATGTCAAGTAAATTAATCTCATTAAAAAAACATGGATAATCAGCATGCACTCTTCCTGGAAAAATATAAAATCTAAGGCAGATTATAACTGGTATATGCTTAAGTCAGAATAGCAGGAAGGCAACGCTCACATTTTATCATCTGGGCTCAAACCCTAGCCTTGTCACTTTTTAGATATTTGATTATTATCTTTTCACGTCCTCTTAAGGCTAAAGCCTCAAATTCTAAACATGAGAAACTGCAAACTAATGATTTTCTTTTTTTTTTTTGAGTTGGAGTCTCACTCTGTCGCCCAGACTGGAGTGCAGTGGCTGCTCCCGGCCACCGCAGCCTCAACCCGCTGGGCTCCGGCGATCCTTCCGCCTCAGCTTTCCAAGTAGCCGGAATTACAGGAGCGTGCTACCACTCCCGGCTGATTTTTTGATTTATTGTAGAGATGAGGTCTTGCCTGCCCAGGCGGGTCTCGAACCCGCGGGCTCAGGCCATCCACTCACCTCAGCCTCCCAAAGGCGCGGGATTACAGGCTGAGCCACCAAGCCCGGCTCAAAGGAACGATTTTCAACCCACTAAAACAATAAGCTCTTCAACTGGGACAGGTAGGAGAACTATATTTTGGGAAATAAAATCTATGATTCAAATTACTTTTTCCCTTGTATCCCAATGAATAAAGCTCAAGTCCCATGTCAATCCCTCTAGTTTTTTGAGAAGGGCATCTTTTTCTACCCAAAGGAGCCTGGAAATATCCCATGTCATCTCTGTTTCTTTAAGCCCTGGGTGAGAATCTCCTCTTGCAACCAGACAGGGAAGCAAGCAGTCAAGATTGTGATGTAGCCATCAACAAAGGTTCAGCTGATTCATTAAAGTAAGAAAAGGACAATTCCTTCCTGTTCTTATTTCTAGTAATTCATGAAATCATTAAACTCTAATATTTAGTTGAGTCCTTCTTTATGTCAGACACTGTCTCTGCAATGTCGTTTGCAAATTAATTATCACTACAATACTTAAAATAATCAAAAGAAAATACTCATGCTGAGATATTGAAGCAAGGCAAGCTGTACGCCATAAAATCTTTACACAATCCTTTGACAGAGAAAAATCAAGAGAAACCTGTGAAACTGGCTGATAGAAAATAGGGCCAAAAATCTAACCAGGAAGGAATCCGTTCATCTGACTCCTCCCATCAAATCCTATGAAAGGCCAAGAGCTACTTTGTTTCTCACTGAAATCCAGCTAGAAGCAATTTGTAGAACAATCTTCTTCTACCTCTGCTGCTGCCCACTACGTGCGTGAATTTGTCAAATATATGATTTCTGCCTAGGTAGCCTCACAGTTGTGGCTGACGAGATAATATACTTGGAGTCAGTTTGCATCCTTCGGATGTCCTAAAAGAACTCTCTCACATCCCTGACTCTGAAAATGTGCAGGTGGCAGCAGGCCTGCTTAGCAACTGACTGAAGTATCAACACATTCTTACCAAAGGGGTGCCTAGGAATGAGTGAATTATGGGAGTGGCTTTTTTCTCTTCACTTCTTCTGCGTTATCTCTTTGTTTTGGGATATATCAACTTTTACTTAAATTTTTTGACATTTTTTCCCACTTAAGGAGAAGCTAGAAAAGAGATACTAGAAAACAAATCACACCTGCAAACATTTATTTTCATATCTGTCAAAATAAAAATGGCAATGAAATAGGTTGACACAAGTTATAAAAACAACACATTCACATTATCTAGCATTTTCTTTGCTGGCATAATTTTTTTCCCCAACAGTGTAGATAATTAAAATATTTATATCTGCCCTCAAAGCCCTTGCCAATTTTGTTTCCCATAAGGTGTTTTAAATGTAAGAGAATGGCTTCTGAGTGCATTTTCTATGAACAGACACATGCTCTCTTGGCCTCAATTAAAGGAATTAGAAAGGGTGGTAAAAGCATCAAGGCAAAGAGCCATGTTGTTTTATGCAACCACAAGAATTTGGGGGAAGGCTAATAACATTTAAGCTTTTACATAATTTCTATATGAAAGCATAAGTATATAAAACCATGAAAATTGGTCTTGTATTGGAAAATTGTAAAATACGTTAAGTGCTCGGGGCTTCTTTGTTAAAAAAAGATCTTCATCAATAATACTATGTTTAGTTTAACTTGTTTTTTTTTTCTTTTCTTTTAGAGAAGTTAAACAACTCTAGGCATTTGAAAGAGCTTGACCAGTTCGTGAAATCCTCTCCAGTGTTATCATACAATCCCAGTTTGGGGAACTGGAGCGTGGATGGTTTATTCTGGAAAGCATACGCGACAGCACTAACGAGAAGCGTTAGAAACAATGAAACTGCAATCAAACATTAGCAAGACTTTATTCCAAGAGCATTGTTAATGCACACTTTGGATCTCTTGTTGAGTAGGAGAAACTAGCAGAACCATCTGTGTTATGAAGCTGTGTGTGAGCACATCTAGTGCTGCTGGAAGCCCACATGA
Source organism: Cephalopachus bancanus (assembly GCA_027257055.1). Taxonomy (NCBI): domain Eukaryota; kingdom Metazoa; phylum Chordata; class Mammalia; order Primates; family Tarsiidae; genus Cephalopachus; species Cephalopachus bancanus. Next base: position 2,651,730 of record JAPVLO010000018.1, on the reverse strand, counting down.
AGACTTTGTGAGAAATACAATTGCTTTGATCGGATGTTTATTGTTAGTGCCTGAGAGGAGAAATTGACATCTGCAAGAAAATCTGTCTAAACTAATCCTGACCTAATCAGGCCTGGAATGTGCTAATTCAATCTTTGGTCTTCATTTACATTCTAATGAGCTGTGGCAATAACTGAAATGTTTAGGTACCGATGTAACAGTGAGTGAGTCAACGAAAGTTTCAGTTAGAAGAAAAGTTCATTAGGTTTTAAGGTATTGAATAGTGTCCGTCTCAGTCTCAAAAAAATATGCAGATACATCATAACATTTCTTTTCATGTGCCCATTTACTTTTGCTTTAGGTCAGAAGTCACAGGAATAAAGAAAGGTTCCAGAGTTAAAATATATATATATATATACATATATATACATATATATATATATGTATATATATGTATATATATGTATATATATATATATATATATCTCCAGTAAAAAAAAAGTTCTTAGCAGCAACAAGCTCTGAAACATTTTTGGAGACTTAAAACCTTAATTGAGAGTGAAAGATAAGCACAGTAATGGATAAAATCAATAATTCAAAATGGGCCTCATAGGAAAATCATTTTTTTACTAGGAAAAAAAAAGGCATTTCTTAATGAGGTAAAAACCTAATCTATGTATCATGTCCTTTGTATTTTCTTTTGGACTTTCATAATAAATTTCATCTTAAAGTTGACACTCTGATTATTCAGTTCGTCACATCTCTTGTCAATGAAGGTAAGTTATGACTTGCATGCCAAGAAAGATCTGCTATGTTTGTGAGACTTGACTTTCCTTGTATTTTTATATTGTTATCTTAAACATTGCACATCTCTTGCTGTGACAGGAAATAATGCGACGCATCCACAACATATATGACACTAACAATAGCGAACTCTGCTCCAAAGAAATATCCCAAGTTAACTTGCAATAATTTGATAAGTTAGAAAGTAAGAATGCATCTGTCAGCCTCTTCCAGACTCACCCATGCTCCTTAGCTGTGACGCTTACAAACACTGAGCAACACTTCCGTCTGGCTTCCATTTACTCTGGACAAACTGATGTGTGAGCACCACATTAAACCATCTAAGGTCGTAAGCCAAAAGAACTCAAAAGATCCGTAACACCGTGTGAACCAGGATGTGCCCTGGATCATGTCTTTGCAGAAACAGAGTCAAGTTCTCACATCAGGCGGAGTAGCTTAGAGGCAAGACAGTGACGGTTGGCGGGGAATTGGGGGGGGGAACCCACGTCATAGTTTGGTGGGTAAGTAGCACATAAATATGTGCAAACTTTGATAATGTTCATAAGCATCTCAAAAACTAGCCAGGGATTTCAACTGAGTTTTAAACAGGCTGCTGTTTGTATTCATTCTTATAATTTATTTTATTAATGCTTATAATTTATTTTATTAATTCTTATAATGAAGTGCTCTTCAACTAACGGCACTTTAGAATTACTAGGAGGTTTGCATAGAACTGACTCCAGAGATTTTCATTTAAGTGACCTGGAGCTGGACCCAAGAACTCCCAAGAATCACAAACTCCCCCGGGTGATTATAAAAATCATTATGCCAATGTTTTGACTTAAAAATATATATTGACGAGATCATACATCTGGAGTATTGTGCTTGAGGTGAAAAGCAAAAGCTATTCCTGCTCCCCACCGGCCTATGCTCACTTCCTTTTCTGCGTGATCTTAAGAGGGTAAAAGCATGTTTCATAAACTTTGGTATAGATGTACTCCACAAAAGAATGGTGTCACCTAAGTAGGTGAAGTCAGAATGTTCTCGGAAAGATTCTTCTGAAACAATATAAAAATCAGAGAAGTACACTTAACATGCATATCATCATCCCTTGTGTGTTTTAACTGTATGAGTCTAAGAGTAGCAGAAATTCACTTTAATCTGATTCTGTTGTTACCAACAAAAGAATAACTCCTGTGAAAAATTTGCAATGGGTCAGTGCCGCTGGTGGCATTTCCAAACATAATTTTGTTTAAGTTGCTAGTCTCACGATAAGCCTAGATGGTCAGAGGCATGTCTTAAACATATTTTCTGTTTGTAATTCAACATGATTGGACACTACTGCTTCTAGCAGTAATTATTATGCAAGTATGGACAGGCAATTCTGCAATTGCTGAAATATAGGTTTTTCTTAAGCTTGTAAATGAACTTTTCAGAATCAGGGTAATATTTTCCAAGGATAGTCCTCCAAAAGTAAAATCCCAGGCTACAGCAAAAGCATTGCTAAGAGGAAAATTTGTAGCCCTGAATACATATATTAGAAAAGAAAGCCGGGCTCGGTGGCTCAGCCTTTAATCCCATACTTTGGGAGGCTGAGGTGAGTGGATTGCCTGAGCCCGCGGGTTCGAGACTTGCCTGGGCAACTTGGCGAGACCTCAAGGCTGAGGCAGAAGGATCGCCAGAGCCCAGCAGGTCGAGGCTGCAGTGGCCAGGAGTGGTCACTGCACTCAGTCTGGGCGACAGAGTGAGACTCCAACTCAAAAAAAAAAAAAAAAGAAAAGAAAAGAAGAAAGATCTAAAATCAATAATCTAAGCTTGCAACTTAAGCAACAAAAACAGGAGAACAAATAAAATAGAAGATAAATAATAAAAATTAAAGTGTAAATTAATCAAATTGAAAACAGGAAATCAGTCAAAAAAATAAGCAAAACCAAAATTGATTCCTTGAAAAAAAAAATTCATTAAAATTAGTAAGCTTCTAACAAGGCTAGCTAAGAAAAAAAGGGAAACAAATTTTAAAAAGGGGCATTAATAAAGAGCCTATGGACATCAAAGAATGTTGAAGGGATACTGTGACCAAATCTATGCTCACAAATTTGACAACTTAGATAAAATAGATCAGTTCCTTGAAAGATAAAACCTGACAAATTTACACAAGAAGAAATAGTCCAAATAGAGCAACGTCTATTAAAGAAATTAAATCAATAATTAATGACCTTCAAAATTAGAAAGCATAGCCTCAGATGGATTAACTGGTGAATTTTATTAAACACATAAAGAAAAAATTTTGTCAGCTCTCTGTTGCAGAGACAGAATACTTCCTAACTCATAACTATAAGGTCAGCATTAATCTATTACTAAAACCAGAAATAGACATTATAATAAAACTACAGATCAATATCTCTAATAAAAATAGATTTAAAAATCTTCAACAAAATTTAAGCAAATCAAATCCAACAATGTTATATACTGCAGCCAAGAGAGATTTATCTCAGCTATACAAGTCTGGTGCAACATTTAAAAATCAACTAATATAACCAACATACCAACAAAAAGAAATCACTGGATCATATCAAGTGATGCATAAAAAAAAATTGACAAAATTCAACATCTGTTCATGCTAAAAAAAAATACTCAGAAAATTAGAAATAGATGGTAACTTCTCAACTTGATAAAAACTATTTATAAAAATACCTGCAGGTAACATTATACTTAGTGGTGGGAAACTAGAAGCTTTCCCACTAGGAATAGGAATTAGACAAGAAGGTTTCTTCTTATCATTGCTTTCAACATCCTTCTGGAAGTTCTATCTAATCCAAAAAAGACAAGAAAGAAAATAAAAAGTATATATATTGGAAAGGAAGAGATAAAGCTATATTATTTCACAGAGGACATGATCACATATATATAGCATATCTAAACAAAATTTTGCAAATAATAAACAATGACTGTAAGATTATGGGGTTTAAGATTAATACAAAAAAGTAAGTCATGTTTGTGTAGACCAGCAATGAACTAGTAGAATTAAAAATTAAAAACATAACACCACTAGCATTAGCATTCTCCCAATAATAAAATACGTGGTATAAATCTGAAAAAAATATGTACAAGATCTATATGAGGAAAACGAAAACTCTAATGAAATAAATTTTAAAAGAACTGAATAAATAAGCAGATATTCCATGTTCATTGATAAGAAGATGCAATATTGTCAAAATGTTATTTCTTTCTAATTTGATGTATAGCTCAAATACAATCACAAACAAAACCTAACAAGTTATTTTGTGGGTATCAACAAACTGATTCTAAAGTTTGTGTAAAGAGATAAAAAGCCCAGAATGGCCAACACAATCTTGTAGGGAAGACTAAAATCAAAGGACTGACGCTACCTGTTCTCAACATTCACTATAAAGCTACAGTAATCAAGACAATGTGATACTGGCAAAAGAATTGGCAAATAGAACAATGGAAAAATTAGAAAGTCTAGAAATAGACACACATAAGTATAGTCAATGTATCCCTGACAAAGGAGCAAAGGAAATACGATGAAGCAAAGACAATTTTTGCACAGATGTTGCTGGAACAACTGGTCATCCACGTGCAAAAAAGAAAAAAAATTCTGGACACAGAATTTACACTCTTCATAAGATATAATTAAAAATACATCACATGTTTAAATAAAAATGCAAAACTACACAACTAGGAAATGACATAGGAACAAATAAAAATGACTTTGACTATGAAGATGACTTTCTAGACACGGCATAAAAGACATTATCTATCGAAGCAAATAACTGAGATGCTGGTCTTCATTAAAGTTAAAAATGTGTCTGTAAAAGATATATTCAAGAGAATGAGAAGACAAGTCACAGACAGGGATAAAATATTTGCAAAGAAAGACTACTATCCAAAATATACGAAGATCCCTTAAAGCTCAGCAAAAGAAAACCAGCAACCTGATTTTTAAAAATGTGCGCAAGACCTGAACAGACACTTCACAAGGATGATATACAGATTGGAATTAAGTCTACGGAATGGTATTCCATGTAACATGTCATCAGAGGTCAAATTAAGGGAACAGTAGGCTGTCACCACACATTCATTAGAATGGCCGAAATCTAGAACATGGGCAAGACCAAATGCTGCCAAGATTGTGGAGCAATAGGAACTCTCTTTAACTGCTAGCCGGAATGCAAAATAGTGCGATCATCTTGGAAGACAATTTGGTAGTTTTTCACAAAACTGTGCATGCTCTTCCCCCATGCTCCACAATTATTTTCCAAGGGAGCTGAACCCTCGTGTCCATACAAAAACCTACACATGAATCTTTACAGCAGCTTCATTCACAGTTGCCAAACCTTGGACATGACTAAGATGTCCTCTCGCAGGTAAAGGAACAAAAATCCCACATATCCAGATAATGAAGTATTGTTTATTCACCACTAAGAAGTAAAATGAGTCAGCAAGCCATGAAAAGGCACAGAACTACCTTAATTTATATTGCTAAGTGAAAGAAGTCGATCTGAAAAGTCTACATACTGTTTGATTCCAACTATCTGACATGTTGGAAAAGAGAAAAACTGTGAAGACAGTACAAAGATCAGTCGTTACCAGAAGTTTGGAGTGGGGAAAGCCATCAACAGGCAGAGCACAGGGGATTTTTAGAACAGTGAAAATATTCTACATTTGAAGGGAAACCCCTCCTCCCAAGAAACGCAGAATGTAGTAATTCAAAAATGTGTACTTATTCTTATATATTTAAATTTCAGCCACCTTCAAAGTCATCTCCATTTCTTTCAATACACCTATCAAGATGCTTTTCATACTGTTCAAAACAGGTTTTGAACTTGTCAATTTTGTCAATATAATTAAAAATGTATCACATATTTTAAAATAAAATACAAAACAAACTAGGAAATGACATAGTAACAAATATAAATGACTTTGATGATTTACTATTTAGTCTTCTGTTGTTCTTGGTTTCACCTCTTCCACATCCGCAAAACATTTCCCTTTGAGGAATTTTTCATTGAGGGAAACAACAAAAAAGTCAGTTGGGGTGAGATCAGATGAATAGGGAAAGTCATGGCATTTTCTGTCAAAAACTGCTGAACACTCAGCATGGTGTGGGCAGGTGCATTCGTAAATCATCCGTCATGAAACGGGAAAGCGTGTTAAAAGAATCTCCAAAAAAAATTCACCGAAGCTAAATGCAGCCTCTCACAACAACGCTAGCTGGCAAACGGATGCCAATGGGTTCCTAGAACACTGACCCACCAGGGGGAGCCTGTACTACAAACACTGATTTTGGTCCTCCAAAAATCAATCCCAGTGTTGTGGGGGGGGCTCCCCCTCATAGAATTCACTACACATTTATCCAAAACCATAGAATATATAATACTGAGAGAGCACTCCAATGTAGACTATGGACCTTGCATGAGTATGATGTGCTAATATGAGTTCATATTTCTAACCTATGCGGCATCCCTTCTGGTCGGGAATGTTGATAGTGGGGGAGATTGTGTGTTTGGAAACGGGGTAAACGACAACTCTTTCCGCTCAATTTTCCTGCAAACCTGAAACTTCCTTGAAAAGTAAAATTTGTTATTTAAAAAAGACAAACCACATTGCATTGCATAAGTTAAAATGGAAAAACAAAAAACTCGTATGAATGAGCTTTCATACTTTTTATATACCATAATTTGCCAACAGATGAGTGATTCATGATCTAATATTTTTTAAAAATATAAAAATAAAAGAAAAGCCAAGTCTTCACCAAAGCTTCTTAGCCAATGTTCCTAAAATACAAGAGTTTTAACTGAAAGACTCACACTGCAGTATTCATGGTAAATATAATAGCAGAAACAATTCTAGGTCACTACACATAGGCCTTAGACAACAAATTCATAGGAACAAATTTTTTCTTGCTTCAGATTACTGTAACATGGTAGTTGCTTTGGAGTAAAATAAGAAAGTCCCATCAAAAGCAATGATTTATATTAATGATGTATCAGCAGTTCTGACTCAGACATAAATACACACTAATATTAGGAAAACATCTCCATATCAGATAATACAAACTCAAATAAATATACTTAAATTAGTGCAACTATTGAAGTAAAACTACTGAAAATGACTCAGCTACTGGTGATTCTGGAATACATAAAAATGACCTTTTAAGTGAAAGAAAAAACAAAAACAGGACAAATCATTAAGTTCCTGGAATAAGGTCTCTGCTAGTGCACTCGCTTATGGTTCTCAGACCATGATTTTTTTTGGAGAATTTGAACATAGCCACTCCTACATAATAATTCACATGTCATAGGGCCATGATGCAGTAAGAGCTCCTAGATTGTTATGTGAGAGTAGTCATTCATGGTGAGGAAAGAAAACAGCAGTTTTGTTCATCATTATTATTCTAAAAAATAGAGGAAGAGAATTTTACTAGTTTTTAATTACTAGCCACATGTGTTGTAATGACTCAAACTTGCTTTCTAGTGTATTTCTGCATAAAAACTTTTAGTGTATCTCTTCATGTAAAGCTTACAAAGTTTAAAATTTTTAAGTTAACCCTGTCCAATGGAAAAACACATGAAGACACAGACACACTTGATACTAAGCCGATCTCTCTAATTTAATAACTAGTCATGTGAAGCAACAAATCTAAGCAAATGGAATAGACAAACAAAAAAAAAGCACATGACTTTGGTAATAAACACTACAACAGAATTCAAGTCAAAGAAATCAGGGAAACAATGAAAGGGTATCAGCAGCCCTTGAGAATTGCCATTAAGACAAAAAAAAAGAAACCTCTGTACATCTTAATAACTTTCTACAATTGTGTTAGCCATTGTTTTTGCTTCCATGACACATTATAGTCTCCAAGGTTTATGATGTTTGCCAAGTTTTCCATGACATTTAAAAAGAAGGAGAATGAAATGTGCATGCTTCTGTGAAACCAAACCATTCCACCCTGTTTGCTTCAGAGATATTGATTGTTTTTTCTTCATAGCTACAAAAGCTGCATTTGTAATCCACAGGGGACAAGAAACTGTTTAACAGCTGTGCTGTGACCAGCCTTGTGGCCAATTAGAAGCTCTGGGTTCCCTTCCAGCAGACACGGGCGGAACCTACAGCTTCAACCCTCACAGGAAGTAGGAAAAAACCCTTAGGTCATGGCACCACCACACCCGCCCTTGCCCCACCGGGCCATTAAACCTACCCCCCAGACTCATACGGACACGGTCAAAGGGAAACAAAATAAGCACGCACGCGGAAGAGCCCCTTGGGAACAGAGACGGAAGCCAGGAACAGCAGGCAGGGGAGTAGTGTGGTTCCCTGAGAGTGGGTGCCAGGGAGACCTGCCTTCTGACGTGTCTGAGCCTGGGCCCAGACTGAATCCAGAGCCCTGCATTGAGGCAGAAACTTCAGGGCAAGGGTGTTTCTGTTCAGAAACTCTCTGTGGAGACAGGCAGAAGCAGAAGCTAACCTGTCAGGAGGAAAGTTTGCCACATTTAGGGCAGCGAGATTCCTGCAGAGAGAGATCGAGTCATGAGTCACCCACAAACCCATTTATCATTGGACTTGCTGGTAAAACAGACCTTTATTCTGTAATTATTTGTCCTCTTTTTGAAAACTATCCTAGAGAATTACCTGAGCGCAGGACTTTCTTGATAGCATTTTAATACATTGCTTTTCTTGAAAGGTAACATGTCTGGGATTAAAAAGGTAGGCTGATAACAATTTTTTCTCCACAATTTGAATATTTTTAAAATCCTCTTTATTGCTGCAATTGAGAAATCTATTGTTGTCTAATTGTCTTTCTGCTGGCTCTCCTTTCTTCCGACTGCACAAAAAATTTTTCTTTTTTCCTTTGTGTTTTACATTTTTGCTATAATGTGTTTGGGTTCTCGTTGATTGTTTTCAGTTCTGCTTGACATATGCAACAAATTCTGGATCTCAATGTATACCTTCTCTAGTTGTGAAATTTTGTAGCCATTTTCTTTCAAATATTATTTCTCTACTTCCTCTCTCTCCCTCTATGATTCTATGTTGACACATTAGTAGCTCCTATTGTCTCTGTCGTGTATACTTTTGTTTGTCTGTGGAGTGTGTTGAATGATTTCTTCAAATGTATCTACCAGCTTATCACATTTTCATTCAGCTGTGTCTTCACTGTTTAAACTCCCATTGAGTTTTTTATTTCATCAATTATAGTTTTAATTCCTAGGATTTCAATTGTTTTTTATTTTCTTCTCAAACTAATTTGTTCATTCTTGGCATTTCTTTGTCTTTAGTTCTTGGGAGATTCACTGGTTGCTTGCCTTGCCCTATACTCTGATTGAAAAATGTGGCTAGGAATACAAATAAAAATTTAAAAATTGTCATGGTGGCACTGTTTAAGGTGATAAGTAGTCATATATTTGCTCTATCAAGTTATGTTTTCAAGGTGTAGTAGCTACTATAGTGTGGGATTGGGCAGTGCTAAACAAATAACCCAGTGAGGATAGAGACCCTAAAAAAATGACCTATACATGAATGGAAAACTGACAATGGACAAAAGTTATGCTGCAGGGCAGCAGGAACTGGAGAGATGATAAAATGACACTGGGATGGCTGCTTGCATTTGTGGAAAACCAAAATGTGACCCTGGGCTCGTTTGACTGGTTTGCTGGAGCTGCCATAACAAAACACCACAGATGGGGTGACTTAAATTACAGAAATTTATTTTTCCACGATTTTAGGGGCTGAAAGCTGAAATGGAAGTGTCAGCTGGTTTGGTTTCTTGGGAGGCCTCTCTCCTTAGCTGACGAATGTCACTCTGTCACTGTGGCCTTGCATGGTCTTGCCTTTGGGTGTGCTCATTTCCGGCGTCTCTCTCCAAATATCCTGTTCTTTTAAGGACACCAATCATTAGGAGTTAAGGTCCACCCTAATGATCTCATTTTAACTTGATTGCCTCCTGAAGACCCTATCTCCAAAGACAGTTATATTCTGAGGTATTAGAGACTAAACAATCAGCATATGAATTTGGGAGGGGTGGCAACAATTCAGTTAATAATGGATGATTTATGTGAAAATTGATTATAAATGGATTACAATTTAAATGTGAGAACCAGATCTTTAATCTATTATAATTGCAAAAAAATATTTTTGATCACGGAGTATGGGAGGATATATTAAATATGACACACACACAATTGATCTAATTGAAATTTTTAAAACTAAAATTTAAAATTACCCTTTTCCAAAGATATTATACAGAAATTAAAAAAGTAAACCAGAAACAGAGCAAAGATATTTGCAGTATCTATAACTTCAAAAAGGTTGAGATAAATAATACATTGTATGGAAAATAAAATAACCTATCTTGATGAAACTTCCTCATTGTACTAATATCTGGAATTGCTTTTAACAGGAATAGAAAATGCCAAAGGATAGCAAATACACAATTGATGTGCCCAATAAGTTTGCAACGTGAAGATTATAAAAGCATTTTGTCATGAAGACATTAATTAATCCAGAAAGAATTACAGAATTAATCACTGAGAATCCGAGATATATATGGCCAAGATGATTTCAGAGGGAGAGGCCTCAACTTCATTTGAAATACACTAGTTCCTTTAGGCCAATGAGTTGATCAATAGGCCATCTTTATTCCTCTATGGCTTTTAATCTAGATCAGTATCTCCTTATTTTTTATTATGATAATAACAATAAACTGTTATAGTATCTAAATGTAATTTTTAAATGATTTGTGTTTTTAACATTTTTATCACAAAGAAATGATAAATTGGTGAGGTAATGGATATATTAGTTTTATTGAATCTTTCTACCTTATATACATAAATCAAAACATCACATTGTATTTCATAAATAAACACAATTGCTATTTGTCAATTTAAAAAGATTAATAGTTTTAAAACTATCTGGATGAACCTCATTACTTGCTATTTGGTTTCAATGCTTGCTGCTAGGTTATTGTTTATATTTTTCTTGGTGCCAAATGTTATAACTTTAATTGTAGCAAAATAATAGAAATAAAAATAAAATAAAGTAGACATAGTATTCAGCACTGCTATGTAGAGACCAAATTATATCAGGACATATGTATGAATAAGTGTCTTGCAGTAGTTCAACTAGGGAAAAAATGGCAAAATAATACACTTACCATGTACCACATGGTAATAGACATGCCAGACTCAAAAGGACCTGGGCGTAGCATCAATGCATCAGAAACACCGTGAACAACAATTAAATTTCAGCAAAATGGCATTTTCATGTCAAATTAATCCTTTTGATTAGAATGTTATTGATTTTTCTATTTTTCTTCTATTTAATTTACAAATTTGCCTTTGGTTTTAGATTTTATAGCTGTAAGAATTCATAGTCAATATTTGTACAAATTTAAGAAACTTCAATAATTTTCAAGATTTATGAGTAGGCTTTTCTTTTCTTTCTTTGGCTTTTCTTTAAATGATTTTTAAGCATTACTTTTGAGAAATGCATTTATATGCTTTTCCTTTCAGAATGTAGGCTTTGTTGCTAAGAAATGAAGATACCTGAAAAATAAAGCAATTCTCCCACAAAAAGGCAAAATTAATATGATAATATCTGTGGGTCTCTTCTCACTTCATAGTTTTGATTTTGATAATGAACTAACAAAGATCCAGATGTTTAGACACTCTAATCTGCCAAGATTATAAACTGTAAGGATAAATCCTAATGTGCTGGTATTTTCTACTTTTCATTTATTTAAACTTAATCTTGGATTTCAGATGACCATATTCTATATTTGTCACAACTTAGAAAGACTAATTTCTCATTAATTCTTATTATACTATGGGACATAAGAAAACCCCAAAGATACTTTGTGAAATATCTCTCCAGCAGACTTAATCCCTGTAATGAGAGCACATCATGATTGCTGCAGGATCCCATCTAGAATAACATTTCCCATTAAGGACATAATTTCCCTTTAGACAAACACTAAAGAAGTTTCTTGAGCCCTTAAGATAAGTTGAAAGATTTACTGACCACTAGAAATAATTGGAATCTGAAGTAAATTCACTTTAATCTAACAAACAATTCTCATCTTTCAAGTTTTATATTGCCATTAGAAAAAGTTGGAAGTTATTTGATTTGGCTATAAATTACTCATGTGTAAATATGCATAGGAAAGCATATTTTTCTTTCTTTAAAAATACACTAGCACAATTAATTCAGAATAGAATAGGTAGCTAAAAACAATCATAATGCTTTTGAATAGTACACTGTAACATAACCACTTAGTGAAAGATTTTTGGGGACTTACTAACCATACTAATTTTGTGAAAATGCAAAAATAAATTAACATTTTCCCTGAGTCTCAATGCATGCTCATTCTTGTTTTTAAAAATTATAATTCAACTTTTGAACTTGATAACTTTCAGTTGGTGATTAATTACATACTTAGAAAATATTGCCACATAAGTGCATTAAAAGTTAAATGACAACCAATAAGATATGTAACAGAAAGCACCTGGGCATTCAAGAAAGACAAGCAAAAATTCCAACTTCAGATTCTGCACTTACTGTATGTTTAATTTGGGGTTGGTCAAAGCTATCCAAACATCCATTTTTTCATCTATAAAATACATAAAATAAACTTTTCTTCCCAGGTGATTGCAAGAATTGAGCGATACAACATTTGTAAAGATCTTAGCCCAGGAAAAATCTTACAGTCATGATATGGATTTTTCAGGTCAGCCTGGGCTTCAAGAGTGTCGGCTCAACGGGCCGGGCCAGTCGAGCCCCAGAGAGAGTCAGCTCAATGGGCTGGCAAGTCTATCCCCAGCAGTACTGGCTCTGATATGCTGGCAAGCCAGTTCCTACGAGCGTTGCTGATTCTGTGGGCTGGCAAGCCTAACCCTAGGAATACTGGCTCCAATGGGCTGGCAGGCCAAGCCTTGAGAGGGTCGCCCCTCCAGAAGCTTTGGCGTCTCGCCTCCTGCCACCAGCTCTCCCAGTTCAGCCCGCTCAGTTGGCTGTCAAGTCAGCAGCTCTGGATTGCACAGCTCTTCGGTTCTGATGATCTTCTGCAGCCCTTCAGGTCGGGCTGCTTGTCTTGTGCCCAGGAGGAAAGAGGGACACAGATGGCCAGAAAGTGAGAAAGCAGGATTTACTGAGAGGATAGAGAAGCTCCTACCATGGGAGGGGACCTAAGGGGTTGCCGATTTGGAGATGAAACCTGGTGCTTTTACAGCCCTAAGACCAAGCTGATTGGCTAGCACTAGTTGTGAGCTGATTCCTTGGCACCAGCTGTGCTGATTGGTCAGTACTAAGAACTAATTGGCAGGAGGAAGGGCCTAATGGCGGCTGATTGGTTGTTTTTCTGTCCCAGCAGTGAGTACTTGAGAGGCTGGTAGGGAGATTGTTTACCAACATGAGTGTATCAGCCGCAGAGTTTCACTACATTGTTACCGGGGTCCCACTCTGTCTGTCTGCCTAGTTTTTCTCTGGCTATCTTTTCTTTCAGTCATACGGTCATTACTTTTCCTACCATGCCCATATTTGCCCTTCCAATACTAAAATGCAAGGTGCCAAGTCTTTTTATGTTTAAATTTTTAAGATAATTCTTTCATGGGAAACTGTCCAAAAAAATATTTGTTGAATGAGTATGCATTGTTAACTTATTACCCAGGCTTTCAGTTCTCACTAGCTGACAAAGAAAGATAGCAGTATTTTGATTCAGCAGCTCTCTAAATATATGCTAATTTGTATTGAATGCTTTACATATAGGAAAATTATACTTGGAAATTTAATTATCCAATAAGGAAAATTATTAGTTAGAAATGCACATCAGCTAAACTGATTTAGCTTACGTATATAAAATCAATTTGTAATTTATTATAGGTTAAATGTAGCCACAATATGTAATATTTGCATACACTTTTGCAGTTTATAAAATGTTTTTACACATCACAACTCATAAGGTTGGGGAAAAGTGTTCTATTAAATCTCATCAAAAAGTAGTGAAAAAAATTTGTTTTCACAGGGTTTCATCGTTATTGTTGTTTGGTGCTAAGTATATATAAGTTTTCTGGTTTATGTAATAAATTAATATTTTATCTAATAGATTGTGTCAATAATAGGGCTTCAGTAATTGCATCTTTGTTCATATTTAATTCGAACTTAGATTTCAAACTCATACATGCAATAAATTCTATATTGTAAGAAACATTGGTAGGAAAAACAAACACTAACTTTAGTTCACATCTGTTCATAGTTAGAAGGAAATTTTTCATGGTACTTACTGCTGGTGCCAAGGAATCAGCTCACAGCTAGCCAGTCAGCTTGGTCTTAGGGCTATACAAGCACCAGGTTTCATTCCCAACAGCACAGACATCGAACCGACCCTACCGCCCATCAGAGGTGGACTGAAAAAGGAAATGTGGTACAGACACGTGACAGGGCGCTACACAGCCATGAAGAAGAACAAACTCGTGGACTTTGCAGCAGATTGGATGGAGGTGGAGGCCACTATCCCAAGTGATCTGTCACCGAAACAAAGGACTGGGGACCACAGGCTCTCACTCATCAGTGGGTCTTGGGTCCTTACCAGGGGAGGTGAGGACCAGTGAGGAGCCCACACTTCACCTGGATGCAGCCTGCTTACGCAGTTAATCTTCGCTTGTATCCCACGTTCCTACAATGAAATATATATATTTTTAAATGGAAATAGAGTGATTCAATGGTACACATTCTATTATTTACTTTGTTTTGCAATCTCTTTAAAAATATGTTCAGAGACATTTTAATATGTTTAATCCATTTTAGGATATTTCAGTAGGAAGAAAACCTTAAGTTGAGAAAAACAGCATAACAAATAATGCATGGTTTTGGTAAAAATATAAAGAGTAAAAATACAATAAAGGTGCTGGCACGGCAACAGATAAATTGAAATTTTGCACATAAAAATATTTTTAAAAAAGAAATATCCTCTGTCTACATAGCGATTCCATTTACAAAAAACTCAAGAGACACAAAGTTGCTGAAAGGTATGAGTGCACTTGGCTCTTTTGGGCAATAGGCTTTGAAAAGACAAGAAAGGGTTTCAGTGGTCCTGTTAGTGTTCTAATTTAGCCTGTGTTTAGCCGCATGGGTATGTGCAGATGATGACAATTTGTCTAGCTTTATATCGTCGATATTTTTGTTCTTCTATGTGATTATTATATCGTAACTACTTTATAGAAGAAAAAATATTTCAAAAATATGTATATCAAAGAAAGTAAAAAGTTTAGATGACAAAGAAGACCCTCATATGCTTCATAGGAATCTTTAAGGAAGAAAAGCAAAGCAAAAGCAGAGGAAAAGCTACTAAAAATTATAATTCTAGGAAACATTTGACTAAGCAAAAATAATTAAAATGACCTAATGGAGGGATGTATCACGTTTCTGAAAAAATAAATGGGAATATCTACACTGAAACATGTTATTGCAAAATTAATAGAAGTTAAGAAAAACAAAAAACCAAACATGTTAAGTCAGGCAAGCAAAAATACCAAAGGAAAGGGCAGAAAAAAAATTCTGCATCAAACTTTGCAACTTAAATTCTTCAGGCTAAAATATGTAGTGCAGAATAAGAGACTCCAGTAAAAAATTTTGAGCTAATAATACTAAATCTAGCCACACATTTTCAAAAGTAAAGGTCGCACTGTGAACAATACAGAGCACGTAAGCAATGTTGATCCCCGTGAATATTTTTGAAAGAATCTGCTAAAAGACAAGCTTCAGACAAGCAAAATGACTGAAGAGAAATCCGCATACAGACTAATGATGAGCATTAAGTTTATTTTCACAACAAGGACTAAGTGTGAATTGTAAATGAATGAATATCGTATTTAATCTTAGTGTTGCTGATACAAGTAGTTGGAGGAGTTCCCAAAACATTTACCAGGATGATCAATTTAGTAATAAAAGGAGACACACAACCATGCTCTGGGTACCATGTCCACTACCAGGGGTTGATGGGATTCCTTAGAAGCCCAAACCTCGTCTGCATGCAATTTTCTGATGTAGCAAATCCTCACATGTAACTCCCAACTCTAAAACAAAAATTTTAAAGTAAAAATAAAGTTGTAACCCTAACACAATCTAACCTAACAGTAATACCTAGCAACGGATCAAGGACGTGTTGACCGTAGGGCAGAAGTAAGATGACTGGTTATTATTTATTAAGGTATATTATTTATTATTATTTTTAATAAAAAGGACAGAGTCTCTCAAATAAAAAAGTAACTAGATAGTGAGACAACAAATTCAACAAGAAGAATCAGCATCCCATCATTAGAACAAATATGGTCATTATCCTGATACAAGATTCAGAAAAATTGTACATGCATGAAATATAACTAAAGGGAGATTTTTTTTTTAACCAATTGGCTACCACTGAAGATATGTTTTTAAAAAGAACAATTGATTGCTGAGATATCAATAAAAGCAATGTAGGGGTTAAATTGCTTAGTGAACATTACTGAAGAGTCCATTGTGAATCTGAAAGACCAAATCAAGAAATTCATTTCTATCTTAAAGAAAAAAGGACGGGGAAAAGTCAAAATGCACAGAATACAGTTCAGTATTTCCAATATCTTTAAAAGGAGTCCATTAGAGAGCTTGGTGGGAAAATCAACCAAAGAAATAAAGAACATTTATCAGAGCTGCAGACACATGAATTTATAAATAGTAAGTGCTCTCCCACTGCTGTGCAGAATAAATTTTAATAAACAGGAATTATCTATACACATCTCATAAGACTTTAGTACAGCAAGGAAAAAATATTAAATTACAAATTCTTCCAGAGACAGAAAACTAAAAAGTATGGTTACCAATAAACAAGTATAAATGTTGTACTGAAATGACTATACTAGATTCTAAAAGAAAATGAGTAAGAGCTTGAAAATTAACAATTAATTTTAACCAATTTTCAATTAAAGAAGACCACATTTAAGCAGAAGAAATGCACAGTGATCTTTTCAGTCATACAATGACTTTAAAAGCATACTATTAAAAATTATTAAGAGACGAAATAAAATCTTACATTATCTCAGCTTCAAAGATACTGGGAAGATATGAGATAAGTATCTAAATAAAATATCAATATTGGGTGCTCAAAGGTATTTCAAACAACCTGCTACCTACTAAACTCAGGTCATTGCCTACCAAAATAATTCTTCTGATGCTTTATCAATATTAACACATGCTTAAACACACATTCAGTTGTTCAAGCTATAAAGCCAATACCAATACTATTAATATAAAAGTACTAATATAAAAATTGTGTTATAGTAATACAAATGTAATAACCCCAAAGTATGTGTTCTCTTCTGTTTAATTCTTCACATTCTTTAGATCAGTGTGACTGAAAGTGTGGCCCACAAAATATTTGTTAGAAATTCTGGATGAGATAAGAACAGAAATAGAGAGTTAATATTTAGGAATTGCTATAGCAATTTAACCAAATAAGTTTGTGTCCGTTGCATCTAATAATAAAAATGAAATTGCATTTTTATGTTTTTTTGTCATTTTCCTTCTTGGTGATTTACTTTCATCTTACAAAATACTGATTTAATATGGATTTTTTTTAAAAAGGCGCTTTATCATAGATATTTTTAAAAGCATTATTTTTATAAAATAGTGCTTAATATATAAAATCTACCTATATACCTTAGTCCCATCTGTTGAACTTGATCTCACTACAACAGTGCTGATGTATGCATAGAAAAAAAATGCAAGATTCTCATAACTTTTCTCTCTGCTTTTCATATCTCCTTCTTCATGTTTTGCCAAATAGCTATAAAACTGAAGTCATATACATGTGCCACACACAGACATATAGGGTGCATGCTACAAATGCATTCGTGCTATAGAATATTTTTCTGTTGAAAAATTTCTTAATATGGAATTTTACTTTTAAAATTTTTTATTTATCAACTTCTTAATATAAGCATATGGTATGTTGCAGCAGCCACCTCAAATATTTTCAGTCCATTTCACTAATACTCTTTCTCCTGTCTCTATCATCTTTATGAACATTGATTTATCCATTTTAATGGTGATATTTTAAATAAGAAACAATTATTTATATATCAAATATTCATCCTCACTGTATCCCATAAGAAAAGTCGCACATTAAAACCAGATTAAAGTAACTCCATGCCTCAGCCTCGTTTGCAGATAGGTGCGACTATGTGCCTATGGTTATGACCAATCTGATAAAAGCACCGATTATTTGGTTTATCGTTTGGGAAACTTTTTGAAAGAAGGCAGATAAATAAAGAATATTGCCTTCAGACTTGGCAAGTAAAAATTAGAATTACATATTGTTTTCAACAGAAATAATATCTTATTGCAGATATTGAAATGTTATATTTAAAACATTTAAAGAAAATAACTTTGGACATATAATTTTATTTACCCTGCAAAAAAATGAAAGTAGATGTACACCTTCACGTATGAAGTAGCCTGTAGAAGACCAGTACTCCATCTAAGAACTAGACAAACTGTTAAACATCAACAACAACAATAATAGTAATAAACATTTATCTCAAGCTATCAGATAACTGATTAAGTGATAGGAAATAGAATAGCAACATTCCAGAGAAGAAATAACTGTAAAGACATGAGCTATCATTTGGCAATTGCATTTTCTGTTTGGTATTTTCTCTTATGGTCATATTTTCTCTTAAGGCTGAAAACCTTAGCATATTTCCCAGACACAGAAACACCATGGGGTTCAGAGAAATCAGAAGATATTTGGTAGGTTTTCAGGAGTTAAAGAACAAAATGAGGGATGCAGGAGGTCATATTTTGATGAGGAGCAGTGTCCAAATAATTGAGCTTGAAGGAAACGGGTTTTCTACTGGAGACATTTAAAGAATTCAGAAGGTGCACGAGTAAAGGAGAAAAAAATCTCAGAAGAAAACTTCTATGAATGTAGTAGGTTTTTTATTATCTTGACAAGATAAACAGGGAAAAAAATATTTCAAGACATACCAGCAGGGCGGATGGCCATGAGGAATGGCCTCTTAATTACACACTTGGGTATTTTGTTCTCAGAATGGAGGAAAAACAGGTCGATATAGGAATACAAAATCTGCAAACAATTTGACTCGGTTAAGTTTCTGATTTAAGTAAGATAATGATCCCCATTTTATCCCCCCAATAGAAGAAGGAGTGAACTTTATTTGAAGGAGGGACATATCATCTGCAACACCTATAATATTTATATGCAATGTCCATGATTCAATAAGGAAGCATTAGACTTGACAAGCAGTAGGAAAATGTAACTGATAACAACCAAGAAAACAGAAAAAGAAGAAGACTCACATGTGATTCAGTTATTTGAGTATATTCACAAGACTTTAAAAGGTACAATTCAGGATTAGGTATATAAGAGGTCATTGTACAAGTGAAGTTTGGGCCTTCCATTGGTTCTCACTGCACCTGGTTTTGATCAGAAACCCTCATTGATGTTATGTGACCCCCCTCCCTCATTGTCTGTGTCCCGCTACTGCCAATCCCTTTCTTATAGTACTATGATAAATTTTCAGGATCCACTTATGAGTGAGAATATGTGGTACTCAGTTCTTTGTTTCTGCGATAGATCACTGAGTGGAATAGACTCTAAAACCATCCAGGTTGCTGCCAAGTCCATAATTTTGTTCTTCTTTATGGGTGCATAATATTCCATCCGGTATATGTACCACTTTTTTTATCCACTTCACTTTTGTTGGGCAGCATGTTTGGTTCCGTGTTTTTGCTATTGTGAATAGTGCTGTAATAAATATGCACGTGCAGTATCTTTTTTATAGAATGATTTGTGTTCCTACGGGTATATTCCCAGTAGGGGGATTGCTGGGTCATATGGAAGGTAGATTTTTAGATATTTTAGAAATCTCCACCCTGTTTTCCATGGAGGTTGTACTAATTTACACTCTCATCAACAGTGTGGAAGTGTTCCCTTTTCTCTGCATCCTTTCCAGAATCTGTTGTTTTTCGTTATGAATGATGGCCATCCAGACTGGAGTTAGGTGGTATCTCAATGTGATTTTCATTTGCATTTCTTTGATGATAGTTAGGCTGAGCATTTTTTTCATGTATCTGTGGGCTGCTCGCAGGTCTTTTGAGAAGTGTCTATTCATATATCTTGTTCACTTTTTAATAGGGCTTTGTTGTTGTTGTTTTCCTTTTGGCACACTTGAGTTTGTCGTAGATCCTGGATGTTAGACCTTTGTCAAACGTGAAAATGACAATACAGAGATTCATCAGAAACATAAATGACCAGAAATACCCAAAACAATCCTCAGCAAAAGAAACAAAGTGGAAGGTATCACACTTCCAGACTTTAAACTTTGCTATAAGGCCACAATAATCAACATAGTCTGGAATTGGTATAAGAACAGGTATATAGAGCAACAGAACAGGATAGGGATTCCAGAAGCCAAACCTCAACTTTTCAACTAATCATCTTCAACAAAGCCTCCACCAACAGCCACTGGGGAGAGGAGAACATATTCAGTAATTGGTGCTGGAAAAACTGGCCGACCACATGCAGAAGAATGAAACAGGACACCTACCAATCTCCACAGACAACAATCAACTCCAAATAGATCAAAGACCTAAATGTAAAATCTCAAGCTATAAGAATCTTAGAAAACACAGGAGACACCCTTATAGAAGTTGAAATAGGCAACCAATTCCTGATCAAAACCCCAAAAGTCCAAGCCATAAGAGATAAAATAGGCACGTGGGACCTCCTCCAACTGAAAAGCTTCTGCAAAGCCACAGAAACCACCAAGAGATAAGGAGACGGTCCACAGAATGGGAAAAAATATTTGCCAACTGTATACCTATGATGAAGATTTTTAATAAAATAAAAGATGGAGAAAATATACTAAAAGATGGAGAATTTTTACCAGAAATCTAGAACTAGAAAAAACAATCAAATGAAAAACCTAGAACTTTAAAAAGTCTGTAGTAGGGATCCAAGATGACCACTGATAAGAAGCAGACCAGCACAGCTATCGCCCCGTGCCCCGCTGTGGGCCAGGCACACACAAGAACTGAAACCCTGCCCAGTGAACAAGAGTGGGTAATTGTACCTAAGAGACTTTGGGTTCCTTTACACCCTCCAAGCCCTGTGCAGGTAGTTGGTCTCATGCAGAAAGAGTCCTTATCAGGACACAGCTGCAAGCAGCCAGACCCCAAGTGGAACAGGGCAAAAAACAATACACTGTTCAGCAGCAGTGGGAGCAGCTTCTGCCAGTGGAGCCATGCCTAAGAGAAATGAAGGACTTTCTGACATCACACAACATTCCAGGTGGAAACAAGAAGAAATTGAAACTCTAAACAGACCAATAACAGTCCAGAAAATTGACTCAGTTACAAGAAGTCTTCCCACCAAAAAAAGCCCTCTACTAGATGGCTTTCCAGCTGAATTTTCCAAGATATACAAGGAGGAGATGATACCAATCTTTTTGGAAAAAATGCCAGGCAATCAAGAATGATGGAATTCTTCCAACTCATTTTATGATGTTAGCATTGTACTGATACCCAAACCTGACAAAGACCCAACAAGAAAAGAGAACTACAGGCCAATCTCATTGATGAGCACAGACACAAAAATTCTCAACAAGAATCTAGCAAATTGGATCCAACAACACATCTCAATGGTTCTTCCAGCATGACTAGGTGGGCTTTATTTCTGGTACTCAGGGCTGGTTCAACATTTGCAAGACATTAAACATAATTCAGTGCATTAACAGATTTGAAACCAAGAACCACATGATTATATCATTACACACAGAAAAAGCATTCAATGAAATTCAACATCCCTTCTTGATAAGAACCCTTGAGAGAGCACCATTTTTTGAAACCAACAAAGGCCTGCCTGGGAAGAAGCTGCCAGGAGAGACTGCTGGCTCCAGGCTCTGCCTCCCTACTGCAGTGCCTGCCTGGACACTGGCAACAAGGGCTCTGGAGGGAGCATGGAAAGGGAACTCAAAGGCAGAGTCACCCTGTAGAAGATGAAACAGGCACCCTGCTGCCATCTTTAAAATTCAGCGGGAAAGTGCTCCAGCTAGCTCCCCATGAAACAACACACCCGACCTCCATGACCAGCGGATTACCTACTCAGGGGTTGATTGTGGCCCAGATGGAATATCCTGAAAGCACAAATTCTGGAGGCCAGGATGAGTGCTGAGTCTCGGGCACCCTGCCCTGATTCAGCCACAGGTCAAAGAGTTTGACCAGAAAAGGACAAGGGAGACCTCCAAAGAAATTAGGGTGAGTCCAGGGCTGACTAGACACCCTTCCTCCCCAGCAATCCTCTGAAGGTCAGACCCACATGACTGGAGCCTGGATGCCAGTCACAACAGGAAGACTCCACCCCAGGATAAACCTGACTGGGGTGCCCACCACAAGTACCTGGGGAAGAGATGATCCCACACCTCCCTACTGGAGGGGATCCCCCTGACCTTACTAGGATGGAAAGGAAGAACTGTAGCCTCATCCATCCACACTGCCCTCTCCTCTTTCCCTGTACCAGACACTGGGGAGATTGTGAATGAGGTTGAAGATCTGTAGGAGACAGCAAAGAAGCAGTTGAGAGGAACAATTACAGAACCAGCCACAAGAGGGTAGGTTTTTTGGTATGTTTGCCTGTTGGTTTTTAAATTTTAAAAATATTTTTCCTTTATGCATGAATGTGTATGCGAGGGTTTGATCTGCATCCCTTTTTTTCCTTTGTTCCTTTTCTTTTTTTTTTTTTTTTTTTTTTGAGAAGGAAGATTTATTGAGAGGACAGATAAAGCTCCCACAGTGGGAGGGGACCCAGGAGGGTTGCCCTCTTTTTTCCTTCTTTTGTTTTTTGTTTTCTGCTTATCTGTGTACATGAATGATTAATGTTCTTTTTTTGTGGGTTTTTTGTTGTTGCCGTTTTTGGTTTGTCTTTGCTTTTTTGTTCTCTTCTTTTAGTAATGTGTCTGTGAATATATGTGGGAGGGTTCCATTTGAATTCTTATTTTTTTCTCTCTCTCTTTTTTTTGTTTTCTTATTTTATTTTTCTTTCTTTCTCGTTTTCTTCTCCTTTCATTTTGTGTTGGGCATGTGTGTATGTGTTTGGTTTTCCTGTTTCTTTTTTTATTGTTGTTTTTTGTTTTCTTTTCCTTTGTTGTCATTCCAGTTTGTTTTGGTGTGTGTCTGTGTCTGTGTGTATGTGTTCAATTGTCTTTTACTTTGGTTTCTGCTTGCATTGTTCTGTTTTTTTTTATTTTTAATTTTTGAAAGGTTTTATTCATCTTATTTCATTCTACTGTTTTCCTCATTGCTGTTACTGCACTGCATCTTGGCTCAGGAGATACCCACATCAAATAGAGTGGTGGTGGGGAGTGGATCTCAGGGAACCCACAGCACAATCAATGAACATTGGGATTTGCCAGTTGTTTCTTAATCTTAGATTCCCGTCTTCCACCTTATTAAACTCTCAAATCTACAAGAGACAGCAAAGCTTCCCATCCACAGCTCTGTTCCAAAATAGAACAAATACAGAGCCCTGAACAGAGAAGAATAGAGAGAGCTGAGCAAACATCAGAAGTGAAAGCCTTTCCCACTGCCATTGAATAATGGAACTAAAGAGAAAAGAAAGAGATTTGTCACAAATAAGGAAATAACAGAAGACCACAGGTAATTTCCAATGTGAGGAACAGGAAATGCCTGAAAAATCAGACCTCAGAACCAAACAATGACTGCCCCCAGAATTCTGGAATGGATAGAAAGAGTGACTAAGACTGAAGAAAGACAAGATGCAACACTGAAAGAATTCATAACAGAGATTTTGGCCATAAAAATTTCATCCAGGAAATAAATAACAAGATGACAAGCGTGGAAAGTAGAATGAATCAAGCAGAAGAAAAAAATTTCATAACTTAAAGACCAAAACACAGAATAAACCTGATCTGTGAAAAACATAGAAATAAAAGTCAGAAAGAAAGAACAAAACCTAAAAGAGATGTGTGATTATATCAAGAGGTCAAACCTATGCCTGATTGATATCCCAGAAGAATAAAGGGAAATGGACACCTTGCAGCAAATATTCCAGGAGGTTATCCAAGAAAACCTTTCCCATCTCACCAGAGTCTGTGACCAGCCAAACACAAGAGATACAAGAACCCCACAAGACATCAAATGAGAAGACCAACCCCTAGACACATAGTAACTCACCTACACAAAGAAGGCACAAAATAAAAAATTCTAAAGGCAGCAAGAGAGAAAGGTCAGACTTCCTACCAGGGAAAGCCAATCAGAATAGCAGCAGACCTACCGGCAGAAACACTACAAGCTAGAAGGGACCAAAGTCCAATATTTAAAGTCCTCAAAGATAAACAGTTTCAACCAAGAATTTTCTACTCAGCCAAGCTCTGCTTCATCAGCTATGGAGAATTAAAATCCTGACCAAACATCCAGATTATGCAGCTTCCAGACCAGCTCTATAGGAGATGATTAAAAAGGTATTAAGCATTAAAAAAAAGAATGACCACACAATTTCCAAGAGGACAGCAAAGCACAGAATCAACAAAGAACACACCGTGGCTGCAAATTTGAAAACACACACATACATCAACCCAAAAGCTGAAAGAAAATTATCAAAGAAAAAATTTAATAAGAACTTCAAGACAGGGATAAACAATCACATTTCAATGATCAACCTGAATGTGAATGGACTAAATGCACTGTTGAAAAGACACAAAATGGCAAACTGGGTAAGAAACCATAATCCCATTATTTAACGCATCCAGGCAACTCAACTCACTGCAAGGAATGCACACAGACTCAAAGTTAGAGGATGGAAAATGAGTTTCCAGGCAAATGGATCACAAAAGAAGGCAGGAGTCACGATCTTAATATCATACGAAACAACATTTAAGGTATCGAAAATTTTAAAAGATATGAAAGGACACTACATAATGATAAAAGACTCAGCCCATCAACAAGAAATATTCATCCTAAACATATATGCTCTCAACACAGGAGCACCAGCATTTATAAAGCAATTACTAAGTAAACTAAAAACAGATATGGACTCTAACACTATTAAAGCTGGGGACTTAAATACCTCACTTACAACCCCAGATAGATCATTAAGGCAAAAAATCAACATAAAGATTCAGAACAAAGTGGGAGGTATCACACTTAGAGACTTTAAACTTTACTACAAAGCTACCATAACCAAAACAGTCTTGTATTGGTACAAGAATAGGAACATAGGTCAACGGAATAGGACAGAAATTCTGGAAGCAAAGTATGATCTCTCAACCAATTCCTCTTCGCAAAGTCACCAATAACAATCACTGGGGAAAGGTAACCATATTTAGCAAATGGTGCTGGAAAAACTCACTGATCACATGCAAAAGACAGAAAACGAATCCCTACCATATACAAAACCCAATTCTAAATCAATCAAAGACCTAAATATAAAACCTCAAACTATAAGAATCCTAGAAAAAAATGTAGGAAACACCTTTCTGGACAGTGGAGTAGGCAATGCTTTCTTGATCAAGTGCCCAAAAGTGAATTCCAAAGAGCTAAGATAGACAAATGGGACCTCATCAAACTGAAAAGCTTGTGCACAGAAAAAGAAAACATCAAGAGAATAAAGAGAGAACTCACAAAATGGAAAAAATATTTGCAAGCTATGCATCTGACAAAGGTCTAGCATCCAGGATGCACAAGGAACTCAAACAAAGTTAAAGGGAAAAAAAGAACCTCATTAAAAAGTAACCAAAGAATATAAATAGAAACTTCTCAAAAGATGTCATACGAGCAAAAAAGAGACACATGAAAAAAAAAATACTCAGGCTCACTGATCATCTGAGAACTTCAAATCAAAACTACAATAGATACTACTACTAACTCCAGCAAGAGTAGTTATCATTAATAAGTCAAAAAACATCCGGTACTGGCATAGTTACAGAGAAAGCGGGATGCTACTACACTATTGGAAATGTAAGCTAGTCCAACCTCTGTGGAAAGGAGTATGGTGATGTCTAAAAGAACTCAACATTGAACTTCCATATGACCCAGCAATCTCTCTCCTGGGAATTTACCTGGAAGAGCATAAACGGTTCTACCAGAAAGACACCTGCATACGCTTGTTTGTGGCTGCACTATTCACAACAGCAGAAACATGCAACCAGACCTACGGCCCATTGAAAGTACACTGGATACACAAAGTGTGTTACATATACATGTTGGAGTATTGCATAGCCATAGAGAAGAACAAAATAAAGGACTTTGCAGCAAATTGGATGAAGTTGGAGACCATCCTACTAAGTAAACTATCACAGAAACAAAGACGTGACTATTTTATGCTCTATCATAAGTGGACCTTGAACACTAGCCATATTAGCATAAGGGAGGCATTGTCAGTCACTGGGCACTGTGGGGGGGGGGCACGTGACAACACAATGTGTACCTGGTCCACTACTAGGGGGGATAAGGGCTGGTTACCATCCCAAGTTCACCTGCATGCTGCATACTCATGTAGTCCATCCTCACTTATATCTCTATTCCTGTAATAAAATAAAATTTCTAAAAACTTTTGAGCAGTGAAAAAAATGAGTAATAGAAATATAAAAATTAATGGACATAATAAAAGATTAGATAACACAGCAAACAAGATTGGTTAGCTGTAAGATGAACCAAGAGAAAAATATTCAAATTGAAACATAGAGAAAAAATTAAAATTACATTAAAAGAACAAGGGTCTTATGGGACACAGCAAAAGGATTTCATATTCAGATAAAGTCTTAGAATAAGAGAGAGAATTCAACATAAACGAGTTGATGATAGATGTCAGCACATATTCAAGATGCTCTAAAAATTCTAGGAAAAAAGGCAAAATCTAGTTACTTTAGTAAAATGGCTGCACCCCATTGTCAGAGAAAATCTTAAAAGCATCTGAAGAATAAAAACACAGTATCTTCAATAAAGCTAAAATCTTTGAAATACACAGGTGACATCTAAGTAGAAATAAGACATTTTTAATAAGCTGAAAAATTATCAACTAAGAAACTAAAAATATCTTTCAGCAAGTAAAACCTAGAAAATTTTAACATTTAGCAAATATTCTCTAAAAGAAATTAGAGAGTATTCTTCTAGTAGAATAGTAATAACTTCAGGTGGAAAGATGAAGAAAAATTATAAAGAGAGGAAAACAAGTAAAAATGTAGGAGTGTGTGTGTGTGTGTGTGTGTGTGTGTGTGTGTGTGAGAGAGAGAGAGAGAGAAAGAGACAGAGAAAGAGAGAGATAGTGAAAGACAGAGAGAGAGAGAGACAGAGAGAGACATAATAATACTGTTTTATGGGGCTTCAAGTATATGCAGAATTAAAATGCAGGGCGACTCATGTTTGTAACCCCAGCACTTTGGGAGCCAAGGTGGGAGGATCACTTGAGTTCAGGAGTTGGAGACCAACCTGGGCAACATAGCGAGATCCCATCTTCAACAGAGAAAAAAAAAAATAGAGAGAGAAATAAAGTGCTTGAAATAATAAAACAAAAGGCAAAGTGGAGTATATGAGTGAGAATAAATTGTTTTACAGTGCTATTATTGGAGAAGAGAGAAAAACAAATGTTTATGTTTTAACATTTATAATAAGTCACAAAGATACATGTTATAAATCTTATAGTAACCATTAAACAAATAGGAAAATAATGCAAAACTAAACTATTAATAAAGGGGAAAAATGCAATAATAAATATATTTAAGTAATCAAAAAAGGTAAGAAATTATTAATAAAAAGACTATACTACAGGTGGTTAGAATGGAAATACATAGTAAACTTTAGACAAAAACTAAAAAATAGGAAAATTCTATTCAGCATGAATATAATAAACTTTCATAAATATAAATGCAAAAATTCTTAAAACAACTCTAGATACTATATTATGCCCAGATCAAATTAAATCCAGATAATATATTGTGTCCAAATGTTATAACCAAATGTTATTCTAGAAATTTGAAGATAGTTGAACAATTGCAAATCAATTAACCACATCAGCAGAATAAGGGCAACATTACTGGAAAAACAAAAAATGAACCAACAAACAAACAAAAAAACCCACAATTACCCAAAAAGCAAAATAGTAAGCAAAGTAAAACTATCACAAAAATAAAAAAGTTCATGATCTCTTATGTACAAAGATCAACAACAAAGAAAATTTAGAAGTTAGAAATTAGAAGAAAGATAATTAGAAGAAGAATAGATATCCTTGAGTAGTTGTGAAAAGTTATTGTGAGCAGACACAAGGGTGTTGGTGTTTTACTCTTTCTTTATCTGGGTTCTTATTACAAGGGTATGCTCACTTTCAAAAACTCATGAGTCTATCTGGTTATATTTTTGCAATTTTCTTCATGTATGTATGTTCTAACAAAAAGTTTACTTAAAATGATGGTAGGCTTTTCTATTAGACAATGATTAAGTAATTGCAGACGTCAAATCTACTGCTGATAACCACTGGAATAGCTAGGTAAAATAAAACACACACACACACACACACACACACACACACACACACACACACACACAAAAACAAAGAGTAACCACCACTACAAGAAAGTTATTAGAAAGCAATGGAGAAGTCACCATAAAAATCATACTCAAGTAGCTAATAACCAGGGAAAAAAAGGGTTATTAGGGTACAAAGAAGTATAAAAATTCTGCAGGCTCTTCTTTTTTTTAGACAAGTTACTTATTCTTGGTATGTGTTTTGAGAACCCAGCAGATACTTTGTTAATTTCGTAGAGCTCGGGTAGGGAAAACAAATAAAGACTGGATTCCAAAACAGTTAGAACTTTGAGTGGGAGTTGGTCAAGTAGGTATATCCCTTTCAGAATGTGGCACAGAAAACTAAACCAAACATTCTATGTTTTAAAAATCTTAACCTAATCTCGCAATTCTAGAACTGCACAGGGCAGAAGATAAGAAGCTAGGCAGAAGGTGCCTGGTAGTAAAATGTTCATGTTCAGCAATTTATAGTGCTGAGAAGACAGAAACTAGAGTTCAGGACCCACCAAAGAGAGTTCTACTGGTCAACACCTCATTAACTTTGTCGAAAACTCTAGAGGGCTACACCCTAATAGAGGCGTAGGAAGGGAAAGCGGAGATACAGCAGAAAATTCAGCCATGTTATAGGCACATAGTCAAAAATAGCATTGAGGATAAATGGCCAATTGCTACATGCAATAATGTGGGTATTTCTTAAAAGCACAATATTGAATGAAAGAAGCCCTTAACATAGGATTCCATTTAAATGAAGTTCAAAAGTTGGCAAAGCTAATCTTTAATATTAGAAATCTGGATAATAGTCACTTTGAGGGGAAGCATTGGGTAAGAGAAAGAAGGCTATTTCTTGATTACAGGTCACGTTCTGTTTCTTGATCTGTGACCATAATTTTATATTGTGAAAATGCTTCCAATATACATTTATTTGTGAATACTCACACATGTATTTATATTTCAATAAAAAGTTAATTAATTAAAGGAACTTAAAAATTTAGAGAATATTTGGACACTCAGACTGGTCATGTCATAAGAAATACAAGTTAAAATGTCAACTTTACACATATTTCACTGAAGAAAAATTGGATAATCAGTTAATAACTTTCAAGCATAGAATGTATCAAACTGGGAGAAAATTTTGCAAGGGAAATGAAATATAAATATAAGTTCAAAAAGAAGAAAGGAAAATATGGCTATCTTCTGCTAATATAGCTATTTCGTTTTTCATATCCTGAATATTAGAATGTTAAAAAGAGCATGTTCATAAATATTTTAAGTAGACGCCACTGACATCATTTATTATGGTATTTATATTTCATTGGATATATTTTACAAATGTGTTGCAATATATAGCAACTGTATATAGCTTCTATTAAAATATTAATATATAAACATACAGAAGTTACAAACTTTGCAAATTAGAATTAAAAAATTAAATGTGTAAAGGATATTGCATTACAAAAATATAATTGAGGGGAAATGCAGGCAAAGAATTCAATGTCCTCTGTTTCCTACTAATATTTAATGCAATATTTATAATATTCTAAACTCCATATTTATAGGGTTCTGTTTCTGAGAATTAAGGTCATTTCATTTGTTTACATATACATCTCTGCACCGCTCCTGCAATGCTTAAATCCTCTGTCATTATGACAAATATTTGTATTTGTTGTAGCATCCCTCTCTTTTTATCTGACAATATTGTCTATTTTTATTTATTTATATCTTCACATTTATTTCAGAATCAGCTTATGAACTTCCATGAACCATCCAATGAGAATTTTTAAGTAAATAAGTATTGTATTTTAGTTAAAAATAAATGATATTTTTGATACTATTCCATTTAATATTATTCCATCTTTTTCTATTCCATCTTTCCATGATCAAGGCCCACATTCTAGTACTTCCTAAAGAAAAATGACTGGGAGTTAACATTTTTGAGACTTTGCATATCTGAAAAAGTATTTTATTTCATCCAAACACTTGATTAATAATTTTCCTTGGTACAGAATTCTACATTTCAAATTGATAACATTTCACGCTCAGAACATGGCAGGCTTTCCATACTGTCCTCTAGATTCTAATGTAGTTGTCATCATTCTGGTTTCCAAGTATTTGCATGTAACTTGCTTTTCTTCTTCTCTATCTTCCCCTCCATCTCTCTAGAAATATTTATTTAATCATTGTATTCCACAACTTTAAAAAAATCAAGATAAGTGCCATCATGTAATTTTTATGATGGCACTGTGTAGGGTCCTATATGAACCCACTGAATCTAAAAACAGTTTTTTAGTTTGGAGGAAATTTCTTGTATTAATTATATTATTCTGTAACCCACATGATTCTGATGCTGCATCAGTTAAACTGTACTTCTAATTTTCTAATTTTTTCCTATTTTGTTTTTGCGGTTGCTGTTGTCTGAAAAATGTTCTTCCATCTAGACACTAAATATTATTTTTTGCTATTTTACTTTATTTTAGAGAAGGAGGTATGTGTAGCTTTGTTGCATACATATATTGCATAATGGTGAGGTTTGGAATACTAGTAAACCCATCACCCAGGGGAACATTATGAAAGAGTGAACAGCACCAAACGAATGTCTGTCAACCTTTACTCCCTTCCCAACATCCCCCTTTCTAAGATGCCCAGTGTCTATTATTTCCATCTTCATGTCCTTGCATAGTCATTTTTTTAGCTCCCACTTATAAGTGAGAATATGTGGTATTTGATTTTCTGCTTCTGAGCTATTTCTCTTCAAATAATGACTTCCAATTCCATCTATGTTGCTTTTTCTTCTTCCCACTCAAGAATGCCCCCTAAGTTGTAGGTTTGGCTGCTTAGTGTAATCCCATATTCTCAAAGGCTTTGTTCATTATTGTTATCTGACTGGATTAATTCAGAGGACCAGTCTTCAAGTTCTTAGATTATTTCTTCTGCTTGCTATATTTTAAAATTCCTTTGGTAAATTTTCTTTTTTTATTTTTATTTTTTTGAGTTGGAGTCTCACTCTGTTGCCCAGACTGGAGTGCAGTGGCCACTCCCGGCCACTGCAGCCTCGACCTGCTGGGCTCCGGCGATCCTCCTGCCTCAGCCTTCCAAGTAGCCGGAATTACAGGTATGCGCTACCACACCCGGCTGATTTTTTGATTTATTGTAGAGATGAGGTCTCGCTGCCCAGGCGGGTCTCGAACCTGCGGGCTCAGGCAATCCACTCACCTCAGCCTCCCAAAGGCGCGGGATTACAGGCTGAACCACCGAGTCTGGTGGTAAAATTTTCATTTCCAGAAGTTCTGTTTGTTTGTTGTTTGATATAGTTATCTTTCATATACTGAATTGTTTTTCTGGTTTCTTTATGTTGGTTTTCAGTTTCCTCTTTGAACTCATGGAGCTTTCTTACAATTCTTATTTTGAAATTTTTGTCTGCCATTTCAGTTTTAATTTGGTTAGAATCCCTTGCTAGAAAATTGGTACAATCCTTTAGAGGTCCAAAACACTCTCCCTTTTTGTACTGCTGAAATTCTTGCGCTAATTCCTTCTCATCCAGAGGAGTTGCCACTTTTTATTTTTAAATTTGCTATTGTTTAGACAGGGCATTTTCATTTGTTATTCCTTTTACTTTAAAATTATGTCTGTGATATAGTTTGTGTATTACTACTTGCCTTCATTTCTGGGTGCTTCCAAGGGGTCAAGATTGTCTGGATTCTTTGGTGATAAAGACCTATTTTTGTGGTGGATTTCTCTAATGCTGCTTGCTGTAGCAACTAAACATATAGCCAACACACTGTCTTCTGTAAGACCGAGAGTGTAGCGATCTCAGGAAGTTTATCTTGTACTGACAGGAGGTTTTTTATTTGGTGGTACATTTTTGTCTCCTGCCCAGTCAGTGGCACTTAGGAGTAAGAGCTAACTCACCCTTGGGAAGTCCAAAGATATGTGGAGTCACCAGCCCTGATAAGGCTTGGCAGGGTAGTTCACGTTGGGAAGTGCTGAGGTCTCACGGGTAGGGGTTGGGGGACAGGAAAGGTGCATGATCTCCTCAACCTGAGGAGTAAAGACTGTAATCCACCTCCTTATCACACTTCTGTTGCAGGGCTTGGACCTTTAATTCATATAGACACTGTCTTTTGGCTCTGGGCCACAGTGTAACCAAATTCTGTGGAAATGCCCCTCTGGTGGTTATCATAAAAATGAGCTTCAGGGAGGTCATTTTCACTTCCCCAGTCCAGAACTGGTTCCAGAGCCTCTCCTTCCAGTCCAGCCCTGTAGCCTGCCTGCCTTGCATTGCTGAGATATGACCATTTCACGTACAGGAGGAGATGGGTCCGACCCTTTTTACAAACACAGGTGGCGTTTCAACTTTCAACAGGGGTGCAGTATCTGTGAAAAGCACTGGAAAGGCTGTGTCCAGGTGCCCTTGTGCCAGCCACCAATGGAGAAAGCTTCTGCTGCATCCACATCTGTTCCCAGTCATGGGTGCCTCCTGTTTCGGCAATCAGCACCAGGACTGGGTTTCCTTTGTCCCAATGTGGTCTTTGACAGGCTGTGCTCCTTCCTCCCCTAAAGATTGCCCATGCCAAGGGCTAGATCTCCCAATCTCACAGCTCCCCCAGAGACTTTGCCAGGCCCCTCGGGTTGCCAAAGTCAGAGCAGATTCTGGGGTATGTTTTCAGGGGATCTGGTAATGCGGTAACTCAAGGGTTGAGGGTCTCAGGCAGGGCAGTGACCCACCACAGGTACACAACCAGTATGGCCCCCATCCTCTTGGTTTAGGCTGAAGGGCGTGCAGGTGCGCCAGCATGAGCTGGCCACCTGGTGCTTCATCTTCAGCTCCCAAGTTGCCGCCGACAGTGTTGGCCAGGGTTGTGAGGGCAGAGGGGCTTCCCAATAATTTGGCAGGCAGCAGTTTGTCACAAGAGTGAAAGGAGCAGAGATGTATCCCCACCTACTTTTTCCATGGGATTCTGAGTTTTTGGAGGGTCAGTCTCTGCCAGATTCTTCTTGCTTTCCTTGTCAGCACCCTGGCTTCTTCTCATGGGCTCTCTGGTAGGTCTTTGCTCTCTTTCTTCAGCTTTTCATTCGGTTCATAACCATTCACCCATAACTTTGATCATCTTTCTGAAGAGACCTGGCATCCGACATCCATAGTCAGCCATCTTGGAAAAAAAAAAAGATGCTAAATACGCTATTGCAATGTTTATTTCTGCTAATATATATATTTTTAACTTTTAAGAGGATGTATTCTTTTAAAGTATTTTGATCTTATTTCTTGTGTGTAATAGATTTTCTTATCTCTCTGAAGTTATTAACTAGGTTGTTGTTAGTTGGTTTTAATCTTCTGAGTTCATTTTAGTCTTTTGCAATAAAGATACATGTGTGTATGTGTGTGTGTGTGTGTGTGTGTGTGTGTGTGTGTGTATCTTTCATATTTAAAAACCTTCCCCAAATTTCTAGTGATACTTGTTCTTTACAGACAGAGGCTCTAAAATATTTCTTTTTTAAAAACTGTGTTTTCTCAGGATAAAACTTTACTGTAGGCTGATCACGTAGAGACTTAGCCATTGGCGATCTCAATGTGTCTACGTTCTGATATTTTTTGTTTTTGTTTTTGTTTTGAGGCAGTTGGTTTCCAATCCAGTATGGAGCAATCCTTTTGGCTAAAGAGCATAAGCCTAAAGCCTAGTTGCTGGTGTTCTAGACAGATAGCTAGAAAAGACTATTGGGTATTTCACTATTAAATCTCAGTGTTTTTTTATCAGTCCTGTTTTCTGTATGTGTAGGTGCAGGAAAGGAATTTGATGACTGAAACGTTCTCTACACATTCATTTTCCACTCTATCCCCTACATTGTCACTTTCTGAAGTAACTAGCACTTCCAGTTCCTTTTCTGGTATAACAGCCCCCACTATTTCATGCATCAGTTTTAGCATTGTGGAAATAAATGACTAACCAAATGAGAAAATCAAAGCTTATTTATTTTGTGAAAGTCATCCATCATCACTTGCATTTTGGCAGAGATTTCAAAACAGAGAAAGGAGTGGGAAATCTTTGTTGTGGAAAAGAGGGGAGATTTCAAGTAAGTCCTGAATGGAGGCTGTTGGCCCAGGGAGGCTAGAGGCAGGGAAACTCCAAGTATGCAGTCGGTGGTGGGTGCAGATTTGACTTTTTCTGGTTTGTCTCAAGTTGGAAGTGGAAACAAAACTTAAGGAAGTTGTCAGTTATTGGTCAAGTCCTGGCTATTTTGAACTGATTGTTTCGTAAGTGACTGTTTAGCTTGCTGGTCAGTCACTAGAGATAGCAGTCTGGCTTCTTGCAAGTCTGACTTATAAGCTGACTCCCTGGGTTGTTTATTGTAGATAAAGGGTTTGAGTTCCTGGGAAGGTTGCTGCAGATTGTGGGTCAGAATTCTGCACGATCCAGGCATTGTCTATTTGTATGTTCAGTAGTCTTTCAACATTCACTCTCTCTGGCCGTTAACATTACTTAACCACTCTTAAAGTGACAATCTTATTGATATATTTTATACATTCTTGTCGATTTTCCTCGTCATTTTTCCTTCCTTTGTTTTATTTATTTACTTTTCATTTGCAAATACAAATAATGTCACAATGAATAATTATGTGTGTGGGGGGAAATAATTGTGGGGAAGGTCTGTCTTCAGGATAAATTGCATGAAGTGGTTTTGCTGATCTGAAATATAAACGCACATAGACATTTTTGTTATTAAGGCTGTAATATGCCCCTTCATAAGGATAGCATCAGTTCGTGTGCAATTTGCCCTCCCACCAGCAATGTTCTAGAATGTCTGCGTAGCCCAGTCATCAGAGTACGTTCTGAAGAGTATGAATATTTACTAACCAGATAGTTGCATTTCTGACTTCAAAATTAAAAGTATAGGGAACACTTTTAAATGTTTAAGGCAATTTTTATGTCTTATAAATGAATTGTCTGTTTTTATATTTTACCCATTTTTTTTTTCCGGTGGGTTGCGCTCGACTTTCTTCCTCAAAGTTTTATATCATAGAGATTTTAGCCATTTATTTGTGACACATCACATTTTTCTCTGTTTATCACTTGATTTTTATTTTGTTTATGATGTTGAATTTTTTCTTTTCGTCATGCAGAGATGTGTGTGTGTGTTTGTGTGTGTGTGTGTGTGTGTGTGTGTGCATATTTGTATGTATGTGCTTGTAGTCAAATTTGTCAATCTTTTTTTAGCTTGCACCTAGAT
The DNA here is from genome assembly GCA_027257055.1 of Cephalopachus bancanus. Classification (NCBI taxonomy): domain Eukaryota; kingdom Metazoa; phylum Chordata; class Mammalia; order Primates; family Tarsiidae; genus Cephalopachus; species Cephalopachus bancanus. Next base: position 2,616,144 of record JAPVLO010000018.1, on the reverse strand, counting down.
TTTGAGCCATAGTTTAAAAACCTTGCCCTACCTCTCTGTTGCAGAATGATTTACTCCTATTTACTTCTAGTAGTTATATAGATTTGTTTATTGCATTTACATCTTTTAACCGTTTGGAATTAATTCTTGTGAAAGACGAATCAAATTTAACTTTTTTCCAATGGCTATTCATTCAGTCACCTGACAGCAAATATTGATTAAAGAGTTAATTTTTGCCCCAGTGATTTGAGATACCTCCTTTACAATACACTAAATATTTGTTTAAGTACGTGTCTACCGGCCTATGTGTCTTTGCAAGTAACTGTACTGAGCAGTTTTAATTCTAAATTTGTGCAATTACCCAGCTACAGCTTTTCTTTTTCAGTGTTTTACTTATTCCTGAATATTTATTTTACCACATGAAGTGAAGTATTAACTAGTTCTGCACAAATGCTGTTAGATAACATTTGTGAAATAGCATTAAATATTTAACATTTAGGGAGAACTGAAACCGATATGATGTTGGGTTGTTTATGTTATCTAAAAACAGGGATATTTTCACACCCATTTATCTGTGGGTTTCAGTCACGTGCTAACATTTTTCCATACTGATTTTAAGCAATGCTTGTTCACTTCATTCTTAAGTATTCTACCTTTTCTTTTGCTATTATAAGCAGAGTCACTCAAACATTGTATTTTCTGGTTATGGTTTATGTATATGGAAGCACTTGATTCTTCATACCAAATCCATATGATATATCTTTACTGAATTATCTTATTGTTTGACTTGATTTCACTCCGGATCTCTGAGCATTTGAGGTCTGTTGTAGTAACAGACTGCCTGCAAGTAAATTTTTACTTCATCATTTCTGTCCTCACGCTTTTCAGTGATTTCTTTGGCTTAGTTATGTTAGGTCATGCTTGCAGGATGCTGCTGAATAAGCCATTGCCAAGCTTTCACAAAACTGGGCATTAAAAGGAATCACCAGCATCCATTGCCCCCCTCACCATGAGCACCGTGTAGCCTGCTGTCTGTGCCCTAGTCAGGATAATTCCTGGACACGTTATTCATATGTATCCTTTCTTCCAGATAAATTGTCTTCCACTCACTATTTATCTAGTGAAGTCCAGTTACAAAGTATGTCCCAATTTTAATGTTAGTTCCCCGATCAAGTCTTCCATGACTTTCACAATTTCCTGCAAGTCTTTTTAAAAACATTTATATGTGTATCTTTTTCTTTAAAAGCATTTAATTGACAATTCAAGGTGTATAATGTGATGATTTGATATGTGCATACATTATGTAATGATTATAACATCAAATTATTTTAGTACACTGATTGCCACCCACATCATATGTTAGATCCCCAGAACTTATTCATCTTTATAACCAGGCCTGTATTTTTTGAACATATGCATTATAACTGTCTTCATTATTTTCCACATAACCATAATCTTCTTCCATTTATGTTCCTGTAGAAAATTTATAATAATTTTATTTTAATCTGTGTTCATATGTTGTACATTTATTAGAATGATATCCGTTTCTAGCTCATTGACTTTAATAATGAGTACACAGCATTTGTTCTCTCATATACAACTGAACTGTATCACCAATTCTTTTTTCCTAAAATTTATTTTAGAGTTGAGGGGTACAAGTGAGGATTGCTACATAAGTAGGCTGCTTGCAGGTGAAGTTTGGGTTTCTAGCTGGCCCTCTTTTTTTTGTTTTGTTTTGTTTTGTTTTGCATGCCATCTTTTGAGAAGTGTCTGTTCATGTCCTTTGCCTACTTTTAATGGGATTATTTGCTTTTTTCCCTTCAGTTCATTTAAGTTCCTTGTAGATCCTGGAGGTTAGACCTTTGTCAATGCATAGCCTGCAAATATTTTTTCCCACTCTGTGGGTTGTCTCTTTACTCTCTTGATGGTTTCTTTTTCACAGCAAAAGCTTTTCTGTTTGATGAGGTCCCGCTTGTCTATCTTAGCCTTTGTAGCATTTGCTTTTGGGTACTTGGTGAAAAATCAATTGCCTATTCTGACTCCAGAGGGTGTTGTCAATGTTTTCTTCTAGGATTCTTATAGTTTGAGGTTTTCCATTTAGGGCTTTGATCCATTTTGAGTTGATTTTTGTATATGGTGATAGGTAGGGGTTCAGTTTCATTCTTCTAAATGTGGCAAGCACCATTCGCTAAATATAGTTTCCTTTCCCTGATGATCGCTGTTGATGACTTTGCCAAAGATGAGTTGGTTGAGGGATCGTGGTTTTATTTCCGATTCTCTGTCCTGTTCTATTGGCATATGGTTCTATTCCTATACCAGTACCATTGTTTACTGTAGCCGTATAATAAAATTTAAAGTCTGGAAGTGTGATACTTCTCTCTTTGTTTCTTTTGCTGAGAATTGTTTTGGCTATTCAGATAGTTCTTAATACATGTTTACACTTTGTTGAAACATAATAAATATTTTAAAATAAATAGTTTAAAGATTAATTTCATGTGATCATCTTTATTTGGTATGTGACAAAATTTCAGCTGAAAATTTAACAGTGATTTACTTAAAAATTTTAAAACTTATTTATAGATAAAAATTTGTGCTGGTGCAGAGTTTAACAGCAAACATTCTGGAGGTAAAACACTTGAGTTTGAATCCTTTCACTTATTAGTGGTTTACGTATAGTCAAGTTATTGATCATTTTTCTTTCCCCATTTAAAAATAATAATATTCATTTCAGTTTGTTTGTATAACAAATGCACTAATACATGTTAGCACTCAGAAACCAACACAGAAGAAGCTTTCAAATTTTAAAACTTATTTCATTGCAAACTGAAAGCTTCCCAGACTAATGGAAAGCAATAACATTTGCATTGTCTAAATATATTGTTTGAACAGCATACAGTGGCACTTACCTCAAGCTTTAGTCCAAGTGTATATTACGTTGATCTGTAACTTCCTCTGTTATAAAAGAAAGAAAAAGATGTGGTAAGATCAATAAAGTAGTTAGATGAAAGAAAATAAATTAAAACTTCACCAACAAAGGCAAAGGATTTAATGCCAAACTAGGTGTGGATGATTCACTGATGGTATGGATTTGAAAATAGAGAAAGCTGACTATACAATTCATTGCTATTTTGCCAGGTATCTATAATTATTTATATAATGTATAATTAATGTTATTTTCCTAGCTTTAACTTATTAAACTATTATATATTATCAGATATTTTCAGCCAATTTTTCAGAACCTTTAACCAAAATAATATTTTCATGAATTTTAAATGTCATTACTAAGACTTGAACCAATAAGAAATATATAACTTCATCATTTTAAGAAATAGATTTGAACTCAAATATTTCAAATTATAACTTAGCTTTATAGAACTTTCCCTTTAGGAGACAACATAATTTAACAGAATGAAAATTTCCTATCTTTGAAGTTATTTTGCTTTTGGTAAATAAAGCCATTGTTATTAGTCACCTACCAAAAATTCACTTTTCCTTTCTTATTTCCCAATGAGTCTCTAATTTTGAAAATATGCACAGCTAGAAGTGGTGATATGATCCTACCAAAGAAAGGTAAGCAGAAGACCTCTGGTTTCAACCCTGACGTGTAGAAATCTTAGACTTTGTCTCTCCCATCTTTACCACAAAAAATTTAAAAGTTGAACAAACTGGAAATCAATGAATTTTATGAAATTCATTAGAGAGCTGAGATCACAGGGAAAATTGCCACCTCAAAATCTGGAGAGATAGGCAATTCGAGAAAATTAGAGCCAGGGTCCGCTTTCCTGAAGCAGAAATTACTAGAGCCATAAAGAAATAGGAACATTGAAACAGTAACATTAGTGAATTGCTGGAGATTAAGGAAGGACACATTTGAAAGCAAGAAAATTCTGGAAGGGTTAAAAGGGACCCAATACATTGATGAGTTTTACTTTTAGGATCCTTACCGGGTCCTTGTGGTAAACATCTGAGAAAAATCTCTTTCTGTTTTCATCTAAAGAAAGAGGAGAGTAACCATTCTGAATTTTTTTCAGAATATTCCCCATAACAAAGTCCTGCTCTCCAAAGGAAATTACTTTACCAGACCTTTTATTCAACCCGAGTAAGGGGCAACAAGCCAAATTCAGGTCCCTCTAGCCACCAATGGGTTAGGGAGATACTACAACACACTTCTAGGTCAGAGCCCAGTGGCTCATGCTCACCAAAGGGCTAAAGCTTAAGTATAATGTTATAGAATAATTCGTTCCCCACACCTTGCCACCTCATCATCGAAGTTCCAGTATAATAGAAACAAATTACAACAGAAAGAGCTGAAAGAGACGCAAAGTCCAAGGTGCAGACTTAACTTAAGAAAGAGTACTTGAGGACAGCTAAAGGCCATACAATAACATTTTTTTTTAATATAAAAAAACAAAAAAAACAAGGACACTTGAGAAAACTTAAGCTTCTGGCATCTACAGCTACAGCAAATGCTAAAAACTGTCGGCACCTACCCAAATGAACTCAAAGCTCACATTAAAAATTTACTCACCTCACTTCTCATTGCATGATACATTGTACTCACCTTTCAGCCAAAAACACTACAAAGTATACTAAAAGACAAAACACAATCTGACCTACCAAACAAGCATCCGAGTAGTACTCACAAATGATGAAGATGTGCGGCAGCAGCGATCTTATTCATTGTTGGTGGGAGTACAAAATCATCCAGCCACTTTGGAAGACAGTTGGTAAAAGTGAAACACTCTCTTGCCATGTGATCCAATAATCACACTCTTAGGTATTTGCCCAACTGAGTTGAAAAAACATGTCTACACAAAACCTCCAGAAAATTACGTACAACAGCTTTACTCAGAATTACCCAAAACCAAAAGCAACCAAGATGCTCTTGGATAGGTGACTGGATAAAAATATCTGTGGTACATTCATAAAATGGAATATTATTCAGTGATACAAAGAGATGAGCTATCAAGCCACAAAAAGTAATGGAGGAATCTTAAATGAGTATAGCTAAGTGAAAGATGTCAGTCTGAGGGAGTTACATGTTTTATGATTACAACTATGTGATATCCTGAAAAAAGGCAAATCTCTGGAAACGGTAAAAATATCATTAGTTGCCAGGATTTCAGCATGACAGGTGGAATGAATACACAGATTTTTTTAAGGGAAGTGAGCCTATTCTGCATGTTGCCAAAATGGTGGATATATGACATTTTGCATTTGTTGAGACCTATAGAAGTTTACAACACTGCTTGAAGTGAATCTTCAGGTAGTCAAATTTGAAAAAAAAATCATTTAGGAAGATAAGGGCTCTAAGGAAAAAATACAGATTTTGGCAAGATAATCTAACAATATTACAGATGTATGAAAAAATTTCACTGATGGGAATAAGGAGTAAGATTAAGACCTATGTAACCTTGAAATAAATAAAATCTGTAAGACTAAAAGTCAAAAGAATTGCACATAACCACTGTGTTCTAGCTCTTAAGGTGCTTCCTATGGAAGTTTGGGATAACAACTAATGCTTCTATAAATGTCTAACAGAATTGAGCAGTTAAGTAACTGATTGACAGATGATAGGAACCAGGATTCAAATTATTGGAATGAGATTGTACAAATAAACAAATGACTCATGTGGTAATGAATTGAGGTTGCAGACACCAACATGATCTAGTGTTTTACTTGTCATAAATACAAGTGGCTATATAAAGAAATATATGTGTGTAGATATACAAGGGTTAGTATACGCACATGTTTTTTGCTCTGGCAGATAAGCAGGCATAAAAGACATGATCCCACAGTAGCAACGAGCACTACTAGCACCCAGATACTGATTTCCAATAATTATTCTCTAATAACAAGGATCAAGCCTACTTGAAGAAATGAGTGATTCTCAGGCAGGGCAAGGAATGCATAAGGTGAGCCTGAAACATCATGTAATGCCAGAAAGTAGAAAGTCTTAGAAAACTGATCAGAGCTTGGCAAAGCGGTAAAAAAGCAGCCAATGGGACGAAGTTTCAATGGCCAATGCTGGTAAACTTTGGGCAACAAAATTAAGTATCATCGGGTTAGAACCAAACTATAAAATATCAGTCCATGAGGTCATGCCAATATAAATAAATTAATGAATAAATTAGTGAGGGAGAAAAGATAAATCTCTCACGCAGAAAACATTCAGATAAATTATTTAGATACTCCCTTCCTAAGGGGAGGAGCATAGCTCCCCACTCTTCGAGTATAGGCTGCAGGTAGTGTCTTCCTCCCAAAAAGTATAGTGTGAGAAGGTGGAAAACAAAGTAGCAACTTCACAGTGGAGGAACCTGACAAGTTCAGCCAGGTGATCAAGGTCAAGAGTCACAGTCGTAGATTATGTTATGGAAATGGCACCTCACCCCTGTGATCTCCAGAACTCATAACCCCAGTCTAATGATGAGAATAAACATCAGAACAATTCCAATTCGGCCACAGTTGACCAGTTATCCCCAAACCCATGAAGGTCACCAAAACAAAGAAGCTATCACCACCAAGAGAAACCTGAGAAGACACAATACTGTGGCACAAAGGATGGATTCCTGAGAGGGTAAAAGGGCAAACATCAGAACCAAGGAAATCCTCACAAAACTTCAGTTAATAATAATGTGTTAACGATTTATTAATTGCAGCAAAGGCACCATAACAATGTCAGATGTCAATAATGGGGGAAGTTGAGTGTGGGGGCGTAGATGGAGACTCAGTACAACTTGCTTGTTTTTCTGCACATCTAAAGCTGTTCCGAGAAATAAAGCATCCTTGTGATAATAATTTTAAAAGAGAAGCAGTCATCTAGGAAAGCTATCCATTTTCCCATATGTACAAAAAGACCTTGCAAACTCTACCTGCCCTTTTCCTTTAAAAATGCAAACTGGGCTGGGCTCGGTGGCTCAGCCTGTAATCCCAGAGCTTTGGGAGGCTGAGGTGAGTGGATTGCCTGAGCCCACGGGTTCAAGACCCGCCTGGGCAACTTGGCAAGACCTCATCTCTACAATAAATCAAAATTAGCTGGGCATGGTAGTGTGCGCCTGTAGTTCCAGCTCCTTGGGAGGCTGAGGTGGAAGGATCACCAGAGCCCAGCAGGTCGAGGCTGTGGTGGCCGGGAGCGGCCACTGCACTCCAGTCTGGGCGACAGAGTGAGACTCCAACTCAAAAAATTAAAAAATTAAAAAATAATAAAATAAAAATGCAAACTCTGTGGCTCTAAGTAATATCAATACACCTAAATTTTTTAAGGCAAAAACAAAACACGGACATGAGGCAGGTGTCTGTCTGACCAGGTGGCGAGCTGGGACCCCAAGGGACGTTGCTGATCCCGAAGCTGCGCTGCTGGTCAGGGATCCACACAGTGGCTGGGGACACGATGGCATCTGGGCCAGAGGAGGGAAGAGGGGTGGGGAGAGCAGGGAGGGCGGGGGTGGAGAGGAAGCATGGCACCAAGAACTGAAAGAAGTGTCAGGGCTCTCTGAGCGTGGGGGTCCGTGGCCCAGCCCTGAGGAGCGGGCCGGGGGAGCCAAGCCGCCAGCTCTGCAGCCCAGCGCGTCCAGGCCTTCCAGGCCCCTGCACACGGCTCTTCGGGGCCAGCAGCGCTTCTGTCCCACAGATCGGGGTTCTCGCCTCACACTTGAGAAGAATGAGGGACGTGGACACGAAGGAGTGAGTACGTAGGAATGTCTTAGAAGACAGAAAAGCTCCCAGGGCAGCCGGCGGGGACCCAGTAGAGAAAGGCCAGGAGGCCCTGCAGTCAGGGGTGTCTGTGGCCTTGAGAGTGTGCTGAGTGCAATAGAGACCGAGCGCTTAATTCACAGACACCAACACCAAAAGTACAAGTTATAAAAAAGAGGGTTTTTATTTAGTCGAGAGCCAGGCCGGGGTGGCCACTTGCCTGTTGGACATGACAGTCCCACAGCCAGCGGCTCTCGTTAGCTGTAGGGGCTTGCTTATGTGGGGCTTAACCACATTGAGACTTTCCAAGTGGGCCAAACCGCAGCATCCTGGAGGCCTAGGTACCTTTCAAGCAATGCAAGCGTGGTTCACAGAAGCGGAAAAAAGCTGTTAAACAGTTTAGCCTAGCCAGCAAGTGCTGTTGCCAGTTTCCAGGAAGGGAACTTTTTTTTTTTAACTGTGCAAAGGCTGAGTACATGTTTAGTTTAAGTTTTGACATTGTAGATGTTTTTTAAGCCCCCTTTCACACTGAGGGGTGGGGGGTGATACCAACCAGAGAGGAGCACCACGGTGTGGGATTGAAATGCACCCACCAGGAAAGGGTAGAAAGGGGCCCATCAAGAAGAAGTATGCAAAAGGGGCAGTCCCTGGACCTGGAAATGGGCCTTCTTGCCCCGGGTTCTGGGGCTTGCAGATGAAGCTTTTACTAGGACTGATCCTCGTCTGCCTGCCTGCCTGGCTTCCTCCTTTCTCCTTTGTCGGTATGTAATCCTGGAGATTTTAAGGGGGAAAAAATGGTAGTGTGTAATCCAATGAGAAATAGAATTCTGGATGTTCCGTTATTCACGCCTTCATTCACTGGACCCCAGTGAGAGCAATGTCTAGGAATAATTTTGCTCTGGTTGGCATCTAGACCATCAGTTTACTTTCGTGACAGGTATAGGACCAGCAGCAACTCCTAGACCTGCCAGAGAAAATACCAACCCAGTCCCACCCCCTTTCCAATGTCTCTGAGATAAACGGTCAGTACTCATAAAACGCATTCCAAATTTATAAAACTATGAAGTGAGAGAAGCAATATTTGAAGAATACCGTTTAGTGTGATATGATTTTATTTCTGATTCAAACTATCAATCAGCAGAGAGATGGGTATCTGAACCTCTGGGATTTGTTTGCAGGCAAAAATCACTTTTATTGATTTGCTCTTTGTCTGATGCTTTCAGCCTATATTGAGTATCAGTATGAGGTGGAGACCTGTGCAACTCTCGATTGAATCTATTATTTAAAAAAGCCACAGTACAATATATCAAACTGAATAACCTACGAGGATTTCAAGAGAATGGTTGCCTAAAATGGGTTGTATTTCTCCTCCTAAGTAATTGGATTACTTTCATGGATTTGGCAAATTGTGCAATTATATAGGTTTTCACTTCAATGTTGGAGAGTAGAATGCTTTCAGTAAAATGTTTGGGTTATTCTAAGCAAGCACGTACATAAGATATTGGCAAATTTGTGAAGTGACATCATTCTATCCTACTGTCTCTGTAGATTTTTTTTTTTTGAGTTGGAGTCTCACTCTGTCACCCAGACCGGAGTGCCGTGGCCGCTCCCGGCCGCCGCAGCCTCGACCTGCTGGACTCCGGCGATCCTTCCGCCTCCGCCTTCCGAGTAGCCGGAATTACAGGCGCGCGCTACCACGCCCACCTGATTTTTGATTTATTGTAGAGGCGGGTCTCGAACCCGCGGGCTCAGGCCATCCACTCACCTCGGCCTCCCAAAGCGCGGGATGACAGGCTGAGCCACGAGCCCGGCTTCTCTGTAGATTTTTACGTCTTTTCCGCGGAGGAGCTGTACACTGCAAATCCTTCTCAGTCAAGGGAGTTGGGGTCAGGTCTACCGTCAGGTAATTAGAACAATTGCCATACCTCGTGTGGATCACGTCCACATGCATATTGATTTTCCCTATTTCAGGATTATGTTATGTTCCCACAATTGTTTCTCTCTTCTTTGCTTTCACATCTATCTTTTAGCATTTCATTGTAAAGCAAGGGTGGTTTCTTTTCTTTTTCTCCCTCAACCCTGGGTGCCAGAACAACTCTCAGTAGTTTTGAAAACACTTCTTCTGACTGGGCAAAAAAAAAATGTGGTACCTATACACCATGGAATATTACACAGCCACAAAGAAGAACAAAATCATGAACTTCGCAGCAACCTGGATGGAATTAGAGTCTATAATACTGAGTGATCTTTCACAGAAACAAAGAACTGAGTATCATATATTCTCAGGCATACGTGGACCTTGAACAACTACTGTAATACTCTAAGAAAAGGACTGACAGCAGCAGGAAACTGTGGGTGGGGAGAGGTGGCAATGACAGTAGTCGATATCTGCCTGGGGAAGGGGGGCACACCTCATCAACAAGGGTACCTGCACAAGTATCATTTGTACACCTAACCCTGAATTGTACCCCACAATTTTAAAGCAAAAATTAAAAGAGGGGGGAAAGAAGAAAATGCTCCTTCCAATCTTGATTTGAAGGAAACTCTTTTTACTTTCTCACCACTGTGATTGGTTGGAAGAAAGTGTAATCAAAGACTGCCTCTAATACTTTTTAAATCATGTTTTCCTGAAACAGTGAGTAGATAAAAATAATACTTATAAAACATATGTGAGAAAGAAAGCATCACACCACAGCGCTCAACATATTACACAGGTGTGAGATGTCTCCAATATGTTTCCGTTGAAATGCAATCTTGATTCGTAGTGCACCAGCTTCTTCAATTCCCGGAGGTGAAGCGATGCGCTTTCTGCACATGGTTGTACCTATTTGCACTCCACCCAGCAGAATATTTGTTTTCACCTTGCTTCACATCTGTCAACCCTTACGACTACTGGGCTTGTTGTTGTTCCAAAACAAAAAACTGGGGTTTGTGTAATAATGGCTCATTTTGGTTTTGTTTGCTTTTCCCTTGTTGTTAGTAACAGTGAACATCTTCTCATGTTCAGACATTGGATAACTTATTTTTTTTAATGCCTGTTTGTCGCTTTTACCTGTTTTTCTATTGTACTTTTTGCATTTTTCTTACTGACTTATAGCAGTTTTTATAATTTCTGGATACTAACCTTTTGTCGATTTTGTTACATGAAACACTTCTTAGTTTCTTAGATTCCTTTTCATTCTGTTTAAGGTATCTTCAGGTATAAAAAAATAGTTTCGATGCAGTCAGTTATAAATTATTTATTTTTGTTTGCGCTTTTTGTGTATTTTAAATAAAAAGTCTCCTACTTTGGTTATAATTTTTTTTAATCATATGTTTTTATAAAAGTCGTATGTCTCTTCCTTTGACATGTAAGCCCTCCATCCAACCGGGGCTGATTTCTGTAGATGATGGAAGTAAGGGTCAGTATTAGTGTTCCGTTGATGTATACCCAATTGCCATAAACTTAGTCTTAAAACAATACTCCTTAATTATCTCACCGTTGCTATAGGTTGGAAGTCCAGATACCGCCTCACTGTGATTGAGGGTCTTATAAGCTGAGTGCAAGTTGTCAGATAGGTTGCATTCTAATCTAGAGCTCAATGTCTTTCTCCAAGCTCACTGTTGGTTGGAAAAATTTATTTCCTTGAGGCTGTGTAACTGAGGTCCCAGTTTTCTTGCTAGCCATTGGCCAGGCTCTCTCAGCTCCTAGAGGCCTCTCAGGTGTCCTGGCTGCATGGTTTCTTCCTTTTAACCTCTTACCTTACTTCTTTAAGATAGCAGGAGAGTCTCTGATACTACTTCTTATGACTTTAAGGAACTGCCTGATTATGTTTTGTCCACCCAGGATAATCTGCATTGTTGAACTCGAAGTCTGCTGATTAGGGACACTGATTACATATGCAAAATCCTTTCTTCCAGGTAATCTAATATAATTAGGAGGGCGATATCCCATCATATTTACAAGATCAGTACACATTTAATAAGAGAAGATATACATGAGGCATGCACACCACACAGTAAGAATATTGTGGGCATCTATGAATTCTGGCTATCACGTGGTCTAATTTCACTTTTATCTTCATGGAGAACTAGTTGACCCAGTCTTATTTTGGTCATTTTATTTCTCACTACTTTGCACCATCAGACCTCAAGTGAGTAAAATTGCCCAGTCTTTGGGTGTTTTTCTAGATTCTTTATGCAGTTTTGTGATGCAACTATTTTTTTGCTATACCATTTTAATTACTACAACTTTATGAGAATTTTTTACATATGACCAGCAAGTTATCTGTCTACCTCTTCAGAAATGCCAAAGCTATTCTTAGCACTTTGTCTTTCTGCTTAAATCTTAGAATGAACAGACCAAGAGTCAGTTTTGGGGAAAAAAAAATAACACCTTTACTAGCCCATGAATATTGTCCTGGTAATCTTTATTTTATATAAATATCATTTAATATCCTTCAATGCACCTAAAGTTTTTATAAATATCTTGAATATTTTTGCTAGATTTTTTTTCCAGTATGTTTTATATTTTGATGGTCTTGTAAATGGTATCTTTAATTAAATGACATTTAGAAACTACTTTTCTATGGGTAAGAGGAAATATAATTGATTATCTTCTGCCTTATTAAGCTCTCAAGATAATTTTAAGAATTTAACAATTAGTTGTTTTGTGTTATTTACAAGTGTATATAGTTTATTAAGGCATGCTTTTGCTTCTTCGCTTCTTTTGATAAGTTTTACCTTGTTTCCTAGCTAGAACTTTAGTAAAATAGCAAATGGGCATGGTGATAGCTCGCATCCTTGTGTTGTTATAAAACTAAAAGCAAAGGCTTTCAATGTTTCATCATCAATAATGATGTCTTCTGTGTTACTATTACGGGTATGAGGGTTTGGGTGCAATGGAGTCATATCTGAGATGCCAGGTGTGGCTTGTAAACATTCAATACTTTCTTCATGTTTCACGAATCATCTTTGTCTCATAAGGAGGTAAAACCTTGAAGCTATATTTTCCATACTCTACTTTGACTAGAGTGCCAGATAGATTTCACCACAAGAAACATTAAGATGCTTTGGGGAGAATGGAAAAGAAACAAAAGTTAGTAGCCATAGACAAGAGTGTTATTTATTTTCTTTTTTCTTTCTTTAAGAAGGTTTGGTTGTCTTCTGAGAACTAATCACTTTATTGTTGATGAAAGCCAATACCCTTGGTGACAACTTTTCTTTCATCTGAACACACCCCAATTTTTTTGTATATGATTTTGCTGATATTTACTATCCCAGGCTTCAAAGTATTGTCCAAGCTTTTTACACCCTGTACTAAATGTAATTTCAGTCTAAATAACTAGAGTGACTTTGGCTTCAACCTAACCAGATCAATACTTGTTACCAAAATGATTCCAAAGAAACCACTGCAAATATGAGAATCTGGGACTGGTTACATAATCTAGTTAGATTTGAAAGCAGCAACAATCTCCTTGTGAGAAGTGAGACACTGGTATGTGGTGGCAAAAATAAAAGTTTACATTCAAATTAACCATTGTTTGAAAGAAAGTTGTAATTAATTTGGAGTTGATGACCAACTAGCTGTTTCTTTTTTTCCTTTTTTTTTTTTTGAGTTGGAGTCTCACTCTGTCGCTCAGACTGGAGTTCACCGCAGCCTCGACCCACTGGGCTCCGGCGATCCTTCCACCTCAGCCTTCCGAGTAGCCAGAATTACAAGAATGCGCTACCATACCCAGCTGATTTTTTTATTTTATTGTAGAGATGAGGTCTCGCCAAGTTGCCCAGGCAGGTCTCGAACCCACGGGCTCAGGCAATCCACTCACCTCAGCCTCCCAAGGCGCGGGATTACAGGCTGAGCCACCGAGCCCGGCTCAACTAGCTGTTTCAATAGAGCATTATGATGGAAATAATGAACATAAGGATTGTGGTTATAGGATGAGTCACATCATAATGCAAAGCTTACAGTAGAAAACTGTGCCAGGCGCAGTGGTTCACACCTGTAATCCCAGCATTTTGGGAGGCTGAGGTGGGAGGATTGCTTGAGCCCAGGAGTTGGAGACCAGCCTAAAGTTCTAGCTAGGAAACAAGGTAAAACTTATCAAAAGAAGCGAAGAAGCAAAAGCATGCCTTAATAAACTATATACACTTGTAAATAACACAAAACAACTAATTGTTAAATTCTCATATCTGCAAAAAACAAAAATTTAGCCAGGTGTGGTGGCTTGCACCTGTAGTCCCAGCTACTTAGAAGACTGAGACAGGAGCATCCCTTGAGCACAGGAGGTGAGTGCTTTGGTGAGCCTTTGATTGTGCCACTACACTGTAGCCTGGAAGACAGAGCAAATCTCCAATTCAAAAGAAAGGGGTGGGGGGGAGAAAGAGGGAAGAAAGGAAGGAAGGGAGGGAGGGAAGGAAGAAGAAAGAACATTGTAAGTCCAGAGTTGAAGTCCTCAGGCAAAGGTATGGCCCGACAACCAGAGAGTTGCTGTAGCTGCATTTAAGTCGTTTCTCTTAGGCGGTTGTGGGCAAGTGTTTCTGAAAACCGGACACACGTACTGTTCCTGAGAGATGCTGAAGTGCAGTGTAGGCTAAATTCACATCAAGCATTTATCCTTCATGTTAAGACCCTACCTGGGAAAGAACGGTTCCCAAAGAATGGAAATAGAAACATTTGGTCACAATATACCTTGCAGTCCAAAATCCCATTGAGCTTTGCTTGCCATGATCAGCAAGCTTTCTTCCACTGCCTCCACCTTCTGAAGACCCTAGAAGTGCCTAATCGAAGTGAAGTACCTTGTAAGAAAAAGTGATTTCTCTCACACCACCAGTGCTCAATGCTTACACACTTAATTAGTGCCAAATTGTAGCAACCCAGGAGGACAAATATTTGGGGACAGACTTTAATTGAAAGATTTTTTTTTTCAATACATATTTACAGAAACCTTTGGAATATGTGAAGAGATGGATGTTAAGTGCATTAGATTAAAGAGGAAGACTATAATATTGGATTTGTCCAAAGCTGTAACTTATAAGAACGTTTTCTAGAGAGTTGGTATTTAATGTATGAGTTTGAACATCTGAGAATCCACTCGCAACTTGCTTGGTTGATTAATGAAATGCCAGCAGTCCATTAAAGTGAGCTGAGATACCCGAACTTCTTTGGTATGGTGTAGACTTCTAACTGATGAGACATTTTAGGAACAAAGTCCGAGTTACTTCATTGAGACAAACAACCACAACCTACTTATTTTCTAGCCAAAGGCCAAGGGAAGAAATGGGAAGTAGAGAAAAGACATTATAAAAACCAGCCTTAGTCTCATGATTAGTTTCAGACACAGGGCTAAACAATTTTATTCTTGAACTTGTCACATAGCTTATTTCTAAATATATTAATTGATTTTATTTTCATTCTATTACTTAGTACAACATAAACTGGTTCTGGTTGACGTTTAAATTAATTCATTAATTTGCCTGATACCAAAGAATGATTGTGATTGAACGAGAAAGAGATGGCAATCATCTAGAAACGAAACACACACACACACACACAAAACAAAAAGAACAAAGACATCGTGTCTCTTCATTTGGGGGGAGAAAATGAACCTATCTTTGTCTAAACAAGAGATAGTTACACCTCACAAGATGTAATGATCATATTGTAGCCCTAAACATTGTTAGAAGCATGTTTTAAAATGCTGAATGTAGAAAGATATAACTGGCGCCTGAGGTTGTTTGCTATTCACTAATGTTCCACCATTGTAAGTCCTCCCGGGGACCACAGGAGTAAAAACCTGGAAACTGCATCTGCTAAGTCCCCCCGCTTTCCTTACGCAGCTCAGATGATTTTCCTTCCTGAGATAGAATTTTAACTTGGACCAGAGACACCACGTTTCTATCAGATGGAGAGCACTGTGATGTTGGAGAGAAAGAAATCCCCGTAGTAATAAAAAATAATTTCAACATTCAGATAAAGTAAAATATGAACCACGGGGCTTCCTGAAGGCTCTGAAAGCTTTGGGTCTGGACATCTAGGCATCATGGCTGTGCCCTGCCCTCACCACAGTTTGGTCACCCGAGTTCATGTGGTTTCATTTTCCTTAACTTATTCTGAGTCAGCTTTTTAACCACTTGCAAACAAAAGCCCGCAAACACACCAAGATAAACACACATACACACATGAGAAAGACTTCTGAAATACACGTAACTTATATTTTAATCTGTATGGAATAAGGTTGAAATTTCATAAAACAGCTATTTCTTTTTTTAACTAATTAATGTATTTATTATAAAGACGTGGGGTACAATTAAGAGTTAGGTATAAAACACCGATCAGGCAGGCACCCTTGTGGATGAGGGATGCCCCTCCCTCCCCTAGCAGTTTCCCTCAACCGCCAGTCCCATCCCCCCTCCCCTGACAATTTTCCACAACTGCCAATCAATTTCTTAGAGCATTATAATTGTTCAAGGTCACCTTATGAGTGAGAACATATGGAACTCAGTTCTTTGGTTCTGTGATAAATCACTGAGTATGATCGACTCCAAATCCATCCAAGTTGCTGCGAAGTCCATATATTCGTCCTTCTTTATGGTTGCATAGTGTTCCATTGTATATATGTACCACATTTTTTTTGAGTTGGAGTCTCCCTCTGTCGCTCAGACTGGAGTGCAGTGGCCGCTCCCAGCCACTGCAGCCTTGCCTGCTGGACTCCAGCGATCCTTCCACCTCCGCCTTCCGAGTAGCCGGAATTACAGGCATGCGCTACCACGCCTGGCTGATTTTTTGATTTATTGTAGGGATGACATCTAGCTGCCCAGGTGGGTCTCGATCCCGCAGGCTCAGGCAATGCACTCGCCTCAACCTCCCAAAGCACGGGATTACAGGCTGAGCCACAGAGCCCGGCTGTACCACATTTTTTAAATCCAGTCCAGCTTGATGGGAAACACGGTTGGTTCCATGTTTTTGCTATTGTGAATAGAGCTGCAACAAACATACGTGTGCAGGTATTTTTGTCGTAGAGTAATTTGAGTTTTCCTCCGGGTATATTCCCAATAAGGGAATTGCTGGGTCATATGGAAGGTCAATTTCTAGTTCTTTCAGAAATCGCCACACTGGCTTCCAAAGAGGGTTGTACTAATTTGCGTTCCCACCAGCAGTGTAGAAGCGTTCAGTTTTCTCCACATCCTCATCAGCATCTGTCGTTGTTTGTTTTATTCATGATGGCCATTCTTACTGGGGTTAGGTGGTATCTCAGTGTGGTTTTGATTTGCATTTCTCTGATGATGAGTGAGGCTGAGCACTTTTTCATGTGTCAAAACAGCTAATTCTTACCCTTTTGCTATATGAAAAATGAGAAATAACACTTTTAAAAAATCCCTCATGATCTAGAGGTAGAAAACGTCCGTAAGAGATAGTGATATTGATGATTCTGTAGTATAGAAATCTAGTGTAGAAATCTAATATATATCAAAAATTATAAATATAATAAATATGTCATGTTTATAAATCATATTATATAAATATGTGTATGTTTATAAATATATAGTTGCCGATATTACATATTATATTATTAGTTGATGCCCGAAATGTACTTCAGGTGTCAACTATAGGATTTATTCTACTGACGTGTTAGCATAAGTATTTTGAATGTGCTGATCATAAAATATACATATTTGACAAACCATTTAAAGTTACAAAATTTCCTAGGCAGTAACAGAAAAAAATTAGTATAAAATAGACTGTTCCGATGTGACTTCTTCAGTCATGAACCTGGGTAAAGCTATCCCCAATGCAGAATCATGATTTCAGCAGTAGCATCTTACTACCAAATGGCCTAGATGTGATAAGAATGACACCACTTTCCATCATGCTAAGTGAATTTTGTTTTACACCATGCGGTAGCCCTTTTAAGTTTTGTGTTAATTATCCCAAATGATAAAGAAAATCAATTTGGCATTTCTGATGACGAAAATAACTTTGAGAAGTTATTTCTGTCTTCGAAATAACTTTGAGAAGAAACAAGCAGCAGCAATTTACTCTATTGTTTTTCCTTTTTAGACAAAAATGGTTAATAGAGTAATAAGATGAGTGAACAAACTTGCTAATGCACAATTCTGTCTCATATTGGAGCTTGCTAAACTTTTAGAAACATATGCATGTGCATAATTATCATTACTTATGTATTACAAAGACAGCAGCTATCTCTGTCCAGTTTAGTACTTTTGAACTTAGGTTTCTTGCCCAGGGCATGGTTGGCAGGGACTGAATTTCAGCAGTCACTATAGCATCTCTATATTCACACACAAAAAATGAAAGCAATTAATTCAGAGTATTTAACAGTATCTTTAATTTTGAATCAGTTGGTGCTACTAAAAGTAGATCACCTTATCTGGATGCAATAGACTACCAAATTAGTCTCTCTGGCCATTAAGGCATTATCTTGAAAATTACAGCTACATCCATTCAATGTTCTTCCTATGACCTGGAAAGTAAATACACCTCCAAATGACTTAATTTACATTCCATAAAGCTGGCAATGTGTTATCTCTCTACTACATTATGGAAAACCCCTTTCTTACCTGACGCCCAGCTATTTTTGCTCATCCATCACGATTACCCTCATCGAACTTTATGCTTTATGTTCTGGAAACACCACTCAGATTGCCTAAATGAAACTTGCTGCTTGGACTTTTACTTACGCTTTTCTCATCTCCCAGCCGCAGATATTTAATCACATATTTACTCTCTCTTCTGTGAAATGCTATCGTATACACATGGACTACAGTAAACTTCCACAAACTCTGTCCAGATGTGATGAAAAGGATGATTAGGGAGTTGTGTGAATGAGTTTCCTTACATGATCACTCATATATAGAAATGTTTTATTAAATGCATGTAGTGTGCAAAGACATGTATTAGGCTCATCGAGAATATAAAAGTGAATAAGAAGAGATGGATGGCATTGCCCTTCCAGGAGTTAGAAACCAGAATTGGGTCAGGTTCATAGGTAACTATAATATAAGACAAAAGTGAATCACATCCACAGGGCAGATATGTATAACCATGGATATACAGTGGAAGGAACAGTTCATTCAACTGAGGAACTAAGGAAAATGACATGGACGAGAAAGACTTCATAAGTTAACCAATCAATCGAAACAACAAATGAAATAAAATTTCAATGAATATATAAAGAAAAGAAGAGCATTAGATAGTTTTTGTTGGTTTGATTCTGTGTTTGTTTTGCATTATAAGTAAATGTCCAGAGGTATGCATGTGCACAGGATAATGTGAAACGAATTGTGTTGCTAAAATCCAGATGCACAAAACAGACCAATGTTTTAGAACTGATAGTTTTCAAATGATAGAAACAAATTTAAAGTAGTTTAAAAAATAAAATTGGGATAGGAGTAAGATAAATTTGTCCAAAAAAAAAAGTTTATCTCACAAAATCAAATTGGAATCTGCTAGGAATCGGAGACTAGACTAGGACCAATAAAAACCATCATGCTACTTTTTTCAATCTCTTACCTTTTTTGTTTGTCTGCATATCTGACTATTGTTTTTCTGAGGTAGATATAAACAATATAGTTTATGTATCTCAAGTGTAGGAACTCAGTGTTACTCTGTACGCATGCATATACAAACTCATGAAACAATGACAGGTTAGAATGTTTCTGGCACCCAAGAAAGTTATCTTTTGTTCCTTGCCAGTTAATACTTCTCCAAAGGTTATCACTATTGTATCATTTACTACATCAACCTATTATTCTTTATTGATCATAATAGATGTGTGTATTTTCAGGGGACACATGATATTATGATACATTCATATAATGTATAATAATCAAAAAGAAATCAAACAGGGTAACTGGAACATTTAGTGTTTAATTATGTTGAAAACATTCCAATTATTCTCTACTATTTTGAAATATGTAATGGATTACCATTTACAATAGTTACTCTACTAATTTTTATTTTTATTTTAAAGATGTGGTGTACAATTCAAGGTTAGATACATAAGTGGTCATTGTACTCCACTAATTTTTCAAACACTACATCTTACTTTTTCTCTCTAACTGTATTTTTGTATCTATTAATCAACCACTAAGACATGATATGATCATACTATGGTTTCCAAGTTTGCATGTTACAGTTCTTGCCACAAGTGGAGAAAAGTTAGTGTGTCATTGATAAACAAGTCTCATCTGGAGGATTCTGAAATCGCAATATAAGTCAAATGTCCACTCTTGGTCTAATGGCCAAAATGCAATGCATACACTATACTAGATTATTATATATATTATTGCACATAATTCATGCATTAGATGTCCAAAACACCTAATGGTTCAGGAACTCCTTCAGGTTCATAAATCAAGTAATTGGGTCATTGGTTCTATTAGGATTTTTACACAGCAATCTAATAATCATACTCAGAAGCCTGTACTCTCAACCAGCATGCTATACTCTTACTGTTTCAACCACTCGCCTTGGCCTATCGCTCAGCTGAGGTGAAAGCACTACGTGAAAGTGATTTCTAGCATAGCTAGAGCAAGTTCACATTTCCACTCTTTTTTTTCTTTATTTACTTTTTAGGGTTGCAATTCTCAGTCATCCCATGAGGAAGAAGATACAGATCCAACGGCAAAAGTCACAGGAGTTGCATGGTGTGGTTTGAGGTGGCAGTTTTTACTTTTTCTTCTAGTTGAGCACATTATAAAATATAAAGTAGCAGATTCAGACTGTTTCAAACTATTGTGGAAATAGTTTCAAACTATTGTGGAAAAACAATCTATTTGTACCAGGGATCAGTCAAGGAGATGTCATACAATACAGAGCAGCTCACCATGGTGCACAAAAGAATCTATATTCCAGAAATGGAGCAAGAGATGTCGTACATCAATTAGTACTTCAGGTGGCTAAGAGCAAGGGGAAAATTCCAGCACCCACATGACTAGTAGAAAGAATGAGGGAATTCACCTTCTCTTTATGGCAAAACACAGACTTAGTCCATATGCTCAAAAAAGAAAAACAGAATACATATATGGCCAAAAAGAAAAACATTCTGCATCATTAAAGACTAAGAACATGGGACTCTTGAGAATGATAATCTTTTGGAGGTAAATGCTGTTATAAACAGGGAAAAAATGGTTTTTAAAAGTTTATTTTGTGTTTTTAATGGAACTCATGAAAAAAATCATTGATCCTTCTGGAAATAATATGCCCACCAGTTTTCATTTATATCTTTTTGCATGTGAAGGAGTATAATGTGTCTTTCTGCCTTTTCCAGTTGACATTTTCTTCATAAAGAAAAAGCTAAGCTTGCCAAGCAGAAAGGTGAGATATTCTCACCTCAGGCTTACCTCCATGATAAATTCTGCCTCCTCCCATCTGTGTCTTTAATTATCTCCAACAGTCTTGGGTTTAGAATAATTGCAAATTTTCATCTTTTCTGAGTTTTTATAATTATCTGAATAATTGGAAACTTGCAATCCATACACAAAAATGTTCTATGTGTTATATAGTTTGTGATTTAAAAACTGACGGAATCTTGGATGAGGTTGAAGACCAATGTGCAAACATGTATACAGAGGCAGAGTTTTGTGGAAGTGAAGTTTGTTAAAGTGGAAAAAGTTTGTTAAAGTGGAAAAAGTTAGGGATATAGAGCATAAAAGATGAGTTAAAAGATTCGCCTCTATAGATGTTGAAGCCCCATAAATCACGATTGCTGTTGAACAAGTCACTGTTGCATTGTAGAAAATAACTAGATAAGATTTCTCGGGAGGGATAGTTGTTAAAATCTGATGGCATGATGGCAAAAAGAAAGAAAGAAACGGATTTACAAGACAGTGACTATACATGTAATGGCCTACATATAGTAAGAGGAGCTGGGAATAAGTGTTGGCAGAGTGATAGCCAGTGGTACATAAAATGGGAAAGTCGTTCACTTAAGAGAGTGTCTTCACAGGAAGGGCTTTCCTTGTTTAACTAAGACAACGAAACAGAACATTAAGTCAGTGAGAAGTTATTTTGCATTGATGATGGACAGCCGTTCCAAATAGCAGGACAAAGGAGTTTGAGAAGGTGAATACATTTTTTTAAATTCAATGAAAACCCACTCCATTTCAGAAAATCTAAATCTGGCAAATTCTGCAAGTTCCAAGTACTCAGTGGTGTACACAAAGGGCTAAGTACCTACACTCACGGAGCTTAGCATAAAAGCTGTGCCTATTTAAAAAGCACGGGATGGGATGTGGCCATTATCGCTTCTATCTTCTTTTGACAGCAGTTTTAAACAACTACAATAATTTCAGTGATATCTACATCGTGAGCTTCCTTTTTTTTCCCAAAAAAACAGACCTAAAAATGTTTACATCAGTTTAGACAGCCAATACATGTAGATACCAGGTAAACAACAACAGTATTAAAGAACCCATGATGTTAGATACTTAAAAGTCTAAATTCATGAGCTTCTGGTGAGTTCCAATTTTTGAAAAACCATGCTTCCACAGGTAATTGCAAAAGACATATATATAGATACATATATATATGTATATAAATATATATATATACACACACATACACACACACATACACATACATATATGTAGTGTATATATGGTATTCACATTCACATTTCTGGATTACATTTTTCCTGGGACCACATTGTAGGCACAATCTCCCAAAGGACAGTGAGATAATTACATCATCCTCAGAGGTGCTGTAGTAAAAACATCATGCTGAGAACTGAATATAGAAAACAGCAAAATAAGCTCTGTCTTGACCAGTGGTAGGAAGTCAAATCAGCAGTTCACTTGGCCTATTTTGTTGGTCAAATGTCGATCTTTGATTTATCCCTGAATACCAATTTTCCTCCTGGAATTGTCCATAAGTGTTGTTGTTGTTGTTGTTGTTGTTGTTGTTGTTGTTGTTGTTGTTTTTAATACTGGGTCTCTAAGAAAAGAGTGGCCTATCTGGGCTATAAGGAAACCTAGATTTGGAAGAGTATTTTGACTAAACATTTCACAACCATGAAAAACCACCATTCCCCCTTTTTGCTGAAGTAGGCTTGGTGCAAACGGGTATCCACAGGATAATTTATTTAACCTTCCATTCTTTTCCCTTTTTCGTTTAGTTTTCACTAGGACATATAAGAAATTCGTGTAATTGTTATAGATGGAAGTTTTGTTTTCTCATTTCTTTAGGATGAGAAGTTTAGGAAAAGACAAATACAATTAGAAAAGAATGGGATAGTGAATGTGAACAGGGCGGCAATGACAATGGGAGCCCACACCTAGACGTGAGTATGTTTCTCACCAGCTATGTTACGTCTATCACTCCTGTACGTAAAAAATACATCTGTCATTCCTGTACATAAAAAATACGACTATGGGGAGAAAACATAATTTTTTCTTGAAAATATCTGTGTTAGCCGGGCTCGGTGGCTCAGCCTGTCATCCCGCACCTTGGGAGGCTGAGGTGAGAGGACTGCCTGAGCCCGCGGGTTCGAGACCCGCCTGGGCAACTTGGCGAGACCTCATCTCTACGATAAATGAAAAATTAGCCGGGCGTGGTAGCGCACCTGTAGTTCCAGCTCCTTGGAAGGCCGAGGTGGAAGGAACCCCCGAGCCCGGCAGGTCGAGGCCGCGGCGGCCGGGAGCGGCCCCTGCACTCCAGTCTGGGCGACAGAGTGAGATTCCAACTCAAAAAAAGAAAAGAAAATATCTGTGTTAACATTTCCTCTTACTAGATTTTCTCAGCGAACCCATTGTTTATTGCTGTTGGTCTTTCTTTCCGTCGGCCAGTGCATTCATTAATACTTTTTTTATACTTCTATGTTGCAGGGAAACCTGGTGAGTATCAGGAAGTGGAACCAATGTTTGGAAAACTCATTCACAAAACATTCAATATAAATTGTGCACACCAAACAAAATATCTCTAGTCTGAACTACCGCAAAACTTACTCGCAACACTGGCAATGCCCGTGTATGGGAAATAAGAACCCTAACAAACTTGTGAGTAATTGTACTCGTCAGCAGCACCTATAACTTGAGTATAAGTTTTGAAGGGCTGCATTTACTATGTCAAAGGCAAATTAGCAGCTGCTCAAACGGGGGTGGCAGAATTTTAATATAGCATCTGAAAGACAGTTTTAGATCTCTAGAATCAGCTTTCCTCACCAAAGAGCTTTCAGCGAATTTCATTGAGAAACTGCTCACTCCACATGTCTCATACAGTGTTTTTTATTCGCTACAGTAGCAACTATCTAACTGGTCAGGCCAGGCTCAAGAAACTTTAAGTCACTGAGACTTACCCATCTCCTTTACACTCCTTTTCTTTTAACACTCATGGTCAGAACAAAGTTTACTTAATTCCTAAATCTGCCCTATATTTTCACATTCTTCCCATGTCAGCAGAGACTTGGATGATTAACTAGTCTGAGACTCATTTTTCAGTTTCTATCCAATATGTTTTTAAAGGATCTGTGTGTGTGTGTTACATTCTCTTCTCAATGAATCTCCCTGGAATTCTGAGAAAATGATGGCCTACTAATAGAAAGTGCCTAAACCCTGTTACAATAAAACAAAAAATAAAATGAGAAGAGAATACTTTCGCAATATGGAAACTCTGGCATAAATATGGATAGAGAAGGTGCTATCCACACAGCACAAGCAAATACACTTTTATTTTTCTTAGAGTGCAGAGATGGCCACATTGAAAGAAGTTGGTAGAGGACACAAGCCTTGGAATAGGGGAACAGCTCTGCACTGGGAAAAATTTTAAAGAGATCTTGAAAAGAAATGAATGCCAATAGAGAGAAGATGGGAGTCCTGGCCAAGAAAGAGAAAGAACAGAACTACATTTAAAGAAAGATCGTGGCGGCCCCGGCGCTCCCGCCCTCCCGCGGCCCCGGCGCTCCCGCCTCCCGCCCCGGCACTCCCGCCTCCCGCCCCGGCGCTCCCGGCGCCCCGGCGCTCGGCCCGCGCAGCTCATCACAACCCGGCCTGAGAGGAGATCCACACAAATCGGCTTCAAGGAAGATCTGCAGGATTGCAGCCAAATCTCCTGTGTCTGAGATTGTGCTGCTGGCTCGCGTGGGGCTTCTGCTGCCTGCTCGGAGGCAGGCAGCCATCTTGTTCCTGTCCGGCCCCACCCCCTCTGGGGCGAGCAGATGAGACAGCACCACCTGCTGGCGACTCAAGGTAACAACACCGAAACGGGAGAAATAAGCCTGATAAAGACATAGACCAAACTGCTGAAGGAAAGCTGACCTGAGCTGTCCTTCACAACATATCAGGGGCAATTGACTCTAACTGCAAACTAATTCACCGGCTTGAAAAGAAAACTACAAACCAGACCTGAAAGGACATTGGACTTAAACGAAAGGTCTCAGAGTGTGCTTCATTGATTCTATTAGTTTAATGACTTAATTCTATTCCTACAGTATTGTTCCCCTTTTTTCTCTTTTCCTTTTCCTTTTCTTCTCTTTTCTTCTGTCTGTAAACCATGTCTTTGTATAGAGGAACAACATACCAATAAGGTGGTTGGATAGTCGGTATGTTAGCATCACAATATGTTTTATTTGTGGTTGTATGAGAGTTGGTTCGACTGTAGCTGTGGTCCATCATTTTTAGCTGTTTTAGTATAGACCTCTCTCTCTATTTGTTGGCACACTCGTTAGTTTCCTCCCTTACTTCTCTATCTCTCCACTCCCCTCTTCAACCCACTATCTGCTCCATTCTCTCCCCCCTGCTAACCACATTTTATTACAGGGAGTAAACCTACAGCCCCACTGCACGGACAGACTCCAGGGCAGTGGGAAGTGGGTTCCACATTATCCACACGCCTGTCAGCGAACAGCAGGACCTGCAGACAGATTTTGAATCACAGCTCTCCCTTAAATACATCTCAAAACTGCAAAAAGGACCACCTCCAACCTACAGTGCAACTTCAAAATTGAACAAAGTAAGACGACATACATAAAGAATGGGAGATTGAATGAACAGAAGTAAAACCAGTCCCTTTACCCCTGAAAAACAAAATTTAAGAAGACGGTGACGTGGAGGGAAGGAAGAAGTAGGGAAGTGGAAAAACCGCACAAATGAAGAAAAACCAAAAGAAGAATATAGGGCTTACACAGACCCCTGGGAGATCAGACAATGAGAAAACAGATTCTGGAACACAGACAATGAAGACTCCCCAGAATGACTGGCTACATGCAACAAACCCAGACATCAAAACATTAATGGAGAGAATTAAAAAAATTGAGGAGAGACAAGAGGAAAATAGGAAGGAGCTGTTGTCAGAAATGACAGCAGTAAAGAATACTGTGATGGAAATGAACAACAGACTAATAAGCATGGAAAGCAGAATCAGCCAAGCAGAAGAAAGAATCTCAGAGCTCGAAGACCAAAACACAGAACTAACCCAAACTGTCAAAAGCATAGAAAAAAGGCTCAAAAAGACGGAACAAAACCTGCAAGAGATGAATGATCACTTCAAGAGACCAAACCTGAGAATAATTGGGCTTCCTGAGGCAGAAAGAGAAACAGAAGCCACACTGGAACAAACATTCCATGAAATCATTCAAGAAAACTTCCCTCATCTCAGTAAAGATGAAAAAATTCAAACACAAGAGATTCAGAGAACCCCTGCAAGACAACAAACGAGAAGACCAACTCCCAGACACATAATAATTCGCCTAAACAAAGTAGCTATGAAAGGAAAAATCCTAAAGGCAGCAAGAGAAAAAGGCCAGACTACCTACCAGGAAAACCAATCCGAATAGCAGCAGATTTATCCACAGAAACCCTTCAGGCCAAGAGAGCCTGGAGCCCTATCTTCAAAGTACTAAAAGAGAAACAATTTCAACCAAGAATAACCTACCCAGCTAAACTAAGCTTCATTAGTGAGGGAGAATTAAAATCTTTTCCAGACATCCAATCCCTAAGAACCTACGCTGCCACCAGACCACCGCTACAAGAAACACTCAAGAAAGTACTGAACACAGAAGAAAAAGAAAAAAGAACATCAGCATTCTTCACAAGAGTACAGGCAAAAGATTAAAAACACACCTGAACCAACTCCAAAACCCAAAGAAAGACAACAAATAAACAGTAACAACTCTGTAAGAACCTTATGACAGGGATCAACTCTTGCATTTCAATTATTAGCCTAAATGTGAACGGACTAAATGCACCACTGAAAAGACATAGATTGGCAAAATGGATAAAATATCATCAGGCAACAATCTATTGCCTTCAAGAGACTCACCTCACTAGAAAGGACACCCACAGACTCAAGGTAAGAGGATGGGAAACAGTCTTTCAGGCGAACGGAATACAAAAGAAAGGAGGAGTAGCCATCTTAATTTCAGACAAAATATCCTTCAAACTATTAAAAATCAAAAAAGATACAGACGGTCACTACATAATGATAAAAGGTTCAATCCATCAACAAGAAATATCTATCCTAAACATATATGCACCCAACATAGGTGCACCAACCTTCTTAAAGCAACTTCTTGGAAAACTAAAGAAAGATATTGACTCTACCACTATCATAACTGGGGACTTTAATACCCACTCACAACCCTAGACAGATCAACAGGACAAAAAATCAGCAAGGAGATCCGGAACCTCAATGTGACCTTGGACCAAATGGACTTAATTGATACTTACAGAACACTCCATCCAAAGACCACAGAATACACATTTTACTCATCACCACATGGAACATATTCTAAGATCGACCACATACTCGGCCATAAATCAAGTATAAGCAAATTTAAAAGGACCGAAATTCTACCAAACACCTTCTCGGACCACAGTGGAATAAAAATAAATATTGACACCAACAAAGTCCCCCCAAAACCCACAAAGACATGGACACTAAACAGCATGATGCTAAACAACTCCTGGGTCAATGACGAAATCAAAACAGGGATCAAAAGATACCTGGAAACAAATGAAAATGAAGAAACATCTTACCAAAATCTCTGGGATGCCCTGAAAGCTGTAGTAAGAGGGGAATTTATATCCCTACAAACACACATGAAGAAAATGGAAGGAACAGAAATTCACAATCTAACAAGCCACCTAAAGAAGCTGGAAAAGCAAGACCACAAAAACCCTAATTTCAGCAGAAGAATCCAGATCACCAAAATAAAAGCCCAAATCCAGGACATAGAAGACAAAAAGATAATTGAAAAAATCAATGAAACAAAAAGCTGGTTCTTCGAAAGAATAAGCAAGATCGATGGTCCCCTAGCTAGACTGACCAAGAAAAAACGAGAAAAAAAACAAATAAGCATAATCAGAAACACAAAAGATGAAGTCACATCTGACCCTGAAGAAATACAAAAGATCATTAGAGACTACTATGTACACTTGTATGGAAACAAACTTGAAAACCACAAGGAAATGGAGGACTTTCTGACATCACACAATCTACCTAGGTTGGAACAAGAAGAAATTGAGTCCCTAAATAGACCAATTACAATCAAGGAAATCGACTACGTAATAAGAAAACTTCCTACAAAAAAAAGCCCTGGTCCAGATGGCTTTCCAGCAGAATTCTACAAGACATTCAAGGAGGAGCTGATACCAATCCTACTGAAGGTATTCCAGGCGATAGAAAAAGATGGAACTCTCCCCAAATCATTTTATGAAGCCAACATCACACTGATACCCAAGCCAGGTAAAGATCCAACAAAGAAAGAGAACTACAGGCCAATATCTTTGATGAACATAGATGCTAAAATTCTCAACAAAATCCTAGCAAACAGGATTCAACAATACATCTCAAAAATCATTCACCATGACCAAGTAGGCTTCATTCCTGGCATGCAAGGCTGGTTCAACATTCGTAAAACCATAAATGTAATTAAATACATCAACAGATGTCAAAACAAAAACCACATGATCATATCATTAGATGCAGAAAAAGCTTTTGATAAAATCCAGCACCCCTTCTTGATAAAAACCCTTGAACATCTAGGCATACGGGGAACATACCTCAAAATAATAAAAGCCATCTACGAGAAACCTACAGCCTGCATACTCCTAAATGGACAAAAATTGGAACCAATTCCCCTGAAAACTGGAACTAGACAAGGATGCCCACTCTCTCCCCTCCTGTTCAACATAGTATTGGAAGTCCTGGCTAGAGCAATCAGAGAAGACGAGGCAATCAGAGGTATTCAAATAGGAAAAGAGGAAGTCAAGTTATCTCTCTATGCAGATGATATGATGGTGTACCTTGAAAACCCAAGAGAATCTGTTAAAGGCCTCCTTACATTGATAAAGGCCTTTGGCAAAGTCTCAGGATACAAAATAAATGTACAAAAGACAATCGCATTTCTCTACACCAATAATAAACAAACAGAAACCCAAATAAAAAACACAATTCCATTCACAATAGCCACAAAAAAATGAAATACCTTGGCATCTTCCTAACCAGAGACGTGAAAGACCTTTACAATGCAAATTACAAAACACTGCTCAAAGAAATCAAAGCTGACATGAACAAGTGGAAAAATATCCCATGCTCATGGATCAGAAGAATCAACATTGTGAAGATGTCCATCTTACCTAAGGCAATCTACAAATTCAATGCAATACCCATTAAATTACCAATAACATTCTTCTCTGACCTAGAAAAAACAACACAGGAATTCATATGGAAACACAAACGTCCAAGAATAGCCAGAATAATCCTCAGCAAAAAAAACAAAGCAGGTGGTATCACAATACCAGACTTCAAACTTTACTATAAAGCTACAATCATCAAAACAGCTTGGTATTGGTACAAGAACAGGCATATAGATCAATGGAACAGAATTGAGATTCCAGAAGCAAAACCTCAATTCCTCAACCAACTCATCTTCGACAAAGCCCCCACCACCTACCAATGGGGTGAGGAGAACCTATTCAGTAAATGGTGCTGGGAAAACTGGTTGACCACATGTAGAAGATTGAAACAGGACCCCTATCTATCCCCATGCACAAGGTTAACTCCAAATGGATCAGAGACCTAAATGTAAAACCTCAAACCATAAGAACATTAGAAAAGGAAGGAAATACTCTCATGGAAATTGGAACGGGCATCCAATTCCTGTACAAAACCCGAAACCCACAGGACTTAAGAGAGAAGATAGACAAATGGGACCTTATTAAACTGACAAGCTTCTGCAAAGCCAAAGAAACCATCAAGAGAGCAGGAAGACAGCCTACAGACTGGGAAAAAGTATTTGCAAACTCTAGGTCTGACAAAGGCTTAACATCCTGGATCTACAAGGAACTGAAACGTACTGAAAAGAAGAAAACAAGCAACCCCATTATAAAATGGGCAAAAGATATGAACAGACACTTCACAAAAGAAGACATTCGAGCAGCCAACAAACACATGAAGAAATGCTCAACCTCACTAATCATCAGGGAGATGCAAATCAAAACCACACTGAGATATCATCTAACTCCAGTCAGAATGGCAATTATCAACAACTCAAAAAATAACAGCTGCTGGAGAGGCTGTGGTGAAAAGGGAACACTTCTACACTGTTGGTGGGAGTGTAAGCTAGTGTAACCTCTGTGGAAAACAGTGTGGCGATTCCTGAAAGCTCTAAATATTGACCTTCCTTATGACTCTGCAACCCCCCTACTGGGAATATACCCTGAAGAACACAAATCACTCTATAAAAAAGATACCTGTACACGTATGTTTATCGCAGCGTTATTCACAATAGCAAGAACCTGGAAACAACCATGCTGCCCATCAAAAGAGGACTGGATTAAAAAAATGTGGTACATATACACGATGGAATTCTACGCAGCCATGAAAAAGAACAAAATCATGGATTTCACAGCTACCTGGATGGAACTAGAGTCTATAATACTGAGTGACCTCTCACAGAAACAAAGATCAGAATATCACATGTTTTCACTCATATAATGGACCTTGAACATCCAATGTAATACTATAAGAAAATGACTGATGGTACTGGGAAATTATGGGGGGGGATGGGATTAACAGTAGCTAATATCTATCTGGGACTGGGAAAACACCTCTTATCAATAGGGTGCCTGAATGAAACGTAATTGTACATCTAACCTTTAACTGTACCCTACAAAACGATAATAAAAAATACTGATTATAAAAAAAAAAAAAAAAAGAAAGATCGTGGGGTGCGAGCATTTTGAACTGGGGTTTTGAAAGTGTGGATGGCTTATATCAAGAAAAACTGGTCACTTTTCTGAACTGAAGGGAAATATATTTTGATTAAGGGCCTGGAGGTAAGAGAAATGGGAGATTTCCATTTGAAGCAACTATTGTCTCAGCTGACCAAGAACGAGACTTTGGGAGCTGCATGTTGTTGGACCAACAGGTGCGGCAACCTTGCTTAGAAAACCTGTAGAATGTACCCCTCTCCTCTGATTCTGCTTTCTCCGGTAATTGTCAATTCTTACTACTACCTGGGCAAGCAATTCTCTGAGTCTGAAGGAAAACCCCTACAGAGGTATAGAATATTCCTCTGACTACACCAGGAAAGCAACCTCAGATAAAAAAAACATATAGGACCACTCCGTTATTGAGTAGAGAACATATCCATATAATCTGTATTATTCTTTTTTGTACTTTGCCTGCCATAGGACCTGGAGCAATGTTTGTACCAATCAATCTCAAAGTATCCTTCTCTTCCCTGTTTGGGAATCACTGCCTGCTGACCTTGATTTATAAAGGGAGGGGGATGTATGCCTCAGATGGTGGTGATATTGGAGTAGCCCAGAATTACGTCAGATGTTAGAATGAAGAGAAAATTGTAGGTTCTAAAATTGAAATGAATTGAGGGAATGTCCTAGAAATAAGTAGAAGGTAGTAAAAGAGGAGACGGGGAATAAAGAAGACAGAGAGTCCATTGGCATGAACTTTACTGAAGGCACCATTACGAATAAATAAAAAAATATATAAATGTTTTGCAAGCAGCAACAATTAATTACAAAAATACTAGCAGTTTCTGATGCTTCGGAAGATGCTTCTGAAGAAAGAAGATTTAAAAAATAGTGTTGCAGGGAGACCTAGTTTTCTGTCAGAGCAGTGGCTTTAAAACCTGGATGCATGCTTAGTCATGTGGGGAGAATTTTTTTAAACGTTCATACAGTCAGTGACTTCATCTGCCTTTGGTTGAATCCAAGCATCATTATTTCAGAGTTGCTTAAAATAATGGGGTGAAATGAAGAAAAGAATCAGAGAATGTGAGTTTCTTGGCTGAAGACAAAGAAAAACTGGTGGCGTATTGAGAGACGTCCAAGAGAACCAACATTGGCAGCAGAGCCACGGGAACTGGTGGAGCCAGAAGAGCGGACGGCGAGGGGAACTTATGAGACTTCCCTTGCTGCCATGATGAATGACTTGAAACAATGCAAAGGTATTGCCTTACAGTCCTGTTGTTCAGAAGTCTGGCTTGGTGAAAGTCAAGGTGTCAGCAGGCAAGGCTGCTTTCTGGAGACTCTTGGAGGGAATCTCTTTCCTTGAGTCTTCTGGACCCAAACTCCTTCTTCAAGTCAGCAGAAGTAAGTCTCTCCATCGTTTCTCTGCATCAGTTTCTCCCACTTTCTTCTTCTATCTCCCTCTTATACCTCAAGGTTCGCTGTGATTGCGATGGTGTCACCCACATAATCCAGAGTAGTCTTGCTCTTTCAAGGTCATTTGCTTCACAACCACAATAAGGCTGCAAACTCGATCTCCTTTTGTCCTGTAACCTAACATATTTCCAGATTCTGGGGATTTGGACATCTTGGGGGTGGGGATACCACAGAGAGGTGTTTTCAAGGAATCATGGGCAGCTAGAACTCACCAGTGGCACTCAAGATGGAGATGCACACAGGTAGGTCTTATTAGTCTCGTCTTTTTCGTTTTGAGCAAAAGTGTTGCCAGACAGGGCTGAGAGCCCTTAGTAGTGTGGGACTGAAATACTGCAGACAGTGCAGACAGCATGGACTAAGCTGGTGAAGACGCGAGTTGGTAACCCCAGTTGAGATGCTGAGTAACTAAGTGGGTACCTAGAACAGGTGACGTTTCCAAGAAAACACCCGAAGGCAAGAGGGACCTGTGGAAAACAGCAACTGTTGTGGAGTTTGAGGAATAAACCATACTAAAGGATATAAAACAAGAAATTAAAAGACATAAAAGAAAAAATATACAACATTCTCAGAGTTAGAAATACTTTCAAAAATGTCTCAACAGTTGGGTCAGGCAGGGCAAAATTTTATATCTTTATATTTTAGATTTATTTTTTAAGTTGTATATTTTTACATTCTTCTCAGTATTAAGTACATTATTAAGCAAATAGTGAGAATTTGGTCATACATTCATACTTGTAAATTTAATTTCTTTTGTCCTGGACACTTTATTTTAAGTCACTGATTAGTAACCATTAACTTAAGCAGTGATTTTAATTTTCACATTGCACAAATACAATGTATAAGGATGTTGCCATTCAA
The DNA here is from genome assembly GCA_027257055.1 of Cephalopachus bancanus. Taxonomy (NCBI): domain Eukaryota; kingdom Metazoa; phylum Chordata; class Mammalia; order Primates; family Tarsiidae; genus Cephalopachus; species Cephalopachus bancanus. The sequence continues at coordinate 2,582,991 of JAPVLO010000018.1, read as the reverse complement.
TTCAATTTTCGAGTGGAATGTTTCTCCTTAAAGAAGTAAATCAATAAGCCAGATAATTATTATATTCCATTGTTTGACTGATAATAATATAATGCCCTCTGTATTATGTTATTATATAATGAAAGAGTAAATAACCGAAATGAAATGCGCTAATGAAATAATCTTAACTAAAGTGTAACCGTTTTAGCATGGCTTAGCTTTGTCATATTTTTCTAGCATTTGACTTTAATTTACCCTCTATTCATTAGCCAAGGACAGGACCATTTTTCCCAGAGATAGCTAGTGATAATTTACAACCCCTTCCCAAGCCTGCCTTGTACTGTTTATTTTTTCTACTCCAAGTCTGTCTCTCAGCCATAAAGAACCAGGATGACCTACGTGACACAGACCTCATCACCGTGGCAACGGTTATGTGACCCGCCCACCCATCTGCCTGCCATCCACAGTGCCTGTGGTTGCCTGGCCCTTTATGATGATGTAAAACAAACCACCACCCTCCATCAAAGGAAATGTGGAAAAAAGCATTCAACTACAGCAGCCACGCCATGCTTCTCTGTAAGCTTTGCCCCCACCCCCCAATCCAGGGAAGGTGGATTCCCTTTTTTTCTCTCTCTCTAATCTGTTTTCTAAATAAACCCATAAACCATACTTTCCCATCTAATTTCTGGGCAATTCTTTGCATTTTACCTGCGCCACTGGCTCAGCCCGCTGGCCCACTGACCTAACAATCCTCCCAGACTTCACATTTTTAGAGACCTAGCCTATATCACTTTTTAAATATATCATTTTTAAAATACTTTTAAAGAGTCCAGATCCCCTGTCCCAAGTTGTATTGTTTAAAGTATTCCATCCACCATTTTTAAAATTTCGATATACTAGGTTGGGCTGACTCAGCCAGCCAGAAGGCCATAAGGCCCCAAATCAGTTGAATTTTCAACCAGTCAGAAGACAGATTGCCCTGGGGGGGGGCGAGCTAATTGGGTGAACCCTAAGAGAGACGGCAGCCTTCCTGAAGACAGAAGTTCCCAGCAAGATATGCTCTCCTCCTGACTTGAAAGAAGCCAACTTCTGGACTGCAAATTGCCCATGGAGGGGCCCCAGGACAAGGGCTTCCAGGAGTCCGGCAGTCCCTGACTGACAGCCGAAAAGAAAACAGGGTCTTTAGTGCTGGAGACTCAAGAAACTAAATTTTGGCAGCAACGTGAGAGAGCTTGGACGCGGGCCTTTCCCTAGGGGTGCCCGGAGGAGGACTCAGCAGCTGACATCGATTTCCTCCCTGGGGTGCCTCAGCACGTGGTTGGGGGCCCTGGCAAGCTGCCCCAGCCGGTGAACTTCTCTGATTAAGTTGCAGAGCCCACCTCCTGCTGAAATCCGCCTCGAAAAGTCTCCCCGCTATTTTTTTTCCCCATAAGAGCACATGAAATACACATGGCTTTCAATGTTCCCAGCAGAGGGTGGAGCATTTCCACCTCATCCCCTCTTCCCCTCGACGGCACTCGGCGAGAAAAGACCCAGAAATCGTCTTTTACGCTCAACACGAAATTTGATTTTACATGTTAGCCTGAATTAACCCGTCTGCCATTTCTGGAAACATACTTATAAGGGGTTTCCATCAGGAATGGATGTGTCTCTCCCTTAATGACTGTAAGTAAAAGTGTGTGTGTGTGTGTGTGTTGTGTGTGTGTGTGTAGCATCGTAGCAATGTAGCATGGCCTTCCACAAGGTGTTGTGTTGCTTTCTGGAATTGCAAGCGGCTGTTGACCCGCTTTCTTGTCGGTACAGCTTAGGCCCAGCCACTGCTCACTGTCACCCTCAGGTTCAGATTTTATCCGAAGTAGACATAATCCATTGAAAGGAAACCCTGGCGCGGAAGCAATAATGTATGTTATTATGCAAAGTGGTTTACCTCCTCACTGATTCAAACACTTCCATTTCAGAAAAGTATTTTGGCTCTAATTCCGCATAATTAAATGATGATCTTTTTCGTTTCCCCTAAATAAAAGCTAACCTCCTCCAAGAATAAGTCAGAAAGTATCTGTTGCAATTTAAAATAATAATTTGTACCCATTTTCACCCATCCAGGCTGCAAACGTTGAAACATGGCGTAATTGACAGCTTTGCTTTAAAAGCTTGATGTATCTGAAAAGATACTTGAGTTCAAAAATTGAGACTGAAGTATTGCAAAGAAAAACTGCTACATTTGTTAATTACAATGCAACATACTTTCAGAGCTATCATGGATAAAACAAATCTCCATTTATAGAACATAGGTGCTTGTATATCCCTGTAATTTGCATGACTGCAGTAAAGGCTGTGTGCACGTAATTATATTTAATGGGCTCAGCTGGATTTGATATACAGCATTAGCTAACACCAAAAAGATGAGGTTAGCAATGAAAGTTTAAGGGTGGCTAAACTAGCTTAGGGTCTGCTATAATTATGATGTGTTAGTTGCCTCATTTCAGTTGAATCGTCCTGTCTTGAAACGTTTATCTCCCTTGGCATGTCCCCCTGTCCTTATGGACACACTCTTGTCACCCCATCCTCATAGCATCCAGTCTCAGAGTTGCAAATCCAATGCCTCTGGAATAAGACGGGAAGCTATTGTATGAAGCAAGCTGAGTGTTAAAGGCTAAACGTCTGTTTAGAACACTCTGCAGCCAAGGAAAACATCTGAAGAGTTAAGTTGGCCAACGGATGTCAATTTGCACCTACTGTCATGATCAGTAGTTTATAAATTTGAAGAGATCAAGGAATCTTTTGAGATTGTAATGAAAGATTTTTTTTCCCTATGGAGTTTGTTTCCTACTTTTTTACATCTTGGGTAATCTCATTCAATCCCCTAGATATATGTTTCTTGTGCATTTTAATATTCACAAGCACACACAGTTGACCCTTGAACAACACAAGGGTGAGGGGTTCAGACCCCCTGTGTGGCCAAAAATTTGCATATAGCTTTTGACTCCCCTAAAACATAACTACTAATAACTTGCTGACCAGAAGCTTTGCCAATCATATGGTCAATTGGCACGTACTTTGTACGTTGAATTCATTACGCACCGTATTCTTGCAATAAAGTAAGGTAAAGAAACAAATGCTCTTAAGAAGATCAAATGGAAGAGAAAATATGTGACTATGTTTCAAGCAGAAGCAGATCATCATCAAGTTTTCCATCCTTGCCATCACGTTGAGTGAGCTGAGGAGGGCAAGAGGAAGGTCTTGCTGTCTCAAGGGTGGCAGAAGACCAGCCACCTGTGAGTGGGCCCACGCAGTTCAATGTGTGTGTGTGTAGATACGCATGCGTGTGCACTCATGTGTTCACATTTCACTTCTACTGAAGTAATGGTTGCATACGGTTTGAAAATAAAACTCCAGAAAGATTGTATTGTAAAACAGCAAATTCTAACTCCCACTTTCCCCACCCCTGTATCCCTCTCCTCAGAAACCCCTGCTTTTGTGACCAAAATTCTTGTTTAAATAAACACTATCATTAAACACAAATTAGAACTATCATTAAAATTAAAAAAATAAAAGACTTGCTTCACTCATTAAAATGATCAAATGTATACCTTTATTTACTGTGGGTTATGATGAATGAGAATTAAGAAATCTTACAACAAACTCTACTGTGTTTATTCATCCTCTCAAAGTACTATATCACTATTTTTCATTAAACCAAAAAGAACATTTATGATAACATGTCTTTGTAGGTGTGGTTCATAGTAAAAGCCAAGTGTAGCGCTAAAATCACATCTCTCTTATTTTTACAAAAGCATTAAAAAATCTATTTGTTTAGCTGAAAAAATGAAGATTGTATATATTAATAGTGGACAACAAGATATTTGAAATATGTATATCTTGTGGAACAGCTAAATTAAGCTAATCAATAGATGCATTATTTTGCATTCATTTTTTGTGGTGAGAGCATATAATTTGCTCAGTGATTTTTTTTTCCAGAGTAAATTCATTTTATTAACTATAGCCATTGTGCCATACAGTAACTCTCTTGACTTTACTTCTCTTTGGTAACTAAAATTTTGTATCCTTTGACCAGCATTTCCCCAAGCACACCCCTTCCCCACCAGACTTACTTATGTGAGTTCAACTTTTATAGACTCCATATATAAGTGAAATCATGAGTTATCTGTATTTCTGGCTTATTTCATTTGATAAAATGTTCTAGGTCCATCCATGTTGTCACAAACGATAGGATTTTTTTGAGGCTGAATACTATTCCATTGCGTGTATACACCATATTTTCTTTATTCAATTGTTGATGGAAACATGGATTGACTCCATATTATGACTATTGAGACTAATGCTGCAATGAGCATAGGTGTTCAGGTATCTCGTTGACATACTGATTTCATTTCCTTTGAATATATACCCAGAAGTGAAATGTTTGGATCATATGGTAGCATTACTTCTAATTTTCAGGGAACCTTCATACTATGTTCCATAATAGCTATACTAATTTATATTCCCAACAGTGAGCAAGGATTCCTTTTCTCCAAATCCTAGCCAACACTTGTTGCCTTTTGTATTTTTGTATTTAGTCATCCTAGGTGTTAGGTGATATCTTATTGTGGTCTAAATGTGCATTTCTCTGATGATTAGTGATGCTGAACATTTTTTCTATACCTGTCCATGTGTATATCTTCTTTTGAGAAATGTCTATTCTGAGATCCTTTGCCCATTTTTATCAGATTAGTTGTTTTCTTGCTATTGAGTTGTTTGAGTTCTGTATATATTTTGAATATTAACCCTTTATCAGATGTATATTTAACAAACATTTTCTTGCATTCTACAGGTTGTCTCTTCATTTTGTGGATTGTTTCCTTTGCAGGAGGTTTTTAGTTTGAAGAACTCTAACGTCTATTCTTGCTTTTGTCATCACTCCAGAAAATCATTGCCCAGACCAATATCACAGAGATTTCCCCCATCTTCTTCTAGTAGGTTTAGTTTCAGATATTACATTTAAGACTTTAATCCATTAAGTCTTTAGTTCATGTTGAGTTGATTTTTTGGATGTGGTATAAGATGAGGATCTCATATTATTCTCTACATATGGATATCCAATTTTCCTAACTTCATTTATTGAAGAGATTGTCCTTTCTCCTTTGTGTATTCTTGAAAACTTTGTCGAAAGGAAATTGTAAATGCGTGGTTTTGTTTCTTTACTCTCTGTTCCATTGGTATACGTGTCTGTTTACATACCAGCATGATATACTGTTTTGATTATTATAGCTTTGTAGTATAGGTAGTTTATTTTGAAGTCAGGTAGTTTGGTGTTTCCATTGTTTTTTTCCCCCCCTCATGATTGCTTTGGTAGTTTGGGGTCTTTCATGATTCCATATACATTTTAGAATTGTTTTCCTTTCTTGTAAAAAATGCCATTTTAATTTTGATATGGATTGCATTGAATTTACAGATCACTTTGGGTAGCATGAACATATTAACAATATGAATTCTTCTAGGCAGTGAACATGAGATAGCTTTCCATTTATTTGTGTGTTTTACCTTTTTTTCATCAATGTTTTATAGTTTTCAATGTACCAATCTTTCACTTCTTTGAATAATATAATTTCTAAGTATTTTATCTTTATATGCAAGTGTTTTTTTTATTTGGGATGACAGGTTATTGTTAGTTTACAGAAATGCTACTGATTTTTGTATGTTTATTTTGCATACTAAAACTTTACAGAATTCATTTATTAGTTCTAACAATTTTTGGTGGAATTTTTAGAGTTTTTTATGCACAAAATCATGTCATCTGCAAACAGGGAAAATTTATTTACAAATTTAGGTGCCTTTTATTTCTCTCTCTTGCCTAACTGCTCTGACTAGAGTGGGCACCCTGCTCTTATTCCCAATCTTAGAAGATAATCTTTCAACATTTTACTATTGAGTGTGATGTTAGCTGTGAGTTTGTCATATGTGATCATTATTATGGTGAGGTTCATTCCTTCTATAGCTAATTCGTTGAGAATATGTTTTTATCATGAAAGGATGTTGCATTTTACAAAAAATGCTTTTTTTGAATCTATTTTAAAATGTTGAAATATCCTTTTGTTTTATCCTTCATGCTGTTAATGTAACATGTTATAAATTTGTGTATGTTGAACTATCCTTGCATTCCTAGAATAAATCCCACTTGATCTTGGTGAATTTTTTTAAAATATGCTTTTAAATTTGGATTGCTAATATTTTGTTGAGGGCTTTTACATCTGTGTTTATCAGGGGTATTAGCTTGCAATTTTCTACTTGTATAGTCTGGTTTTGGCAAAATGATTATGAATTATATCAATGTAAAACAGTAGGATCGATGTATTAGTTAGGCATATCTTTGTATTTTAATTCACTTAAATAAGCCATATAAAACCTTAAGCTACCAATATGTTTCCTGTACTTTTCTCCTTAATTTAATATGATTGCTGTGGAGTAGGTATTCCTATATTTTGTGTCTTTATTGTTAATGATGACACCATTCAGAATTATAAAGTGCCAGCATATTGTGTCTGAATCCACATTGTGTATGACCCCTGCTTCCTTTGTTTTTATTAATTTGTATTTGTTTGCCCATTCTTTAATATTCAGCTCTGATTAATACTTTGCCTTGGGTGTTTCTTTTGTAAATAGTAAAATATTGAGATTTGTTTTCTAAATAAATTTGCTGAGAACTCTTTTTTTTCATAGATGAATTTAGAGATGCTTGGCTCTAATTATTATATCATTATTTTATGCTACATCTTTTAACATTTTCTGTTTACATTTACTTTTCATCTTTTCAATAATTAATTTCTTTTCTATGGTACATGTGTATGTGTATTTATCTTTGCATGTGTAATTATTTTTTTGCTATTTAAAAGCTAACCTTTTTGTTTTAGTAGTTATCTTTATCATATAAAGTAAATCTATGTATTACCCTTTGTAGTATAAGTATCAGGCCCCAAATTAATATTATGTGCTGCTTTGATATCTGAAACTAGGAGAATCTAGAATAACCAAGCTGCAAGTTCCCCTCTCTTCTTTTTTTCTATGGATACAGTCTCATAGCCAAACAATACTTCTTTTCAAACACACAAAATGAAGTATGCTTGTATCTCAGTAGTAGGTTTAAGTTCCCTGCTGACCTATAGAATTATGCAAAATCAATCCCATCCTCCTGCAAAAGCCAGAGGGTCTCTTACCCTTTCGATAGTATAAAATCTGCCTCCTACAGACCTGTTGTTTAATTTTTCAAGTACGATTTTCATGTGGCCCCACATGCCATGTAGTGTCCTAGTCCCCTGGGCACTGAGTAAATGGGACTAACAAACTGCCGTTGACCTCACCTGTGTAGTGTTGAATGCCAGGTAGTCTGTCACCTCAGAAGTACTAGTGTGAGAATTCTTCCCTCACCAATGGCAAGAATGGGAGTCAAGCAGAACACCCCTATTCCTCCATTTATTTAGATGCTTTGGTTTTCTTCCATGATTGAGAGTAAAATTAGAATGTTTCCTCTTTCTCACTCTTTCTGCTTCTTTTCCTATACTTTCTAATTTTAGACAGCAATACTAGCATTTATTACTGTCTGTAAATATTTTATATTTGTAAAAGAATCCATGGAATATTACTGCTGTCACCCCAAATTCATTCACCCATCTAGTTGAGCACATGACAAACTTACTAGATATTATGGGTCTCAGCCTCACTGAGTTATTATGGCCACAAGACAGGTTCTTATCACTGAGATGTGAACCAAAGGGTTATGTGGCACTTATCACCTATTTAAACATGATTGTCCAGGATTTTCTTCTCCCCTTTTGACCCTCTTGACTGGATATGGCTTTAACCAAAGCAATCTTGAAAGTCAAGTATTAAGGATCGCAGAGCTTTTCTGCTAGTCTGGGTCCCTAGGTTCCTTCTTAGAACACAGATACACATACTTGCTCTAGAATGTTAAAATGAGCTTTAAATAAGCTACTATCTTCATTGAACTATTGCATTCTTGAATTTGTTTGTTACAGCAGATGAGCCTTCAGCTTAAAAATATATAATTTTAAAATTATTATCTTGAAATAATTATTTGCAATAAAGTTCCATGACAGTACAAGGAACTCTTGTTTATGCTTAGCCTGAATTTATCAATTGCTTACATTTTGTGCCATTTATTCATCATTCTAAATACATAAATAAAAGAAAATGTATTTATTATATATTAATGCATCCAGGATTTTTATTAAGCCATTTAAAGGAATTATTTTGTAGTTGAATGTCATAGGCAGTATCCATAAGTTTGCTGATAGTAGAAGTTTTATTTCTTGATTTTCAAGCTTTAGACATTTTATTTTATTTTATTTTATTTTATTTTATTTTGTCTCATCACAAGGGCTAAGATGTGCATTAGGAAGTTAAATAAGGGAGATGAGGGTGACTATTCTTGTCTTTTTTATGATGGTAACAGGGAAGCATTTAATACATTATTGCTAAGTATGAGGTAAGAGGTATGATTTTGTAGCTCTACTATATCAGGTTAAAAAATGTTCTTTTTCATTTATACTTCACTATTTGTTTTTGCCGTAATGGCCATTTTCCAAGTCATTTTTCCTTTTTTGCATTCATTGAAGTGAAACCTATAACTTTTATTTCTCGTTAATAAGGTGAATGACACAACCAATGAATTGAACCAATCTTATATACTTTGAATAAATCTACATGATTTTTATACTTCTTGTATATATCTAGATTCAATTTGCTACTGCTTTTCTACAGATATGTAAGTCTGTGCCAGACACTAAATATTTTTAGCTCTGTGTGTGTAGCTCCTTGACTATGCTGTTCTAATATAACAGTAGCCCAAGTGAATGAATGTTGTTGGATTTGGCCCTGCAGGTCATATTTTCTGTGTTCAGAAGGAATATCAGTCTGTAGTTTTCTTTGACAAGTTTTTGTATAAGAGATATACCGATCTCATAAAACAGTCTGGAAAATGTTCTCTCTTCTTTGCTTCTGAAAAATATTGTTTATTAGTTTCTTTGATATCCTTATCTTAGTTTAAATCAATTAAAAAGCAAAACTATCTCAGACTAGAATTTTGCCTTCATGGGAAGACTTTGTACTGGAAATTTAATTACTTTAATTGATACATAGTTACTACAATATGAAGCATGTATCAACTTTAGTAAGTTTTATCTTTTTAGGATTTTTAAAAATTTTATTTATGTTTTCAAATTTATCATCATGTAACTCTTAGAGTCATCTTACAATAAGTTAAATGTCTGTGGTATCTATGATTACTCTTTTTAAATTTCTGATTCTGATAATTTGCTTTTCCTATAAATTTTTAATTGATTAATATTATTAGAAATATTTTAATTTTGTTAATCTTTTCAAGAAACCAGCTTCTGTTAATTTTCATTATTCTCATTGTTTCTGACATTGTATTCATTATTTCATTATTTCTACTTACATGTGGTTTAATTTGCTCTTCTTATTCTAGATTTTGAGATGGAATTCAAAAAATTTGTTTTTACTAACATAATCATTTAAACTCTTAAGTTTCCATCTGAGCACTGTTTTCATTGCATTCCCAAATTGAGTTATTTGTTTCTTCATTATCACTCAGTTGATTTGAACTATGTAATCATTGTTTGAACCATTTATTACACAGAAGTAAATTTTATTTGTCAGATGTTTGTGGATTTTCCAAACGTCTTTTAGTTATTACTTTTAAATTTTTTTAGTAATCAAAAACTATATTCCATAAGATTTTAATCTTTTGAAATTTATTTAAACTATATTTGTGTTTCTGTACATATAACTTATGGGTTTTCTGCAGCTATTAGATACAATGTTTTTAAAAATCAATAAGGTCAAGTTGGTTAAGAGTGCTGTTCTGATCTCTACTGTTTTTACTGAAGCTTTATGCTTTAAAAAAAATACATTATTGAGAGATTCTTTAATTAGCAACTATAGTTTTGAAAAGGTTTGTCTATATTTTACCAAATCTACCACTAGTATTTTAGTTTAAGTCACATCACATATTTGTCAGAAGTCTCTTACATAAGAGTTTGATTCATACTTTGTATTTGCAGATCACCCATATTGCACAAATCACATACGCATGTATCACTTTTAATTTCTGCTTACTCTTCCTTTAAAGAAGAACGATAAAGCAAGATAATATTGTGTCAAATACCTCTGAATTTTGAGAATTTGCATCCAGACTTTTATAGGTTTTCTCACCTACACATCACTAGATAGCAGACTTTTTATTGACTTCTCTATTTTCTTTTACAAGATTGCTTAACTCATAAGTAAAATGTTAACTCTTTTAAGGTCATATTTTGTCATCTAATTATTAAACAACAATGGCAAATACAATCACTATAAAGATACTTTAGAGCAAACAGTTGACCTTTGATGTCACAACTCAATCTACGGTTACAAAAGTAGATTGTACATAGAATTTAATCTTTTTGTAGAACTCTGCAAGGCATAGAAATTATTTAGCTTATTATGAAGGAAAAGTAAATTGTAGGTTAATTCACATAGTTAAAGATCGATCAGTTCAGAGAACTTCTGGGATACTTTTTTAAAATGTTAATAAGAAGAATGGCAATTTATCCACTTTTTAAAGTCTCTAAGAAAAACAATAGACAAAACATTTATTGAGCTCATACTTTGTAACAAGAGCTGTTCTAAGGACCATACAAATACTACCACATGTATGTCTCACAACAGCATTGATGAAAAATTAGATAACTCATTTAACTTCGATCAGCTAATATGTAGTATGGGATAGAAGTCAGATTTTATTTGGACAGTTTGATTCTGGATTTGACTCTTAAGTCCCTAAATTTATACTGAAATTTTACAAAATTGTCTTCAAGATAATTTATTGGAATGGAATAAGCTGAATTAAAACTAAACTAAGGGGCATTCAGGAATCAATGGTGTAGTTTAATTCTTCATCACTAATACAGTTATAGTGTCCTTCAAATGTAGTGATTGCTCTAGGCACTGAAGGTCTCATTGACAAGGGAAACAGTGGGGAAATCTGATCTAGGAAATGGGAAAGTAATTTTAAAATATTTTCAATTTGGGTAGAATAACAACCAAAAATAGAAACTATGTATTCTAAAGTTACAAGATAAGGTCTGGAATATCTCAGTTTTAGTTATTTTGATAGGTGACAAACTTCATAAGATTCAAATCAAACTGTAAGAAATCAAGTTTGCAGTTTAAAAAAATAATAATAATACCATAAGAAAGGAATTGGAAGTAGTGGGAAACTGCCAGGGGAAGGGGGGTGGGCTTGGGTGGGATTGGCAGTTGAGGGAAACTGCCAGGGAAGGGAGGGGCACACCTCATCAACAAGGGCACCTGCATAATCAACGCTTGTATACCTAACCCTGAATTGTACCTCACATCTTTAAAAAAGAAAATTGAGTATTTGTCTCCAAAAGACCTTCATTGTAAGAAATACTAAAAATAAAATCAAATGAATATATGCATCTTCTTCAAGAAGAAATGGAAAGTATCAAAAATAAAAAATATAAAAGACTATATTATAGACTATATTATCCTTGTATTTTTATAACATTTAACTACTTAAGAAATACGTATATGTATTGTTTTTCTGTCAATATAGATGCAATTTAAATAAGAAGACACTGAGGTTGAACGTAATTGGATGAAACACTATAACGAACAGACAAAATAGCTAGATTAATACCAGGCAAAATAGACTTCAAGATATGAACATTACCAGAAATAAAAAGATATTTCATAATGTTAAAATGGCCAGTTCATCCACAAGATGCAAAATGATAAGTGGATTAATAACAGTTATCATAAAAGAGCTTTGGAATTCATGAAATAGTTGATACTGTATGGGTTAAGACTTTTGAAGATGTTGGGATTGCTTCAACATGTCTTCACAACAATGGACATCAGTCTTTGGGGGCAAGATTATAAGATGAATAATGGTCCCCCAGCAAATCCAAGTTTAATCCCAGAAATCTGTGAATGGCACCTCACATGGCAAAAGTGACTTTGCATATTTGATTGAATTGAGAATCCTGCCACAGACCATGTGGGATTATCTCGGTGGACCCTAAATGCAATCACGTGTATCTTTGTAAGGGAGAATCAGTAGAAGGACTGACTCAAGAAGAGACTGAAAGCAACGTGACAGCTAGCAGCAGGCAAGGTGATGTGCTGCACGGAAGGGTGGTGAGCCCAGCAATGCAGGCAGCTTCTGAAACCCAACACAGGCAGAGACAAAGTTCTCCTCCCCTCAGAGCCTCCAGAAGGAACCAGACCTACCAACACGTTGACATTATCAGATAAGATTTCTTTCGAACTTCTGGTACACAGACATGTGAGAAAATAATTTTGTGTTATTTTAAAATATCAAGTGTGTCTTAATGAGAGTGGAGGTAGCTAGAAAACAACTAGGCAGGCAGACAGGGTAGGCCCCAGGTAACAAAGTAGCAAACTTTGTGCAGACCTCTCAGACTGAAACACTCATGTTGGTAAACAAACTCTCTACAAGCCCCTTAGACTAAACAAACACACTCACTGCTGGGATTGGCATACAAACCAATCAGGTCACTGCTAAATGCTGACCAATCAGCTCAACACTAGGCCTCTACCTCTAGCGGATTGGTTCTTAGTACTGACCAACCAGCACAGCTAGTGCCAACCAATAAGCTCACAGCTAATGCTAGTCAATCAGTTCAATCTTAGGACTTACATAAGCATCAGGTTTTGCACCAGATGGGCAACCCCTTCAGGTCCCCTGCTGCCATGAAAGCTTTTCTGTCTTCCCAATAAATCCTACTTTCTCACCTTCCAACTGTCCATCTCCCTCATTCCTCCTGGGTGCAAGACAAGAACCTGGGTTCTAAGAGCTGCTGAAGGTCTTCGGCGCTAAAGAGCTGTGCACCCAGGAGACTGACTTGCCAGTGGATGAAGCCAGCAGAGCCAGTAGAAGTGAGAGAACTGCCAGGCAGAGAGCCAGACTCTGGAACAGAGCTGAGACACTCTCAGGGGTTGGCTTGCCAGCCCAGCATAGCCAACTCTCTTCGAGGCTCGGTTTGCTGGCCCTTTGAGTGAATAACTGACCAGACAAATATCCGTATCAATAATCTGTTACAGTAGTCACAGAAAAGCAATTCAATAATGGAATCACATTTAGAAATCAATAACAGTTCTACGAAAACACAAAATATTTGAAAATTAAATGACGTACTTCTAAATAATGCATGTGTCAGAAAAAAACACATCACAAGACAAATTAGAAAATGTTTCAACAGAATAGCAATGAAACTATGATATATAAAAACTTGTGGTACACAGCTAAAAATGATCCAAGGGGAATTTGCTGCTTTAGCGCTCATGTTTCAAAACAAGAAAACTCTAAACTCAATCTAAGTTTTCATCTCAATAAGCTTAAAAAAAGACCAAGTAAACCTATGTTAGTAGAAGGAAAGATATAATAAATTAGCAGAAATCAATCAAAAAACAGACAAAATGGAGAATATCATCAAAGCCAAAAGTTTGGTTAATGAAAAAGAACAAGGTAGTAAATATTTTGAGAGATTGATTAATAAGAAAGAGGAAAACGTACAAATTACCATTAAGAGAAACAAAATAGGACTTAGCAATATAGATAAATGTTATAGACATAAAACAGATTGTGATGTAACACAACATTATGCCAATAAATTTACATAAACTAGATAGAGAAAATAGACAAATCTCCTAAAAAATACAACTCATCAAATCAAAAGTATATCAGAATTTTTTTATCATTCAAATATCTGAATAGACAGATGATAAAAAAATAGCAAGAGACAGAGACAGAGAGAGATAATTGAATGAAGAACATTTCCACAAAGAAAACACAAGAGACAGATGGTCTCACTTGTGAATTCTGTAATTTAAGAAAGAAAAATAACAATCTCACACTTTTTTTTTAGAAATTTAGAAGAGAATAAACTTCTCAATTCATTATAAAGCTAGCATAATCCTACCACAAAAACTTGACAAAACAAAAAAAGTATAATATGGATTCATGTCTCTCATGAACATAAACAGGAAAATCCTTACCAAGATATAAGCAGACAGGAGCCAGTGATATATTAAAAAAAATACATCAGGAAATATTAGTATAAATACTGGGAATGCAAGATTCATGTAACATTCAAGATCTATTAACATAGTTCATTGTTACAAAGAAATAAAGGAGAAAAAAACTGCATGATTATTTCAGAACATGCAAAATTATATTTGAAAGAAGCAATACCTATTTGTGATGGGAAAAAAAATCAGCAAAGCGATAAAGAGCATCTATGGAAAACCAGCAGCTAGCATCATGTATGTAGGTAAAATATTAAATGTTTCCCACAAAGATTGCAAAAAAGACTGGGATACCAACGCTCACCACTCCTACTCAGTATCACACAGGAGGTTAGCAGCCATTGCAATAGAAAAGTTATTAAAATCTAAAAGAAAGAAGTAAAATTGTCTCTGTAGCACATGATACAACTTTTTGAACAAAAATTCTATAGAGTATAGAAAACTACTAAACATGTCTGAATTAAACAAGTTTGCAGAATATGGAATTAATATGCAAAAGTCAATTCTACTTTTATATACTAATAAAAATTTCAAAATAAAATTTTAAAATTAATTGCTTTACCATAGGGTCCAAAAAATGCTTAATAATAAATGTAACAGATAATGAGTAACACTGCTATTCCAAACACTACAAAACTTTAATGAATAAAATTAAAAACTTAAATAAACCTGAAGATATGTGGATTGATTGGAAGATTAACTATGGTTAAGATGTAAGTTCTAGTTACTGAACTTGCTCAGTCTATGCATATGATATCTCCATGCATATTTACTGTAAATAGAAAGCTTACATTTAAAAAATGTTATAACTGCTTAATATAACACATATTTAAGTTTTATGAGGCGCTATATATGAGGAGGCAAAGGGAGTCACAGCAGTTTATTTTGTTTAGTAGGAAAGTATTTGTGAACAGGAATCTGTCAGATGTCTTGGAAGGCACAGGAACACAAGAGTTGTCTGCCTTCCAAAAAGCTTATGGTTCCCAGAAGGAAAGAATGGGTTAGTATATGGTTATAATATGATGCATTTTGTAGTCCAGAAAAATTTAAAGTGGATCTGCCTCAAATGTGAGAGTGATGCATTCTACCTAGCGAGCAATAGAAATTAAAATGTGTGGCACCTCTAAATCTATGCACTCATGTTTGTATGAATCAAAGTTAATCTATAAATTGGCAGTCCATCATACTGATCAAGTGTTCTATACTACAAAAGTATTATTAAATCGTAAAAAACCTTGTGTGTTTACATGTGCAATAATTAAGCATGATTTTACAGTAATTTAATTTTGCTTTCAATGATACACTAGTAAGTGGAATTATTGACATTATTGTTAAGCTCTTATCTTGAAAATGCCTGAAAAGTAAAGTTTACCCAGTAGGCTCCCAGGTAATAATAAGCATTCAATTAATGAGTTAACTGAATGAATATGTGTATTCAAAACATGAAAAAAGATGTAAATTCTTCAAAAAGTTGTCTGTGGATTCAATGCAATTCCAGAAAATGTCTTAAAGAAATTGACCAGTTGATTCAAACATTTTATACAATAAAATATCACAAGGTAGAGGAGAACATCAGAAGTGATCTTTAAAAAGAAGATTGTAAAACTTATATCACCTAATTTCAAGACTTAGCAACTGCAGAAATATGACCTCTATATCTAGATGGTCCTTTGATTTTTTTTTTAAGTTACTAAAGTAATCCATTTAAAAAATAAAATTTCAACAAATGATGCAGAGGAAACTGTATATAACCCATATAAAGAACACCAGCCTTAGTCCCTACTCCACGTCATAAATAAAATTAACTCAAGATGGATAATAGTTCTTATCTAAAAATAAAAAAAGAAAACTTGAGAAAATATTTTCACGAATAAAAAAGATATAAACATTTCATACAAAGGCACAGAAAATAACTATAAAGCAAAAAATTGATAAATATGCTTCATCAATATTAAAAATGTCCGGTTGTAACAGGATATTAAATGAACTCAAGTCATAGGAAGACAGGAAATATTTCAAATATACACATGACAAAATATTGGCTTTTGTATGTAATTACTGCCACCAAATACAAAAGATAGATAACCCAGAAAAAAAAGGGGGGGGCAAAATGTACACAGGAAGATATAAAAATAAGCAATATTCACATGAAAAAGTGCTGAAATTACTCATTATTAGGGAAATGGAAATTACAGTCATGAGGAGAATGAATGCCCAAAGATAAAAAGATTAACAAAACTAAATATTGGGAGGATTCTGGGGTAACTGGAACTCACATAAATTGCTAGCGGGAAGGTAAAAAGATATAAATACTTTGGAAGGAAGCCTGTCAGTTTCCCTAAAATTAAATATACACCAATCATGTGACTATGTATTTTTCAAGTAAAAAAAATAGCATATATCACAAAAAGACTTGTGCAACAATATTCAAATGAACTGTATTTATAGCAGCTCCAACTTGAAACAGATCAAGTGGCCATGAATAAGAGAGTATGTTAATATAAACTTTGAAATATTCATGCAATGGGCTACTTCTCAACAATAAAGGAAATTGATTATGGATGCACCTAGCAACATAAATGAATCTCAAAAAGAGTAAAAGAAGCTTGACACAACCAAGTTCATGCCTATTGTATTTTTGCATTTATAAGAAATTACAGAACAGGCAGAAATAATCTATTGTGTAAACAAGCCTGAACAATATTTTTTTCTGGGAGTGTGCTGAAAGTGAGGATATCAAGAAGGAGCATGATCGTAGGAATGTTTTATATTTTCATGGCTGTTTGGATTACAAAGCGATATTAATTTGTCAAAGCTCAGTGAATATAAACTTAACATTTGGACCTTCTGCTGTACATAAATATTACTCAAAAGGAAAAAAAAAAACTATGAACAGGTATTCAAATCTAGTTAATGGTATGCAGCTAAAATATTTAGTGGGAAGTATGACAATATATTGCATTCACTTTGAAATGCACCAGAATAATTGTTGGTTCAATGGATGGATAAAGGGCTCAATCAGTGGATATATATTTAACAAATAGGGCATAACAGAATTTTAGAATCTTGGTCACATATACACGGGTATTCTCTGTAAAGTTTTTCCAACCTTGCTGCATATTTAAAGATTTTTAATAAAATGTGAGAAAATACATGGAACATTTCCGTCTTCTCAGAAAATTCTCTTTTGCCCCTTGACAGTCAACATTTCCTTCCCTTGCCCCAAATAGCTAATGATCTGATTTCTCCCACAACAGCTTAATTTGACCCCTTCTGAACCTTTGAATACAGTATGTATTTTATTGTCTCTGACTTCCATTACTCTATATGTTGATTTCATCGGTGGATAATATTCCAATTGATGAATATATCACTGTAGAATTATCCATTAATTTAATAGCTATTTGCATTTTGGGTTTCTGAGTATTATAAATAAAATTCTATGAGGGTAATGACTCTCCAGTGCTTCTAATAGGCAAAATTGAGAACCACTGGACTATGTGATTATTAAGATTATTTTCTATTAGAAAACTTGGTATTATGGCTATCAAGGGAGGAAGTCAAGGAAGATAATCAGCACTGCAGTTTTACCTCTGCATCTGTGATACAGATGTCTCACAATCAATTACTACCTACCTAATTGCCCTACACTTTCTAATTAGAACCAATTAAATTAAGCAAATAAATGGTCTCAAAAGCCCTCATGTGTCAGATTTTAATAGATTTTTAAAATAGAGTTTGGTTAGAGTAGATGTGAAAAAAATATGCCCAGTATAAGATTAATTGCATGAGTTTAACACTATAAAGTTATCTTGAATAATCATAACTTTGTATAAAAGAGGAATGCAGTCTACATAAACAGAGAGAGGCCTCTGGGCAGCATGACTGAAAGACTTAGTTGGGAAAAAATTATTTTTATTATAGTCTGTCAAATTTAGCCACCTCTCTTATTTGAACAGAAGTAATAACAAGCAAAAGAAAGAACATTATCATAAGTCTGGAGAAAAAAGTCAGGTAAAGCCACGACACCCAAATTAAAAAGCAGTTCTTATTGAGATGATAGCCTGTCAGAAGTTCTCTGAACTTAAAATAACTGCTTTTTCTAAAAAAAAAAATCCCGGTAATAAAATGAGTAATATTTGGAAGGACAGAATAATCTGCCATAATAAAATATTTATACATGTTAATCGCCTAAAGAGACACAAAAGAATTTAGATGAGTCTTTTAAAAAAATAATGTTATCAGAAAATGCATTTCCCTAAAGATTTTATAGAGTATGATAATATTTATTTTTAAATTACAAGTCACTGTTAACTTAAATTTGGCCTGGGGTTCCCTCCATACTTGAGCCCCTACATAGGAAACTGAAAACAAACTTAGTATGTAAATAAGTATGTAAACCAACTGAAATCCAGTTTAGGGTTACAGCGCAAAACCACGTTTCAGTCAGTCAGAAGCAACTAGGTTCCAACTAAATACAGACTGCCCACGCATCACATCGTTCCCCCAATAGGCTGGTATCTCGCTATGGCTGACCTGGTGATGCATCTAACTCGCTTCCGTGCTCAGCCTATTTAAACTCACCGCTCACATTGCTGAACAGAACTTTCTGGACCTCTGCTGGTTCTGACCGCCGTCCAATTTACAATCACACTTTGCTCCAATAAACTGTTAAATTTGTCTAAAGTCTTTCTTCAGTATAACTGAGACAAAAGAATATATATTTCAGGAATATCTAGTGATGGGATTACGTGCATGGCAAGGGCAAGGAGAGTCGTTGGAGGGCTGATGGCCTTGAGTGGCCAGAGACCAGTGAATGAAATGGAGGGAGGAAATTAGCCGGAGATGAGTGTCAAGCCCTCCTATTCACGTAGAGGGATGGAGTCATGATTTCTTCGTGCATGGCTAGCAATAAACAAGTAGATAAACAAATCTCTACCTAAAGAAAAGCAGACTGTGCATGGACCAGCGATAAGAGTGTGTTATGAGTCCAAAATTATAAATGATTTAATCGTGTATACCGGAACTTAAAAAGTGCAAAACTAAGAATGAACAAAGCAAAGATCCAATTACAGTAATTAAAACTCTGATCAATGAGAAACCACACAATCAAACGTTATTTGGTGCATTTTGTGAAAAAAAAGGCTCCGAGATGAAATTTTGAAAATAGTTTTTTACAAAGAGCTCACAACTCTGAAAGAATCTAACCATCACTTATTTAGCCAGAAGATGTTCGCTTTAAAATTCGAAGACTGCCCAACACGTAATACACACTGAAACATGACTGCCTATGGCATAGGAATGACCTGATAAAAAAAGGCAAGTAAAAAACTAGCACTCCCAAAGAAAAATGGGCAAGTGATTTAAGTAAGCCAATCATGCATAATAAATGTTCTAATAAACGTAGGCAGGGTGCGGTGGCTCCAGCCTGTCATCCCAGCACTTAGGCTGAGGTGAGGGGATTGCCTGAGCCCTCGGGTTCAAGACCAGCCTGGGCAACTTGGTGAGACCTCATCTCTACAATAAATCAAAAAATTAGCTGGGCGTGGTAGTGCACGCCTGTAGTTCTGGCCACTTGGAAGGCTGAGGCAGAAGGATTGCTGGAGCCCAGCAGGTCGACACGGGGTGGCCCGTGAGTACGCCACTGTGCTCCAGCCTGGGCGATGGAGTGAGACTCCAACTCCAAAAATAAATTGAAATTTTTTTTAAACGTGGGAAATATATAGTATCATTCGTAATAGTTGTTTAAAAAAGAAATACAACACTGAGATGTGTTGTTCACAACTTAGACTTTACAACAGTTAAGACTGAGAACACCCACTGAAGAAATCCTAGGGAAGCTGGCACAATAATATCTGCAGGTCAGAGTGGGAACTAAATGTGCCTTTTGGGAAAGCAAGTTGGCAAAATGCATCCAAAACCAAAATATGTGTGTCGTTGGGGAAAAAGCAAAGCTTGTTATTTCAATACAGTTCTTTGTATTTGGGGGTGCTGACGCATCAGTCATGTCCGTTTCCTCCTTCACATTTATCAGTCATGACTTGATATGCAGAGCTCAGATGAGAACATCCAACTATTCCAGATCAGAAATTAGGAAATAATCAAAAGCGAAGGCTACATTTTGTGAACATGCTGCTTAGCTCACCAATGCTATCCCATGGTTTGCTCGGGAAAAAATGCGTGAGTGACACGAAACAAGCTGGCAGATGTGGTCCAAGAAAAGGCAATGGTTTCTTTTTATTCTCAGGCTAGCAGAATTTAATCAAGAGTCTGGACTAATTTTGTGTGTTAGTAAGCCATCCACCGGAGGATGTTAGTTGTGTGGTTTTTATACAGATGAAAACAACTAAATGAAAATATACCATTGTGGCTTTCGGCTTAATGAGGTGTTTCAACTTGGGGGTCATGAAATGATCATCCTGTAAGAATAAAGTCATCCATGATTTGTGCATTTTTTATGACTCAAAGATAAATTCTTTGATGGGAGCAGGATCCAGAGTCGATTAATACCTTTCTTTAAAATTAAAAGAAGGGAAGGTCTTCTGAGCTGATCTAAGTGGAGATTAATCATCTTAGTAAACATAAATAGGTGACCTAAGTGACAAAACACACTTTTATCATAGTAACTCTGACTTTGCAGTTCAAATGGAGACATAAGAAGCCAATCCCCTGCTTTACTTTCTTCCTTAGCATAAGAGCATTGCCCGAATAATACTTCTAATTTAGAATAAAATTTATAAAAAAAACACTATTCCTCAAATAGCAGTGTTATCTATATTAGAGATGTTGGTTCTCCAAGCAAGGTTTTTGAAGTAAAAATATTCTGCTGGAGTCAAATGAATGTATCTAAAGTGGGCATTAAAACAAGAGGATTTTCAGTTATATTAAGGGGGAAAAAAACTTTGGAACACAGCAAGTCTTCACAAGAAATTTCTCTGAAGAGATATACCGAATAAGAACAAACCCCAATAAGATACAAAGGAACAGAAATAATACAATAACCACAACAAAATCCGTCCCACTTCAAAGTTTGCATCATTTTAACACATTTTATTGTTCTCATCCATTCAGCAACCTTGTAGAGTACCTATTACTAAGCTTGTGTCACCGTTGAGATAACGGAGAAACTCTCAGAAGGTTTCTTGTCCAAGGCGACTCGTGTGCCTGGAGTGAACAATCTATTCCCAGATATTCATTTTTCCTTTACCCAATTAGGTTCTGGGTTCTCTTGAGCCTCGTGATACAACACATATCCTTGGGCTCATTAGGCTGACAACGTCCCTTCTGTTTCCTGTAGTGGCTGCACAGTCCATAGTACAACATGATGCCTTTGTGTCTGGCTTGGCCATGGCTCTCTCCTGGGATTTTAGTTATTAAATCCTCGAGGAGGCTCCTCTATATTATTGTTGCTCCCAGCCGTTGTTAGGGTCCCACTGGACTTACGCCCATTTCTGCTCATATTCTTCGTTTGGTGCAATTTACTTATTGAGACACTTTTTCCACTCTTCAAACCCGTTTTTGAGCTCATCAATGTTGATGCCTTTTAGTGCTTCTGCCATTTTTTGCTTCCCTGCTTCCACACTGGCAAATGTTTTCCTCTAAGGAATTTTTTTTTTTAATCTGGGGAAACAAGCAAAAAAATCTGCTCAGGATGAGACTGGGTGAAGAGGGAGGGTGGGCCCGAGGGCCATGCCATTTCGGGTCAAAAGCTGCTGGACTGTCCATGCGGTGTGGGTAGGTGCGCTCATTAAATCACCCATCATGAAGTGGGCAGACATTGAAAGCGTCTCCAAAAAAATTTTGCTGAAGCCGAGCACAACTCCTCACAACAACGTGAGCTGGTACACTGATAAAGGTGGGTTCCTAGAACACTCACCTAGCGCTGGAAGCCTGTACTCCAAGGGGCCTGCGGCCAAAGGATAATTCCAGGGTTTCTTTTGGTCCCCTTTGTGCACTCTCTTAAACATTTTTAATTTGGATTTATAGTCATTCCCCAAAGAAGCGATACCTAAATCCAGACAAATGCATCTGTCTGTCCCGGACTTTTGAGTTTTCAATTTATACGAAAGGTCTATTTGCTTGTGGCTGCAGCCCCGGTAAGTTCTACAGTTGAATGATCAAGAAGTTAATGTGATTTAGTGAGTGCTAGCAATATACTAGACAATGCACTCTTCGGATGTCACCTTCTACAAACGCAAAGTCCTGTTTCATAGGCATTCGTATGATGCTCATTTTGTAGGTGAGAAAACAGAGGCAAAGAGAAGTGAACACTCTTGAAAAAGGCAACCAGTAAAGTCAGGATTTCAATCCAGGCATTCCGTCTTTGGAGACTGGCCTGCAAACCCCACACTGGACTCCTTCACAGAGCACAGCTGTGTGATTTTGACTCAAGTTATCATCCGTAGAGCTGTTCCCTTGGGGAAAGTGAGCTCACCTCTCCAACAATGATTGGAACTCTCCGACTGAGTTTTGAAGTCTGAGAGTCAAGGAGTCCAAGCATTTGGGTCAGGCGAGATACCTGGACTCACACCCTGCGTACTTGACCTTTCTTCCAGTCAATCCAAAGCAAAACCAAATGCAGCCGTTCTGTCTGTTCTCTTGTGACTGCGTGGACCTTGCATGCATCATCCCTAGCTTAGGGGACGGCAGCAATCCAGCACCACCAGACACCACCTCCCCTCGCTTTGCTGCAACCCACACTCTTCTCATCTCTGCCTTCCTAACCCTCAACACCCAGCTCGGGTGCCAGCGTCCCCAGGACGCCTTACCTGAGCCCATAAATCTGCCTCCATGGCTTTCCTATACGCGATGATGCCTTCTGTATTTTAGCATGTTGGTCCTGCCCTGCCCTGCAGTCATCAGTGTGTGTCTGTCTGCCCTGAAACTGAGAGCTCTTTGGAATACTGCTCAGCCCGAGACTGTCACAAGACACAGTGCCTCAAGCTTCTGAATTTGTGAAGTAGAAAATCAGGTCGCTGCATTTGTTTGGTGTAGACCAGAAATGTAAAAGTTCACAACTAGTAAACTCACAGTTGCAATTACAAGTCAGCTTTGATATTGAAAACATCACAGATGCTCTCTAGTCCTCGATTTTCTCATCTGCGAAATGTGACCATCCACGAGATGTGAGGTTTAAATAAGTTTCTTGTAAAATTGTCTAACACGATAAGCATTTACATGGTATTATTAGCTCCTGTAATGTTACGATTCATGTTTGAAAATCAGACAGGAGGGAATGTCTTTTCTGGCTATGGTTTGGCGTGGCAGCACTGGGAAAAATGAAGTAAATCGCTCTCTCCTCAGTGTTCTGTATTCACTCTGAAATCAAGCCAAAATAAGCCAGTAGGAATCAAGGAGCAAAGAAGAAAAAGATGAAGGGAGAAAAAAATGACACAAAGATCTCTGCTCTGTTACAGTGAGTGGGTTTTCTTATTCTTCAATGAATATTTTATTTCCTTATTCAAGTTTGACATAGTGCTATGGTTTCACAATCTTAGGATTCATTTGGAACACTGTGAGAATCTGATCTGCAATATTTCAAACATATCTTTCCCCTTCTGTGACCATTAGTCACAAATTTTGCAATGACTTACAATGACAAGATATTTCACAATCGTTTTGACGTGCCACTAAAACACAGTTTGAACTACCAGAGGGGATCGTGAATGTTGCCTGAGTCATAGGAAACATTTTGGAGACAGAATTTTCCCATAAACAAAAGAGGCTATCTTATGTAACAAGAGACATTGTGCTGAATTAAGAGAAAAACGAAGGCTAACTGCTACATCACATAGTTAATTTATCTATTGAACTGTTTTCAGTTTAAAATTCAATAATCTTATTATCTCAAATAGGATCAATTCTAGTAAATTCATTTATTACATAACAATTTGGATTTTCATTTAGTTTAGAGCTATTTTCTTAACTTCTAACAACATGAAATATAAAGACATGGTATAAATTGCTTAATGCTGATTCCTTTTTTTCCTCAACAATATTTGTCACCATCAATAAAGGCTTCCAGCATAGATTATCAGAGCAGAAGTACCATGTGTGTTTCAATGTAATTCTTCTACTGAATAAGGAGCTGAACCCCAAACAAGCAGAGCTGACACCAGACATGCCGGAGACCAAGCAGCTACTCTGAAAGAAGTAGAGAATATCCCCATGGCTACGGATTTGGGTACAAGCCAGCAATGTTCATTTTCCTACGTGTAAATCAAAATCTCTGGTTTGTGAACGATTGCAAGGAGATGTACAAGCCAGGGGCAGAAAACTTTCCTGGACCTGCGTGATCCTTCTCCTAGAACGTGAAGGTCCTCGAAGGCAGGGAAAAAGTGTCTGTTCACTGTCATATTCCAGGTGTCTGGAACAACACTTGGCATTTGGCAGCTTTTCAATAAAAGTTAATGAAGGCCAGATACAAAAAAAGTGATAAACAAAGTTACTTCAAATAAAGGTATCAATACAGAATTATATTTAAGGGAAATAGCAAATGAGGTTTAACTGGAAATCAGTTTCATGGAGAAGTTAATGTCTCAAGTGTCTGACTGGGCTTACTCTGAAGTGGGAAGAAATGATATGGGAATAATCCAAGCCAGCATTCTGTCTGTGAGGCCAATGAATTAGCATATATGCAGTTCTGCAGATAGTCCCCCAATCCTATACCAACGGATAGCAGTGATATGAATCAGTAAGAGGAAGCTCATCATTCTGCAGCTATGAAAGATGATATAAATGTTGCAGTTACAAAAAAAGTTATAATAAAAGAATAGCTAATTTTGAATTCTTTCAACTAAAATAAACGAATGAGAAAAATCCCATGCACTCTGATTTGCAGCAGCAGAGAAGTGAAAATGGCCATTTGTATACATATATAAAGTTTTGCAGCAAATAGCTAAATAATGGATCTAAATAGTGCATAAATGTTTGCTATATCAATTGGTGACTTAAATGATTCATTAAAGAAATGTTACCAACCTGAACTCTATTAATTGTCCAGGACCCCCCGCAAAAAAAGGCCTAGGCCTCCTCTTAAATCATAGAAAAGCATCAATAGGTGCTTTGAAGGAAGTGCGCTATGGCCCATCAGAGGAGATCCGGCCATTTTAGTTGGGGATTCGTAAATGCTAAAGGCAGAGTATTAAGAGATAAGAGTTAACCTTATGAAAAGGGTCATCCAAACAGAGGAAGTACAACCTGCGAAGTGTGGCGCCATGAAAAAACACAGGAGACCTCAGGAACTGCACGACGTTTGACAGTCACCATCAAGAAGGGCTTTTACGCTATAAGTTTATCTTGAAAGCACAGGTAAAGCAGATGTGCAATCATGGTTAAAATCAGGGAAAGAAGATTAACTTTACTTTAATAGAAACTCTCTTTAGGAAAATATTACATACTTTGAATGTATCAGGAAAGAGGAAATCTATGAGATCAAGGCCCACATGTTCTGTACACGCTCACGAACATGCAGTCCACCAGATAAACACTTCTATGCTTACTTGCTCAAAAAAAGAAGGAAAACTATCTTAGGCATCAATGTCTATTATTTGTATAATATATTGATATTATATGTAAACTAATATTTATATATGAAGGGAAGGTGAAAACATTTGTTTGAGATCAGAAAATGCTAGCCACATTAATAAGCTAAGTCATAAAAACAGCATTGAGTGACATTAATTGTGTAGATAATGGAGTTGAGGTTTAACTGAAAAGTCACAATAACAGGAATAGATTCAGTCTCTAGGCATGTTTCTTTCTTCCTTGGTTACACCCATAAAATACGTTGATTATTGGTATGGACTCAATTGTTTCAAGGTCCACTGGGAGTAATAAATGTTTTCTACCTTTATAAAAATCACTAGTAAAACAGCACTGGAAAAGGTCCAACAATTCTTTAATGAGCTTGGATCAAAATTTTGAATTTTTTTATATTTCTAAAGTTTAGCTTATTTAATTGCAATTGATCATTCT
The DNA here is from genome assembly GCA_027257055.1 of Cephalopachus bancanus. Lineage (NCBI taxonomy): Eukaryota > Metazoa > Chordata > Mammalia > Primates > Tarsiidae > Cephalopachus > Cephalopachus bancanus. Next base: position 2,556,885 of record JAPVLO010000018.1, on the reverse strand, counting down.
TAAATTTTATATTGCAAATCTAGCTGTGTGAGCAATCTAGTTTATGCAAACTCTTGTAATAGTCTAAAATTTGTCCTTAATGTTGATCATATATTATTCTAAAGCAATTTGGCAGAGTCTATCTGCCTAGCAAGGAGTACAAAATCATATGAAGTCATTTTAAAATGGAACATATTTTTCAAAAAAAGCACCCATTTTTTGTAGTTCCCTTAAAGAGCATAATATATACATGTAAAAATGTTTCATTAGACTTCTGCAAAGTGACATAAAAATAGAATATTTTGAAAAGCCGTGTTTTTTTTTTCTCTTTAAAGTTTTGAAAGTCCCCGTAGAACTGTTTCCTTATCACATACAATGCCATGTATGTATATTTCTTACTTTGATTCTCTGTTAAATTTGCCTAAAATCATGCCATATTATAATTTTTTTTTGTTATTCTTTGTCCCAAATGGATTTTTCTAAGGCAATCTTCAGGTTAGTGTGTAAAAGGGAATATTTGTTAAGAAAAACAAATCAACAATTTTCATATTAATATACCTCCACCATGGCTACAAGTTTAATGAAAAATATTAAATTTAAATCAGAATATACACATTACCAATGTCTTGTGTCTTATTTACAAAATTTCCTTCTTACCACTTTACACTCACTGACTCTTTGATTCATAAAAGAGGACCGTATCTGTATGAGTTTGAGTGGCATAAAATGCAAGAGTAAAAATAATCCAATTCCAAATTGTTATGGCAATATGCATTCCCACATAAATTACCAAGTGCCAGTCATTAGTATTTCAGAAATTCAAGAAGACAACTGGAATAGCACGGGGAAAAACTCACGACAGTACAGTACAATCTATCAAAGACAGACTGTAATTACCGTAGATAAACTAAATACTATCCGCTAAAAAACAACTTCAATAGCTGATTGATAAGGAGCATTATCAGAAATATGGTTGCATTCATTTTATTCCGGAAGGTTTCACAGAGACTAAAGGAATGTCGAATGCCTACAATTCTGTCATTGCCAGATTATTGCACATTATAGCTTTCAGATACAGAAGTGAACGTTTCTTTTAAAGCTAGGGAAACTTCTTAGTAACGGTATCTAATTTTGAAGAATTATTCAAATGTTCTAAATAAAAGAGTTCTAAAGATTAGGAAAAGCAAAAAAGAGTGAAAAGTAAGAGAAATAAGGAGCACACCTCTGGCTATAATTTCCACGTCTTAACAAAATATTTCATCTACAAAACATATTACTACATGCTTAAGTAACTGATAAAAGAATAGTACCATGCCTACCTCTCTCTTATACTAGTAAAAAACCATCTTGAGACAGTTCTCTGTAATTAATCTTTCCTCCTCCCTTAATAATCCTGACTCACTGAGATAAATGTATGAAGAAAACAAAATGTAAGTAGCCCCTTAATAGAGAATGTATATTATATTCACATACGTTCATATTTTGGTGAGACACACATAGTGTAGTCTATAAATGTCCATGATTGTTAAATTTTTATTGTGAAATTCACAGTAATTGAGATTATTTTTTAAGATAGTGATCAACTAATTATAAAGAAAATGAAAAGCATACATTAACAGAAGCATACTCTTTTAAAACACTCATTTTAAAACAGCAATTGTAAACTATACAAAAAGATTTAAATTTCCTGTTGACATGTTAGGAAAATATATATTTTTAACCTAAGTGTATAATTAAATTATTTCTATAAAAATATTTTTGAACATATGCTACTTCATATTAGAGACAGTACAAAAAGCAACTAAAAAGACGTCTCTCACTGCAGTGTACTTATTAGCATAAGCACATATATGAAAACCATGTATAAATATCAACAGTTTGCTTTACCATTAGAGTAAGTGGCTTTTGTGTGTTCAGAAAAAAGTGAATGCGTTGTGAGTTACAAGCTCAGGCAAGGTGAAAGGCAATAAAGTTATTTTCAAGATCCACGGAAATCCATAACACTTGAAGATTACTTTTTCGCAAGGGGAATCATTTCTGTTGGTTTTTATAATTTCTCCAACACTTCGAAGATGTGTGGGGCGAAATTCCCTGATGGACTTTCTGATTTAGATACCTGGTAACTTTGAGCTCTCTCATAAAAGCCGACATGCAAAAGACATGCCTCAAAGCCCTGATAGAATAAACTCATTTCAACATGTAAGGTCATCAAAAGGTTAATTCGAAAAGTGACTTCATTTTAATTGCTTTAGCTATGAGGCCAACTAAAAGTTTTGAAGAGTTTGCCTTAGGACGCCTAATTTCTGAAAAATCTAAATTTAACGATCAACCCCAAGCAAAACTGACCTATCTATTGTTTCTCTGGACTCATTTATTAGGCTTATTATCTTTAAAATTACTTAAAATTCCATTAATTTACTTCAAAATCAAACAATCCAAGGGTCTATGAGGTAAAGTTTAAATGCCCTGCTTCGTGATTCCTCCACACATTCTCTTCTGTCCATCAGAGATGACCCTTGAATAACATCCAGGCCTGTTCTCTGTGCAGCTATCCACGCTCTGTATACACAACCACATGGAATTTTTAAACAAAAGAACATCATAGACGGAAAATGCATGGATCCTGCTTGCAGATTTAAAACATATATATATATATTCTCTCGTGGAACAGCACTCTTGACCATACTGCCACATGATAACAAATCTACTTCATTCTTTGTAAAGGGAAAGGGTATTCCACAGTGCAGACATACCATTGTTTAATCAAACATGCTCATCTGGATAAACACGTAACTGCTTTTTAAAAAGTCCAACTCAAAAAAAAAATTCCCTTTAAATATATTACCTTGAATATCCTATGTTGACCATAGTTGGACACAGGTACACACATTTCCGTAGTTTAAATATTTTAAGGAGGGAGGAAGATGAGGAGCACATGACTCCCGGGGCAGGGAAGACCAGTTAGAAGCTCAAACTTCATTTCATACGAGCTAGTTGAGTGGTGAGTCCTCACTTGTACCCCACATCTCTACGCTAAAGTGACATTTTCAAAAGTCCGGGAAAGAAATTTCTAATTAAGGGTTACACGTGTTTAAAATTTTTGATAGTTATTCATGAATAGACCTCAAAAAAGGATTCACGAATTTATGTTCCTACTCAAAATAATGAAAATGCAAAGTTCTGCTCATGTCCATCTGAACATGTTTTATGTACTTACTGATCACGTGTGTGACCTGTCATCAATCTTCTGTTCACATGTTTTGTCTGCTTTGTTCTTATGTTGCTTGGGAATTTTATATAGATTTCTAAAGGAATTTATGTATAATGGCTGCCAATTTATTTAACGAATCTTTTACAGATATTTACTCCCAACATACATATATATATGTTGCACCTTTTGTTTTACACTATCCTGATTTGAAGTTTTATATTGTCAAATCCCTCAATCCTTTCCTTTGAAGTTCTACAACTTGGGTAAAAAGCCTGCATGTCCCTCATAACGAAATGATTTTTTTCACATTCCAGTCTAGCACTGTCTTAGCTTTTCTACATTTAAGTGCTTCGAGCATCTCAATTTTTGGTACAGTGTTAACCAGGAGTTTAAAATTGTTTTGATACAAATCAATAGCTAACTTTTCCAAAACCATTTACTTAATATTTTCTCATTTTAGCCCCTCTAAATCTCAATTTTCTTTACCTGATTTCGTCCCATCTTTATAACATATTTCCATTTCCATTCTTATTTGCACCCTGACTGGTTCCCCAGTCTTCCAGAATCAGAAGTTTCTCTTCAACGAAGTGGCACCAGTAGTGGGAGGGGGAGGGAGGGAAGACACATACACAATCCACTGTTTTTAATTAAGTTTCTGGGACAACATGACAAGACATTTACACGGCCATAAAATCAGACTATGCATTTACACACAATTACATAAATACGAGATATATGCAATAATATAACGCATGTCCAGTCACTATCGCTCTCCAGACAAACTCTGAAAATACCTGTTGGTATTTTCCATAGAGTCAAAATCACTATCTGTCACTTCAGGCCTTTAAACAGCAAATTTTAAAAGGAAACGGGGAGAGCAAGGCAGCCATCAACTCGGGAAGCTTCTGCATCCCACTGCGGTGAGGCAACACCCGTCATCCCGCACCTCGCACGGACTCCTCGTCTTGCTGCCTCCGCCCGGGGGCATTGTCGGCCCCGGCAGAGAACGTTGAAGGAAAGGCCGACTGCAGGCTCCAGAATAACAAGAGGAAAGGAGACAGAGCAAAACATTGTTCTAATCATTCTCTGAGCCTTTTTAATTATGAAGTTAAATCATTCCTCGAGGGTTATTCTGGGGATAGCTGTATAATGAAGAGGGAGCTGGCAGATTAGGATGAGATATGTTGTTGTTTCTAAGCTCGTATAAAAAGTAAATGCAGACAAAAAAACAACAAGAAAGTGATTTTTTTCACAGAGAAATGTCATTTTGATTTTATTCTGGCAATTCATGGTATTTATTAAGAGGAAAGGGAGAACTGGAAGCCCTCTTTAAAGCAATCTAAAGCAAATGTATAGGCCTGAGCATATTGTTATTCTGGTCATTGTTAATGGAATTGGACCCTTGAAGATGCATTCTCCAAATGTGCATTGTTATTGTTGCTAATATAATGAAATGGCTTTGTCATGGCTCTCAGATTTAGAGTGGTTGAATCTCATTTCAGATTCTACACTCACAATTCCTAGGATTGAGCAACTAATTCAAGAAAAAAATCAACTTACTCTTTAAGACCTTCCCTGACTCTTTCTGCTGTCACCCTAACCCTTAAACTCATTTGCACGAATACATAAATAAATATCGGCCTATGTATTTTTAAAAATAATCATGGAGGTGAAATTCACATAACACAAAATTCGTCATTTTGGAAAGAACAATTCTGTGCATTTAGTACACATACGATGTGGTACAACCGCCATCTTTCTCTAGTTTCAAAGCATTTCTATCGCTATAGAGTCCTTTACTCATGAAGCAGTCTCTTTCACGCTCCTCTCCTCTGTTCCTAGAATACAGCAATCTACAGTCTGTCTCTTTGGATTTATCTGTTCTAAGTACTTCATATGAAAGGAATCATACAATACAAGACTTTTAGTGTCTGGCTCTCTTCCTTAGCATAATATTTGGGAAGTTCACCCACATCATGGTGCTTATCAACACTTTACTCATTTTTATGTCAAAATATTATCCTATTGAATGTGTACACAATACCACAATTTGTTTATTCATTCACCAGTTGATGGAAATTTGGCTATTACGAACAGTTATGCAATCACATGTGCATGCCTGCACTTGTTTGCTTACTTGTTTTCAAAATATTTTTGGCATATATCTGGGAGTAAAATTGCAGAGTCATATGGCAATGTCATTTTTAACATTTGAGGGATCACTAAATTGTTTTCCATGAAGATAAGGTTATGCCGCCTTTACCAGCAATCAATGAGCGTTCCAATACTTCCATGTCCTTAGCAACACTTGTGATTTCCCCCTTTTCACTTATTATACCCATCCTGATGAGTATAAAATGGTATCTCACTGTGGCTTTTCTTTTCTCTTATTTCCTCTTGTTAATTATTTAGCCTACAATTCACTTAAGCAAATTTGAGTCATTTGCTCAATGTAATGAAGATGTTGAGCATTTTTCATGTGTATATGGGTCATTTGTATATCTTTGGAGAAATGCCAATTCAACATTTGAACATTTGTCTTATTTTTCTTGATGGACATCTTATAATTATATATATATGTAGGGTACAGTGTGATATTTTGAAATATTACTAATTATTGAGAAAATACAAATCAAAGCTACAATGAATTATCATCTCACCTTGGTTAGAATGAATATTATCAAAGAGAAAAAATATAACAAATGGTGACAAATATGCAGCAAAAAATATACACTGCAGATGGAAATGTAAATTAGCACAGTTATTATGGAAAACAATATGGAAACTTCTTTTTAAAAAACCTGAAAATAGAGCTACCATATGATCCAGCAACCCTACGATTGGGCATCTATCCAAAGGAAAGTAAATCAGTATGTTGAAGAGACACCTGCACTCTCACATGCATTGCAGCACTGCTCACAATACCCAAGATACTGAATCAAAGTATCCATCAATGGATGAACGAATGAAGAGAATGTAGTACACATACACAACGAAATATGATTAAGCCAAAACAAGAGAAAGAAATTCTGTCGTTCATGGCAACACGATGAACCTGGAGAACATTATGTTAAAGGAAAGAATCCAGGCCCAGAAAGATGAATATCACGTTGTTACTCATATGTGGGAGCTTTAAAAATTGATCTCATAGAAGTAGAGAGTAAGCCGGGCTCGGTGGCTCAGCCTGTAATCCCGCGCCTCTGGTAGGCTGAGGTGAGTGGATGGCCCGAGCCCGCGGGTTCGAGACCCGCCTGGGCAGCGAGACCTCATCTCTACAATAAATCAAAAATCAGCTGGGCGTGGTAGCGCGTGCCTGTAATTCCGGCTCCTCGGAAGGCGGAGGCGGAAGGATCGCCGGAGCCCAGCAGGTCGAGGCTGCGGTGGCCGGGAGCGGCCACTGCCCTCCAGTCTGGGCGACAGAGTGAGACTCCAACTCAAAAAAAAAAAAAAAAAAAAGAAGTAGAGAGTAGTATCATGGCTTCTAGAGGCTGAAAAGGGTAGAGAGGTAGGGAGAGGTTGATTAACATGCAAAAGTACAGCTAGATAAGAATAAGTTCTAGTTGTCTATAGGACTGTAGGACAACTATAACTAATAATTTGTATATTTTCAAATAGCTAAAAGAAAGGATTTGTAATGTTCCCAAAACAAAGAAGCAGCAAATGTTTGAAGTGATGGGTATGTTAATTATCCTGATTTGATTAAAATTTGTATTTTTAAGCCCTAAGAAATGTAAACTTTAAAAATTTACTTTCTCTGTTTTAATTCTTCCAATGTTCACTCTATTCCTTTATTCTAAGACTAAATAAAAGGCCCTGACTATTCCATTTCTCAAACATTTTTACTCAATTCAGAAGATGTGGGCAAAATGTCTCAAAAATACATAATTAAGAAAATTGGATGTGCCTCACATATTGAGAAAGCCCCCAACGAAGGCTTTTGGGGCTAATCAGGAAATCGTATGTCCCGAGATGGGTTTCACCCTTTATGCCCATGCAGTGAAATGAAAATATAATTAAAAGAATTTGAGTCCTAAATGACTGGTAACAACAGCTTAGAGACAACTAATGTGGCATAAAATCCAGCAAATGGCCTTTTCTTTTCCTTGAATTTTAGTTGCTCTAAGGCATGTCTCTCTTCACAGTCAGAGCAGAACTTTGGAAAAACAAATTTCAGCTCAAGTCTACCTTTAAATATTCCTAGAAAGTCAAGGCTGACTAGATGCGTAGAGAAATTCCTTTTCCATTAAATGGTCTTAGTCCCTTAGTGCTGCTATGACAAAATACCTGAGACCAGGTCATGTATACACAATGAAAAATTATTTCTCGGTGTGTCCACTGATCTGGTGTGCGATCAGGACCCTATCTCTGCTTCCCAGCTAATTCCTTCAACACTGTATCCTCATGATGCAGAAGAAATAGAAAGGACGAGAAGGAGGAGGTAGCTCTCTGGACTCATAAAGGCATTCATTCCTCAAATCATCTCTCAAGGAACCCATCACCTCACTTCGAGGATTAATTTTGGAGAGACATACATTTAAACAACTGCAGCTATGAATGAAGGGAGTGTCCCAAACATACATTAAATGACACCAGGAATCCAAAATGCCTACAGCACGTCAAGGCCAAGTTCTTCCCTATATGCTCTTTCCCTACAATTGTACTTCTGTTATCTCCAGATTGATTCAGTGACGTTTCTAATTGGTTTTGAAAGTAACCTCTAACAGACCTCGTTTTATTGTTCTTTATTATACTATTTAGTCATACATGCAAGCCTAGATAGCATAAAAGTTTTCAGTTTCAGTACATCCACTTACTCATTCACTCAGAAATATTGTTAGGTGTCTTATAGAGATGATATACCATTGTAAGCATTGAAGATTCACAAAGAAGCCAACGCAAGCATATCTCTCAGAAAGTTCACAGTCTAGAGGAACAGGCAAGTAATCTGACAGTTAAGATATGTACGTTAAGTGCTAAGATTACCATCAACTCAACATGTTATAAGAGAGGAGATAGAATAAATAACGTCGAAAGGCGAGCACATGAAAGTTTTCCTGAAAGCAGGGCAAGTTAAGTTAAACCCCATAGACTAGGTAAAGCAGGAAAGTGCAGCTGAAATTTTCGCTGTGAATATGAGCTTTGTTGCCCAAGAATGCTTGGCCTACTCTTTCTCATCAGTTACCATGAAAGCATAACCTTCACCGAAGCTCCTGTCACTGTCCTGAGCCTCCCACTGATGGCAACCCCAGGGCCACATTCTTGTCCAGAACACAAGATGATAAAATCTGAACACCAGCCCTAGGGTCACAGCTGCCTTTGTTCTCAACCAATCAGAATTCAGTATTTGATTAAGAGGAAGCATCAGGAATACACAGACATCCACCAAAGTCCACCTTCTTAAAAAATTATATAGTGCTTTGTCATTGATACCATATTAAAAGAGGATATAAAATTAAGGCTAACTGAAGACCCCTCAAGCAGTTGTGTGCTAAGATAAAGAAAATTCATCACCTAGAGCGATTTCTTGTGGATAAATTTCAAATTCATAAAGCTAGTCAGTATTACCAAGAGAAACTTAATGATTGAATTTTGATCTTTAAGCTATGTATTTAGTAGAAATAAAAATGAATTTTTTTAGATTTATAGACCATATTTTTACAAATAAGTTAAACATTGCTATTACCCTGAATTTGATCCCTATTGTGTCTAAAATCTCATAAAGAGAGTTTTAATTCTTCTAAATGTTATTTTCTAGAATTAGTTGACCTTTGTTTAATCAATATAAATGATGCGTCTACACATCTGCTCTCTGTGGCAAAGCATTTATTTCCCTTAAGGGAATAGTAGGCATTTGTCTCTTTAAAAACTCACCATGCTAATATGAGTATATGCACACAAAATGATTGTACCTCTTTGCTTCACGCATCTATTGCAAAATCTAATGATAACCATTAGCAGCCTTCAGAGTAAATAAAAATTTGTTTCTATATCATTAACTTTTTTGAAAACATTGGGTAACTAATACCTATAACTGGGCTTTGGGAATTCATGTACATTTGTGTTTTGTCTTACCTCAAATTAATATCATAAATTTATTCCTACTCCTTGCCCTGCAGCACTTCCAGGGATTATATTTGTTATTTGATATTATATTTGAGGTAGAAAAACCTCAGAGGCTTTCTTAATTACTACTGAAGTACTCTACAGAGTAAATTCAGTCAGAACAAATATCTTCTTTCAATGAAAGATTTACTCCACCCAGAAAACTGATGCAAACTCATACCAGTTTATAGACTTGCATAGTTTATTTTACACATTTCAAGCTGCCTAAGGCAATTATAAATGTCAAGTGAAATTTAAAAGGCTTGAGGTAGAAGATGAAAGAAAACACAGGGAAATAGGGCATAAAGGGAATGTATGATTAATGTGTATTTGTTTTTCTCATCTTGTTTAGGATCAAAATAAAATCAATAAATTAATTATGGTCTATAAATTTTATAGTAAAAACTTTAAGAAAAATATAATGCTACTTCATAACAGCTTATGTTTTACTTAGCAATAAAATGGGAAAAGCACTATTTACCTAGTAAAGATTTTTGTGACCAGCAGATGACATAATGTGGGCAAACCACTTGGTACAAGGGTCTGCCCACAGTAGAAGTTCAATACTCAACAAATAATTTTAATGGGATAATTAGACTATAACTTTTCTTGAAAAACTATGCCTCTTAGTACAAAAAGACATGACAAACTCCCTGACTACCTGTCGGTTTAACGATCACAAATACGGCATGAATGATTAAGACTCTCATTGAGTACACGCTCATTAAAACTCTCATGAGATGGATCGTGAGAAAGCCCTTATAGGTCTGGAAACGTGAGCAGAATAAGGCAGGTGAATTTTAATAGAAAGAGATTTGTTATTTATATTTCATTGAAAACAAAATCTTGGTCTTTGGGGTAAAAGAAAAAGAAAAAGAAAGAAGGCATCAGTGCTTCTATCTGTGAGGGTATAAATATTAACTTAATGGTAGGTGACTACTGCTTGGTTTAGAAAGTCAACACAATGTAGGTGGGTGATATTTAAACAACATTGCTAAATCGGTCTGGATAAAAAATTATCAGAACTTTAGGGATTTCCACTAGCAGTTAGGGAAAGGGTCGGAAAAAGAGTTAGTCTCCCAGAATAAATTAAGGCCTGGAAAATAACTCACAGAAGCTCTTAGAGAAAGGGCATGAATGGCTTGTTGGGGATAGCCAATCAACTTTAGGAAAGAGGTATCTAATGGCATTCAAAAGTACATTGTTGCCGGAACTGTGAGATGCTCTAATGGTCCTCCATAATTCCAACCCTCAGGAAAAGTCTGCCAGATTGTATATGTCTTGTTGCTGCAACAATAAATTACTATAAATTTAGTAATTTATTACTAAATAACACAGATTATTCTCTTGTAATTACAACACAGATTACTCCCTTGTAATTATGGGGTGAGATATTAGATATGAGTCTTGTGGAGCTAAAATCATAGTTGTCAGCAAAGTTGACTTTTTCTTGAGGTTATAGGAAAGAATCCATTTGTTGCTTCTTCTCTCTTCTAGAGGCTTCTGGCATTCTTTGGTGTATATTCACATCACTCCCATTTCTGCTTCCACTGGCACCTTACCTTCTTCAACAACTGACTCTGATCATCCTGTCTCTACCTCATAAGAACCCCTGTGATTACATTGGACCCACTTTGACTACCCAAGGCAATCTCCTCATCTCAAGGTCGTCAATTTAATGGTATATGCAAGGTTCCTTTTGCCACGTAAGGTAACATATGTACAGGTGATTAAGATGTGGCTATTTTCGAACCTTGAACAATTATCATCATACTACAAGAAAGGGACTGGCAGTAGTGAGAAGCTGCCAGGGGAGGTGCAGTGGGATTGGTAATTGAGGGAAAATGCCAGGGGAGGGAGGGCACACCTCATCAACAAGGGTACCTGCATAATGAACATTTGTATACCTAACCCTGAATTGTACCCCACAACTTTAAAATGAAACATTTAAAAGTTTTTAAAAATGTGGCTATTTTGTTGGGGGCAGGAGAAGGGACATTATTGAGCCTATCTTATATACATTAATAGCTCTGGGTTAGAAATAGTTTGGTGAAAAACAGAAAAGCTATCCAACACCGGAAAAGCAGTGTATTATTCAATGGACAGAAGAAACAAAAATTAAAATAAAAAGAAAGACAAAGAATTTATTAGAAGCAAAAAAAAAGAAAGAAAGAAGAAAAAGAAATTGGTTGTGACCACAAGTAATGAAATTTCTTCAAAAAGTTAGAATAGACCTTCAGACATTTCAAAGATATCAGAATGTGGAAGGAAAAGACTTTGATTTGTTTGCTTGCTTGCTTGTGTTTGTTTGTTTTTCAATAAGTGAGATTAAGAACATTTCAATGTTAAGGAAAAGAGTAACATGCAAAGTCAATCTCCGATGACAGGATTTGGGGTTATATAAGGAAAGGAGATATTAGCAATAACTGAAAACATAAATATTTCTACAGTATTGGCTACAACTCTAAAAAGAGGCTTGGGAACAGTCAAAATTCAGTTCTTCCCAAACTTTTTAAAATTAAGACAGTCATAGAAACTGCTAGCATGCATAGAGCAACTGGGATAAAAATAATATGGGCCAGGAATGACAGGTCAAATATCTCCAGTCATCCAGATGGGCCAAGCTACCTGAGGCCCGCAGTAGCAAAATGTCTGCATTCTTGCCCGTTCTTGACTCAAGAGTGGGTCAGGACAGATAACTTCTGGAATGGCTTTGCGAGGAGCTCTGCAGAACTGGTCCCCAACAAAATGACCCAAACAGGTGAAAATCATTAAAAAATAAAAACAGCAGAGCTTTGGCCCCCCTCCCCTACCTTGGGGAGGTGAATCTTCTTTCTCTCTCTAATTTGCTTTCTAGATAAGCTATATTTTCTCATCTAAATAAAATAAAATAAAATAAAATAAAATAAAAACAGCAATAGTAGAAACCTAACCATTTAAAGACTCTAGAAATTTTCCTAAGGGCAAATAGCAAATATGGAAACACTTATTCAAGAAAATCAACTAGATCAGGGTAAACATAACAGAAGTTGATGCCCTGGAACCACGACCTATTCCTTCCTCCCAGTACAAACGCAGCATAATGCAATCTTTGTTCTGGGTTAGTTTCAAGAACATGGAGCTCACTCTCCCTCCAGCTCCCAGGTAAGAACTACAGTATCCACCACAGAGGGAAGATACCCTCACTTCTTATCCCTCTCCCTAACTCTGTTGTTGCAGAGATTAAATTCCAGGTAAGTGTGCTGCAAAGGCTAAGAGTTCCTTTCCTCAATGCAGTTCTTCTTTTGTGGAGTGGAGGCTCTTCCCAAGGTGCAACATGGTGAGAAAACTGGAGCTCTGATAGCTCTTGCCTAACTCACTTGTAGAATGAACAATCCATGCGGAGGGAGGCAACCAAGAACACCAGAAACGAATGTCCTGTCATAAAGCAGAGGTGTCACTCCCAGAGAGTAAGCCAGTATTCATGCACCTAACTCTGGAGAAGTAACTTAGAGATTTTGTCCAAGAGTAGAGGCAGTCCATAAGAAGAGAGAACTCCAATTTCTCTCTAAAGTGACTAACTTTGCATGGAACAGAGTACGAAGACGTTCAAGCTTATGGATGCTCTCAGGAACTATGTAAATATTGATGGTAAGCAATTTTTTAAAAAGCTGCTAGCACTATGAAACTGTACGTCAGCTAGCTTATCAAAGAAAACAAGAAAAGAGACAACTAAAAAGAGCCCTCCTAAGATCAGAACAGAACACAAAGACTGACCTCAAAAACTATCCCTTCAAGGGAGCCCAAACTTAATTTGATCAGACTGCAAAGCAATTTATGCCCAAGGCATTGTCAAAAAGAATAGAGCAATTGACCAGCAATTAGAGGAGCCTAATAGCTGGACTTGACACAACCTGGGAATTAACCAGACTGCAAGGTTACAGGGCAAGGAGTTACAGTCCAAGTGTAAAATTAGAAGCAAGGTTCCACACAATACTCTGTATGATAAGAACAGTAAGTTTGTGGTGTTATGGACTGAAGTGTGTTCCTCCAAAATGTGGTGTATGTTGAAGCCCTAACCTCCAGTTGTGACTACCTTTGGAGACAGGGCCGTTAGGGAGGTAATCAAGGTTAAATGAGGTCATACGGTAGGGCGCCCTTGTAAGAAAAGGAAGAGACACCAGGGCAGTACACTCAGAGAGAGAAGGCTATGTGAGGACACAGCCAGAGGGTGGCCATGTAAAGCCAAGGAGAGAGTCTTCAGAAGAAAACACATTTGTTGACACCTTGATTTTGAACTTCCAGCTTCCAGAACTATATGAAAATAATTTTTAGTTGTTTAACCCACCCAGTCTGAGGTATTTTGTTATGTTAGCCCTAGCAAATTAATTCAGGGGGAGTCCCAAAACTACACTTAGCTTTCAGTTATTCACTAGAAAGACTCCAGAACATAAATATATAAACTATATAAAGTAACAATCCTGTTCTTCGTTTTATATATTTATATCTGTGTGTGTACATGCATATGTCTATATATATATATAATATATGTATATACATATATATGCATATATAGCATTTGTAACAATAACAACACAAAAAGAGGTAAAAGGAAATAGAACTATACATAAGTAGTGTTTCTGTACATTACTGGAGTTAAGTTAGTATATATCTTCAGTAGATTAAATTAAGTTAAGATGTATATGATAAGCCTTAGAACAACTAATATAATAATAATTTCTCAAAAAGTATGGTAAAAAATGCTTAAAGTAATTATAATGTTACACTAGAAAATAGTCACAATGTAAAAGAAAGCAATTAAAATAAGACAGGAGGAAAAATGAAATTATATATATGTATATAAAAAACAAAATGTAATAGGCAGCGATAAATCCAGCTCTATTGAGAATAAAACTCAATGTCATTGGATCAAACAATTTGATCCAAGGCAGACTGATGAACTGGGTATCCAAAAGATAGGATCTGACTACTTGCTATCCCCACAGGATATACTATAGATTCAAAGATACAAGCAGATTAAACACAAAAAGAAAAAAAAGATATATCACGCAAAAGAAAACCTTAAGGAAGCTGGAATGGCTAGGCTAATTTCAGGCAAAATAATCTTTACACAAAAAGTTAAGAGATAAAAATAGGAGTCCATCATTTAAAAACGTTTAATTCATCGGGAATATATAACAATCATAAAATATATACGCCTAATCATACAGCTGTTGATGTATTCCATGTCAGCAGAGGACAAAAGACACACAATCATCTCAATAGATGTAAAGAAAACACTTGATGAAATCCAACATCGCTTAATGATAAAAATCCTCAGCAAATTACTAATGGAAAGGAACTCCTTCAATATAATAAAGGCCTGTACAGAAGCCTACACCTAACATCACACTCAATGGTGAAGGACTCACCGATTCCCTCCTAAGATCAGAGACAGGACAAGATGTCCACTCTCACTACCTCTACTCAACATTGTACTAGACAGAATAATTAATCAGGAAAACAAAACAAAAATTATCCAGACTGGAAAGGAAGAAGTAACCCCATTGTTATCAGATGGCACGATCTTGTATCTAGGATACCTTGATGAATCCCTTAAAAATTATGTGAACTGAAAAATAGATTTAGCACAGGTGCAGCATAGAAGGGCAATGGACAGTAATTAATTGCACTCATAAAAAATAAAATTCAGAAAACAACTCAGTGTACAATAACATCAGAAAGAATAAGATACTTAGAAATCAATTTCTAGCCGGGCTCGGTGGCTCAGCCTGTAATTCCATGCCTTGGGAGGCTGAGGTGAGTGGATTGCCTGAGCCCGCGGGTTTGAGACCCGCCTGGGCAACTTGGCGAGACCAAGTCTCTACAATAATGAGCCAGGCGTGGTAGCGCGCGCCTGTAGTTCCAGCTACTCGGAAGGCTGAGGTGGAAGGATCCCCGGAGCCCAGCGGGTCGAGGCTGCGGTGGCCTGGAGCAGCCACTGCACTCCAGTCTGGGCGACAGAGTGAGACTCTGACTCAAAAAAAAAAAAAAAAAAGAAATCAATTTCTAAGAAGTACAAAAGAGTTACAAAACATATACTCTGAAAACTACAAAATATCGTTGAAAGAAATTAGAGAAGACCTAAATAAATAGAAAAGCATCCCATGTCTATAGATCAACACTTAATATCACTAAAAGGGAAATGCACTCAAAATTGATAAAAGAGATTCTATACAATTTCTATCAACATCCCAATGATGTTTATTGCATAAATAAAAAGGCTGATCATAAAAATTCATAGAAAATTTCAAGTGAGGCAAGATGTAGTGGCTCATATCTATAATCCCAGTATTCTGGGCAGGAGGATTTCTTAAGTCCAGGAGTTTGAGACCAGCCTATGCAACATAGGGAGATTTCATCTCTACAAAAAAATACAAAAAAAGGAAAAGCCAAAAATTATCTGGGCATGGTGGCGTGCACCTGAAACCTCAGCTACTTGAGAAACTGAAGTGGGAGGATTTCCTGAACCCAGGAGATCAAGACTGTGATGAGCCCTGATTCTGCCACTTCATCCAGTCTGGGTGACAGAGCAAGATCGCGACTAACAAATTTTTTTTAGTTTAATTTAAAAATAAAAAATAAAGTTTCAAAGTATCTTGAAAAGCCAAAAGAATCCTTAAAAAGAGGAATAAAGTTGGACAGTTCACATTTCCCGATTTCAAAACTTACTACAACGCCACACTATTTAAGACAAAAGGATGAGCATATAGGTCAATACAATAGAATTAAGATTCTAGAAATAAACATTCACATTTATAATCAATTCATTTTCAACAAGAGCACCAAGAAAATGTAGTCGGGGGTTGGAGAAGGAAAACATTTTCAACAAATGGTGCTGGGACAACTGTATATAAAGATGCAAGAGAATAAAATTTAACCTCTTCACACCACCCACAAAAATTAACTCAAAATAGAGCATAGACCTAAATATAAGAGCTAAAGTTAAAGAAACATAGGGAAAAAATATGAGTAAAATTTTATGACCTTGAACAAGTCATACATCTTAGCATAAGACTAAAATGACAGTGACAAATGAAACAGTAGATAAGTTGGACTTCACCAAAATAAAAAAGCTTCTGCTTTTTCAAAGGATGCTATCAAGAAAGTAGAAAGACAATTGCAAAAAGAGAAAAAGTGTTTTCAAATCATGCATTTAATGAGAAGCACATTAGGAAATATAATAATCTATTATTGTATCTAAAATATATGAAAAATATTAAACTCAATGATAAAAAGTTACCTAATCCAATTTAAAAATAGACAAAGGATTTAAATAAACATTTCCCCAAGGAAGATATACAAATGGCCGGTAAGTACATATAAGGATATTTAACATCATTTGCCATCAGGGAAATGAAAGTCAAAACCACTTTGAAATACAACTTCACACTTATTGTAGTGGCTTTAATTAAAAAAAAAAAAAAAGAGGTAATAAAAATTGTGGGCAAGAATGTGGAGAAATGTGAACCCTCATATAACTAGTGCTGGGAGCAATGCAAAGTGATGCAGCCCCTTTGGAAAACAGTCTGACACTTCTTTCAAAGTCAGGCATAGAGTTACCATATGACCCAGGTATTTCACTTCTGCGTACATTCCAACAAAGTATAAAAGCATACGTTCACACAACTTGTCCATGAATAGCCGTAGAAGCATTATTCGTATTATCCCAAGTGTGGAAACAAGCCAAACAATTTGAATGATATCAACTGCGAATGGATAAACAAAGTGTAGTACAGTCACGCAATGAAATATGATTCCGCAATAGCAAGATATGAAGTCCTGATACATGCTGCAGCGTGAACGAAACTTAAAAACATCAAGCTAATAAAAGAAGCCAGTCACAAACACTGTATGATTCCATGTATAGGAAATGTCCAGAATAGGGAAATAATTAAAGACGCAAATAAATTAGTGGTTGCTTAGGACTTGAGGACGAAAGTGAAAGAAAAGTGGAGAATAACGTCTAAAGAACACAGCATTTCTTCTAAATTTGACTAGTGATGGTTGCACAATTCTGTGAACATACTAAAAAGCATAGAATGGTGCACTTTAGTTGGATTAATTATATGGTATGTGAAGTATGCCTCCAAGAAGTTGATACACATATAGCATATATTTATATATACAAAGATATTTTATATATGTATATATATATATATATATATATATATATACAATCATGTATCACTTTATTGCAGAGGCATGTTCTGAGAAATACATCACTAGATGGTTTTATCATTGTGTAAAATAACCAAACTTAGATGGATTAGCTCACCACACATCTAGGCTACATGGTATATCCTATTGCTCCTAGACTACAAACCTACACAGCATGTTCGTATTGTATCCTGTTGGCAATGACAGCACAATGGGAAGTATTTCTATACCTAATCATATCTAAGCATAGAAAAGGGACAGTAAAAATGCGATATTTTTATGTAGTCCATTGTTGACCAAAGCATTAAGCAGCACTGTGTGTGTGTGTGTGTGTGGATTTCAAGAGAAGATCAAAAAATATAATTGAGAAAACTTGTCTATATATTTTTTCTGTATTACATTTCTCCTGCAATCAGCTGAGTCCAGTAAAAATACAAAATGTTAGATATCATTAAAACAATAATAGACCAAAAAGGAATTAGGATTAAAAAAATAAACCAAAAAAAGCATATATTTTAGTTTTATTTTTTATTAAGCAAAACGTCTACACCTGGAGAAAAAAATTATACTACATTCGAAGATGAAAATAATTGATTCCTTAAAAAGATTAATAAGGACATCTTGAATTATAAATGAGATTGGAAAATAGTGTATCTTAGAAAAAAACGGAAAGATCAGAATTCTTGTATTTGAAAAACAAAAATTCATGGGGTAGCTATTACTGAACCCCATGAATTCCTGACTGGTACAACTAAGGTCAACATAATACAAAGGAACACTTTTGTAAATCAGTCAAGTAATCTCAAGATAAATATAATGACCCATGCTGAAATAATTGAATGGAAAAATTTTATTAACCCAAAATATGATAGCAGAAGAAAAACAATTTTACACAGAAAGACTTAGGACTAAATTAAGAACTATATGACATTCTTGACAGATTTGTAAAAGCAGTGGCCTTGAGTTTATTTGGGGATTCCAACAAAGTTCTCTAGCGATAAAAACCAGCTGGAAAAGTCAATTTTCTGGGAGATCATTCTGATCTTCAAGTGGATTGATGAAGTACGCCATTAGATGTAAGGTCCGGAGTTCAAAGAAGAGTTTTGAGCTGAAGGTATACATTTCAAAGGAATTTAGATGGAATTTAAAACCACAAGAATGGATTAGATTACTAAGGGAGTGTGTGCAGATGGATCAGTATAGGGAATAAAGTATACATAGGTAGTGTACATAGCAAATAATAGGATATATCATCTACGATGTACTATGAGAATATGTTTGAAGGAGTAATTCTTACTACTGAGTTGATCAGAAATTAAGTATGGTTCATGGTAGTTGAATTTGGGCTCAAGATGCGGTTACTGGCAGTTTACTAGATGGCAAAAGGAAGAAGAGGAGTTAAATTTGATTTCGTTAAAATTTGATTTTTTTCACAGAAAAGACTGTGAGAGGTAAAATTCAAGACTGAGATTTTGCAGGCTGGTCTCCCCGTAAGAAAGTGGAAGCCCCAAGTTTCCCTGCCAACTGGCTATCGTTATAGCCCTGTAATTGCAAGGCGGTCTCTTCTGGTTTCCTGTGAGTCTTATGCCACCCCTATCATGCCAGGGGAGGGTCTCTACATCCTCAGTACTGAAGGATGATATGGAAAATCCTAACAGCAGTTTCAAATATCACAAAGCCGAAACCACAAATGTTAGATCCCAGGCCTGGTATCCTGCCAGGGGAATAACTAAAACGTATCCAACTAGATGGAATCCAACTAGATGGAGCACAATTAGAACCACATATCTTTTGAGAGAGTATAAGTGAAGAGATATGAATTGCGCTGCATGTTTTTTGGCATATTTTGAATGTCATACACTGTACACGTATTGCCTAGGCAATTTTTTCTTTTTAACAATGAAAGCATTGCTACCATCTTACGTTTACATTAAGCCATTTTCTCATAAGTAATAGTAACTTGAAGCTTCAGTTTGCTCACTAATTAAGTAGAAAGAATTTAGCCTACATTGTTAATCTGCTTCTCTTTGATATCCTAGCTAGACAATTTCTCAGGTAACTATTCATTTCTTCTGATCATTGCAAAATCACAGTTTAAACTCTTCTTAGATTAATTTGGAAGCTTTGAATCTGATGTGAAAAATGAAACCATATTTGTACTGAGTTAATTTTCTCCTTGGTGAGGTTGACTTTTCTGATTGCTTTGGAAGTGCTACACCTTTTTTAAGGTATAAATGAAATAAAGCAAATCTCTTCATTTTTCATATTACTTGCCCTTTTCATTGTAAAATATTTTCTAATAACTTATTTCAAGAATCTGCACAATGCTTTGATCCATCATTATAGTTTGAAAGATTTATTTTTCAGATTAGTTGGAGGAAATCACATTATTCACTTTTGTAATCACGCCTCTTCTATGTCTAGATATATAATATGTGCTAAGTGGTTTTGCCCTTTTCTAAAGTTCAAAAAGTACTCTTTTTCTGTCAATGTATTGTTAATGCCCAATCCTAACAATTCTGAAAAGTAAATAGGCCTCAAGATTTGTAAATATAGGGCCGCCAGTCTCTTGGCCAATCAACAGGAAGCCCTCACTGGATACATGCACAGAAAATACTCCAAAATGTAAAAAAGAAAGAACAAAAGAAAGAAAGAAGGTGATATGGTTCTACCAACGGTGTTTAAACAGATCCAGATGTGCCCCGCGGTGCTGTGGTGTCAGGGAGGCTGGAATGTGTGGCTACTAGAGGAGTCAGGACGATGACATCAGCTGCCTTTTCCAGGCACCATCGTTCCTCCTCTCACGTGTGCCAAATGCAGCACGTGTTTTATCTCGAACCACTACTACATCTGAGCAGCGGGTACCATGATTATTCTCATTCTGTTCTGAAGAAATTGCTAAGCTCATATAGCCAGGGAAATTGGCACAAGCAGTATTTAAACCTTGATCAGCTACATGGTCTCAGAAGATATGTCCTTAAATACTGTACCAAGCAAGCTCCTGGCAAAGCGTAAGGATGAGGACACTGTAGTTTAGAATAGTTATCTGCACACCCCAACTTTATAGATAGACACAAGGCAGGGAGAGGTAAATGGACCCTTTTCTAAGTACCAGCAAAATGACAAACTGGTCTACACTACAATTCTCTTAAAGTCAAAATTATTTCTAAAAGACCATACGTCTTACTGATCATAAACACATTGTGGATTTTTAAAAAATTATACTATGATGTTGTGGTGTATTAGGTGTGGGAGAATGAGAGCATGCTTAAGGACCCAAATGCACAGAATTTGCTTCCTCTTCAATGATCTTTGGCCTCTCTGTGTCTTCAACCGTGAGCAAACGGCTATGTATGAAGTTTTATCAGATAATGTGTTCATATCCATAAAACATTTCCCCCAGAACTTTTATTGACATACCTTAACTTAACCCACATATTTTTCTAGGAAAAAAAATATATGTATAAATCTCTAAAATCAAATTGTCTAGGAAATATTATTACTTAAAAGTATAACTTCAGAGCTCTGTATTCATATCCCATTAAGGTGTCCATGGTACAATATATTTTAAGATAACCTTCGTGTTTATTTTTACATGTATAAGATAAATGAAAATCCTAGGAATTTACTAGTACAGGAAATCTATGAATATATAATATTTCTGTTTCTGTGACATTTTCTTACCAGCCATACTTGGTTATGGGATCTATATCTCCTCTATTCTCTGCACTGAGTAAACCACTCTCCAAGACAGTTGACTGCGGAATTAAAATCTGAGAAGAGAAAGAAGTAAATTTCTGTATTGTTTGTACAGCAATATATGCAACGGTGTGCTGTAAGACATTATGACTTAAAGCAATGCTGTAGAATGCTAGCAACAAAGAATTTAGAGCAGACTCAGAGGGAACTCATAATCATAAAGTCATCCTTAGACAAGGATAATAAAAACACAGTTACAGTAAACAGACTGAGTCCTCCGTAGCATTGGATAAATCACAAGTAGAAAAATGGAAAAAGCAAACTACAGACATCATTTGAGCAGGGTAGAAGGAAATTATCAAACAATGAGGTAATAGAAATGTCACAATCCTGGAGCCAGTGCTCATTGTGATTTCTTTCAGTGCCATTCGTTTCTCTTAAAGGTCAAAGAAACTTGGAGAATGATAAAATACCACTTTTATTTCCTTTTTCTTCTCCTATTTTTAATCCATTCTAGGAAGTCTTACCTGAGCTCTGACTTGAATGTTGCATTTGTTGAAGATGATAGTAGCTCTTAATTTGAAGAGAAAAGTAAATATTTTTTCTCTTGAAACCAAATATGACCCAAACTTTTTTAAAAAGATAATCATATTATTAAAACAGTGAAAAAAAGTTGCAGTGTACTGATAAATACGTTTGCAGAAGTGCTGAAGAGTTACCATAAGAAATAGATTCTCTAATAACTCGAGGCCGAAATTCCCATTTGTTAGACCTATGGAAGGCAGAAAATAAAAAGGATGGAAAATGACTTTGTTTAAAAATCATAACTTTCCTTGGATAACCATGAAACCAGATGCCCCGGACCTCATCAAATCAAACAAATGGATGTGTCTTATTTTAAGAAACCCGCATGTGTTTATCATCTATGCCTGGGACCTATAGCAAGAATAACTAGAATGCCACATATACAATAATGAGAAAGTCTAGGAAAATTAGATCTTAGGTCAAGAGGCTTTCTAAGAGTCAAAAGTGATCAAACTGAATGGTCAGGGTCTTGACTAAAAGGTAAAGAAATTAATTCAAGTTTCTCTTTTATAATTAAAGAATCTAACCTCTGACTTCAAAAATTACTCGTTTTGAGAGTGTTTGATTAACTCTGTGTGGGATACTTACTTTATGGCCTGGGTTAGACCCCCCAAGAGGCCACCACGAGGGATACAGACCCAGTGGAGCCAGTAAGAAAGGTTAGACAGGTGACCAGCTGCCAAGCCTGCTGCTACTAGCTCTTGGCCACTTGGTGGACTCTATCTAATCTACCAGTGTTAATTCTCCCATGTAACATCAGATTCTGCATCTGTTTCTTCATTAACAATGCATAGGTTAAGCCGCTATAGAAGAGCCCCAAAATTGTCCCAGCTCAGATATGACAGTTTTGTGTTTTGTTTTGCTTTTTCACTTTTTCTCACAAAATCATCCAGAGGAAGAGGCGAGTCCAGGGCAGGTAGGCAAGTCTGCTTCTGAGAACATGCAGGAATGCAAGCCATCCTTTTCAGGGGCCTTTCTCACCTTTTCTCTCTAGGTCTCACGTTACTGGCTATTCCGATAGTCATCATTTTCTAGACAGTGAGAAGGCCGAAAGACGGAAGTGGAGGGGAGGCAGCTCACATTTTCAGACTGTAACAATAGTGCATATCGCCTCAACCTGTATTCCACAGTCTCACAGCTAAAGGGAGGTGCAGTGGGGAAAGATGAGCTTATCTCTGTCACAGATTGTGTTCTGGTTATGGAAGTCAGATATTAAAATGTGAAGCTAACTCAATCAACATTCCTTGAACTTCACGGAACATTTTGCAATGAAGCACATTTCTGTGTGCCAATTATCATAACAGATCTAGGAGAACAATGTTTTATTAATACAATAATAGCAAATCATATAATACCGTAATGAAGAACATATCAAGAACCATATTTTGCATCTTTTATTATTCCATTTTATGTTCTAAATGATATTCCTGTGATTTGGGGTCAAGAAATTATTTTTGATGACTGTATTACATCATTTATTATTTCAGGTTTTTGTCAAATTCATGAAGTTAATAAGTAGATAAAGATTGTTTGGTGTTAAAGTAATTTGTGTCTATTTTAAATCTGAAAATATGGCCTGAAGTGGTGGTTCATGCCTATAATCCTGGGAGGCCAAGGTGGGAGGATTGCTTGAGGCTAAAAGTGAGAGATCAGTCTGTACAATATAGTGAGACTTCTCCTCTCCAAAAACAAAAAGCAAGAGCAAAAATCAGAAATGAAAAAACCAGTCAGGCGTGGTGGCCTGTGCATGTAGTCCCAGCTACTCAGGAGGCTGAGGCAAAAGAATCCACAAAGCCCAGAGGTCAGGTCCGTGGTGAGCCGTGGTTGTGTCACTGTCCTCCAACCTCAGTAACTGAGTGAGATTCTGACTCAGAAAAATAAGAAACCCGAAAATCATAAAACAATTTAATCTTAGTGTTTAAAGATAGTAGAATGGAATGAATTATGGTCCCTAATTACCCTGCCTCACATAGATTATTTGTCTGCACTCATTTTTGTGTGACTTACAGTGTATATCTGTGGCATAAGTAAATTTCTCCACTCATTTACATTGGTTTAGTCATGTGACTTGTTTTAGCCAATGACATGTGTGAAGAGTGACATATTCAAAGTTGGAGCTTTATGAGAAGTTACATCGTTTTGCCAATTCTCGTGTCTTTTCTCTCTGCCTCAGCAGTGACAAATCTCAGAAGGAGGCTGCGTCTTTAGCCCAGAACCAAGCATGAGAAAGATCAGCCCAGGAGCAGAGGTGCTGTTGACCTGGGCGATGGGTATTTTTATGTGTCGATTCTTGACTGGGTCATGGGTCGTGAGGTACCCAGACGTTTGATGAAACACTGTTCTGGGTGTGTCTGTGAAGGTGATTCTGAATGAGATTGGAACGGATCGGCTGAAGAAAGCAGAGCGCCCTCCCTGATGCGAGTGGGCCTCCTCAAATCAGCTGAACGTATGAGCAGAACAAAAGCTGACCTTCTCATGAGGCAGAGGGAACTCCTGCCTGGCTGAAGTGCTAGAGCAGAAGACAGATGGGAAAGCAGAGATCAAACGGCAAAACTGTAGACTTAGTGCCAACACGTAGGCACATGCACACATACACACAAGCATATACCCACGGAGACATAAGCAGGACTATGAGGGTTTTTTCCTGGCTTTGGACTCGAACTAAAGAATTAGCTCCTCCTGGGTCTCAAGCCTGCAGAGCCGCAGACTGGAATAGGTTATGGACTCTTCCGGGTCTCACGCTTTCAGCCTCGGGCTAGAAGTTCCCAGTCCGGGGGCTTCAGCGGGCCGGCGACTGACCTGGGGACTTGCCGCCTCCGTAAGCACGTGAGCCACCCCCTTATTAAAAACGCGACTTCCGACGGGGCGTGCTTCTCTGGGGCGCTCTGGCCGCGTCTGACGCGGGAAGCGAGCAAGAGACTGACTCCGAGCGCGGCGAGACGCTGAAACGCTGGCGTCGTCTGTTAGATGAGCAAGCTCAGCAACACATATTCATTTCTGAGAGCTCTTGACATGCGCCAGATACCAGACTTTTGTCAAAAAAAATGTGTTGCGGGTATTTTCTACAGACGATAGCTTGACTTATCTTCTGAAGAACGGGGTTTTAATTTTAGTAAAAATTTCAGTGAAATATGAACTATCAAATTTTTCTTTTTTTTCCTTTATGGTGAGTGTTTTGGGGTCTAACAAATTTTTACCTAGCCATTTGTACCTAATGTTTTATATACATATATGTGTGTGTGTGTGTGTGTGTGTGTGTGTGTGTGTGTGTGTGTGTGTGTATGCTTGTGTGTATATGTGTGCATGTACATACGTGCTTGCATTAAGTCTACAGTTTTGCCATTTGATCTCTATTTTCCCCTCTATCTTCTGCTCTAGATTTTATTTTCTTTTCCTTTCTTTTTTTAGATTAACTTCCCATCCTCAGTATTTTTTTCTCTACTATTGGCATATTAGCTATATATCTATTTTTATTTTTAAGGGGGGTGGGGGGGTTGGAGTCTCACTGTCACCCAGGCTGGCCACTCCAACGTCGACCCACTGGACTCAGGTGATCCTTCCGCCTTAGTCTTCCAAGTAGCTGGAACTAAAGGTGTGCACTATCATGCTCGGCTAATTTTTTGATTTCTTGTGGAGATGAGGGCTCGCCAAGTTGCCCAAGCTGGTCTCAAACCCATAGGCTCAAGCAATCCCCTCACCTCGGCCTCCCAAAGTGCTGGGATTATAGGCTGAGCCACCGTGCCTGGCCTCTAAGATTTTTGGGTGTTTTTTTTTTTTTAGTTGGAGTCTCACGCTCATTGCCCAGCCTTGACCTGCTGGGCTCCAGTGATCCTTCCACCTCTACCTTGCAAGTAGCTGGAACTACAGGTGGGTGCCACCATGCCTGGCTCGTATATCTTTTTTTAAAAAAACGGGTGCTCTAAGGTTATAACTTGCCTCTTTAACTGTTAGTCTGTCTTAAAATTCTATTTTATGACACCACACATACTGTGACAGCCTTATGATAATACATTTCCATTTCTCACCTTAATTCTTGATGATATTTTAGATATAAATTTTATTCACACACATATTGTAAACCCCAAATTGCTTTATCAGTCAAGCAGTTAATTATGTATTTTTATTGTAATAGACTTTATTTTTAGAGCAGTTTTAAGTTCGCAGCAAAAGTAACTGGAAAATGCAAACCAGTTCCGTGCATTCCTGTCCCTACACGTGCGCCTCCTCTGCTATCAAATCCCCCTCCAGAGTGGCACATCTGGCGTTTTCATTGGCGAGCCTACACTCACATTTCATCACCCAAATCCATAGTTTGCATTAGGATTTATTTTTGGTGTTGCACAATACGGGTTTTGAAAAACGTGCAATGGCACATATCCACCATTAAAGTACCCAGAAGTTGTACGGCCATGAAAAAAATCTGTGCTCCATCGATTAGCCTCTCCACCACCCCAATCCCTGGCGACCAGTGGTCTTTTGACTGTCTCCATCGTTTTGGCTTTTCCAGAATGTTAAACAGTTGAAATTGTAGGATTGATTTGTGGGCTTCTCCTTTAGCTTCTTTAGCTTAGTAAGATCCATTTATGGTTTTTCTGCTTTTTCATAACAATTATGAATAAAGTTACCATAAACATCCATGTGCAGGTTTTGTGTGAGCATGCTTTCAACTCCTTTGGGTAAATATCAAGGAGCATGATGGCTAGATCATAGAGTAAGAGTTTGCTCAGTCTTGTAAGAAACTGCCAGACTGTCTTCCGAAACAGCAGTTGCTTCATTTTGCGTTTCCACCAGCAGCAAATGAGTTTCTGTTGTTCTGCATCTTGGTGAGCATTTGGTGCTATCAGTGTTTTGAATTTTGATCACTCTGATAAGAAGGTAGTAACATCTCACTGTTGTTTTAATTTGCAGATCCCTAATGAAATATGATGTCAAACATCTTTTTTATATGCTTATATGCCATTTCTATGCCTGCTTGGGCAAGGTGCCTTGATAATGTTTTGCCCATTTTTCAATCAGGTAGTTGTTGGTTTTTTTTACATATTAAACTTTAAGAATCTTGGTATATTTTGGATAAGTCGTTTATCAGATATATTGTTGCAAATATTTTCTTCCAGTTTCTGGCTTGTCCCCTCATTCACCTGACTGATTTTGCAGATCAGAAATTTTTAAGTTTTGATGAAGTCCAAAGTATCAATAACTTCTTTCATGGATTGTGTCTTTGGTATTGCATGTAAAAAGCCATTGCTGAACCCAAGATCATCTAGAATTTCTAGGAGTTTTATCATTTTTCATTTTGCATTTAGGTCTATGATCCATTTTGATTTTTGTAAAGGGTGCGAGGTCTGGGTGTAGATTTATTATTATTATTTTGCATGTGGATGTCTCAATTATGTTTGTATTAGTTTCATTGAGGTATAATTTACATATAATTTACTTATTCGAAACATCAATTCAGACAATTTTGGCAAATATAAGCAGTCATTTAGATGCCCTCACCTCAAAAACTCTTCTTGTACCACTTTGCAAAATTCTTTTACCCTTTAACCCAGGACCCTGGCAACAACTGATTTGCTTTCTATGATAATAGCTTTACCATTTCTGGAACTTCGCATAATTCATGCAGTATGCAGTTCACTATTACTAAATCATTTTACTTAACATACAGTTTTTGAGACTCATTCATGTTGTCATGTGTATTCATAATTTGTTCTTTCTGAATGCTGAAGAATGATCCATTATAAGATAAATATTTTTCTGTTTACTAGTTAATAGGCATTTGGGTTGTGTCCTGGTTTTTTATATTATGAAAAAAACTGCTGTAAAAATTGATGCACTAGTCTTTGTGTGGATGTGTTTTCTATTTCGTTGAATAAATAACCAAGGGTGAACTGACTAGATGACACAACAAGAGTATGGTCAATGCTGTAGGAAACTACCAGCCTGCTTTCCAAAGGGGCTGAATCATTTTCCACTTCCACCATGGATATTTTAGGCTTCTGCTTGTTCCACCAACACCTGTTTTCGTCAGTCCTTTAAACTGGGGCTAGTCGACGAGTGATCTATGGTAGCTAATTGTGGCATTTACTTTTCCTTAGTGAATAATGATGCTAATTATCTACAGATTTTTTCCACTTGACGATCTCTTATGAAGTGTCTGTTTAAAGATATTGACTTGTTAATCGTATTGTTTGTCCTCTGTTATTGAATTATCAGGTGTCTTATATTCTCGATACAAGTACTTTTTAAAGTAAAAGTAATATAATGTATTCTTCCAGCCTATGTATTGCAGTTTCATTTTTCTAGTCATGGTTTTAGAAGAACAGTTTTTTAAAAACAGATTTGATGAGTTGCAATTTATCTTTTATGGCTTTTATGGCTTATGCTTCTGTTCCCTGTGTAAAAACTGTTTACCTAAAGCAAAACCACAAAAACCCTTTGCTTTTTTCATGAAATTTCATGATTTTAGCTCTTACATTTATATCTTTGACTTATCTCAAGTTGCCTTTTATATACGGTATGAAACAAAAGTTGAAAAATGGTTTTTAGTACAAAACAAATTTTCAAGTGTTATGTCATCATTTGTTGAAAAGACCTTTTTCCTGCTATGTCACTGTGGCATTTTGTTCACAATTAATTGCCATTTGTATGTTGCCTTTTTTTCTGAGCTTTATTCTACTTCACTGATGTATAGGTCTGTCTTTACATAAAGTCCACACATTTTATAGTTAGTCTTGAAATCAGGTTGTATAATTCTTCCACATTTTAAAATTTTTTTAAATTTTTTATTTCTTTAATTCTTCTTTTGAAGCTGTGGGGTACCATTCAGGGTTAGGGACACAAATGGTCATCGTACAGGTAAAGTCTGGGTCTCACTTTGGTCCCCTCTTCACCTGGTTTGAAATCAGGTACCCTTATTGGTGAAGTGGGCCCCAGCCCACTCCTCTCCTGGCAGTTTCCCACTACTGCCAATCCCTTTCTTAAAGTATTATGATCATAATTCACCGTCCGCTTATGAGTGAGAATATGTGATACTCAGTCCTTTGTTTCTGTGATAGATCACTCAGTATTATAGATTCTAAGTCCATCCAAGTTGCTGCGAAGTTCATAATTTTGTCCTTCTTTATGGCTGCGTAATATTCCATTGTGTACATGTACCACATTTTGTTATCCAGTCCAGTATCAATGGGCAGCACACTTGGTTCCATGTTTTTGCTATTGTGAATAATACTGCAATAAACATGCATGTGCTGGTATCTTTTTCCTGTGATTTGAGTTCTTCTGGGTACATTCCCAGAATGGGGATTACAGGGTCAAATGGAAGGTTGATTTTTAGATCTTTTAGAAATTGCCACACTGTTTTGACTATTTTAGGTTACTTACATTTTCATATAAATTTTTTATCCAGCTTATCTATTTCTACCAAAATAGTCCATTGTCATTTTTATCAGGAATGGATTAAATATATAAATCAACTTGGAAGATAATTTCCATCTCATTAGTTTTGAGTATTCCATTCAATAAATATGAAATATCTATTTTAAGTTTGTAAAACTTTTTATCAGCATTATTTTGTAGTTTCAGTATATAGTAATGCACATTTTTATATTTCTTCCTAAGTAATTTTGCTTATTGATCTTATTGTAAATAAATCTTAATTTTAATTTTCAACTGTTTGTACATGACATACAATAATATAATACATTTTTATATATTGATCATGTGTTATATGATGTTACTAAAGACATTAGATTTACCAGCTTTTGTTATAGATTACTACAGATATTATACATTATCATGTTATCTCCAATCTATTTATTATGATTATTTTCTTGCCTGACTTTATAGTTCTGGCTGTAACTTACAATAAAATGCTCAGATTGAACAACATTTCCTGAGTTTTTCATTTAGGGGAAAAGTCTCCATTTTAGAGCATTTAGTATGATGTTGGTAAAGTGAATATTATCAAGTTGAGAAAATTGCCTTTTATTCATATTTTGTTGAAAGGTCTCATTATGAATGAATGTTGCAATTTGTTCACCATCTTTTCTGCCTCTCTGGAAATTATTATGTCATTTTCAGTTCAGACTGTTGATGTGGTAAATTACACTGATTAAAATTTTGAATTTTAGGCCAGGTGTGGTGACTCATGCCTGTAATCTCAGCACTTTGGGAACCAAGGCAGGAGGATCACTTGAGGCTAGGAGTTTGAGACCAGCCTGGACAACGTTGCAAGACTTTCTCTCTGAAAAAAAAAAAAACATGTTAAACCAACCTTGCATTCATTACTTGGTCATGCTATATTATTCTTTTAGGATTTTTTGTACATGCTAGCATTTTAATACAAATTATTGCCTCTGATAATCAGTATGCAGGGCAAGATGGCGACAGGACGAGTCGGAGAGTGAGTCTCTGTATGGATGAGTGTACATAAAAACCAATCTGCATCCGTTTAGGTGTGCAAGTGGGTGAGCAAATGTCCAACTGAGGGGAGACATGGGACCAAGCACCCAAGGACTCCCTGCAGAAGCAGCTGTAATCTGTTGCTACTCTGAATTCAGCACCCACCATGTGTAGACGTATCTGCCATTCCTGGGACACCTCTTGAAAAAAGGAAGCAGAGATCCGCTGCCTCTTGACACTTGGCATCTGGCTCCCACCACCACCTGCGGCATCGGCCGGGCACTGACATCAGGGACCACAGACAGGTTGCAGGGAGGAGATCTGAAACTAAGCCCCCACCAGAGGATAAGAAGCTGGTGAGCCAGGCTTGGTGTCTCAGCCTGTAATCCCGCGCCTTTGGGAGGCTGAGGTGAGTGGATCGCCTGAGCCCGCGAATTTGAGACCTGCCTGGGCAACTGGGCGAGACCTCATCTCTACAATAAATCAAAAAAACTAGCCAGGCGTGGCATTGCATGCCTGTAGTTCCAGCTACTTGGAAGGCTGAGACGGAAGGATTGCCGGAGCCCAGCAGGTCGAGGCTGCGGTGGCCGGGAGCGGCCACTGCACTCCAGTCTGGGCAACGGAGTGAGACTCCAAATCAAAAAAAAAAGAAGAAGAAGAAGTTGGTGGATGCCATTTTGATGCCAATTTATCTGCCCCCGAGCCTGGCAGGGACCCTCTCTAGCTCCCCTGACTCTGGGCAGCCTGCATCCACAAACTGAGGGGTGATCACCACACCTTTCTGGGATCACCATCGTTTGCCCGGGGAGGATGCTCTAGGTGCACCATACCAGAGAGACGGAAGCCCCACCTCCCACACTGTATCAGGCATAGACGTGTGGAGTCAGAGTGGAAGACCTAGCAGCACCTGCGTCCTGGAATCACCCCCCCTTCCCCCAGCAGTCCTTAGGGCATCCAACCATGTGAAGAGCAGCCTCACTGGCCTGTGAGCTGAGAGCAGAGGGAAGGGGCTAGAGACTGGAGCCCACTCTCTACCAAAGACCACAGAGTGTCCCCAGTACCAGTTAATAGGGAAAAAAGGAAAGGAAACTGAAGTTCCAAAAGCAGCCACGAAAGAGGGTTTTTTCATTTTTCTCTCTTTCTCCAGACATGGCTTTCTGTGAGAGTCTTCTGATTAGACCTGCCTTTATTTCTTCCTCCTTTTTTGTGTGTAGGTATATTCAAGGGAAGAGTGCATCGTCGATTTCTTGTTGCTGTTGTTTCTGTTGTTGTTGTTTTTAGCTGTTTGTTCCTATATTCGTTTGTGTACCTGTTCTCCTTCCTCTCCATTTTTCTCTTCATCTGCCTTTCATCTCCCTTCTTCCATTCTCCATTCTTTTCCTTTTCCTTATCTCATTTTGGTTTTAGGAGGCATACATATGACCCCACTGCATGAATAGATTGTAAGGTGGTGGGAAGTGGTTTCTGGGGGGTCCACACACCAGTCAGTGGATACTGTGATCTGTAGATAGCTTCTGAGTCATTGCTCCCCCTGTTACACCTTAAGCAAATCTCAAAGCTGCAAAAAGACAGCACAGACCACAACTTCCAATCTGCCTTCAAAAATGAACAAATCTTGAAGATTTTCCATAAGGAAAACTAGGGAATTGAGCAAGCAGAAGTGAAAACTATCTCCCCATCGCTGAACAATGGAATTAAAGAGGTGGGAATGGGGAGAACCATCACAAATGAAGAAGAACCAAAGAAAGAACACTGGTAACCTCCAGCCTCCTGGGAAGATAGCACCTGAGAATACAGACCTCAATTCAAACAATGAAGACTGGTCTCAAACCACAAACCCAGATATCAAGATATTAATAGAAAGAATGACTAGAAATGAGGAGAGACAAGAAGAATGAGGATTTGATAACTGAGATGACAGCAATAAAGAATACAGTCAATTAAAAATAAAAAACTGAAAAGCATGGAAAGAAGGATTAGCCAAGCAGAAGATAGAATCTCAGAGGTTGAGGATCAAAATATGGAACTAACCCAAACATTATGCAACACAGAGAGGAAGCTTAAAAAGATAGAACAAGCCGGGCTCGGTGGCTCAGCCTGTAATCCTGCGCCTTTGGGAGGCTGAGGTGAGTGGATTGCCTGAGCCCACGGGTTCAAGACCTGCCTGGGCAGCGAGACCTCATCTCTACAATAAATTAAAAAATCAGCCAGGCGTGGTAGCGCATGCCTGTAATTCCGGCTACTTGGAAGGCTGAGGTGGAAGGATCGCTGGAACCCAGCAGGTTGAGGCTGTGGTGGCCGGGAGCAGCCACTGCACTGCAGTCTGGGCGACAGAGTGAGACTCCAACTCAAAAAAAAAAAGATAGAACAAAGTCTCCAAGATATGTGCGACTATATCAAGGGACCAAACTTATAACTGATCAGCATTCCTGATGCAGATAGGGAGACAGAGGCCACTGTGGAACAAATATTCCATGAAATTCTCCAGGAAAACTTTTTTTTTCTTCTTGGAGACATGACCATTCAAACAAAAAAGATGCAGAGAATCTCCACAAGGTATCAAATGAGAAGAACAATTCCTAGACACATTGTAATTTGCTTACACAAAGGAGGTATTAAAGACAATCCTAAAAGCAGAAAGAGAGAAAAGTCAGACTACCCACCAGCACAGACCAATTAGAATAGTAGCAGACTTATCTACAGAAACACTACAGGCTAAAAGAGACTGAAGCTACTCTTCAAAGTTCTCATGGATAAACAATTCCGACCAAGAATTTTCTACCCAGCTAATCTAAGCTTCATTAGTGATGAAGAATTGAAATCCTTTCCAGACAGTCAATTTCTAAGAATATATGCTGCCTCCAGGCCAGCTCTACAAGAGATGCTTAAGAAGGTATTAACCACAAAAGAAAGAAAAGCTTAACCCCATTCTTCCCAAGATTCCAGGAAAACAGAGACTCAAGACAACATGCATCAGGACTGCAAAACTGAAAATACACAAATATACCAATCCCCAAATCAAAAGAAAACCAACAGACAAATAAACAAACAAAAATAAATAGCTCTATAAGAGTCTCATGATAGGGATAAACTCTCACACCTCAATAACCAGCCTGTACATGAAGGGACTAAATGCAACACTGAAAAGACATCGAATGGCAAGCTGGATTAAAAGGCACAACTCTACAATTTACTGTCTCCAGGAAACACATCTCACAACAAAGGACACTCACAGATTAAAAGTTAGAGGATGGAAAACAAGTTTTCATGTGAATGGGTCACAAAAGAAGGCAGGAGTCATGATCTTAATAACAGACAAAACAACCTTTAAGCTATCAAAAATTTTAAAAGATGCTGTGGGACACTACATAATGATAAAAGGTTCAATTCATCAACAAGAGATATACATCCTAAACATATATGCACCCAAGACAGAAGCACCAGCTTTCATAAAGCACCTCCTAAGAAAACTAAAAAAAAGATATTGACTCTAACACTATCAGAGCTGGAGAACTAAATACCCGACTAACAACCCTAGATAGATCATCGAGGCAAGAAAATCCACAAGAAAATCTAGAAACTCAACTTGACTCTTGACCAAATGGATTTAATAGACACCTACAGAACACTCCACCCAATAACCACAGAATATACATTCTACTTATCACCACACACAAAACATATGCCAAGACTGACCACATCTTTGACCATAAATCAAGCATAAATAAATTTCATAAGATTGAAATACTGCCATGTGTCTTTTCAGAACACAGCAGAATAAAAATAAATAACAACACCAACAAAATCTCCCTAAAAGCCACAGATGTGGACACTAAACAGCATGATGCTGAATAACTCCTGGGTCAACACAATAATCAAAACAGAAATTTTTAAATTCCTGGATAAAATTGAAAATAAAGACACTTTTTACCAAATCTCTGGGATGCCATGAAATCAGTACCAAGAGGGAAATTTATATTTATACGAAACACATTAGGAAAATATAAAGATCACAAGTTAGCGGCTTAACAGATCACCTAAGGAAGTTGGAAAGACAAGATCATCAAAACCCTAACTTTAGCAAAAGAATCTAGATTACCAAAGAAAGAGCCCAAATACAGGACTTACAAGACAAAAACATCATAGAAAAAAATCACTTTTACACCTAAACCTGAATTATACTCCACATCTTTAAAATAAAATAAATTTTAAAATAATCAATAAAACAAAAAACTGATTATTTGACAGAATAAACAAGATTGATGGACCCCTAGCCAGACTGACCAAGAAAAAGAGAGAAAAATCCCAAATAAACACAATCAGAAATTCAAAAGATCTAGTCACAACTAAACCTGAAGAAATACAAAAGACTATCAGAGACTACTATGCACAACTGTAATGGGAACAAATTCAAAAACCTAAATGAAATGGAGGACTTTCTGACATCATACAACCTCCCAAGGTGGATAGAAGAACAAACAGAGACCTTAAATACACCAGTAACAACCAGAAAATTGAGTCTGTCATAAGAAAAACACCTACAAATAAAAGCCCTGGACCAGATGGCTTTCCAGTTGAATTCTACAAAACACACAAGGAGGAATTGACTCCAATCCTATTGAAAGCATTCCAGGTAATTGAGAAAGACAGAACCCTCCCCAAATCATTTTATGACGCTAACATCACATCGATACCCAAACCAGGCAAAGAGCCACAAAGAAAGAGAACTACAAGTCAATTTCCCTGATGAACATAGATACAAGAAGAATATTCTAGCAATTTGGATCCAAAAACACATCTCAAAAATAATCCACCATGACCAACTAGGCTTCATCACCAGGAAGCAGGGCTGGTTCAACATCTGTGAGACCATAAATGTAATTAAATACATCAATAGATGTAAAAAACAAAAACCACATGATTATATCATTAGACACGGAAAAAACTTTTGATAAAATCCAGCACTCTTCTTGATAAAAACCCTTGAACATCTAGGCATAGATGGAACATACCTCAAAATAGTAAAAACCATATGAGAAACCCACAGCCAACATACTACTAAATGGACAGAAATTGGAAGCATTTCCCTGAAAACAGAAACAAGACAAGGCTACCCACACTTACCCCTCCTGTTCAAAATAGTATTGGAAGTCCTAGCTACAGAAATCAGGCAAGAGAAGGAAATCAGAGGTCTCCTAATAGGAAAAGAGGAATTCAAGTTATCCCTCTTTGCTGATGATATGATTCTATACCTTGAAAATGTGAGAGATTCTGTCAAAAACCTCCCTTGCACTGATAAAGGACTTTGACAAAGTCCCAGGGCACAAAATAAATGTGCAAAAGACAATCACATTCTTATACACCAAAAACAAACAGACAAAGAACCAAATAAGCAGCACAATCCCACACAAAAAATGAAATACCTTGGCATCTTTCTAATGGAAGAAATGAAAGACTTTTACATTGAAAACTACAAAACACTGCTCAAAGAAATCCAAGAAAACAAACAAATGAAAAAAATATCCCATGTTCATGATTGGAAGAATCAACATTGTTAAGATGTCCATCCTACCAAAGACAATCTACAGATTTAACGCAATACGCATTAAATCACCAACATCATTCTTTTCAGACCTGGACATGACAATACAGAAATTCATATGGAAACATAAATGACCATGAATAGCCAAAACAATCCTTAGCAAAAGAAACAAAGCAGGTGGTATCACACTTCCAAACTTTAAACTCTAATGTATAGGTACAATAATCAAAACAACCTGGTATTGGTACAAGAAGAGACAGACAGACCAATGGAACAGGACTGAAAATCCGGAAGCAAACTTCAATTTCTCAATCAACTCATCTTTGACAAAGTCTCCACCAACAACCACTGTGGAGAAGAGAACCTATTCAGTAAATAGTGCAGGGAAAACTGACTGACCACACGCAGAAGATTGAGACAGGACCCCTCCCCTACCTATCACCATACAGAAAAAACAACTCTAAATGGATCAAAGATCTCAAACTATAATAATCCTAGAACAATATGCAGGAAACATTCTTTGGCACATTGGAGTAGGCAACCAATTCTTGATCAATTCACCAAAAATGAATGCCATAAAGGATACGATAGACAAGTGGGGGCTCATCAAACTGAAAAGATTCTGCAAAGCAAAAAAAAAACCATCAAGAGAATGGGGAGACAGCCTACAGAATGGGAAAAAGTATTTGCCAACTGTATATCCGACAAAAGCCTAACATCCAGGATCTACAAGGAACTCAAACATGCCAAAAGGAAAAAAAAAAAAACCCTTTTAAGAAGTGGGCAAAATATATGAATAGGCACTTTTCAGAAGAAGACATACGAGCAGCCAAACAGATACATGAAAAAATGCTCAGCCTCACTAATCATCAAAGAAATGCAAATTAAAACCATACTATGATACCACTTAACTCCAATCAGGAGAGCCATCATTAACTCAAAAAAAACAGATGCTGGTGAGGATGTGGCGAAAAAGGAATGCTTCCACATTGTTGGTGGGAGTGTAAATTAATACAGCCTCTGTGGAAAACCGTGTGGTGATTTCTTTCTTTCTTTTTTTTTTTTTTTTTTGAGTTGGAGTCTCACTCTGTCACCCAGACTGGAGTGCATTGGCCACTCCCGGCCACCGCAGCCTCGACCTGCTGGGCTCCGGCGATCCTTCCGCCTCAGCCTTCCGAGTAGCTGGAACTACAGGCGCACGCTACCACGTCTGGCTCATTTTTTTTTTTATTTATTGTAGAGATGAGGTCTCGCCAAGTTGCCCAGGCGGGTCTCGAACCCTCGGGCTCAGGTAATCCACTCACCTAAGCATTTCTAAAAGATCTAGAAATTGACCTTCCATATGACCAGCAACCCCTTCTGGGAATATACCCGAAGGAACTCAAAACATTCTACAAAAAAAGATACATGTGCATGCATGTATATTGCAGCACTATTCACAATCACAAAAACGTGGAACCAACCAACCAAAAGTGGACTTGATGAGAAAATGTGGTACATATACTTGATGAAATACTACATAGCCATAAAGAAAAACAAAATTATGGACTTCACAGCAACTTGGATGGACTTAGAGTCTGTAATACTTAGTGATCTATAACTGAAACAAAGATCTGAGGACCATATGTACTCACAAGCGGACCCTAAACATTTGTCATAATATTACAGAAAAGGGATCGACAGTGGTGGTACACTGCTGAGAAAAGGACACACAATATCAGTCAGTGCACCTTATCTCAAACCTGGTGAAGTGGAGACCACAGGGAGGCCCAAGCTTTACCTGTACAATGACCACATATGTATCTAACCCTGAATTGTACCCTACATCTTTAAAATCAAATTTGAAAGAAAAACAAATTATCGCCTCTATTAAAAAATTGGGTTCAGTAATGCCTCTGTTTGTAATGTCTCTTTCTGGTTTTGGTAACAGGTTGATGCTGGCTATGTACAATTTTTTGTTCTGTGCTTTGTTATCTAAATGTAGAGTACTTCATTTTCATTGAGCCTAATATCTACCATGCGCTCTTACTTAAGATGCATTGTGTAGATCAATATCATGTCCTTTTTTTGCGTCAGGATACCATCCAAGATGCCACATTATATTTAGTCATTATGACTCTTTAGACTCCTCTTGGCTGTGACATTTTTCCAGACTTTATTGTTGAGGATCTTGACAATTTTCACTTATTTTGTAAAATTCTCCCCTACTGATATTTGTCTGATATTTTACTCATGATTAGACTGAGGTTACAGGTTTTCTGAAAAAGACTACATCAATAAATTACCATTTTATCCCATCATATCAAATATACAGACTATCAACATGACTTTTCAGTGTTGCTGTTGACCCTGATCACTTGACTGAAACTGGGCTAGTAAATTTTCACCACCGCAAATTGACACTTATTTTTCTTTCTTTTTATACACTGTACTCTTTGGAAAGAAGGCACTATGTGCAGCCCGCACTTAAAAAGAGACAAGTTGTGCACCAGGTGGTGCATAGCATCTACATAAATTATTAGGAATTTTTCTACAAGGGAGACTTACATCTTTTTATGTTCGTTTATTAAATCATTTATTTATTTTGTATGGACTCATAGATATTTATTTTAATTTTGTGTTATAAACCAATACTACTCTATTTGTTGTCCAAATTGTTCCCTCTATGGCCTTTGGGAGCTCTTTCTGTTGGCTCTCGCATTACTTTAACATACCCACATAATTGCTTGTTGTCTTTTTGTTAGACCATTTTCTCGTTTACTTATAGAACTGTAAACTTCTTGTGAAAAGCAGGATTTAAATTAATCAATATGTTTACTTAAATGTTACCATGTACAAACTATTTTCCTGTGGGCTGTAAGAATGTGCAAAAATCAGAATACATAGCAGGTCCTTTTATAAGGATCCATAGTTATGTATATAAATCATATGGTATCACTTTATAATATAAGATTAAGTAATACATTTTAAAACACCTCTGATATAACTTTCAAAAATTTCTATTCTTTCAAAGTCACATTTATGCACATTGCCTATCTTTTGGTTTTTTTTTTTTTTTTTTGAGTTGGAGTCTCACTCTGTCGCCCAGACCGGAGTGCAGCGGCCGCTCCCGGCCACCGCAGCCTCGACCTGCTGGGCTCCGGCGATCCTTCCGCCTCAGCCTTCCGAGTAGCCGAACTACTGGCGCGCGCTACCACGCCCGGCTGATTTTTTGATTTATTGTAGAGATGAGGTCTCGCTGCCCAGGCGGGTCTCGAACCCGTGGGCTCAGGCAATCCACTCACCTCAGCCTCCCAAAGGCGCGGGATTACAGGCTGAGCCACCGAGCCCGGCCACATTGCCTATCTTGATGAACTGAGAGCAGTTGAGAAATTTCAAAAATAAGCTCCTCTGTGAAAAATTGATAATTCAAGAGGACAAACACCTTCAGATCTAAATTCCCGCCATCTGCATTGTTACTTAGTTCTTACCATCTCTTCATCTGCTAGAAGTTTATGGCTCTGCCTATCTCATTTTATCAGCAAATAAACAATTCCTTCACACATACTATTCTTGCAGTTTTTCAGCATTCTTTACATATGCAAAGTATATCACAGATGAATTTATAACATTTTCCTAGCTTGATATGATATAGCAGTCATTGTTTATCTTATTTAGAAACTTCATATTTTATTATTATGTACTCCTCACACCAACAGAAAATCACACTATACAAATTTAAAAATTAAACAATGAAAACACAATGCATTTCAAAATGATATCCATGTAATACTTCATAAGTACAGTCTATCCAGTCTCACTACATTGTCCAAATATGTTTGTCTTTCAGATTTTATTTCATATTTTTCCAACATGTCATTCAGCATGAGATATACCATTCTGTGAGCTCTTGTGTTAACAAATCAAGTAGAAAGAGTTAGACTCAGATTCTAAGTAAATATTTCAAATTAAAACTAAGTACTTGAAATTTATCATTAATAAATGGTCTGTTATAGTTTCTATCACATGTCAGCAATCAATAAATATTAAAAGACTAAATAAAATGAATCCATGATGGTTCCAGGAAAGAGTTTAATATTTATATCTATAAAAGTTATGAAATATAGAGGTAGGAAATTGAGATGCTCTGAATTTCTCAAGTTAGCATTACGAAAAAGGGAGATGTAACTCCTACACCTATTTACAGAACAATAAAGACCATTTTTCTCCCATTTGGGAGAAGTAAAAACTTGGTTTCTACCTCCTGAAGTCTTTCCTTTTACCATTTCTCTTTCCTTTGCACTCAAATATTTTTTATCCTTAAAAACTATCACCTTCAAAGTAATTTCAGAAGGAAGTAATAGAAGGGTTTTTACCTTGCCAACAGAGATCTCCACTGGGCATATTTTCAATGTAATTTTACTTTTGCATTAAAAAGACAGCCTCCCAAATTCAAATATAGCTAGGTAAAAACCCTTTTCATTGGATTCTACGTTATGTATTTGTCCTTAAAACTCAAATTCTGCATCAGGACTTCTCCAGTAGTCCCTGACTAAGCCTCTCATCAAAGATTTTCACTGCATTTCAGAATGGTGAAACTAGTCTGTCAATCTCTGCTCACACAAAGTACAACTAGATTTATTTTGGATTTCCTTTTCTACTTAGATTGGAATGCTTTATATCTTGCCCCAGAATGGCTGCTTTCAGATCTGTATTCCTCAGATCACGATGAGCATTTCACCAGTGGCTAGTTTTTTGTTTGTGGTGTGGTTTATACATAAACTTATTTCTGAGCATCTTGTTCTTGATTTGATACAGAAATGTTGCTCTCTGTTATCTTTTTAACTGAATGTAGATAGAACATTGTATCTTAAATGAGTCTATATCCATCATGCAAACATACTTAAAACTCACCATGCAGAGTAATGTACAACCATGCAATGTAGGATTTTTTTTTTACAAAGTAAATTCATGAATCATTCAATTCAGTGGTGCCACAAACCTCCAATACATAAACTACTCTTCTTGAATATATTTCCCAATCTTGGCATCTGCATTAAAATTTTCTATAAATCATTTAGTACATAGAAGTAATAATGTTTATTAACCAATTCAGCAGTCATCTAGTGAAATAAAGAAAAATGTAGTGTCTTGAAGAGCTTCCAGAAGACTAGTTAAACACTGAGGGTCTCCAGCTAATTCAGTGAATAATCCCAGGGTCATTGTTCAGCTATTTCTTCTACTGGATGTGGAACGACCTTCCTACTCCACTTATATTCAATTATATTCCTCCAGGTATTTCCAGTGGAAATGCAAAAATGACAAAGTGAAAGTGGTAATGTTCTTACCCAAGACCTACCTGGTCATTTTTGGATTAACAATGAACGTACATACATAATCTACAACCCATAATTATCAATGCATTACAAAACCTCCATATGTCTAATATACTGGATCATAATGCTGACATTCTAAAGTTTTAAAGTTATATAGAAAAACATAAATTTAGTTGTAAAAAAAAGCCATTAAATAGTTGGACAGTAGGTTTCAGAGGGGGAACTTAATTGAATTGGAATTATTTAAACTAGAGGATAATGGACTGCAAGGTGACTTACTGCTAATGTAGGTAGGAAGTATAATTATGAGGAGAATGCCAACTTATTCTGCCTATACCGAGAAAAAATTATTTTCACTAATTAAATTTGACAATTTCTTCTTCTGTTCTCTCATCCCCCCCTCTGTTCCCACCTTCTCTCTAAAGTTAAAATAATTGAAATATAAATAGCGCAATATTATTTTAAAGTACTTATAACTAATCTTTTCAACACTGCAATTAAAATGTTTGTCCTCCATGTCAGAAGATGGCATGTTGTAAAATTCTCATGATGTGTTTTTTAAAAAGTTGGTCATGATAGTTATTCATCAAATGTTCTATATTTTAAAATAAAAAAGATAACTAACATTCTAAAAACAACAGTTTTGGGTGGGAGAATACATTATTTTAACAAGTGGAAATATAATAAAAGATAGAAATAATATTGTTGAAATAGATACTTCCTGTGTTACCAATTCACATAGACACATACTATTTTTTTTTTTTTTTTTTTGAGTCGGAGTCTCACTCTGTCGCCCAGACTGGAGCGCAGTGGCCGCTCCCGGCCACCGCAGCCTCGACCTGCTGGGCTCCGGCGATCCTTCCGCCACAGCCTTCCAAGTAGCTGGAACCACAGGTGCGCGCTACCACGCCAGGTTAATTTTTGATTTATTTTAGAGATGAGGTCTCGCCAAGTTGCCCAGGTGGGTCTCAAACCCGCGGGCTCAGGCAATCCACTCACCTCGGCCTCCCAAAGCGCGGGATTACAGGCTGAGCCACTGTATGTTAAAGCCTGGCTGACGCATCCTTTAAAATACAGTTTTGTTATGTGATTGTTTTTGCTTCCCATTTATTCCACCCTGAAATCTCTGCCTGTTTTTACAAATTGCACATTTCTCATTGACAAATCAGTCAACAAACCATTTAGAACTTAAAGTTTTCTTTTCTCTGTTAATTTCTATTAATAATATCTGCTAAATCTGGACATGTGTACAATTCTATCTTCCCATACCATATTTCTGTGCGTGGAATGCTCCCTTTGTTTTCATGCCACAGAGTCTTCGGAATCAGGCTGTCATGGGCAGAATTCTAAGATGGCTCCTGAGAGTCCCATTCCCCTGGCACACATGACCTGCACACTCTTCTCCTGTTGAGCATGGCCATGATTGTGACACGTTACATAGCAGAGGAAACTTGCAGATATAAGTAAGGCAGCAAACCATTTGATTTGGTTTAACGTGAAAGGTCATTACTGAGGTGGACCTGACTCAGACAAGAAACTTGAAAAATGAAAAATGAAGCCATTCAAAGAAAAATGAGATTTTCCTGCTGATTTTCCAACAGTTTTTGGCTGTTGGCCAAAAACAACGCGAACCTCAGTTCCACAGCCACCAGGAACTAAATTCTGCCAAAATACTTGAATTTGGAAGAGAACTCAGAGCCCTAAAAAGGAACACAGCTTGACCCACACTTAACTGTCAGCCTTCTGAAACCCTGGGCAGAAGGACACAGTCATGCTGTGCCAGGACTTCTGACCTACAGAACTGTGATGCAATAAATGTGTTTTGTTTGAAACCACGAAGTATCTTACACTCTGTGGGAATTTGTTGCCCAACAATACCCATGCCCATATGGAATCTAGATGTCTGAAAGTATTGGCCCTTCACGTTCTTACCCTGAATCGCTCAGTAGCCACACATACCTGTGTGCATGTACACACACACACACACACACACACACACACACACACACACACACACACACTTCATCAAGACATAAATAAAACAACAGGGGAAAAGGCCCTGTTGACATTCTATT
This sequence comes from Cephalopachus bancanus, assembly GCA_027257055.1. Taxonomy (NCBI): domain Eukaryota; kingdom Metazoa; phylum Chordata; class Mammalia; order Primates; family Tarsiidae; genus Cephalopachus; species Cephalopachus bancanus. Next base: position 2,513,778 of record JAPVLO010000018.1, on the reverse strand, counting down.
TCTCTACTTTAAAATGACAGCTTTCCATGCTTCTTGTCAATTGTCTCTTGTACATAAAGAGTCAGGCAACTAAATTAAAAAGAGGTGTTTGGAATGGAGAATAAAAAGATATTTTTTAAAAATCTCAATTCCAGACAGCCTGAAGATGAGCTGTAAGTCTGTCTTGGAATCAATTGCACCATATGTACAGACATGGACCGAGAACAACTTGCATTATACCCAGTGTCACTTTTCTTGCCTGTTTCAAGCCACCATACCTAGATACAGCCTCACGATATGCCAGCAGGCCTGCCGAGGTCTACGACTTCCGTGAACATGACTTCTACAGTTAGTCACCCTTCAAGATCCAAATTCTGTTCCATTATCTTTGCTACTGAATAGTTACTGATAACAAATACACTGCCGTGCCACCCTGCTGGATTTTTTTCTTCTTTTTCAGCAAAGTCCAGCAAATTGCCAGGCCAATGCTCAGGACGGCACAGCTGAAAATGCGATTATTTGCTTTCCTTCTTCACATACACCCTAAAAATACATCAAAATGTTATCACCCATAAATCTCACCTTACACAATGCGGGATAGATATTTTTGTGCCATTGATGTCAATAATGGATTACAAAGGCCACAACATCTAATACAACGTAGGGCCCTCATGTACATCGAACACAAGGGAGACCCCCACACCACACAAAGGTCTGTTCCAGTGGAAGGCTGTCTATACATAGAAATTCCTTGGCAATGATGAATAAAAGCCAAATGTGCGGCCTTAACATTTATTTTCAATGCATAATTTTTAAAGGTCTCTCCCAGATTCCCTGTAAGCCACGCCTTGTTTTCTCCTTCAATTCACTTTTTTCCTCATTCCAAGGATGAGAATGAAGATGACAGATAACTGGCACTGTTAAGTACCCCGCTGACCCAGTTGACTCTAATTAATTACCCTCGTGCCAGCCAGCAAGTATTTGGCCTTAGCCATTGTGATTATGGAAGCTTATATAAAAGCTTAATCAAGATACTGTTGTAGGAAGTTATTTCTGCAACTTTTGAGCAATGGGTTTTTGCACTATTGACTGTGTGCACTATCGCACTATGCAAGGTGGGAAAGCGGAGAGCCGCTCCTGATTGCATTGTGATGGAAGAGCATTGGAAACCACCTAATGGCCACACAGAAGGGTCATTAACATTCCCAGACTGAATTCCACGCGAGCATGCCACATTTGTTCAATCCAAAAAGTGGAAGAAAGTCACACAGCAGCTGAATTTCAAAGAAATATCTTCCACACAAAGCATTTTGGCGTGGAAAAGTCCTGCATATATTCATCATGTACTCATGTGCTGTAAAACGAGCATTTTCCTGATTCAAAATGAGTGACCGCCTTACCAGAATTCCGGCAGAAATTGTTTACTTCTGTCTATTATAGATGGCTTTTTACTTAATGAACAGTGAAGAATGTCAAATGATGAAAGGAAAAGAAATGCATTTATGAATTGTTAGCTCAACAATGAATTCAGATCCATATGGCCAAAATATTGTAACTTAAAGCCATCTTACAAAAGCCAAACCAGACCTGCAGAATAGGAATTGAAATATCTGATTGCACATTCACACAGGCAATCATCTAGCCAATGACAGAGAGTTAAAAGAGAGAGAGAGAGAGAGAGAGAGAGATTTGCTAATGTCCAGCAGCATTCTGTCTGTTTCCGAGATGTGCTCCCAGCCTTAGGTTCTGACAATCATGCTGCCTTCCTATCCAGATCACCTCATCCCTGTTAGTGTTTGAGTTGAAAACACACCTGCCTAAATGCCCGAAGCTTACCACGAAATGCCGGCACAATACGGCTTCATGGACTGAATGCAGCCCAGCATAGGGCCTTCCAAACACGTGCTCAAAATGCACTGAGAGAAGCATTTTTATGCAAAAATGACAGAATATGTAATCGAAAAGAAAGCCTCTAACAAAGCCATAGCCAGATGGTGTTCTTTACTGGGGGCCAGCTCATATTTCTGGGTTTCTCAAAATGTCACAGTGCATCGCTGCTCAATTCGAGAGCTACATCCTGCATTGGGGAAAAACCTTTCCCATGTGAATACTTTGATCCTTTCACATTTGTCTTATGATTTAACTTTTGGAAAGCCCTTTCAATTTTTTGATTGTACAGAGAACACATGTTCAGAAATGCGTGATTCAGTTAAACAAAAGTCATATAAAAATGTAAAAATAGAAAGTAAAAGTAAAATCTTACTAACATGCTATTGTTACTCTACTTTTTATTTTTACATTTTTTCATATGACTTTCATTTTTGCTTTCTAATTTTTTTCTGTGCTTAGATACATATGTTAGTTTACAAAAATGAAGTTAAACTATAGATTAGCAAAATTTTTGTTAAATTAAATGTTGCATTGCAATCATCTTCCCGTATAAAAATATACATTCAAGCGAACATTTTAATTACTTGTGTATTATTCCACTTTATATTAATCTCAATATATTTCACTAGAACTATTCAGATGGCTATTTTCAGAGATGCTGCCATAAATATTCTTGAACATACAACATTGTTCCCTTATTAAAATGTCTGCTTAAAGCAGATTCTCAGAATTCGATTTACTGGACCAAAGTGTATTTGTAAATCTAATAACACATGTTACCAACCATTCAAAAATTTTGCCTTTATTCAAAGATCCAGAAAGAGTATAAGAATTCTTATGGGCACAAAGCCTCAGAAACACTAGGTGTTTTCATACAGGAAGAAAGAAGTAACTGTTGTCAGTTTGGGGGAGGATTTTTCAAATTACGTATTAAATTATAGTTTCGTATATTTATGGGGTACAAAGCGATGTTATGTTTTAGTGCTATGTGGAATGGTTGCATCGAGGTAATTAAGATACTCATCACCTAAAGTATTCAACATTTCTTTATGAGAACATTTGAAGTTTACTCCTAGAGATATTGAAATGTACTGTGCTAAATTATTAGCTATATTGAGCACGCTGCATAACAGATCTAAACAAAAATCAAACATTCTTCCTATTAACTGCAGTTTCGTATTCCGTGCTTTTATCTCTCCATTCTCCTGCACCCTCAGCCTAATAGTCACACCATTCCACTCTCTGCTTCTATGAGTTTGTTTTGAATTCCACATATAAGAACACTTTATTTGTGTTTCTATGGTTGGCTTATTTTACATGGAATAATGCTCCTAATTCTATCCATGTCGTCTCAAATGGCCGAACTTATTCCTTTTTTATGACTGAATAGTATTCCACCATGCATCTGTCGCACATTTTCTTTATCCATTCTTCTACTGATGGACACTCAGGTTGATTCCAAAATTCGGCTATTTTAAATAATGAGAACAGAGACATTTCTTCAAGATGCTGATCTTTTGGGTAAATATCAAAAGATTTGATATTGCTGGATCACATGGTGATTCTATTTCTAGGTTTTTGAAGAATCTCCACATTGTTTTCCATAATGACTCTACCAGTTTACACACTCACTAACAATGTGCAGTTTCCCTTTTCTCTGCATACTTACCAATATTTGTCTTTTTGACACTAGCCATTCTAACGGGTGTGACATGATATCTTATTGTGGTTTTAATTTGCATCTCTCTAGTGAAGAGTGCTGTTGAGGACTTTTTAATGTATTGTTTAGTTATTAATATGTCTTCTTTTGAAAAATGAAGGTCCCTTGCTCATTTCTTCATTGAATTATTTGTTTTCTTTCTATAGAATTTTTTTAGCTCCTTATATATTTTGGGTATTAATCGCTTATCGGAAAAATGGCTCACGAATATGTTTTTTCCAGTCCATAAGTTGTTTCTTTCCTTTGTTCAGCAGAAATGTTTTATTTTGAGATAACCCCGTTTGTGACTTATAGAAAAATTTCGCTTCTGTTTTGGGAAAGATGAAACTAAGACCAAAATTTAGATCTTAGAAAGTCAGGAAAAGTCTTCTCTGACAGAGGCATTGTTTATATTGTAGCAATAGAAATAATATCATTTTTCCAAGAAAAATCTGGTAAATTAATTATTGTGATAAAAACATAATTAAATCCAGAGTTTTTAAAATTTGATCTTTAAAATTCAGAGGTATCCTTCACAGGTTTTATTGTTACACTGAAACAAGATGGAGTCAGTAGTTGCTGGTAGTATAAAAAAAATCTATGATGTAAAAACCATCTGTCTTTTAAACAAGAGAAAATTGCTGATTTTATTAAATGTATGCATATGTATATGTTTTCAGTAATAATGAATTACAAAGAAATATTTAGATTATTGTTTATGACTATGTATCTTTACTGTCTCAAGACAAACAAAAAATTGACCAATCAGTGGATCTAGTTATATTATGCAAGAATATTTATAAAATAATTCAAAAAATCATGATTGTTGTCAAAAAATTTTGCTGTCCACCTACAACACTTTGCTTGTAAAATTATGGCTTTCCTGATTTATTGCATCTCTATTAATCTGACATTTTCTACAGCCCATGGCTTCCTGTTTAGTTCTTATTTAATTCCTGTGCTGCCTAGTTGTTTAAATATGATGCCAACCCCAACATACCTTTTGGAACGGCAAATGTTCACATCACTGACAGCAAATGTTAACAGTGATATAGAACAAAAGGAAACTTTACTCGCTGCTGGTGGGAAAGCAAAGGGGTAGAGGGACTCTGGAAAGCAGTTCTGCAGTTTCTTGCAACCCTAATCATACTCTCGTCATAGAATTCAACACTCATACTACTTGGTATCTCCCTTATATCCACCAAAACCCTGCGCATGTGTGTTTATAGCAACTTTGCTCCTAATTGCCAAAATTTGGAAGCAACCAAGATGTACTTCAGTAGGTGAATAGATGCATAAATTGTGATACATCTTGACAATAGATTATGACTTAATATTAAAAGAGATACTCTATCAGGCTGTTAATCATATAGAGGAAGATTAAATGTAAATCACTAAGCAAAAGAAGCTAATATGAAAAGTCTACATTGTGTATGGAACACTCTGGACAAGGTAAAATATGGATACAGTAAAATGATCATTGTTTGCCAGGAATTAGGAATGATGAAGGGATCAGCAGATGGATCACAACTTTTTTTTTAATGACAGAGAAACTGTTCTCTAAGGTGCTACTGCTCTATGCTATATCCTATAATGGTGGAAATATGTCATTATATGTTTTTCAAAATCAATAAATCGTATAACACCAAGAATGAACCAGGCGAAAACTAAGGAGCTTGGGTGAACCTGATGTGTCAGTGTAGACACCTCAGTTGAAAAAAATGTGCCACTCCAGTAGAGGATGTTGATAATGATGGAGACTGGGCGCATATGGGGGAAGGGCATATGGGAAATCTTTGCACTTTCTTTGCAATTTTGCTATGAACTTAAAACTGCTTAAAAATCATAAAGCCGTAAAAACAAAAATATGATGCATGAGAGTAGATAGAAGTGGTATTGCACCACAGAGATCAAGATACAAAGAGTATAATGAAGTTTTTTTGTTTTAGTTTTAGTTTTATAGAGCCTCTGCATCTTTGAATCAGGAAACTGACTTTGCAGGTTTGAAGTTTTATTTTATTTTTTTAAAGGTAGGATGCAATATTGAACTAATCTCTGGGAATGGTTTTCTCAATCCAAAAATGTATTCCATTGTTGCTGTTTTCCCTTTCCTAGTCATTATTTTACCTTTCAGTTTTACACGCTTTTGGAATTTTATCTTTTCATGCATCTTTAAGAATCATCTGTTGAGAAGTTTAAAATGAGAGAATATTCAAAGCTGAATTCTAAAAATTATTTTGAGTTGGATGTCCTGTTGAGTCACTGCAGAGCTATCAAACTTTATCTGGCATATATAGCAATGATAGCGTCACTCCATAGTTGCAAAAACCAAGGGTGAGAGTGGCTCAGTGTGCTGTGAGTCGCACAGCTGGAAAAGTTTTGCTGAGACTAGAGATCAGAGTGGTTTCATTATTCAGACTCTTTTTCCGTTTACAAATGGGAAAATTATGATAGGACACTGATCTTCAGTAGCAATAGCATTAATATATAAAAAGATGACTACAATGGCAAAACACTGTTACAATTGAATGATGCTCTAAGGGTCTTTATTCTTTCATGGTCAGGAAATTCATTCTACAAATCCATTAAGCAATTAAGACAAATTTGAAAAAGTCAAAATGTAAGCAGCACATTATTCCATATGTGCCGTTAATGAAAAAAAGGGGGGTGTACAAATGACTAATTCTGAGAATAATGGAATAAAACATCTTTTCACGTCAAAGTGGCAATGAGTTTACCTACTTTGGTACACTTCCTCTGAAGATGAAAAAAAGAAAAAAGTCCAACACTACAACAGGACCTTAGAGTAAGAATACCAGTCAAACTTTAGGCAAATAAATAAACCCAATTAACTGTAGCACTGAGAAGGGTAGAAGTGACGCAGACAGGTTGCAGAGTTTCCCGCTAATGCAGAGAAGTGAGACAATCAGGAAACAACAAAACAGCTAAGGCTATCTACATCTATCTTAAATGTGTAGGGTCTACAACAAACAGAAGCAGTTTCTCCCATAATCAGCACCATAGCACACTCTGCTTCCCGGTTTGCAAGAACCACATTCTAAAGCTATCAGAGTTACATACTGCTATGGACTGAATTATGTACTTCCAAAACTCATACATTGAAGCTCTAACCCCCAATATGTTGACTTTTGGAGATGGGGCTCTTGAGAAGTAGTTTTAGGTGAGGTCATGTGGGGTGGGGCCTGCTTGCTGGGAATGCAGATCTTTCTCTCAACCATGTGAGAACACAGGAAGAAGGAAGCTGTCTGCCAGCTGGTGGGGAAGGAGCACACCAGGAACTGAATCAGCTGGTAGCCTGATTTTGGACTTCCCAGCACCCAGAACTGTGAGAAATTAATGTCTGCTGCTTCAGCCATCCATCTGTTATTTTGTTATAGCAGTCTGGGCACACAAATATTCATAGCCACTATATCAGTTTCTCGTTTATATCATCTATTTAGATATTTTCTGGTATGTCAGGCAGAAACAGAGAGAAATGGGAATGGATATGGTAAGTGCTCACAAAAACAAGTGTAACATATGGGAAGGAATTGATAGAACACTCTCTGTAGAAAAACGACTTACTTTTCACATTTTCAAGAATGAAAAGTGTCTTATTCAGCAATTCTCAGTGGAGGTAGAAGTCAGGGTAGAGGAGGGAGTGGGGGTGGGGATAGAGAGAGGAACAGAAAGAAGTGATGGGATCTGCCAGAGCCCTTTATTAAAAATGAGTCGGCTCAAGCTAGAACCAGGGTAGAGGTTATAAACAAAAATCCTCAAGAGCAGGCTGAAACAAGAGAAAAGTGAATTAGGCACTCATCCTGAGCACAAAATTTAAGGTGAGGCATCAAAAAGCTCAGCAGTCAAGATAGATTTTTTTCATAGCAAAATTTTTTCAGTGCAAAAAGAAACATGATAAAAAGAATATCAAAATTTAAAGTAAAGACACGATGTGACCCTGCATTTTTAATATCTTAACCATCCACCTCTTCCTAATCCCAGTTCTCATTCCATTAAAACTTTATTTATAAAGACAGAAGCCAAAATGCCCCCAATGGCCACTATTTGCCAGTTTGACTTTCAAAATATTTTAAATATTGCTCTATTTAAATATAATTCAATGTTTTATATATAAATATTATTTACATCTTTATATTTACCTATAAATATTGATTTGATTACTGATTTTCCGGGTACCCATTAAGTCTTACACCCCAAAACAAAGTGCCTTATTTGCTTTCTAGCATCAAACCTGGGGAGAACTGAAAACACTGTGCTTCCTTTTTTTTGAGAATTAGCTGTCTGAAACATTAAAAGAAAGAAAAGGTAGTCAAACTAAGGAAATATATTATGACTTCAGAGGAACAATGTAAAATGAAAGACTGCAGTGACCAGAAACTGGACTACATCAACCAACTTTGAGATCTAGGAGTCTACCATCACCCAAGTACGTGAAGAGGATCTAAAAATAATCATAACAACCTATCTTTGCTAAATGCTTGACATAAGATTCATTCTCTTTTACATATGAAAAATTAAACTAGGGTGGAAACTATTAAAAGAATCAAGTGCAAAAGAAAAGAATAGCATTATGATTTCAGAAGAGAATCAATCTCTTGAAAATAATTTAGCACAGGAAATGAGTAATTTTTAAATACGTGCTTCAAGTATTTAAAAAACTCAGAAATAAATGTATTTATGAACCAATATTAAAACATCATAATGAGAAGTAGCACAGATGAAGGCAATTAGCTGGTGTGAAAGCTGAGATGAAAGGGCAAGTTGAGAAAATGATTCTAAGATCACAAAAATGTAAGAGAATAATTAAAACCTATTGTAAAAGAATTTAAAGATCAGAAATTACCCAGCAAATTACTTTTTAATATATCATGCAATGACCAACTTCAAAAGTTCTTCCAAATTCAGAGGAAAAATAATAAAAGAACGAAGATAATGGCAATAGCAATGAAATATAATAAGTATATAGGAAAGAGAAAAACATTTTTTAAATATAGATATTCTAATAGAAAATAAAATCCCAACAAATTAAACTAAACCTATTTGTGGAACAAAAAAAAATCTTACCAGGATATAAAAACATGAAAAGAACTAAAAATGCAGCTCAAAATAATTTATAGTACCCAAAATGAATAGAAACTAAACCCTAGACATATCTTAGTGCAATTTAAAACTTCATTGAAAATGTGCATATATATATATAAAATATATGTATATAAGATAAAAATATATGTAATATGTGTATATAGGATAAAAATAGGCTGACGGGTACAAATGTATGAGTTACTTGAAAAATGCTGTAAACTTTTAACTGTCAGATGAAAGAAAATTTGAGTAGAGGAAAAAATATATTTCTAAAGTAAAATGTAAGTATTATAATAACACTATTTTTTTCTAAGTTGAATACATGAGCTTAATGAAATTGTAAACAAAGATCTCAAAGGAGATATAATCTGAAATTGATCAAGGATTTAAAATTTTATAAAGAAGAATCAATACATAAAAATGGCTATAAAATTACTTTAAGAGTAAAATAATAAGAACACTTTTGCCAAATATTCTATATATTTAGCAGATGTGATGATATTTAATGTAGGAATAAACAGTCAGATCAATTGTTAAATCAAAAATGGACAACAAATATAAGGATATATGCTAAAGTTTAATATATAATTTATAAAATAAAGACACATCCGTGTTAAGTAGCACACTATTTGCTAGAACTTACTTAGAAAATTATTTCATTTAAAGAAAATATCAAATGTAATTATATCTTACAAGATACAAGATCTTAAAAGATATCTGCAAATCAATTGATTAATCAAATTAAGAGCAATAAAGCACAGAAAAACTAGATAAAAATAAAATAACTAGGCTTAAAACAGGATTAGATATCTTCAAAACAATTAGAAAAAAAAGAAGTCAAAGAACAATGTCAAAACAAAACAAAAACAAAGTACCAGACTCCAAAAAAAAACTTATCAAAAATGAAAAGCATCCCCTATCTATGAAATATCTGCTCTTCTAACCATATAGGGGTATTTTTTAAAGAAAACAAAACAAAAAAACAAATAATAAAAAGAAACCAGGAGTTTTTCTCCAATGAAATTTTTTTGGAAAGTACTAGGAAACCTGAAAGAGTCATTGTGTCCCCAAGGCCACAGCTCTCCACCTTATATAATTGAGGAAGTTCCAGCCCTATGTGAATTTCCCATGCCTCATCTTAAGAAAACCAAGCCCTGGTGCCTACAGCAGTAATAAAATAAATAAAACCACTGGGCTATGTTATATGTAAGCATATTTTAAAATGAAAATGTATAGAAGCTTAGCAATTAAATGTGTAACTGAAAATATAGTGATTAAAAATATTTTAATATTATAGTTTTGTACTCTATGACTCCTTCTATATGGAACAGGAGAGCTGAAATACTTTCCTTTGCCCTAAAATGTCAGTAATGAATTTTTGGGTCTGGGGTAATACACCTGTAATAAAGAATTTGGCTTGTATTATTATAGAGCTTTTATTATATTCTATTATGAAAAATATGAATAGAATCTTTGCAATGTCTCAGAGTAATTCTGAAATATTTGCATAATTCTGATATTCTAAAGTTGCCATATTTGTTTTACATTACCATCTGCTCTGTAGTTTATTAATGTCTATTCGTAAATCTTTATTGCCAATACCAGTTTTAATGAAGAAAGGTAAACTCAACAGTGATAGTTCTCTTACACAATGATCCACATCAGAACCACATTTTGAATTTAGTACTCACAGTCCAGTTTTGACACACAAAAAAATCAGAAAATCATATCTATTTGAGAAATAAATGTCAGCATAGACAAGTGAGCCAATGAGGTTTCCCAAATACAGTCGTGACATTTTTTTCAGTCAACAAACCGGGATCACTCACACCATGGTGGTCCCTTAAGAGTATAATGCAGCTGAAAGATTTCTACACATAGTGACTAGTAGCCATGGTAATGCTGTAAGGCCACAATTGCTTATGTATTTGTGGTGATACCCGTGTAGACAAGCCTAAGAGCTCATAGTTGTACAAAGTATTGCATGCTCAGTACATAACATTTGATAATAATAACAAATTATTACATCACTAGTTTATACTTTTTGTCGCTATTTTAGAGTATACGCTTTCTATTTATTATAAAAATTAACTGCAAAACAGCCTCCGGCTGGTCCTTCAGGAGAGGACAGTTCCATGCATGTGTTTCCCCCTGAAAACCTTCCAGTGGGACAAGATGTGGACGTGGGAGACAAGGATATTGATGACCTTGACCCTGTGTAAGCCAAGGCTATTGTGTGTGTTTTTGTTTTTGCTTTTAACAAAACGAAGTTAAATTTAAAAATAGAGAAAAACTTACATGATGATATAAAGAAAGAATACATTTTTGTATAGCTGTATAATATGTCTATGTTTTAAGCTAAGTGTCATTACAAAGGAAGTGAAAGGGTTTACAAAGTTATAAAGGTAAACAGTTACATTAAGCTAAAGGCAATTTTTTGTTGAACAAACCAACTTTTGAAAATAAATTTAGTGTCGCCTAAGCGGACAGAGTTCATAGAGTCTACAGTGCTGAACAGCAATGTTCTGGCTTTCCACATTCCCTCACCGCTGGCTCACTGACTCGCCCAGAACCATTTCCAGTCCTATAAGCTCTTTTCGTGGTGAGTCATCTGTACAGGTGTCCCATTTTTAATCTTTTATGCTGCATTCTTGCTGTGCCTTTTTTATTGATAAATCTGACTAGATACACAAATACTTATTATCGTTGTGTTACAATTGCCTCCAGAATGAATACTGTACAGGTGTGTAGCCTAGGTGCGATCATCTCTGCATATAGCCTAGGGGTGTAGTGCACTGTCCCATCCAGGTTTGTGTAAGCTCCCTCTGTGATGTTCTCACGACGATGAAATGGCCACATGATATTTCCCCAAATTTATCCCCATCGTTAAGCGACACATGACTATATATACATTTGCTGAGGAAAGGCAAGTAAATCTATACACTTTTATATAAATACATGTGCACAAACTTGCAGAGAAGTCATATCTGAAAGAATATTTCAACTACGTGGGATAGTGCCAACTGGAAAGGTCAGTTACATAATTCAACATTTGCCAATATTTTGAGGTGGGAATGTTACTGTGGGTGATATAAATATGTTGTTTCCTTTCAATCATTTCATTTTTTTTTGGCACCACACCCTCGCCAAGTTAAATTATTTCTTATTGTATATTCAGTCAATTCAACATAATCTTGAGCTCACTAAGGTTTAAGACCTAAGAAATTACCCAATTCACTTGGGTTTATGAAGTTACCCAGCAAATAGTTATGGTTACCTTTCGTGCTTTAGACACTGATCAAAACTCTGTGAATAAAAATAAAATAAATGAATTTAAAAAATGCAAGAACTACATGCCCTGACCTTGGGAGTTTGCTTTCCAAGCATATATGTAGGTTTGAGTATGTTGGAGTATGCGGCAGAAAATAAAAGGCACAGAAATAGATGACATAGACAAATGTACAGCTATGAAGAAAAAGAAAGCTGAAGAGCCATATGAGGTGTGTTTTAGCAGACTGCAGGGGATAGAGTGTCCTCTGTTAAACATGCTGGCTGGGAGTGACATCACCGAGAAGGAAACACGGGAAACATCCAAATGAAGAAGGAAAATTTTGCACCAAGTCGAGGAAAGAGTAGGGACAAGAACTCTAAGCAGGGGTCCTTAAATGTCCAACATGAATACAGCAAAAAGCATTAGAAGATGAGGTCAAAGTTGTCCACATGTAGAGAGCAGCATTGACTGTGAAGTGTGCAAGTCATGGAGAGGGCTTGGCTCCTGCTCTGAATTGGGAAGACATTGGAAGGTTAAGAAGACTTCAAGTGTATTATATGATCTGCTCTTACCTTCTTCTGACAAAACTACTTATAGGTAACAATGGGATCTGAAAACATGAATCCTGCCTCACAAAATGTTACCACCTTTCACTGAAGTATACTAAAACATCTAACACTGGGCACCACTTGTGTTATCTAGAAATGCACTTCATAATTTTGACCAGCTTACATTAGAATTTTCTCAACTCTAAAATTTAAGTAATTTTGAGCCCGTCACTATACCATCTCTCAATGTTATTAAGTCACATAAAAATTTTTGCAGATGATAAGTAAATGCATCCAAATGGTTGGCATTATTTATAGCCGTGTTATTATCAGCTGAAAATTGCAATGCCACAAATAACTTATTTTTTTTTCTTCCAACATAGCCTGTAAGTTCTTAGCCATATCTCCAGTGTGACTTATATTGTCAGCACTTGTTTCTACTCAGGATATGTATTTTCCATTGCCTCCAATAGACGCTCTCTTATAAAGCTACCATCTGTAATAAAGATACCATCTGGCAATTTTGTAACTTAATTCATAGTAACATATCATAACAACATTACTTACTTTATAGTCATTAAAAAATTAAGCCTGGCCGGGCTTGGTGGCTCAGCCTGTAATCCCGCACCTTGGGAGGCCGAGGTGAGTGGATTGCCTGAGCCCGTGGGTTCGAGACCTGCCTGGGCAACTTGGTGAGATCTCATCTCTACAATAAATCAAAAATCAGCCGGGCGTGGTAGCGCGTGCCTGTAATTCCGGCCACTCGGAAGGCGGAGGCGGAAGGATCGCCGGAGCCCAGCAGGCGAGGCTGCGGTGGCCGGGAGCGGCCGCTGCCCTCCAGTCTGGGCGACAGACTGAGAGTCCAACTCAAAAAAATAAATAAATAAATAAAAATTAAAAATTAACCCTGTGGAAATTTTGGTTAATACTTCAGTTTACTCAGCTTTTTTTCATCATGAATCTTTTCATACATCTGTGATAATACTTAGTTTTAAACATGTGTATATCTCTATATTTTATATATAAATGACACTTTCCAGTGTATTTGTTCAACATTTTTAACACTGCTATGTATAAAAATTGCTTACTTTCACTAAGATATAGTTTTTGTTTTTTTTTTTTTCTTTTTGAGTTGGAGTCTCACTCAGTCGCCCAGACCGGGGTGCAGGGGCCGCTCCCGGCCCCTGCAGCCTCGGCCTGCTGGGCTCCGGCGATCCTTCCGCCTCCGCCTTCCGAGGAGCTGGAATTACAGGCATGCGCTACCACGCCCGGCTGATTTTTTTTTTATTTATTGTAGAGATGAGGTCTCGCTGCCCAGGTGGGTCTCGAACCCGCGGGCTCAGGCAATCCACCCACCTCAGCCTCCCAAAGGCGCGGGATTACAGGCTGAGCCACCGAACCCGGCTGTCTTTTATTTTTTTTAATGAATTGCACTGTTTCTTATTACCTCTTTGAAAGATTCATGATTAGAGACTCTCTCTCTCTCTCTAGTTAGAAAAAAAGAACGGGAGAGAGAGGGAAGGAAGGGAGGGAGGAAGGAAGGAAAGGCACAAGCATGATGAGGCGTAGAAGACCAAGGGACACAGGAAGGGCAGGGGCCATCTGAAACGTGTATATCCTATCTAAGCGCAGAGGCTACTACTTACTTCTTGATGATTATTTTCATGCAGAAACACCGTCTTCCAGTTTTTCAAAACATGCCAGGCCCCTGTATTTTTAGGTGTGATCTGGTATATCTGATTTTGGTATATCTGAATGGTTGTTTTGGTATATCTGAATGGTTGTTTTCAAAGCGTCGTGCAGGTGAGGTTGACTGTGCCTGCAAGACAGGAGTGTTTAGCTTGTCACCACTCATGAAGATGAGAGAGGCAATCATCAAGAAAACAATAGAAGAAAATTTACCGGAAATGAACAAACATTAGGATTCATATCTAAAAGGGCCTGCGTTCTGGGAGCCAAGTAAGAAAAAAAACTAACAAAAACAATCCAACACTAAAACCAAAACCAGAACAAGGATAAAGACAAAACACTAAACAGCTTCCAGACAGAATGGGGGAGGTCAAAGATTACATGAGAAAAAAAATTATGGTCAGATGGACCACAAAGTTGCCACTGACAGCACTGGAAACAGGACAACAAGGAACCAAAGCCTAAAACTGTAACAGAAAGCGGTTTTCCAACAAGAATTGTACACTCAGCAGAAGCATTATTTTCAAACAAGAAGATTTGAAAATGTTACTACGAATTGATTAATTATTAAAGCAAAGCTGGAGTACACGTTCCAAGAAGATAATAAAGTTAATTGTACAAAGGTGGTACAAAAATGCAATTAAAATTATCTTACCAATAATATGGTGTGCAAGAGTTGAGTATGAAAAGAAAAATTATTTTAATCACAATCTGGTATTTAAGTTACAAATACAACAGACCTGAAATTGACAGAAACTGAGAGACCATACAGGTCTTTGCACATTTTTAATTTTCTATAGTATTGTCACAAAAACACAGTTTAACATGTGCATTGAATACTTACAATTTTTCCAACAAGAGAAAAAACCATATAATAACTTTAAATAAGGGGAGGGAAAAAATTGGTAGAACATAAGAGAGTCCTAAATCAGAATATAAAAGAGAAACAAAGATTAAATTTTAGTAAAAAAAAAAAAAGAGGACTATTCTTCAATAACAAGGTTGAGATAATTGCCTATCAATTTCTCTAAAAATGAAAATATAAGTTGGGCGTGGTAGTGCACGCCTGTAGTTCCAGCTGCTTGGAAGGCTGAGACGGAAGGATTGACAGAGCCCAGCAGGTCATGACTGCGGTGGCCATGAGCGTGCCCCTGCACTCCAGCCTGGGTGACAGAGTGACACTCCGACTCAAAAAAATAAATAAATAAAAATGAAAATCGCCGGGCTTGGTGGCTCAGTCTGTAATCCCGCGCCTTTGGGAGGCTGAGGTGAGTGGATTGTCTGAGCCCGCGGGTTCGAGACCCGCCTGGGCAGCGAGACCTCATCTCTACAATAAATCAAAAAAATCAGCTGGGCGTGGTAGTGCATGCCTGTAATTCCAGCTACTCGGAAGGCTGAGGCGGAAGGATCTCCGGAGCCCAGCAGGTCGAGGCTGCGGTGGCCGGGAGCAGCCACTGCACTCCAGTCTGGGCGACAGAGTGAGACTCCAACTCAAAAAAAAAAAAAAAAAATGAAAATAAATCTCTGTATCATCACATAGGGAAAAATGAATTACAGATTGATTAAAGACCTACATATAACAAGAATTCTCTACACTCTAAGTATATTAGAATATGTTGTTGGACACTATGTTTATAAATCTAGAGTAGGAAAGAACTTTAGTTAAGACGTAATGAGCAGAAAACAGGTACTCAAACAGTTATTTGCATACAAATGTTTATAGTAGCAAAATTCAGAATAACCACAAGGTGAGAAATAAAGCAAACATCAATCAACGGATGAATAGGTAATCAAAATGCAGTATATATGAATTTTTTTATCCAGTACAGTTTCGATGGGCAGCACGGTTGGCTCCATGTTTTTGCTATTGTGAATAGAGCTACAATAGACATGCATATGCAGGTATCTTTTGGGGAACATAATTTGAGTTCCTCCGGGTATTCCCAGTAGGGGGATTGCTGGGTCAGATGGAAGGTCAATGTCTAGTTCTTTTAGAAATTGCCACACTGTTTTCCACAGAGGTTGAACTAGTTTGCGTTCCCACCAGCAGTGTGGGAGCTTTCTCTTTTCTCTGCATCTTCACCAGCATCTGTTGTTATTTGTTTTATTAATGATGGCCATTCTTACTGGGTTTAGGCGGTATCCCAGTGTGGTTTTGATTTGCATGTCTCTGATGATGAGTGAGGCTGAGCGCTTTTTCATGTGTCTGTTGGCTGCCTGTCTGTCTTCTTCTGAGGAGTGTCAATTCATGTCTTTTGCCCACTTTTTAATGGGGCTGTTTGTTGTTTTTCTTCCTGCCCATTTGAGTTTCTAATAGATCCTGGATGTTAGGCCTTTGTCAGATATACAGTTAGCAAAATAATTTTTCCCGTTCTATGGGCTGTCTCCCCACTCTCTTAAGGGTTTCTTTTGCTAAGCAGAAGCTTTTTAGTTTAATGGAGGTCTGCTTGTCCATCTTATCTCTTAGGGCATGGACATCTGGGGTTTTGATCAGTAACTGGTTCCTACTCCGATTCCCATAAGGTTGTCATATACATAATGGAATATTATGCAGCCAATAAGAGGGACAAACATATGGACTACACAGCAACTCGGTGTCAAAAGTTATGAAGTACTAATACATGCTACGATGTGAATAAGCCTTTATTCACATTGTAGCATGTATTAGTACTTCGTAACTTTTTACCGGTGACGAGATATTCTAGTATATGTATATGTTACATTTTAAAATTTTCTCTCTTTTATTTTAATTTTGAAGATGTGGGGTATATTTCCAGGTTAGGTATACAAGTGGTCATCCCTTTGGTCCCCACTTTGCCTGGTTTGGGGTCAGGGACTCTTACTGATGTTGTGTCTCCCCCACCCCTGTACCCCTGGCAGTATCCTGCTACTGCCAATCCCTTTCTTCTTTTATGGTAGAAGTTCAGGGTCTGCTTATGAGTGAGAACGCGTGGTACTCAGTTCTTTGTTTCTGTGCTAGGTCACTGAGTATGATCGACTCTAAATCTACCCGAGTAAGATTACACTTCATAACTTTTGACACCGAGTTGCTGTGTTTGTCCCTCTTATTGGCTGCATAATATTCCATTATGTATATGACAACCTATGGGAATCGGAGTAGGAACCAGTTACTGATCAAACCCCAAATGTCCATGCCCTAAGAGATAAGATGGACAAGCAGACCTTCAGTATATGTATATGCTACATTTTAAAGGAGGCCAGACACAAAGGGCAGGTATTGAATGACTCGTTTATAGCAAAGACCCAGAATGGGTAAATACATAGAAACAGAAAGCAAATGTGTGGCCAGGTAGAAGAATGGGAACGGAGAGGGAACGCACTGCTTAAATGGGTACAGACTCGCCTTTTGGAGCAGCGAAAATGTTCTGGAATTCCACAGGGGTGTTGGTTGTACAACGTGATGAATGTGGGAATATCCCAAACTGTATACTCTAAAACAGCTAATTTTATTTGATGTGAATTTCACCTCAGTAAAAAAACTAAAAGCAGTTTCATATAACTAGAAAAAGTAAAGCAATCACTTAATAGGGTTTTGGAATTTAAGGTCACAGCAATGAGAAAAAGAGAGACAGACAGGCAGACAGATAGACACAGACACAGAGAGAAAAAGAAATAAGAAGTTAAAGGAGTCTTAAAAAATACAAAATCTCAACTATTTACCTTTGGTATAAGTCTATACTTTATAAAACCTGACTACAATCAATAGCTACTAAAAATAACGAAAGAAAGAAGCATGGTAGTTGGTCAGAAATAATTTTAAGATAAAAATTTAATAGTTGTCAAATACCAGAAATAAATTAGCTTGAAAAAATAATGAGAAAGAAAGCCAACCTATTAATGAAAGTATTACAATTTCGTGGCAATTGCTTTAATGAGAAACATATAGTGCCTACATAAAAGACTTGTAAAAAGTTGCTGAAGCGACGAAGGCATACCTATTTGGAGACATTGCACAATGATGGCTGGTAAGACTAAATTTCAGACTTCCCATTCTCCACCATATTTACTTACATATAGCACAATTCAAATCAAAATTCCAGTTTAATGATGTGATTATGTGTCTTCGTGCACAAATAATAGGTGGTAATTCAGTGGAGAAAATATCTTTTTAAGGAAAAGTGGTAGAAAAAGTAGTAGGAAGAAGAGACATATATGCAACAAAATTTTAGCATTTATTATCAAAAAACATAAGTTATAAATAGACACCCAAGTCAATGAAACAGAACAGAAAATCCAGTTATCATAACAAGATAAACAGAAAGATTTAAAACATGACAAATGTGATATTCAGCATAACTGAGGACTGGTCAACATAACTAGCATAAATAATGTTTTAAAAGAATGCTTTTGCTAAAGGGAGAAAATGTGTGAAATTGTTAAGTTTTTTATCCCAAAATTCTCTAATAACTCTAAGAGTTAAAGTAAGAGTATTAAAGTTTATGAGAATCAAAAATAATTTTAGAAAAAATATTGTTTTCTCTTAAAAAAAGTCTACTTTGACACCAAAAAGCAAGAACCTAAAGAAACAGAAAAATCAGAATAAAAAATATTATTTTAGAACTTCTGTACTTCAAAATACCATTAAGTATTGAAAAATGCATTCAGAGTTACTAAATATTATATGTGAAGAATCTTTCAAATCAATAATAAAAAACACCAATAAAAAAGTAAACAAAAAAAAGTCTGATATTTATAAAAGGAACTCAAATGGCCAATGAACAGGTAAAATATTCAATTTTATTTCTAACCAAAAGAGAAAATAAAAGTTAGCACATGATGTATTACCTATAAAATTGTAAGTATAACTTGTATTGGTATAAGAAAGATTGACATCCTTCAAGTGTTTTGAACAGTTATACACTCTTAACATAGAAAAGCATTTTTCAGTTTACATAGGAAACAGAGTTGGGTATCATTTTGGGAATATTTTTCTTAAAAATATATGAAATATATAATTAAGCATCATTACTGTATATATATATCAATAATATATGAAGAATTGCTTCAACTATAATATGTATGTGCAAGGATTTTTCCTATATTTTTTCCTAATAAATAAGAAATTTTGGCAGTTGCTAATGTTTTCCAGCTTTATTGGGGTATGATTGACAAATAAAAAGCGTATCTACAGAAGGTGTACAATGTAATGATGTTATATATGTCTGCATCATGAGGTGATTCCCACACCAAGCTAATTAACATATGCATCACCTCATATGGTTGCCATTTGTGTGTATGTGTGGTGAGAACACTTACGATCTACTCTGTAGTTATTGCTAATTTTTAAAAATTATACAAGATTTCAAAAATCTAGAGAGTAATATAACACCACTGAAGACATCACAGTTATCTTTAAGACACAGAGCCTTTTGCCAGGGTTTCTGCATATAACTACATATAATACACATTTCTGGAGGTATTTGTATAGACTATACTGAGGTAACTTCCCTGGGCTCACACACCAGGCCAACTTACATTTTGTAACAGATTTTTTTTTTAAATAAATAAAACATGCAGTTGAAGCTCTTCTCTTTACCTCTTCTTAATACTGTTCCCTTCAAAGGTGGAAAACAGGTATAAGGTTCATGTGTAATTTTCCTGTTAGTATTTTTCTAAATAGTATCTTCCTAAAATGCTTTCTTAAAAAAAGATAATTAGTAGAAGGGATTGAAATATCTCTATTAATAGTGTTTGTGTTTCTTATTATTGAATGATTATCATTAAAGCATTAGATCCTAGCTACTTTAAGAGAAAAATGTAGCATCTAGGACACATTTTCTCGAGTGTGACTTCTAATGCACAAGCATTATTTGGGTATCTTGTTCCAAATGTAAATTCCCAGGCTCCACTCCTTGTCCCCATAACCTAAAGACCTAATCCCAGAGAAGCTCTCTGGGTGATTCTCACACTCACTAAAGTTTAGAAACCCATGATCTGAGAAGAGTAAATAGCTGTGTGAGTCTAAGCTATCTCATTTCATATCCAAAATTAAAAATCCTTATTATGACTAGAATATGTGACAGTCTCTTCAAATGGCAGTCAACAGCAGTTCAAACTCCTAAACAATGTTAGCCTTTCTTTGTGACCTCCAAGGAAATATGTCATTTGTTGAAAGACGTGTCATTACTTCATTCTGTGGCAAGGATGAGGGAAGGCCAACTTTCTGTGGTTTCGTTCTCTAGTGGGGGCTGAGGAATCTTTGATTTCTGAGTAGCCAAGGGGCCAGCTCATTCTATGGCATGAAATGGCAGCTATGCTTCTATCTGGGGATAGAGGTCAAAAGTCCCAAGAGAATTTAGAAATAATAGGTCTGATTTCCAGGGAGTTCGTTTGCTGGATGCATAAGGAAATGCAAAGTAAGAAAAAATAGCAAAATATGCAACCTCTTGGCTATTTTTTGAGCTCTTCCAATAGATAAAGCTAAAGAAATGGGCCAAGCTCAGATTCTGGCCAGTATGAGACACAGCCTCTAGTGTCAGGTCACCTACTGCAGAAACATGTTGGAAGAGAACCGGATACGAAGTCAAGTCCAGTCTGGCTGTTCTGAGGCAGAAGCACAAGTTTCAGAGCCATTTCTAAAAGGAAATGTTATGTTGAAACAGTAGATAATAAAGAAGGGTACACTGTGTTCCAAGATAATAGGGAAAGACTGGAGACCTAAAGCTTTATGCACATACGTGGGTCAAATAATCAGGGGGTAGAACTAGATATTTCTGAAACCCCTTGACATGGGAGCCCTATGCACTGTAAAATCAAACCCATGGGTGAAGCCCTAGCAGGGCTACAATTCAACTGAGAGGCTATAGAGATGAAAGGGTTGAGATATTATGCTGAAAATTGGAATGAATATTGAAATATTTGAACAGACTTTATATGAAGTGGTAGCATCTCCTTCACCTGACTATACCATAGGATTGAGGTGATCATGGGAATAGTGCATTATTTTGTGTCTGACTGGAGAACATTTCCCCATCTAGTATTGCAAAACAGAAGGCGTGTAGGTCCACCAATAAGTCAGGCCCTCTTAATTGTCCATACAGTCATGTGCCACACAACAAAGTTTTGGTTAATAAAGAGCTACTTATCCAACAGGGGTCCCATAAGATTATAACGAAGCTAAAAGATTCCTACCACCTAGTATTTACCATAATATGCTTTTTTTCATTATGTTAGCATGGACATTTTCTACTTATTAAAAATGTTAACTGTAAAACAGCCCCAGGCAGGCTCTTCAGGAGGTATTCCGGAAGAAAGCATCCTTATCATAGGCGATGACAGCTTCCTGGCTATGATCGCCCCTAAAGGCCTCCTAGGACAAGAAGCGGAGGCAGAAGGCAGTGATGTCGATAATCCTGTTCCCGTGTAGGCATAGGTTAATTGTGTATTCGTATCTTAGTTTTAAGCAGAAACAAGGGTAAGAAGTCAAAGAATTACAACTTAAATTTTAAAAAAAGAAAGTTTACAGAATAAAACATAAAGAAAGAATATATGTTTGTGCGGCTGTACAATGTGTTTGTGTTTCAAGCAGTCTTATGATGAGTCAGTTAAAAAAATGTGAAGTGAGTATATTTCAGGAAGCTAGGGGTAATCTATTACTGAAGAAGGAAAAACATTTTCAATAAATTTAGTGTAGCCTAAGTGCCCAGTGTTTATAAAGTCTACGGTCGCATACAGTGATGTCTTAGGCCTTTGCTTTCACTCACCACTGGGGCTCACCCAGAGCAACTTCTAGTCCTGCGAGCTCCATTCATACTAAGTGCTCTATAGAGGTATTTATTTTACATTTATACTGCATTTTACGGTTCCATTTTACGCTTAGAGACACAAACACTTGCCATTGTATCACAATTCCCTATAACATTCCATATAGCAACACGCTATACAGCTTTGTAGCCTAGGAGCAATGAGCTCTACCAAATCGCCCAGGTGTGTCGTAGCCTATCCAATCTAGTTTTGTGCAAGAACATTTTATGCTGTCACAAGGACAAAGTTGCCTGGTTTGAGTGTGTGTCCCTTCCGAATGTTATGTCAGGTTGTGATCACCAGTGCTGGAGGTGGGACTTGGTGGGAGGCGTCTGGGTTGTGAGAGAGATCTCTCATGAACGGCATGATGCCATTCCCACAGTAATGAGTGGATGATTGCTCTGTCAGTTCACAGGATGGCCAGTTGTTTAAGAGAGCAGGACACTTTCCCTCTCTCTCTTACGCTTGCTCACATCACGTGACATGCCGTCACCCTTTGCCTTCAGACACTAGTAGAAGCTTCCTAAGTCCCCACCAGAAGCTGAGCAGATGTCAGCACTATGCAGAGCCAAGATAAAATAACTCTTTTCTTTCATTTTTTTTATTAATCAATATTTTTTATTTTGGTATTGTGGGGTACAGTTAAGGGTTAGGTATACAAATATGTTTCGTTCCGGCACCCTTGTTGATAAGGGGTGTCTCCCCGTCCCCAGACAGATATTGACTACCGTTAATCCCACCTCCCTTGCCCTCCCCCAACCATAGTTTCCCACCACTGTCAGTCCTTTTCTTATAGTATGATGATGGATGTTCAAGGTCCACTATATGAGTGAGAACATGTCATACTCGGATCTTTGTTTCTGCGGGAGGTCACTCAGTATAACAGACTCTAGTTCCATCCAGGTTGCTGCGAAATTCATGATTTCGTTCTTTTTTATGGCTGCGTAGTCTTCCATGGTGTATATGTAACTCTTTTCTTTTAAGTTGCCCAACCTCAGGCGTTCCTTTACAGCAAAACACAATGAACTAATGCCACGCCTAACAATGCATTTCTCAGAACATATTCCTGTCTTTAAGTGATGTATGACTGCACTAAATGGGAAAGATGGTCGGCAGAGATGGGATTACAGCCAAATCCTATGAGCACCTTCCAGCCAAACTGCAGGGATTTGGGGCCAGAAAATGTTCATTTAAAAGACAATTAGCAGCTGGATATTGGCTTTTGATTGACACTACCCCTGTAGCTGAAGGACATAAAATAACCTAGAAGACTAAAATGCCTATAATGCCTTGAATGAAGTTAGAGAAATTATTTGATTGGGCGGGGGCAATGGCCAGGAAAGTTTCAAAAGAAAATTGAAATGGTTTCTATAAGAACATACCAGTAGGAGCACACAAGGAAATATTAATTAGTAGAGAGCCTCTTTTCCCCTAAGGCTAACTTTGGAACCACCTGAGTGGTCACCAGACCCTGTCGCTGCTTGATGGTGCCTAAAAATTGTTCTTGATTGACCAACGAAGAGCTGCTTTGTCTGTGGATGGCAGTCCCAACGTAAATAGACAGTATCTTGTTTGGAAAACTGTAACTCTGATTGAAGAAGGTAGAAAAAACAGGTTGGTGGACTGAATTGAATGCTATTTGCTCCTATGTTTGTGTTTTTACCAACTCATGGGGGGGTTCCAATAGCCTGGTCAAATGGTCAGGTAAAAGATCAATGAAAAACAAGCCTATTGAAGGAATACCAATGCATTGCATGGCCCTGTAGAAATCATTGTGAAACTTAATGTGCTCATTAAAGTAAGCCATGTTGATATCCAAAAAAAACAAACAAACAAACAAAAACCCTTTCCAGAATGGAAAAGTAATCAGAATTAATGAGTAGATATCTTGATGTGCTTGACTGAGGTGGGCTTGTTGGTTCAAAAGTAAGTGGCCATGGCGGTTCTACGACAATTCAGAGATGGACAGAATCTAGACAGATTCCTCTTAAACACGCTCAAGCAAAAAATGCCAATAAGAATTGTTGTGTCTGCCAACAAGACAGAGACTGCAGATGGCTATAGAGAAGAGTCTCTGGGAGTAAGTCCCTGCACTTAACTGGCAAGTCAAAGTGATGTCATCAGTGTCATAAGGCTTCAAATGTATCACAACAGGAATGGACATGCTATATTGGACTTTGCTCACCTAATAGTAGATGTTCAGAGCACTACAGAAGAATAAGAACAGAAGATAGTGCACTAATTCGGATCACCAAGTCACATTTATTCAGACCACAAAATACTCTTTGCAGCCTATAATTCCCAGCAATGGGCAGAGAGACAGCATTCTCAGACAAATTGCTTGGCAGTGAATGGGAAAGAGCAACTGAAACAAATGTTGCTGGAATAGAGCAATATATAGGCAGGAAGGGCTGGTTTGTACACCCTCAGTAGTGTGTGCTCACGCTCAACATGGCGAGGGGCTCCACTGGATAGATTCCGTTCCTTTTCTGTCGGTCCCAAAGAAGAAGGGCGGGGGGCGATGCTGGTGTGACGATGCCATTCTTCTCCACACCACCTCAACTTTTTAATTTATTTTTATATTACCTCAATTATTTTCCACCAAAGTACTGGCCCCAGGACTAAGACTTTGACCACGAGGGCCAGAAGCAGGATGATCCTTGCTGGAAGCAAGCAACTGTAACTAGAATTTTAAGCCTTTGTGTCAGAATCCTTACGGTCATGATCGGGTGGATGGTACCTTCACCCCATCTGGACAAATGGGATCCGATGCTGAATGCCATTGGATCACCTGGCAGAGGAGACAGCCCACACAATCTGTGCCCCCGTCCACCCTGTGTGGAAGGGAGCAGACTTAGGGGAAGGCATTTATCAGACAGGCATTGCTGCCTGCAGTCCAGCACAATGGATGATCCTGGTGCACCTTCCAAAAGGGAAATAACTGACTTTAACTGAAGAGGAGAAATAGTGACTTGAAACAAGGAAATAAAGAAATGGATCATTCGATGAAGAAAATTCAGTATAATATTAATACCTTGAAAGAGGCTTAGAGTAAGACTCGATACCTTAATCTCTTAGCTCAAGTATACAAGATGTCCAAAAGGTGAAGCGATGTTCTACTGAGACCACTTCTGTTTTGGGAACCTGACAAGATGAAATGGAAGCCTGCCAACCTTAGTGGCCTTGCTCTGGGAAACATTTTGGTCCTGTACTGTGATGATGGGCTGGACTAATGGCTTGGACAGAGCCAGACTCTAGTGACGTACAAGTATCTTTGACCCTTGTTACTCAAATTATATGTACCACGCTGTGACTTGATAGAATAGTGCCACTGTTGACAAAATTATAAGACTGAGTTGATGGTCCCGTTGGGCTAACTGTGGACACGATGTCATTTTTTTCAAAAGCAGAAAAGGTAGGCAGTGCTGATATAAGAAAATATCTGAATACAATTTTAAGTGCAGTTGTCACAAATGGTCTCACTGAGAGTGTGACTTTAATGTGAAAAACTAAAGAAAGTAAGAAGAGAAGTTGTGAAACCAGCTGGGGCAAGACCATTCCCAGTCCAGAGGAAACCAAGCCCTGAGGCAGGAGCTTGACCTAGGCAGGTCAAGAGGTGAGAGCGGTGGAAGATTTTAAGAGGTGAGAGAAGAACGAAAAAGATTCAGAGTGTATGTGGCTGTAGCCTGCTCTAACACCTTCTGCTTTTCCTCTTAGCACACCAAGGATTTTGAAAATAAGAGTAAC
Organism: Cephalopachus bancanus; assembly: GCA_027257055.1. Lineage (NCBI taxonomy): Eukaryota > Metazoa > Chordata > Mammalia > Primates > Tarsiidae > Cephalopachus > Cephalopachus bancanus. Next base: position 2,488,088 of record JAPVLO010000018.1, on the reverse strand, counting down.
AGGGTCTTACGTCACTTAAAAAAAATTCTGGTTGCCGTTATCAGGAGCAAGCAGGGAGAAGAACTAGGACGTTGCATTAACTCAGGTGATAAATGTTGGTCGTCTGGAGTAGGATGACGATGCAGAAGACTGGCTCGAGTAGCTCCATGGCAAAAGTGAGCTGCCAGAATTTTCTGGCAAAGACAGGGTGGAAGCAGGCAACCAAAAGAGGTCAAGGATGACTCCAAGGTATTTGGCGTAAGGAACTAGAAAGACTGAGCGACCATCCCTGGGTTGTGGCGGACAACCCTGCTGGAAGAGAGAGATCCCTGGGAACGGCAGATGAACCTGCACACCCGGGTCTCCAATCTCAGGGCGGTGGGGGGTTGCAGTCACTTCTGGAGAAGAGCCCTGGGTGCACGAACCCAAGTCTCCCCTCAGACAGACTTTCACGCCCCCACCGGCACACACCCACTTGCACGAGGAGTCTTCGTGGACACTGGCTTTTGTGGAGACTCTCACAGTCCGACCTGCTCTGTCACCATCCTGCCCAGAAGTCCCTGGTTTTTCACTTTTAAATAGCCAGGTTTGCAGGTTTTGTTTTGTTTTGCTTTCCAAAATCTTTGGCCTGTCACTTGCTAGATAAGTAACCTACAGTGTCCTGTAACCCTTTGTTCTAACATTATGCTTTTAAGATGTTAATAGTCGAACTCTTCGAGTTCTCAACTCAGCCCCAGGAACTACACCTGCCCCACACCTTCCCCTGAGCAGCTGAAGAACAGGTAAACTGATTTTACTCACAGAGGCTTGTGATTAGCTCTCATGCTTTTCAGTGCCGAATTACTCAGGACTTTAAAAATCTCCTTCCAGGCACAGGGATTACTAACCCAACATAATACGGATAGCAAAATAACTTTTTACTTGACTTAAAGTATCGCTACTTATTTTTGATAAGCTTCAAGGTAAGATTTTCCTGCCGGAAGGCTAACACCATCCCACCTCTCATCAAAAGTAGAGAGATGTCCGTCTCCTATCTCTCTGGAGAAGAGATTACCTGGACTTCACCCTCTACCATATCCATCATTGTAAAGGTATATCAGACCTATTATAAACATAAAAGGGACACTTTTCTCTTGCCAATGTTTACCTGCTTTAAATTCTCTTGTTCTTTATCATCTCCTACAATTTAAGCTACAGCCTAACTACATGTCTTTAATGTTTTCAATTTTTTCGTCTTCAAACTTTGTCAGAGTAGCGGTATTTCCTTGTTAAAGTCGTTATTAACAAAACCCCTTATAACTGTTTACAAATTCTTATCACAACTCAAAGAAACATGAACACAAGCTTCGGGGACAACCATATACGGACTCAGGAATTCACTGGAGCAACAACAAAAGTTGCCTGGACTCCTGTAGTGGGTGTCGAGCCCCTGGGGTAACTATAAATACATTTACGAGACATCAAAGCCTCAATATGTCATAGCAGCATCTATAATGACCTTTATTATAGTAGTGTTAATTTTTTTTTTTGAGTTGGAGTCTCACTCCATCGCCCAGGTTGGAGTGCCGTGGCACACTCACGGCCACCCCAGTGTCAGACTGCTGGGCTCAGGACATCCTTCCATCTCAGCCTCCCAAGTAGCCAGAAGTACAGGTGTGCGCTACCATGCCTGACTAATTTTTTAATTTTTTAATTGAAGAGACAAGGTCTCACCAAGTTACTCAGGCTGATCTCAAAACGTGGGCTCAGGCAATCTGCTCACCTCGAACTCCCAAAGTGCTAGGAGTACAGGCTTGAGCCACCACGCCAGGAGTTGTGTTAATTCTAATCGTATATGCTTGTATACAGTACTCTGTAAACAAATACCAAAGATACTTAACAACTTCACTGGCTCCTGTCCTCTCATCTCTTGCTCTAGACAGGCAGGGACAGCTCTACACCCCACGTTCCGCAAGAAGCAACTACAGAAACCTTCCCTTTGTTCCTGTTCCTGGGTACAAATACAAATATTTTTAAAATAGCAAGAGGTGGGAATGAAAGGAGGTACCTATTGAACCCAGAACAACTTAGTCGAGCATATTCTTTTTGCCTCAGCGTAGCCATTTGTGCTTTGACTGACGTGCTTTGAATCTAGCACGGGTTAGATATAGATAGATAAATTTCCAATAGGCAGGTTTTAGAAGTGTCATCCTGGCAGCCTACCCAGCCCCTCCACAAATCTCTATCAGATGCAAGCCTGGGACAGCCCAAAAGCCCAAACTTTCAATTCATGGTTTAGCATAATAAGCTCTAGGAAACTTTCAGGTTCCTTGTCAAGGCAGAAGATCAACGATCACCCCTTGGCTGGCCAAAGCCACAGAAATGACAATAAGACCACCTTTTGGTCAAGAAGTTTGTGGATCAAGCCTCTGACAAGTCTCTTCCCTGAAAACTCCCTCCCCTTGGCTCCGCCCATCCAGCCCACCACCTGAGGGCATACGATCCTAATGCCTGACCTAGTCAAGATCTAAGACTCAGGTGCTACAGTCAACATGGAAGACCCGCAGTGCTGGACACTCCTTTGAAGCCAGGGCCCTCCAGGCCCAAACTCCCCCTTACCCCAAAGGCCCTTAAATATACCCAATTCTTGGCCTTTTGATGCCACACTTGCCTCTGAGTTTCAGCCCCCTTTCTGTGAAAGGTGAATAATAAACTTTACTTCTTTCTACTTTCTTCCTTGTTGCCGTCTTACACTGTTCCCGTGGCATCAGCACCTGGCTTCAGTGGACCCTTCCATATACCTAATCCTGAATTGGACCCCACGTCATCAAAACTTAAAAAACAGAATAAAGTGGAGGGTCTGGAAGTGAGAGAATTTTGTGGGAACAGCAGTTCATTTTTTAAAAAAATCAAATCTTAGATTTGAATTCGTTGTGTCAGGGTGTTATATCTGATCACGTCCTGTGATCATAGAATCAGGTTATCTAATAAATGTTCTCATCTATGTACAAGGAAACTGAAGTCCAGAGACTTCCAATGGATGTCTTGTTTCTCTCTAACTTTCTCTTAAGTCAGTGTACAGAACACAAAAAAGAGAGTGAAAACAAACACATTTAGCAGGAGACAGGCTTTCTATTACAAACAGAGAGCAACACTGAAAAAAATATATGTTTGAGGAAGTGCTGATGTATAACAGAAAAATGCTCCGCTATGTTTGGGATCCATTGAGAAGAGACACTCCTACTGTGCTGATTTACTTTGCCAGACGTCTCATGCAGCAACTGGATTCAGTTCATTTATCTAGTCCTCCAGAGCTGTGCTTGACTTCGTCTCTTTTGCAAGAAAAGTGATTTCTCTAAAAAGCCCCTGCATGATTTTCATGGTGTGAAAGGACTTATTAATGGAAAAGTAAATCCTGAAAACAATTCTGGGCACTGGATGGAAGCCTAAACGATGTGCCAGAGGCAGCTTTTTTCCTCAGCACGCCTGAATATACCTATGTGGATTGAAAGAGTTGTCATTGAATTACTGCTCATGCAGAAGAGAGAAAATGAAATAGGAGACTATTTAAGGAAAGTTGCGACTAATAGAAGCATCGGATGTACAAAGCTGCTGCTCTGCCTCAGAAATCCTTTAATGTCTCTTCAATCTTAAAGTATAGGCCCCTGATGAACTTGAATGTTTCCATTTCAAGCTCTATACCCTTTCTGCTTTGCTGCAGGGGGAGAGGAACGGTTGTCCGTTAAGAGTTGTTGCTGTCTTCTCCCTATAAATCTTGACCCTAATGTCCAGTTGTATAAAGCCATGTAAATAGCAAAGTACTATACAGGTAGTTCTTGCTCTTTGTCATAAAAAAAAGGAAAGAAAACTTTGTCTGCAAACCTGACATCTCAGAGAAAGAAAAGCAATCAGGGCATTTTTCTCCCATTTTATAAAGCATCCTTACCCAAGAGTTTGCCCCAACTAGCGCTTTCCTTTTCTCAGGATGAATCACTGCCGAGATGAATGCAACCAACCTAATTTTTCTCTGTCATCTTAGTATCATTTCTATAAAGAAATGGTACTCTACCAAATAGCGTGCACGTGTCTATGCCCCCAATGCCAAGAGCTTTGGGAATTACCTCCATGGCTTGTATGTTTGCAGCAGGTATTCTTGTTAAAGGTCGTGTGAGAACCAAGCCCACCAACTGAAAACAAAACTAACTGGCTTTAGCATCCTACAAAATGTGCAGACTGCTGCCAGATTAGACCCAAGGAACAGGTAAGACAGGTGAGTGGTGGCTGACAACATAATATAGTGATGGAGTTACATGAGATCCTTTGTCTGGAGAGAGAGAGAGATTCCGATTCCACCGCTGACACTTTCTGGCCATGTCACTTAGAGCATGTGTTGTCATCTCTTGGGGCCTCCTCTTCCAGACCGGAAAGAATTATTGCAAAGCCTAAACAAGATAATGAATGGAAAGTGTTAATACAGTGCTGCCAGATAGAGTGCTTTCAATCGCTGTTAGCTGCTGAGTTTATGTTAATACTGTTGCTGATGCTGCTGTCTTTTCCAGATTAAATGCTTAAAATATGTCCTCCATTAGCCCTGAAAAATATGTCGCCTGAAATTCCCAGATTATTGTGCTGAGTCCTAAAGTGAATTATCAAAATGTTAGTCTTTTCCAGAGTATATCTGAACGTTTCCAACTGAAGGACCCAGGTGGACAAAACCTGGCAAATCATATCTGAAAAAGGATGCAGGCCAGTAGGACAAACAGGAACTGGGAAGTCCCAGTGACTTGAGTGCATCACGCACTGTTCCATGAGAGGTCAGAGTGCAGAGTGCGGACCGATTGAAAAGAAAACGGAGGAGTCAACCAAACACTGTCCTGCTGAGAGTTTGGCCTGGAGGCATCTCTGAAAGCAACTCTTCATGACTAACGCAGTCAGGAGCCAGGAAACAAACTTCTACTGAGAGCTTACTCTAGGCCGGACAGGATACTAGGCTCTGAGAATTAGACATGGCCCTGTTGCCCAAGAATTCACCAGATGGCAATATAATCCTCTTCAGCTCCCATAAACTTTGGGAGGTTGAGAATGGAAAAGGCGAGAGATCAAAGGAAGAGTTGTCCTAGAAAAGGTGACTCGGGAGTTGGCGATGATAGATCTCCACGTGAGTGTAGTTATGAGGAGAAAGCAGGCCTGCCATAGCCTTTGTCACCAGCACACATCGAGGTTGTCCATCTACCCCCTGGATTCTGAGCCCCTGCAGGGCCCAGTCTGCGCTTGTCTGTCAGGACTCCCGACCTAGGGTAGTATGCGGCCGTCTGTGAAACTGAATCATTCTGTAACTCTCTAGAATTAGCTCAATCTAATTAAACATTCTTAATTTTCTTAATTAGGCTTTAAAATGCCAAAGATCAGTAGCAGCATGGTGAATAATGATGTCCATAAGAAGGTGAGAATTAATCAATACTTTGTCTAAATAAACGGAAATAAATCTAAGGGTGAATATGGAACCCAGATTGCAAAAAAAATTGAAGACAGACTATTATCACCTTGTAATCGAAATAGGAGAGCGTCTGTATAGGATGTATATACTCATTGAGAATGCAAAGCAATGTAAAAAAATTGTTAGATTTCTTTTCACACCAGTTGTGTAATTAAAACAAATGAGTTTTCATTCACACAAACTCTGCCCAAGTTATTTCAGAAGGTTCTATTTAGAAGAGAAATGGATATGTTAATGTTTCTCAAGCACTAAATGATGTGAAATGAGCACACATGCTTTCCCTAGTGATGACTGTTTTCTTAATAAAGAACCAAGGTTAAACTGAACAAAAGACAAAAGAAGGTTCACGTAGAGAGGAAAGGACAAAAAGGTGAATAAAGAGAGACTCTCACCTTAAAAATGATTTGAGCAGCATACTATCGTTTCAACTGCCACTCACACACACACCTGGTTAGCTATTGACCAATACAAAGGGGAAAAAAATCCTTCCCCTCCCCCTACCAGCTAAGAATACATTATGATGACTGTACTCTTTTCCTGTCAATCTTCTCTCTAGAGACTTAGGTTTCTGCAGAGAGCTTGTCCCAATGGCAAAAGCAAAGGGGTCCCAGAAAGACCTGATACTTCTCAGAAACGAATACCAAAAGAAAAGAAGCCACAGGCTGTAGACTCCAAAAACACAAACTAGCCCTCGACGGAGTCAAACGACATGGGAGCAAAAGATCCATCTTATCAAAGCCAGGTGTGCGGCTCATCGTGCCTTTCTTTAATTCACCCACCAAATTTTTTAAAAGTTTAATAAAGCAGCAAGCAGTGGCCAAGTTTCAGTGATAAAATACCCAGGGATACAGGGAACTGGGAGAGGCCAAAAATCATGAAATATGAAACATTTTACCATTCCATGAGAAATTTTACAGTATGGAAGGCAGTTGCTGAAGGAAACTTAGATTGAGACCTTGACCTGATCCATCATGGGAGCTGACGTTATTTTTCCTTCACTTCGCTTAGAGGCAAAGCCTATATTTATCTACAATGGAATGCTAACGAATGCAAATGTTGCAAGACCATAAAATAATGTTTCGCTCAGTCATCAGAAGATAACTCCTGAAGGAGAAAGCAAATACAGAAGATAAATTAATTCTGGTTCAAGGAAACCTGCCCTTTAACACTTGTCTCATTCTTGAGAAATATGAAGCAGAAGAAATAGGGTTGATATTGAAACATAAGGGATGTAGATTAGACAGCAGAAAAAATTCTCAACTGTTTAATCAAGGGAAAACAGGAAAACAGTTAACACATCCTGAAGTTGAAACTGCCTTCCCGAAGAAAGATACTTTGTATTTATATTTAGCAATCATATTTTAACACAATAATCATAAGATAAAAATCTCCTTTGAATACTTGCTATTTTTGCTTTAAAAATTATACATTTATTTTTATGAACTGAGTTGTATCTATTTCTTTGTTTTATATATAAACACACATTAGGACATAAGATGAGAAAAAGATGGGATGATTTCTTTTTTCAAAAGTGGCAGACTTCCATTTCCTGGGGACCTGTTGGGTGTCTTATCAATTACTCTGTTTAAATGACACTATTACCCCACGAATATATCTTTTTCTTAATTATAAATAATACTTTTAATGTTTATTTATTTTTATTTGTTTGAGTTGGAGTCTTACTCCGTCGCCCAGGTTGCAGTGCAGTGGCATGCTCACCTCAGCCTTCCAAGTAGCCCAAACTACAGGCACACGTTACCATGCTTGGCTAATTTTTTTTAAATGTATTGTAGAGATGGGGTCTTGCCCAGGCTGTTATCGAATTCGCAACCTCAGGCAATCCACTAGACTCAGCTTCCCAAAGTGCTGGGATTACAGGCTAAGCCACCAAGAATATATCTTACTATTTATACATTTTATTAGAAAGAAAGACAAGAAAGTGAAACTGACAAAATTTAAGCCAATAACTAAAAATTACACCGTTAGGAGATTGCAGAGCAGAAGTTGATTCTGGCACGTGTATCTTTCCAAAGCACATGCTGATTCTCCCTGTATTTTGCTGAGGGGTGAGGGGAGGTGGATATGACCCTCAAAGCTGTTTCAAGTTCTAGAGTTATGTGTCATGTACTTAATTGGGACCATTTATTGATTGATGCTTGTAAATCTTATTATTGCCATGCCATCCCTCTATAGTCAAAAGAACAAGAACCATCCACTGTGGCAATGGTCTAGATGAGAGATGCCTTGTCTGAACTAAGAAAATAAGATACTAGGAGAGAGAATGGACAAGATTTGGCAATAACTTTGAATGTTAGGATCAAGAGAAGGGAATAGTTGAAGAAAAAAAAACTGAAATAAAGCAGTAGTAAATTCAAGGGTGAGATAATGATCTCAGAGTCAAACAAGAAGACTTAATATTGGAACATTTTAGCCAAGCTCCGTGGCTCAGCCTATAATCCCGCACCTTTGGGAGGCTGAGGTGAGTGGATTGCCTGAGCCAGCGGGTTCGAGACCCGCCTGGGCAGCGAGACCTCATCTCTACAATAAATGAAAAAATCAGCCGGGCGTGGTAGCACATGCCTGTAATTCCGGCTACTCGGAAGGCTGAGGCAAAAGGATTGCCGGAGCCCAGCAGGCGAAGCTGCGGTGGCCGGGAGCGGCCACTGCACTCCAGTCTAGGCGACAGAGTGAGACTCCAACTCAAAAAATAAATAAATAAATAATGGGATATTTTGTCAATATCAACAACTAAACCTGCATAAAGTCCAAAATGGCCTTTGTTCTAAATGACATAATGGGATACTAGTGAATTATTTTTGTGAACCAATATAATGTTCAAGCCAGGGAAAAATATTTAACATTTAAAATTGATTTTTTTATAAGCAATACTGTGTGCCACACTTGTGATTGCATGTATTAAACAAATATATTTCACAGCAGGTTTTAAATGAATAATTTTACCTCAGCATTGAAAGTGTGCCTCTCATTTCCCTAAAAATCTTATATTGAATATTAATACAGCCATATCTTAGAGCCCTCTGGGGTTTGGTTCTAGACCATAGCAATAAAGCAAGTCATAAAATTTTTTTGTTTTCTGGTGCATACAAAAGTTATGTACGCATTACACCATAGTCTACTAAGTGTGTGACAGCATTATGTCTAAAAGAACAATCTATATACCTTAATTAAACATTTGTTATTGCTAAAGACTGCCAACAATAATCTGACTCTTCAACATGTCATAATCACTTTGCTGGGGGAGGGTCTTGCCTTGATGTTGATAGCTGAAGACTGATCAGGATGGTAGTTGCTGAAGTTTGGGATAGCTGTGGTGGGTTTTTAAAATAAGATGACAAAGTTTACTACATCCATTGGCTCTTCCTTTCAGAAAAGATTTTCTGTAGCATGCAAGACCATCTGATAGCCTTTCACCCACAGAAGAATCTCTTTCAAAATTTGACCCAGTCATCTCAAATTTGCCACTATCTTTGCAAGCAAATTTATAGAATATACTAAATCCTTTGTTATCATTTCAACATTTTTCAAAGCATGTTCACCGTATTCCGTAAGAAGCAGCTCCTCGTCCATTCAAGTCTTAACCAAGAGATTGCAGCACGGCACTCATGTCTTCAGTTTCCACTTCCAATTCTAATCCTCTTGCTAGTTCCATCACGCCTGGAGTTACTTCTTTTACTGAAGTCTTGAGCCCCTATAAGTCATCATGAAGGTTGGAAACAACTTCTTTTAAATTCCTTTTAATGTTGATTATTTTGGCCTTTCCCTGTGTGTAATGAATGTTCTCAATGGCATCTAGAATGGTAAATGCTTTCCAGAAGATTTTTCAATTTAGTTTGTCTGAATCCAATAGACGAATCACTATCTATGGCAGCTATAACCCCACAAAATGTATTTCTTAAATAGTAAGACTTGAAAGTCAAAAGTACTCTTTGATCCATGGACTGCAGAATGATGCTGTGTTGGCAGGTGTGAAAACATTAATCTCCTTGTACATCTCTATCAGAGATCTTGGGTAAACAGGTACATTATCAACGAGCAGTACATTTTGGAAAAAAAAAATCTAACCAGTAGTTTCCAACAGTAACCTTAAAATACTCAGGAAGTCATGCCGTAAGCAGATGTGCTGTGATCAGACTTTGCTATTCCATTTATAGAGCACAAGAAGAGTAGATTCAGCACAATTCTTAAGGGCCCTACGATTTTAGGAGTGGTGAACACACAATGGCTTCAACTTAGATCATGCGCTTCATTAGCCCCTAAAAAGAGAGGCAACCTGTTCTTTGGCGCTTTGAAGCCAGGCATTGACGTCTCCCCTCTATCTATGAAAGTCCTAGATGACATCTTCCAATGGAAGACTATTTGTCTATATTGAAAATCTGTTGTTTAGTGTAGCCACCTTCATCAGTTATCTTTGGCTAGATCTTCTGGGTCATTTGCAACAGCTTCTGTATCAGCACTTGTGGCTTCATTTTGCACTTGTGTGATGGAGACAGAGTCTTTCCTTAAACCTCAGGAAACCTTAAACTTCTGCGAGCTTCAAGCCAGCAGCCTCCTCATCTCTCTCAGGCTTCATAAAAATAAGTGAGTTAGGACCTTGTTCTAGATTAGATTTTGGCTGAAGAGAAGGTTGTGGCTGGTTTGATTTTCTATTCAGACTGGTCAAACTTTCTTCATATCAGCATTAAATTTGTTTTCAGTTTCTTATTATTCATGTGTTCACTGGAGTAGCACTTTTAATTTCCTTCAAGAATTTTTCCTTTGCATTCATGACTTTGCTAACTTTTGGCATAAAAGGCCTAGCTTTCAGTCCATCTCAACTTTGGACATGCTGTCTTCACTGAGCTTAACCATTCCTAGTTCTTGATTTAAAATGAAAGATGTGTGAGCCTTCCTTTTTCATGAACACTTAGAGGATATTATAGAGTTATTAACTGGCCCAATGCCAATGTCGTTGTGTCTCAGGGAATACAGAGGCCTGAGAAGAGGAAGAGACAGGGAAACAGCTAGTCAAGAGAGGAGTCAAAACATACACAACATTTATTGATTAAGGTTATTGTCTCATATGGGCATGGTTCATGGAGTCTCTAAACAAATATAATAGTAACACCAAAGACCACTAATCAAAGATACCATAACAAATCCAATAATAATGAAAAAGTTTAAAATATTGCGAGAATTACCAAAAGTGACACAGAAATATGAAGTGAGCACATGCTGTTGGAAAAGATGACACCAACAGATTTATTTAATGCATGGTTGCCACAAATCTTCAATTTGTAAAAGGTACATTATCAGTAAAGTACAATAAAATGAAGCGCAATAAAATGAGGTATGCCTGTACTCCCTCTAAAGGAGAGAAAAAAATGTTATCGACAACATGGATGAATCACTTTCAATTCTACTAAGAAAGTGCCTGAATTTTAACTTCTTTACTGCATCAGACTGAGGAGAAGTCAAGCCACACCTCTTCTCAAAATGTTCTACATACAACGACCACACTGTAATCCTTGCAAGAATTAAGTATCCAACATCCAGCTTAGGATGAAGCAATTTGCTATGTATAAAATTGTATATAATATGAGTGAAGCAGTATTATACAATGAAAAGCAATTTTAGCAAAATCTAAGACAGTTCACTGGTTTTAAATGTCAACATAACCTGGCTTCCACTCGCTGGGAATATAATCACTGCTATAGATTCGTAGCTTCGAAAGTATCATTCCCTCAGTAGGTTATGAGATTTTGGCCCTTGGGGATACAAGCCATCAATATAACCAATGTCTGGCTCTCTCTACAATCTTTTCTTCCAAATAAATGGTGTGAAACTTCAGAATGAAGTGCTATTGTTTTAATTGTGTCTGCCAAGGTGGTGATTTTCATCTGAAATGATTCAGGTAATGATTGCATCCTTGGTATGCAAAGGGGATATAAGCCTCTTTTTACGTTACACTTCTTATTTCAATGAGGTGTCATGTAGCGCTGGATTCGATGAAAAATATGCACAACGGTATTTAAAAATTGACATGTAATTTCCTGTAGGGTGGAAAAGAAAATATTTCTAGAAATATGGTAGTAACGGTACTTTCTAAATTGACAAGGGCAAAAGGGACTACGTTTTATTCTCAAATGATGAGCATTGTCCTAAGAAGTTACTTCATGGTCTTCAATTTTAAAAGTTAATCAGGCAATATAAGGAGATATTTTGATCTCCAAGGAAGTATCTTGCTGAAAGTGGAGTGAGTAAAAAAAGATTCCCCTCAAACTTAACACTTTAAAATAGCTCCACTCAAAAAATTCTGATGCTCACTGTCCAATCAAACACATGTAGATGCTTGGAGAAGGAATTGTGAGAATTCATGAGCATATTGTTCAATGCTTGGTTTCTAAGGGGGAAAATACCAGTAAGATATTTGAGGGACTGTTTTATTCCTTTAGGGTATAGCTTTGTTCCCAGGTGCACCAATTACTTAATGATTGTTAACTTTTTATACAGACAAGAATGAATACTGTTTGGAACAGAAAATGCATTCTTAGAGTAGCGGATTATTCTGACTGCAAGGTCCAGTATCAAGACAAATTTCTGTGTATCTTCAGACTCATGGTCCAGCAACTGTCAGGACACTAGAAGTACACTAGGAAGTACTTTGGTCCTTTGAAACAGATTGTAGTTAGGGACTTAAAGAGAAATTCTATCGTAAGCATGGATTCTGCAGCATATTGATTTAGAGCACAGCCTCTATGGTCAGAGGAACTGAATCTTTTCCTTTACTTGGAATGGGGAACCTTGGGTGATTTATTCAACTACAAAAATGCTGTGATCTATGACTTCGTGTTTTCAACTCTAAAATAAGGCTGATAAAACTCTTGCCTCCTTGAGTTGCCATGAAGACTAAACGAAAACATCTCCAGTATCTTGAAGAGTGACTGGCACATAATATGCCACTCTTACTACTTTGACCACATAAAATAGAACATATTACATTTGTTGTTGAACAGGCTTTTTTTCCTCTCCTTTTCTAGGATTGCCAACACAAATTCCTACAGAAATCAGGCGGATATCTTGAATAAATTGTACTCTCAAGGTTGCATTTTTTAAAACACACTTATGCATATGGAACACATAAGAATATTATTCATTTGCACAAAAAGCATGTTTCTCCATTTTTATTGATGTGGGCTTCTCCAACTACCTACTTTCCCTTCTCCCTCTCCCCATCTTTTATAAAGTACAAGGAAAAACCAGTCAACAACACATACACTCTGATGAAAAGGCAGCTGAAACTTGGCCTGAGTTTGAGGGAAGCTGGAGTGAGAAGAGAGGCCTAGACTGCAGGGGTGCTGAAGACATGTCACTACTCCAATGTCAACGGGGCAGCCACTACTCACCCTTACACATCGCAGACACGCAGAAATGCGAGTTTCCAAATCATCTGGGTTTCCAGCAGGCAGAAAGCTGAAGTTTTAAGCGTAATTTTTAGGTGCTTAAATATTTGAAATAGATTTGAAACATGTTTGTGGACATTTGGTTAGACTGGCCAATACACAACCTTCAGTCTGCATTGTGATTAGCATCTATGAGAAACGTAACAGAATACTACTACTAATAATAATAATTTTTTTTTTTTTGAGTTGGAGTCTCACTCAGTCACCCAGACTGGAGTGCAGTGGCCGCTCCCGGCCACCGCAGCCTCCACCTGCTGGGCTCCGGCGATCTTTCCGCCTCAGCCTTCCGAGTAGCCGGAACTGCAGGCGTGCGCTACCACGCCCGGCTGATTTTTTGATTTATTGTAGAGATGAGGTCTCGCTGCCCAGGCGGGTCTCGAACCCGCGGGCTCAGGCCATCCACTCACCTCAGCCTCCCAAAGGCGCGGGATGACAGGCTGAGCCACCGAGCCCGGCTGAATAATTATTTTTAAAATTGTTATGTGCTCTTTTAAAACAATTTTCCTTTGTTATAGAACTTCTTTATATTCTTCAACTGAGTCATTCTGTGTTTTATTTAACATTCCTCTTCGTGCACCCATATGCGCATACACAAAACGCACATCTTATGAACAATGCATATAGACTTTATCAAATATTTGTGTGCATATTAATGTGGTTGTGTAAACATACATATAGTCATATTATATCCTTATCATATATTTATATTGTCCCAAGCACCACCCATATGATAACACATTTGTTATCTTACCATATTTGCTATATATATATATATATATATATATATATATATATATATATACCTTTCCTATGAATCAGTTTAAAGAAGTTGCAAACATTTTGACCCTTTCTTCTTAAATAATTCAACATGCATTTCCTCAAGATATGTTTAACTTTAAGCATTAATTTTGCAGAGAAGTTCCTAGTTTTCAAAATCATAAGTATTATAGTGTCTTTTTTATATTCTACTCAGTGACACGTTAATTCTACCTACGTTCATGTAATAACCGTTGTCGAAAGCCTACAATTTGTCTGACACCGTGCTAGGCCCAGAGACAGAAGATCTGGCCCTGGCATTCCAAAAGCTCACGATGTGGCTGCAAAGACAAGCCTTGGTGCCACGTGAAAGGAGTGCGGTGAGAGAGGCAGGAAGTGGGCCGTAGGGATGTAAAGAAAACCCAGAAATGAGAGGGCAGGGTCAGGGGACAGATTGAATTTGAGTCTGCATTGAGGAGCTCTTTAACTGAGACTTAGGAGATGACTTGGAGGTTGTCGGGCCAAGGTCTTGGAAGAGCATGTTCTAGGCCTAGGAGGAATGCGTGCCAACGCGCTGAGGCGGGGATGATGCAGCGTGATGTAGCAGGACCTGGCGGGAGGGACCTTAGAGCAGCGGAATCCCTTACGACACACCAAGAAACAGTCGACGACTGCCTCGTCACTTTTAACTTGTATTTAGTTGTGAACAGGCGTCGTGGTGCAGTGCAGAAAGCAGTCCAGGTGTGTTCAGGAGGAAACGATTATAAAGAGAATAAAGGGCACGATGGAAGGCTGAAGGATTGCAGAGAGAACTAGGCACATCAGAAGGTTGAAGCCGCAAATCAAAGCCTGGGCCTCCAAGCACAGCCCACAAAAATTATAAAGTTGCCACCCTACGGATGCTTCCGGAGCTATGTGAAATCATTAGCTACGTTCGCCTGTCCCTACCACAGAACTCCCGGGAGTCCACAGAATGGGCCCTAAATATTGCTTCCGGGAACCCACGGATTCCACAACCACATCCGCGAGTGACAACAGTTAAGTGGAGATCAAAGGCAGTCTCTACCAACTTTCCACTTTCTAATATTCACACAAATAAATCTCATTGGTGGGAATATGTTGCCTCCAGACACAATGCAGTCTGGGACACACAGGCTTTCAATCTTTTTTGCCTGAATCAGGCTAAAATGGAATTGAAAGAGTCAACCCAGAGGGTCCAGTAAAGTTGCTCTGAGCCTTTCACCCACTTTTATCAAGTCTCTTTCTTAAATGATGCACTGTTAAGATCACTAATTAAGTACTCAAAAACACATATTGTTGCCAAAAGTGTTTTATGTTTTTTCTATTTAGTATAAACTGTATTACATAATTTTACGTTTAAGGCATAGTCATAGAACAAACTGAATTTAAACAGCCCAGACAGTTAACTTTCATCCCAATAGCTTTAAACATATAATCTTTTATTTTGAAAGATGTAAAGCATAAACAATGTGAATGAATTTATCATGTCATCCTGAAGTTTAAACTAAAACAAATATATATTTTCTGAAATAGGTTTATTGACTGATAAACTGATACCACATCTAAAAATGTGATTTATTTTAAGCATCTACAAAACCAAATATCACCCTTTGTGATGCTGGAATTAGTGTTATAAAAGCATCAAGACATATACCAACAATTAATAAGTACTTTAGGAGTTATATCTCAAATTCTATCAGATGTACTGATATTCTTACATCTATTTCAAGTGGACTTTCAACTTCTACTTACATATTTTAGGAAATGACAAACTACTTGCCTACATAGTTTATTTCCATTCTAACTGAACTACAAAAAAAACCAAATCTCCCAAAGTCTAGCCCCAGCCTAAGTCCTGCATTTTGGAGCCATTAAAATTAAGTCAACCTCCTCATCTGAATTATGACATTTTAATATTTAAAGTCTACAGTCACATTCTCCCTTCATCTCTTCTTCCACAAGTTAATTAACCAGTTATTTTTGGTCATAGTAGTAAGCCCTCGTGACATCTTCCATTGCCCTTTAGCTTGGTTTAGAAATGGCCATATAATTGCAGAATATAAAACAATTACATTTCATGTAACTAAAGCATTGACAATGTTTTTGTAAGTAAATTCACTCAGTATGTGGCTCTGAATTGAGCTTCCCAGCAACTAAAAATTGAGTATTTTTCAAACGTACTGCTCTTGAGCCATATCTCACATATATTCAGTTACAGCATCTGGAACTACATCCCAGAGTTTTATTGTTATTTATATAGGCTTGTTATATTGCATGCATCTTAGCTTGTTGACTGATGATCTCAGGGTTGAAGTAAGCTGCTATGTCCCCAATCATCACATCTTATTCCCAGCAATAAAAAACAAGAAAAATGAAGGACAGGAGTGAGGTGGCAACCAATTTTACCTGTAGCTCAGTGGTCAGAAATGTGTCAGATGTTTACTCATCGCTGCAGATGAGGCTAAGAATCAAGTATTTAGCTTCCTGTCCTGTGTGGTAGACAACAGCAAGAAGTAAAGTGGTAAGCAATATTGATCATAAATCAATCTACCATATCTGCCACCATATGCAATATATGCATTTATGCTGGCGCCCACTGATCACAGCAATTTGCACTAGGTCCTCATAAGCCATTCTTTTAATTATTCATTCTAGAAAGTTTTCTGTGATTATAGTCATTCTCACCATATAAAGTGCCTAGATTTTTTTTTTTTTTTTTGAGTTGGAGTCTCACTCTGTCGCCCAGACTGGAGTGCAGTGGCCGCTCCCGGCCACCGCAGCCTCAATCTGCTGGGCTCTGGCGATCCTTCCGCCTCAGTCTTCCAAGTAGCCAGAATTACAGGTCCGCGCTACCACGCCCAGCTGATTTTTTTAAAATTTATTGTAGAGATGAGGTCTCGCTGCCCAGGTGGGTCTCGAACCCGCGGGCTCAGGCAATCCACTCACCTCAGCCTCCCAAAGGCGCGGGATTACAGGCTGAGCCACCGAGCCCGGCTTTTTTTTAACTTTCTTTAAAAGTATAGATAACAGTATCTGGTGTTCAATCTTCCATCACTTATACCTTGCTCTATAATTTTTTAGTCTTTTATGGCTGTTCAGTGATTTTCATCTACAATTTCTTTCCCGAAACCAGGATGTTATTAATCTAGTCCAGAGAAGTAGAAACCATTTAGAGCAATCAGCGCACATCTACCTTCTCTTCAATAACATGGCTTCATTTCCCTGTTACCAATAAATTTTCTAGCCTTTTGAGTTGGGAGACTTATTCTCTTCAACAGAGAAAAGGTGCAAGCAAGCACATAAGAGTCACTTACCACATTTCACTCTTTAAATATTTTTTCACGTCTAGTCCCAAACACCAAACCTACACCTTCCTTCTTCTTCTTCTGGATCCCAACATAAAAAGATAAAAATAAAATCCCTGTTCAGTCTTTTCTCCTTTTGTCATATTTAATCATATATACTTTTCTCCAAACTTGTAAAAACACCTTCTTAAAGTCTAACATCAAGTCAGACCAACATATCTCCACACCACACCGCAACCAGCATGTACCATACTAGTATTTGATTGATTTCTCCACTTCCGCAGCTCGCCTGCAGAATTTAATCCAAAGGAATAGCAGTTCACATCATCTTCTAAGCTCCCGGGTTAACAAATCATGAACACAGCAGGTCTGCAAAACACAGAAGAAGGTAATTGGTAGATTACAGCCAGCTGCATTTTGTCATATTAGTTTCCTGTAAAAGGTCATCACAGTATATAAAGGTATGGAGGTAAAAATGGTTACAAAATAGCAAAATTCTCATAAGTTCCAGTGTGTTGGCCTCAGTTGAATGTAGTGTAACATTGTAAGTCTTACAACTTGAAACTGTATGAAATTCAATCTGAAGCATCATGAATAGCATTCAGGTAAGTTCATGTCTTTCCTGCTGTCACCATCCAGTCTGCGCAATGATCACAGTCTGGAAAATGACCAAAATAACTACCTCCACTCACTGGTTAAAGTTACTGCTAAATATCTTAATAAATATATTAGAAATAAACAACAACAAAAAAAAAACCTTCATGATTAAAGTTCCTTCTAACAACAGTCCTTATTTAATGTTGTTCACCTTGAGGAAAAAAACACACCAAACACCACCACATGATTAATGAGCCTAAAATTTTTAGCTTTATGAATACAAGTCTGCTCACCCAATATTTTGACATCAGTCCCAGGAACTGGGATTTGAAAAAAAAAAAAAAGCTCTGCAATATGATGGCCTAGCGAAACTCACTTCTATAATTATGTAAAAAAATTTCAAGGGCTAAAATATAAAAGTTTACAAAATATTACCGAAGTTGTATGAAATGAGTCAGAGGAACACAATGGATGCTGACAACAATTTCGTGTGTGTTGCCTGATGGTCAAGGTTACTATTTCTGCATCTGTTACGTGTTATTTTTCTCACTGTTTCTATAGTTAACTTGCAAATAGATTGAAACCAGATGGCATAGATGCACAGTGGTACCCAATAAGATGGGGTGATTTGTTTTTAAGTAACGAACTTCAGAATATTATGAAAAATTTTATTTATATTGATAAGATACTGTGTAAATTATTTCTGCAAAAAAACCCTTTTTTTCTTATTTATATGTTCTCACCTTGAACGATATTATCAAATCACAATAACATATGACCTATGTACATTGAACACAAAATCAGTCCTCATGAGTAGAGAGCTTTA
Source organism: Cephalopachus bancanus (assembly GCA_027257055.1). Taxonomy (NCBI): domain Eukaryota; kingdom Metazoa; phylum Chordata; class Mammalia; order Primates; family Tarsiidae; genus Cephalopachus; species Cephalopachus bancanus. Next base: position 2,469,668 of record JAPVLO010000018.1, on the reverse strand, counting down.
AAATATTTTCAAGGTTACCATGTACACATGAGTCTGAGAAAACTGAACCACTTCAATAATATTGAGTCGCAATTTGATGCTGTCTTAAAGATCTTGATTTGGTTTTCTAACTCTGCTCAAAAATAATTATGTGTCCCAATTTATTTTGATCCTACACTTCGAGGCACAAAGATTTTTATTGGCACAAGAATCTTTTAGAATGACATAATTAGCCTCTTTTTAAGGATAAAAATTTTGAACCTTAAAAATACAAGGCCCTTGCCGGAGGTCACCCACTTTATAAATGACCAAACAATGATTCTATTCCTAATCTGAATTAGGAGGTCACACTATATTCCATGGTATCTCAGCTACAGCACTCACTTAAATGAACGTAAGGTTAGTGTGATGATATAATTTTGTATAGTTGCCTTATTATTAACTTGTTTTTGTATGTATCTATTTTGTCGGCCAAGAATTTTCCTCTTTAGTGCTGTAGGCTGAATCACATAATTCTTCTTTTATTCTCCTCTGCACCAAGAACAATGCTGAGTATCCACTACTGGGTACCTGATTAATGGATATATCTAACAAAGTGATTGTTTCAATAAAATATGGTAGATTGCAAAAACCCTCTTATTGTTTTCAATTTACTCTCAGTTGACTTCACTTAAGAAAAATAAGATTCTTGGTCAGAATATAGAACAAACTCTACCATCACTGATATCAAATATGTGAAAAAATTAGAATCATAATCTCTGCCTCATACATAGAAAGATAGAGGCAGGGGAGTTTTAAATTCCAAAGCCATTTTGAATAAAGTGCATGGAAACAAGGAGATGAGATTGCAAGAATTAAGACTTTAGTCCACTGGACATACAGCATTAAGAAATTCTGTGAAGTTATGTTATAACACATTCATCACAGTATATGCATAATAGAAAAAAATAAGGAAAAAATGACCCAAGTGCACTGTTCCATAATTACGAACCAGTCAAAAATGATGTTGCAGTATACATTTTTGACACTAAAAATATCCATCATATATTAAATAAAAAGCCATATGCAAAGCAATATGTAAATCATGACCCCATTATATATGTGCATGCACATGTGGGGTTTTTTTGGTTTTTTTTTTTTGAGGGTAACAGGATAAAAAAAGGGGGACCTTCTGTATTAGGTTCAAGATCAAAAGCAGCAAATACTCTCACATTTCAAAGGCAGCCACGGAAGGATGAGGGAGTGACCACTAACAGTTTTGCGACCCTTCGATGACCGCATGCTTCATCTGAGTCGCTTGAATCAGCAGCAGCCCGTGGTCTTCCTGCATGGGAACGGGTCGGCTTCAGGATGGCTTCAGGGAGACCCCTCACATAACTCGAGATGTGACCCAGAAATGCAAGGCACAGAAGTACACCTGAATCACCCTAACGAGTCTAAAACTGGCGGAAGTCACTTATTGGCACAGAGTCAAGGGCTGTGTTAGGGATGTAACTAACCACAGTCCCACAGACCAGGACAGAGGCGCACGTAATCTGCAGACCAGACTCAGGGTACATGAGGATGGGTTGGCCTGGGTTGCTGTGGATCTGCCCATTATCAGGCACCTATTGCTTCATGACAAGCAAATACAAAATCAGTAGCATACAAAAGAGGTCATCGTTCCAACACAGTTGGCACCGGTGCCAGCTCTGCTCTACCTGTTTTCATTCTGAGGCCGAGGCCGAAGGGACAGGAGCTACCCAGTGCTGGTGGATGGAATGACTGTTCAGAAATACGTCCTCCCTCCTACTCCCATGAGATCTTCTGCCTCATTGGTGATGGGCTTATTCATGTGAGTTCCTGTAGCCAACGGGATGTAGACAGAACTGTCCCCCTGACCCCAGCTGCCTCTAGCCGGCCTGCAGATGTGTGGGAACAACTGTGTATTTTGTATGCTGCTAAAGTTACCAGCATGCGCATGTGAAAAGTGCCTTTGTGCACACCAACACGGCTGTGATAGCCAGAAGGACATCCGATGGGCAAGGTTACTAACCCAGCGGAAGGCGAGAGGATCAGAGCAGAAAGAAGAAAGCAAGAGATGCAGCCTTGCCCCCCCACCCTTCCCACTGAAGGTTCTCCACGGGGAACGAGTTGAGTTGGAGAAGAGGAGGGGTTACACTCAAAAGATAAACAAACCCTGAGCTTGGCATTTCAATTATGGAAATAATCGCCTTGAGATAAATTTTCTTGTGAGTACTTCTTATTGGCTAAGAATTAGCCAGAAAACCTGCTGAAGACTTTATCAGGACCACAGAGGATTCGGAATACCTGGGGCTGGACAAGCGGGAGAACACAGAGGGGGAGACTACAAGGTGTTCTGAGCTTTCTGCTTATTCTGTGAAATGGTCTTTTCATGTGTGTAGACGTATGCGGCTGGGGAGGGAGAGGCAGGAACTGAAAGCCAAAATTTGACAGTAAAATTTAGCAGTTAACAGAGTTCATTACATGCTTGATGTAAACTAAATCCATCATTATTTTTATTAACAAAAAACGATTTTAAGTTACACAGTTCGATAAAATCCCTCTACTTGCCTTTTTTTATCCCAACAAAAATCATAATAAATATTCTAAGCGGCTTCACTATTTTCTACAAGTACAAAAGTTTGAGAGAGGAAATGGTGCAGCAACATTGGATCCTGTATGCTATCCCCTCATCCGGCCACAGCAAACCTCTCAGTCCTCACCACGGGGGTTGGTTTGCTTCCTGATCTCTCTCTCGGTTGAGTAGTAGCTGCAGAAACTAATTAGGCCTATGGGAAAGAAAAATACCTTTCCTACCTGCACTAATTTCTCAGACTGCATGCATTCCACAGGGGCCTTCAGAGACATGTGCTTTTCCTGAGTCAAGGCATTAAACGCACCAAGTCACCCGGGAGAGGGAGGAAACATCGGCTTGGTTCGACATTAGCTGAGGCTATTCTCCTTAATTAAGACTACTGCTGCCGTGCAGCCGCAGACGGGACCTGGAAGCGAGGGCCCAGGGTCGTTTATCGTAGAGAAAAGAAAACTCCAGAAGACCTAGAAAATGGCATTCTCCGAGAAACCGGCACGTGGCAGGGAGACACTGAGGTGGCGGGGAATGGGTGTTCAAAGTAATGGTAAGTCTCACTCCACAATCTTCCTCAGATCGCCCCACCAAAGAGGCCAGAATGAAGAATGCTGCAATGTAGAGTGTGAATTAGACTGTCCGTGAACAATTGGGAGTGGAGAGGTGAAATAATGGGGAACCCTCTGTGTCAAACCCTTGGGGAAGAGGACATGGGTACACTCTAAAAAATAATAAAGCCCACAAATGGTAAAACACGAGAAATGAAAATTTGATGTCACCAGGTTTCTCCCTGCTGCTTTCAGTGGCTACTGCCCACGTGAGCCAAAGCTGAAAACCACAAACATTGCTAAGACTGTGGCCGAAAAGAAGCCCTTCAGATCTCAACTCAACACAATTCTTTTAGTACCAACGGTCTCTCCAAACCAGATGTCCTATCCACAGGTGGATGATAACTGTTCGAGACAAACCCCTTCAGAGTCTATTATACACGGCATTAACTTTTACCAGGTTATTAAAACAAATGCCTCGTATCAGCACTGTATTCTGGCCAAGGCCATAAAAGGAGGAAGAAATGAAATCTCTGACACTCTGATAAGAAACACATTCGAGTGGAGAACAGAAGCAGAACAGAATTTCTTTCCTTAATTTGGGATGATTTATTTTAAAAAGTGGATCATCATTTTGTAAGTGCTGTAACCCTTCGCTCAGTTTCAATACAAGCGATAAATGCCTGTCCTTTGCCTTAGACTGAGCCCCATTTATCCATCTTACGCCCTTTGTCACAAGGGGAACGTGTGTCGTTTAATCATGTTTACGTTAACAGAGAAAGAATGGACGCTCAACTCCCATTGTGTGAGTGTCACTCTCTGCACACGGAAAACACATCACATACTTTCACACACGCTGAAAAAACAATAAACAATCAACATGTCCTAGTGTTTTGGCCTTCCCAGTGCTTTCAAGCCTAAACTTTCTAGACAGGTGTAAGAAGCCTTTACAAAGAACATCCACAAAGAGTGACTTCATTCGTGATGGAATCTTAACCCAGCGCTTTGCATTTCTTCATCAGCTCTTGCCTCCAGGGAGCAAAGCCTGATAGTCGTCACTCTCATGGTGCCAACAGAGACACAGCAAATGCTCTTGGTGTCAATGAGGAATTGCTCCTCTCAACTCTAGGTCTGTAGGAATGCAGGCATTTTGGTGAAGGCTGCAAACGCCAGGCCGGATTTTTGGTGTGCTTGCAGACGAGATACCTTGGGCCCAGGTGTCTTCTCACTTGGCTTTGCATTCGGTCTTCCTGCAGCTCCCAGTCTCAGAAATCACCAAGTTTCTCCAGCGGAAGTGGTCTGAGTGGCTAAGTCAAAAGATAACAGCTGTGCCAGAAGTAGGACCTTCCCTGAATGCCCATTGACGTCTTTGGCCTCCGGTAAGAGCCTTGTTCACTGACTGAAGCCCACAGGGCATCCAAAGGATGTAAAGTGGTAACTCAGGAGATTTCCTGGCTAGGAGACTTCCGAAGATACGGGGAATAGCACCAACAAAGCACACACAAACACACACTCTCTTGTCAATAGAGTGTGGTTGCTTCCGGAAAGGAATATTAGAAACTTTAGTGCCATTTGGGAAATCCAGCAACTGTAAACCAAGTTAGGAAAATATGCCAGCAATCTGCAAAAATAAGTAAATACCTGAAACTTCAGGGCAAATTGCGCATCAGAAAAATAGAGGATCTACGGGGAAGTTTGGTCAAACCATAAATAGTTTCAATAGTATCATTGAAAATATGGTAGAATATATTCAGAGTGATATAGTAAATGTCAGACAGTTGTTTTTAAAAACAAAATCACATTTCAAAATCTGACAACATGGCTCTCAAAAAGCCGATAAGCAGCCCAAATCAGGAGGCTACCTAAATCTGGAAACCAATGGGTCAAGGTCCCTAAGTCTGGAATGTCAGGTATGATTTCTCGGCAGAAAAGCAGGACAAGTAGCAAACTTAAATATTGGGGGAAAGAAAGAGTCAGAGTCCAGATAAGCAGTAGACATGAGCACCAGAGTGGCCTGCTTGTAATGTGTAACACTCAAGCAACCCTCGCTCATGGTGGACAGGATGAGTGGTGAGCATCCAAGGTGGCTATAATAACAGAAGCTGTCTTAACATCAGCTGCTCAAGAAGGACCTAGATTTCAAAGCAGTTTTATTTGACAGTTTGAGTTCTTCTAATACAACTCTCTATATCTTGAAAGAAGCACTGTGAGTGTGTCTTTCTTGAAGGTTTGAAGATCCATGTTTTAAACTATTGACTGTACCAATAGGAAATGGAAAAGTCAAAAGACAGCAGAGTGCTTTTCTGATTATTCCTATGATGCTGGAATGTGAACCTCCTCTTTCTCTATGGTAACATAAAAAGGGGCTTTGCTGTGGATTGAATTGCACCCCCTCCTCTTAAATTCAGACGTTGAAGTCCTAACTCTCAATGTGACTGCACTTGAAGGTAGGTTCTTTCAGAGGTAAAGTTAAATATGGTCATAAGAGTGAGGCTCCAATGTGATGGAACCAGTGACCTTATTGGAAGCGAAAAACAGAAAGTGAGAGATACCACAGCATCGCCCTGAACAGAGCCAAAAGGCCGTGTGAGGACACAGCAAAAAGGTGGCTGTCTGCGAGCCAAAAGAGCCTTCACCAGGAAATAAATATGCTGGCACCTTGGGCTGGGACTTCTAGCCTCCAAAGTTATGAGAAAATAAATGTGCTGCTTCAGCCCCCCAGTCCACAGTATTTTGCAACGGCAGCCTAAGCAGACTCATGCAAGCTTTGTTGCCATTCGTCAGGAAGTGATGGCAAGCCAGGAATCCCTAAGCCACAGCGGAATGAGGGAGATGTGACTGGGACAGGGCTTCCAAGGCATAGACCCTTCCGAGGACCTGGGCAAGGACTGACGGAAGAGAGACCCTCACCATGCCAACTGGAAAACTTTAAGGTCACGAGCTGCAACAAACCGGAAGGAATGGAAACGACTTTTTATTTCTCTTCGTCTCTCACTTCTCTCGTTCTAACCCATCTTCCCCACTCACCCCCATCTCCATTCTCTCTGCGTTCCCTTCCAATCTCTCCTTTCTTCTCTTTCTGGGTGCCTTCTTTTCCACTTTTGTTTTTCAGTCTTCCTTCTACTTACTCATTGAAGACCCAACAAAGTGGACATTTTATGTTATTTTGTTTAAACAATCAGGTAATGAGGCTGGCCTTGTAGAATGGAATATCCAGGATAAATGTCACCCTTTGAATGTCGTTATAAATGATTCACAGAGTAACTAGGAAAAGTTAGTTTGAGTTAGTTTGGTCATTCACTAACACCAGCACCATCAATCCTATTTTACCCATTCCAGCCAAGCAGAGTGAATTTCTGAGCATGCAAACCCAATGACCTTTCCATAAAGTTCATAGTATAGGCCATGTGAAGTGGTGTGTGTGGGGGGGTGTATGTGAAAGAGAGAGAGAAAGTCTGAGAGAGAGAGAGAGACAGAGAGAGAGAGAATGAATCAGGTTTATGAAGGAGTGGAAATAATAAAACCTTGTGCATAAATGGCATAACCAAAGCACTTATTCCTCTTACCTCAGTCCTATTGACCCAGAAAGCATTGGATCTGTGCAGTCCCATGAATGCCAAGGCAACGAACGTGCAGTTACAAACACAAGGTGTGGATACTAGTAAACTTCATGTGTACTGCACCTCACTATTCAGGTTTCACTTCACTCTCCAAACACAAATTCATCTCTGCAACTAAAGCCCATGGACTTGTCCTAGAAGTGACCTTTAAAGGCCATAGCAACCTTTAAACCCTACTGCCCACAACACCTACTTATTAACGATTCAAGGCTGAGATGGTTAACCAGGTTGACAAAAGAGTTTGGAAGAGTTCCTGCGCTAGAAAGGTTATCAAAAATATCAGCGTAGCCTGGACCAGAGTAGATTAACATCCAAGTGGTTTTACAGGTGTAGTTCAGTGTAATATCCATCATAGCCATTCATACAATGTTATTAGAAGGCTAGAGTCAGACGGCGCCCTCAGGTCCCTTCCCACTTGGGAGTTTTCTGACCTCTCAATAAATCCTGCTTAAAAAAAAAAAGAAGAAGGCTAGTGTCAAAGAGCCTACTCCAGATAGAAACTTGAAAGTCATGCTGAACTTCTTGATACATCTTATGATAACTACAGTAAGTATGGTGGCAGGACCATACTTTAGAAAAGACAGAAAATTCTCAGACTCGTTTTCTCCCAACAACTTCTTACTAGGCAGTTAGTGTTCCTGTCTCCCGTTTTAAATAATAAGAATGGAAATTCAAGAATTTGTATCCAATAAATACCAGAGAAAGATGCAGCACATGGTTGTCTGACTCCTAGCCTAATAGACCATTTGCACCCCATAACAAAATATTTGAGACTGGATAATCTGTAAATAATAGGAATAGATTTCTCACAGTTCTGGCGGCTGGGAAGATCCAGATAAAGGCATTGGAGGGTTTGGTGTCTAGTAAGGGCTACCTTCTGCTTCCACAATGACGTCTTTTTGCTGTAGCCTCCAGTAAGGACAATGCTGTCCTCATATGGCGAAAGGAGACAGAAGGAACAGACCCATTCCCTCAAGCCCTTTTATAAGGACCCTATTCCCATGCATGATGACTCTGGTCTCCCAACTTAATCACCTTCCACAGGCCTCACCTCTTAATACTATCATATCAGTGATTAAGTCTCAACATGCGAATTTTGGAGAAAATCCAGACCAGAGCATTCCACTCCTTGTCCCCCAAATTCATGTTCTTTCCACAAGCAAAATACACTCGTCCTCTCTCAAGAGTCTTGACTCTTTCCAGCATCCACTAACTTTGAAGTCTACATCCAAAGTCGCATATAAATATCATCTAAATCGGATATGGGTGATAATCAAGGCACGATTCATTCTGAGGCAAACTCCTCTCCAGCTGTGACCTGTGAAAACAAACAAGTTATGTGCTTTGGGACTGCAGTGGACAGGCATAGGAAAAACATTCCCATTCTGAACAGGAGAAATAGAAAAGAAGAAAGAGATAACAGGTCCCAATCAACTTGATTCAAAACCCAAGGAAAACAATATTAAATCTTGAGACTTGAAAATAATCTTTGACTCCACTTTTTGGACCCACTGGGGTGAATGTTGGGTTCCCAAGACCCAACGCAGCCCTGTCCCCATCCATGAGGGCTTTGCCCCCTGACTTAACCCTCTCCTAAAAACCCCCTCTTTTTGCTCTTATATTGGTGATTAAGCTTCAACACATGAATCTGGGGAGAAATTCAGATCATGGCACTCAGAATCTTTTCACTTTCTCCAAATTGATCTACACATCAACAAAGCTACACATTAAGATGTACTACGTGATACTTTTATAATCTGTGTATTGGTTATCTATGGTGCTTTGTAATAAACAGAAAACAGTATTTTCTTATCCAGTGACACAACAGCCCCCAGTAAGTAATTTTGTTGAGTTCGATAAGTCTTACAATCTTGGCCAGCTCGCTTGCAATGGAGAGGAGCAAACTGGCAGTAACAGCTATGGCTTAGTGTTATGTACAGCTGGAATGTTTTGCCTAACTCTATGTATAGTCCACAATATTAATATTCATGTTGATATACATATTTAACTAATATGCATATTAACTTAATTTTATTTTTATAGAGTTTTTTTTAAACTGAGATCTGTCATTAAATTTTCTTTTTTATCTCTATAGAAAGAACCAGAGTATCTGCTTGTTTTAAGACTAATTGCAACACAGCGTCAACACAGTTGGTAGTATGCTATATATAGAAAATAAAAACTTATTTATATTTCATACTTTTAGGAATGCACCAGTATAAGTGTAAACCATGGATTTTATTTTATAATAATTATGTTTCTGATCTTTAAACTGATGCTGAAATAAGAATCTCTGTATTTTTTCTCTTGTGGAAATAATGCAATTTTTAACAAATATTTTATTTTTTTGTCCCTGAGAAAAAAGTTTTATTCTTACTCAACTAATATACAGAAATATTACTATAAAAGAAAGTCTGGTGGTGTTGCATTCAAGTTTGTAATATACAAAATTGTATCATTATAGATTATAACTTTTAAAAGGAGAGAGTGTGTTTTAGTCTGTGCTAAGTTTTTGATAACAGAGAACAAAAAAAGAAATTATTATTGGAAACAGGCTAGGGGAAAAAAATCTTCAATTACAGTAAGGCTTTTAAAATAATTTGAGGACATAACACAACATACCAGGAAAAAAAAAAAAAAGCTGAAGTTGAACAAACACTGCACTTAATATCTGTTTCTGTAGGCCTGAAGTTTGATCATGCGAGGTTTTTTTTCTGGTTTACAGCTCCCGGACTAATGAGCCCACAGTTGTAAGCACATGCTGACCAGTTTGATGATGTCCTAATGAAAATCTTGTCAGAAGTTTTCTCCAACGTTTCCAACTGAGATCAAATCACCACTGGACCTTCTTCCACACAGCGTCTTCCCTCTCAATCCTTAACGTTCGACTGCACTTTTCACTTTACTTAATTAATCCTACCGAGGGCCATATTTTCTGCTGCCACCTGAGAGAGGAGATATGACGACGCAGGCTTTTGCAGTCATCCTTGGCTCAGAACCCTCCTTCCCACATCACGAACATATGGGCGCTGTTGGCTGCTTAAGATCACGCCCATCTGCTCAAATGGTGAGAAATCTGCAGGAAAGTTCCTTTCCTCCTTGCCTTAGGGCTGAAGTGGCATGGAGTGATGGGTGAGTATGAACGAGCCGCGGGACTTCTGACGATGCCTCCCTTTCACCTGGATCGACACAGGGGCCCAAATTTCTCTATACGCGCCGCTCTTCTACACTTGCCAAAGTACACCGGGAAAGGGAACACAATTGCGAGTCTTTTTAGCTGCCAGGAACAATAATGCTACCGGTGTCTCGGAAAGTTAGTTGAATCCTGAAACTGACTGCAGGTCAAAATAAACACCTGACGTGGAAAAACGGAAATCAGGCCACAGATCCACTATGAACATCATCATATGGCGAAAGGAGGCAGAAGGAACAGAACCCTTCCCTCAAGCCCTTTTTATAAGAGCCCCATTATAAAATATCTCTCAGGCGGGATAAAAATGCATGGTTCATGGTTCTCCATCTATGCTAGGACATTATAGGTAGTAAAAAGATTGACGTGTTGACTTTAATTTGATCAATAGTGTACCTGCCCCCCAGTCGGTGGAAAACTAATGCTGAAGAATCGGCATATTTCCCATATATCCCATGAACGATTTAAATATGCAAATGAATTCAACCAGAAGGCAATATGAATTCAACATTGTGCAGACACAAAGGTTGCATGGCCGTGCAATGACAGTCCCTTAAGACAGCCCACCGTCACATCATGTCTTCTGCCCAACCATGCCAGCCTCATGCACCATCCAGCATGCCAGGCACTCCTCGACACTTAATATCCTCTCTCCAGTTTTTTTAGCACTGACTTTCTACTGCGAGCCAAGTACTGAACATGACTCTCTCTCCATATATACGTACAACCTCGTTTAATCTTCAGAGTGCTATCTATTTTTGCTGGATCACAGCTATCTCACGCAGAACTCATGGCTATATTTATTTATCTTTAACGCATGCTTCGGTCCCCTCCAGATTTCACATCTGTACTAGCATTCACCCAGTCGAAGAGCAGGTAGACACCTAAGCATCGAGAGCCTGGTCAAGATGTAGAAACGCTCAGATTCAGGGCCAGAAGGCACCAGGAGGCAGACAGCCCAGCCCCAACACAATCCTTTCAAAAGACATGCAAGTATTCCATGGAGTCGACAAGGAGTTTGGACGAGCCGTCACGGAGCTAAGAAAGTAGGCAGCAGAGTTGGCATGCGGTGAGTAAATAAACACCTGAACTTGGCAGTAGTAGGGCTAGTCACAGTACAGGCTTTTGTACTTTTAAATTCTACCTTGATGAAAAAAAATCATCCTTAGGTTGTCACAGCCCTGACAGAACAATTTAGGACTTAAGAAAGAGGTAGTAGACAACAGTGTTGAGTGCTATAGATTTGGACATTCTCTAAGACCTTAAAAAAAACAGGGCCGATATCAACATGAGGACCGAATTAGCTTACAGCACAAAGTAAAACACACAGGCAGCTATTTCTTTTATCTTCCTGTATTAATCTGTGAGGGCTGCCACAACAAAAGATACCACGATCTGGGTGGCTTAAGCAACAGAACTGGATTTTCTCGCAGTCCGAGGGTCTGGGAGGCCAAGATCAAGGTGCCAGCAGTTTGGTTTCTCCTGAGGTCTCTCTCCCTGCTTACAGAGAGCCACCTTCTCCTTTGTTTGCACATGGCCTTTACTTCCTAAGTGATATTCTCTGGCGTCTCTTCCTTTTGTATAAGGACACCAGCTCTACTGGAGTTGGGCCCATCCTTATGTCCTCATTAAACCTTGTTATCTTTTTAAAAGTCCCGTATCCAAATACAGTCACACTGGGGGTTAGGGCTTCAGTCTATAACTTGAGGGAAGGAGAGCAACTCAGTCCATCAGAATTCCCTCCCATTCCCTTCCCTCCCTGAGCAATTTCATCAAAAGCCTTTTGGGGGAGCCAAGCAAGATAGGCATTATCCCAAGATGCGCATGAGGACAGATTGAAGTGGCCTAGTGCAGCGTGTCAGAGCTCCGTGGGGTGGGGAGAGTGAAAGGATGGCAGCCAAGAACACTGAGGGTGTGAGAAGCAGAGAGGTTCAGGGGGTCAAGGCCAAGGAGAGGAAAGAGGACATCCATGCTGGTGGGGATGGGGAAGATGGTCGAGAATGGGTTTAGGGCATCCAGGTGAAGAGAAGAGGTGCTCCACCCAGCAGGGAGGCTCAGCCGGAGGTGTCAGGGTGCAGGCTGAACAAGGACAGCATCCATGGAAGAGGGGTGACAGCAGCCAGCCCAGGCTATTGGAGGTCAAGCAGAGTGAGGTGGAGGGCGTGCCTTGCATGGGCTCTCAGAGCCTTGCTGGGGTGGAAAGGGCATGGCTGTCACAGCCTGGCACAGGTTGTCAGAGTGTGAGTGATGTTGAGTTGTCTTTATCCATTTCATGCTGTTATAACAGAATACCACAGACTGAGTAATTATAAAATCATACAAATCTCTTTGACTCATGGTTCTGGGGACTGGGAGGTCCAAGAGCGTGGCCCCAGCATCTGGGGAGGACCTTCATGCTACGTCCTCTTGGGGCAGATGGAAGGCAACCAAGGGCAGGAGCAAGAGGAAGGGAGCCAAACGCGTCCACTCGATCCAGAACCTACTCTCACGACACCCACTCACTCTTCTGACAGCAGCATTAGTCCATTCACGTGGGGGCCGAGCCCTCACGACCTACTCACCCCTTATCCATTCCACCTCTCAACAGTCTCGGTGGATGAGTTGTGCTCTTTGGGGAGCACATTTAACCATAGCAGGAGGATATCCCTGTGGGAAGAGGGCAGTGGCAGGAATAAGAGATCCGTGACAAACAGAAAAACTCATCAAATAAAGAAGAGTGTTAAGAATAGTGGGAGCCCGTTTCTCACCGTCAGAAGGAGTTACAGATCTGAAAAGGGCGAACACTAGAATGAACCTTGTGGCCTTGGATTGGAATTGGAAATTTTGGTGTGAATTCCTGTTTTCCAATATATGCAGGGAGTTACAAATATAGATACAAATCAATGTGAGTATGGGATTTGCATATATTTCCTAGTCCTGTCCACTGAGAGAGCCTGAGAGAGCCTGCAAACAGGGCTACACTAATAGCCCCAAATACAACCAGATCTTACCTACTAAATAACAGTCTCCTTTTAAAAAGAACCAAGGCTCCCAGGAGAAATGTTTGATTCCAGGCCTGAGGCAGAACAGGTAAAAGGTGGGTATGCATCTTTTGTTATGCTAAAGAGTAAGTATCAAAGAATGCAGAGGACTTGCCAAAAAAACAAAGAAGCCAGCTTGAAGGAGCTGTCAAGGGCCAAATCTCTGTCATCTGAGTATCAGGATAAACAATGATAGTAAAAAAATTGCCCAGCTTGGTGGCTCAACCTGTAATCCCACGCCTTTGGGAGGCTGAAGTGAGTGGATTGCCTGAGCCCGCGGGTTTGAGACCCACCTGGGCAGCGAGATGTCATCTCTACAATAAATCAAAAAATCAGCCGGGCGTGGTAGCACGTACCTGTAACTCCGGCTACCTGGAAGGCTGAGGCGGAAGGATCGCCGGAGCCCAGCAGGTTGAGGCTGCGGTGGCCGGAAGCGGCCACTGCACTCCAGTCTGGGCGACAGAGTGAGACTCCAACTCAAAAAAAAATAAAAAATAAAAAAAAAAATAGAAAACCAAACTGTGTACAGATGGAAATAAGGAAATGAATAATTTGAAATTGTATGAGGAATAGGATATTTGCATAAACTCAAATGGCCACACCATGAAATATTCATTAATTGCAAAGGGATCAAGAGTAGTTTACAGTGGAAGAACTTGGAAGGTAGCAACTTAATCAGGTGGTCATTGTGAACATGACCAACAGTCAGATGCAATTGATGTCATAGCTGCCGGATAGGATGCAACGATAACATAGTAACAATCCTGGATGGGATTGTCTTACCCAAGATGTATAACTTGAATCCACTCAAGAGAAAATGCCAGACAAACCAAACTGAGAGACATTTTGTAATATAATATAAATTTATAAAGCAGTTTTCATAGGTGCCAATGTAAGGAAGATCCCAGAAAGACTGAGAGTCAGTTCCAGATTATAAGGCATATAACTGAATGCAGCGTGTGATTCTGAACTGGACCCTTTTGCAATAAAGGACATATATATGGGTGAAATTTTTTTTTTTTGAGTTGGAGTCTCACTCTGTCACCCAGGCTGAAGTGCAGCGGCCGCTCCCGGCCACCACAGCCTCGACCTGCTGGGCTCCAGCGATCCTCCCGCCTCAGCCTTCCGAGTAGCTGGAACTACAGGCGCGCGCTACCATGCCCAGCTAATTTTTTTTTTATTATTTATTGTAGAGATGAGATCTTGCCAAGTTGCCCAGGCGGGTCTCGAAGCCGCGGGCTCAGGCAATTCACTCACCTCAGCCTCCCAAGCTGCAGGATTACAGGCTGAGCCAGGAGCCCAGCATGGGCGAAATTTAAATGGATCCTGGGAATTAGACGTTAGTGATACTAGTAATTTCATGATTCTCATGGTTGCACTGGGGTCTTGTAAGAGAATGTCTTGGCTGGAGGAAAAACACACTAAAATATTCAGACTTGATGGAGCCACAGGTTGACAATTTAAAATAGTTCATTAAAAAATTGCAGTGTGTTTACAAAAGTTTTGTAAATTTGTGGTTGTTTTAAAAAGTGAAGGAAAAAAGACAGAAAATATAAAATCTTCAATTGCAGAAGTCAGATGAATGCAGAGAAAAGCAGGGCGAGAATTTACTGAAAGAGGGCAGTGATGATGGAAATGTTTTATAACTTGAATCGAGTAGTGGTTACTTGGGTGTATATATTAATCAAAACCCATGAAGTTGAATACTTAAGATCTCTGCACCATGCTGCATTATGCCCCGATGAGGTCATAAGCATACAAAAAATGAGGGAAGTGGATTCAGTCAGTTCATTCAAATGCTTGCTTTAGGAAAAGAGAAATGAAATAAAGCATAGCTAGAAGGGAATCCAGAGTCAAGAAAAAACAGGGCTTTCCTTTATTGTTCTTTTGTTTTGTGTCTAGCTGTCGCTTTGAAGCATGAGGCTATACCATATGAATTACCTGAGCATGCTGAAGGAAAAAGCCAGAAAAGAGAGAGGTTGGAACTAGAGGAGAGAAAAAAGAACCAAGACAGCAAGAGGGCATGTGGCAGGGTGGAGTCCTGGAGACAAGAATAGATCTGGCCGGGAGCTCATCTCGCCCTGGGTCGAGTGAAAGTTGCTTTTGGCTGGGGGGCTCCAGGGAGCTGAAAATCTTCTCACCGCACAGCACAACTTTCTTGTGAAACAAGAGTCAGGGTCATCTTTTGAACTTGAAAAGTTAAAAATGGCTAATGGGAGCTTCCAAAGGCGAGGCCAGCTTGAAACTGGAATGCAGGGACCCGGGCAAGGGTCTGGGCGGGGCTTCCAATTATGTAACGGGAACACTTCCCTCACTCATCCAGATGTCATCCAGCAGAAAAGACAATTTCCTTAAATCTATCTTTAGTCTGATTATGCAGCCTCAATCATCTTAGTTGCTTAAATCGACCTTACAGAAGAGCAATTTGCTCCAAGGCAAAGGATCTGGAGGAAACGCAACAGCGGGTCTGAAGGAAGCCCATTATGTCCTGGTCCACTCGGCAACCTGCTCAGTCACGTGACATGAGATCGGACGCACCCTGTTCTCCTGCCTAAGCGCAGAAGTTATTCCTGGGAGGGCCAAGGGTGATGACTTGGATAACTGTTTACAGACTGCTTATATGTTTTACTAGCTGGTGACAAATTTTGCTTTCAAATCTTTTCTTTTTTATTCTTTGGTAACAAATTTACCAGGATGCTGAATATTCATGTTTATTAACAGATTTACCATTTTTTTAAATTAACAGATTTACTAGTTTAATTAGAATTCAAAGTTCAAAACTACTTCTTAAATAGCAAGTCAGAATGTCAACAGAGAAAGTGAGATTTTTCCAAGGCTATATCAAAACTGGAGCCGGGCAGCCTCAGTTTTGAGCTCTCCTGTGAATGTCTCTCACTTCTGGAAAGGATGTGATGTCTTCATTGATTTCATGAAGGCTCAGTTGTAATCTACTGGGCCTTCTGCTCAAGTGGTTCTCATCCTATAAGCCTATAGTATCAATAGACAGCTTGAGTATTCCATGTGGACCAAAATTTAGAACATCCTGTGCAATGAGCACAGATTTATGACCGTTCTAAACAAAATGATTGTTCCTTTCTGAAACTAAATTGCAACAGTATTTCTCTTATCCAAGTAACTACTTCTCCATTAGAAAAGATAGACAAACTGGGTGAGTGTATTTAATTTCATTATTATTATTATGAAGAGAATAATAAGAAAAAGGTGCCTTGTTTCTGAAGTGCATTCAAGCAGACTACTCAGTGACATCAATGCAAGAGATGTACATTAAAGTGATATTAGGAGTTAATTTAAATAGTGAGAACTGAGTCCTTTCCTTTGGGTACAAATTTCCCCATGGTGCAATTTGCGAAATTGTTTTATTTGTGAGTTTTTTCATTTTTGTGCCTTTGGTGAGTTGAAGAACATTAGGTAATCACTTTTTTATAGCCAGTTTAGAAACCAAACATTCTTGTTTTAATCTTTGAAAACACACAGAATTGAGAAAAACAGGTTCAGGTTTTTTTTTTCAGTATCATTGGATCCAGAATCTCATAGTGATATTCATCCTACAACCTTCAAACCATATGTGGTTCACAGAATATTTCATGCTGCTTTCTGCTAAGTCACATCACAGAGTCAGATAACTTCCTTTGGATTGTGATATAACAGTTGACCTGGAAAGTGGGAGATTTAAAACAGTCATCTCAACAGACACAGATGGACTCACACTAAGGCAAGTGGGAGGAATTCATGAAGCCAGCTGTCTAGAAGTGAATGACTGGCTCTCCTTGACTGATCTCTCCTTCAACCTGAAATAATACTCCTCAGATCATAACCTTTATGTGGCTATTGTGATAAATTTACTTTTAAATTTTGCCATAAAAATTGCACATGACAACAATGAGGCTAAAATCATCAGTGGTTCCTCGGGGTTCCTGGATGATAACAGGGGAGGAGAATGATCTTCAGATACTTAGAAGAGTTAATGTGTTATAATAAACACATTACAAGATTTAAAGCCAGCCATGGGGTCCATTCTCAGCTTTGCCACTTACAAGTTACATTATATCAAGTTACTAATTTGTTCTATAAGGCCAGTGTGCATAGTACAGAGATGCTGTTAAGAATCAGAGATGTCATGTTCTCACTCATAAGCAGACCTTGAACAATTATCATAATACTATTAGAAAGGAATTGGCAGTAGTGGGAAACTGCCAGGGGAGGGGGGTGCATAGCTCACCAACAAGGGTACCTGCATAATGAACCTTTGTATAACTAACCCTGAATTATACCCCACATCTTTGAAATAAAAAATATATTTTTTTAAAGAATCAGTGATGTGATGCATACAAAATAATTAGCACATTGACAGCATCTAGTAACTGGCAGTTACTATTCATTTATAACACACCTGGCTGGGCATGGTGTCTCAGCCTGTAATTTCTCCTTGGGAGGCCTAGGTGAGAGGATTACCTGAGCCCAGGGATTCGAGACCAGCCTGGGCAACTTGGTGAGAACTCGTCTCTATAATACATCACAAAAACTAGCCAGGTGTGGTGGCGTGAATCTGTAATTCCAGCTTTTTAGAAGGCTGAGGCAGAAGGAGCTTCTGAGCCCAGCTGGTCAAGGCTGCAGTGGCCGTGAGCGTGCCACTGCACTCCAGCCTGGGCAACAGAGTGAGACTCCAACTCAAAAAAAAAAAATGCCTGATTCACCTTGTTATCACTTGATAACTATTGTTATGCTTTAGATACACAATAAATAAAAGATTAAAATGGTGGATTTTGGTAGTTGGTGTTATCAACTAAAATAAGTGATTTCATATTGAAATCATTTCATGGGTAAATTCATAAATTAAAATTAAATGTCAACCTGGTTTACCCACAAAAAACAGAAAGAACTGAAATGCTCCAAATAAAATGCTGCTGGTTGTTTGGATACTCCCAGTACAATTCCAATCTTATTTAAATGAGTAAAGGGTTATAGAAGACAATCCTCTTTTGATTTGTCATTGGCTTCTATTTTGTTTAAGAAGAGGAATCATGGAATTATAGCATTTTAGAACTAGAGATAGACCTTAG
This sequence comes from Cephalopachus bancanus, assembly GCA_027257055.1. Classification (NCBI taxonomy): domain Eukaryota; kingdom Metazoa; phylum Chordata; class Mammalia; order Primates; family Tarsiidae; genus Cephalopachus; species Cephalopachus bancanus. The sequence continues at coordinate 2,451,640 of JAPVLO010000018.1, read as the reverse complement.
CGATCTCTAATTAACCCCTTCATTTTATAAATGACTAAACTAAGGCCCTGAGAGACAAAGTGACGTGCACACAATCAGGTCACAGAAATCTCAATGCAATTTTCTTTGTTCTGCATTGTCCTATATAAATCAAACCTAAGCTGTAGTGATATGATTTTGCACTTTAAAAGAGAACTCTGTGGTGAGCTCTTCTGGAACAAAAGACATCTTGGATCAATGTAACTCAAGGTGAGGCAAGGAATCATACCTCATTCAGTCAACATTTTTAAGAGAATGGATACATTTAACATAGCCTTTCTTCAGTCTCTTGGCATAAAATCTATGAATTATTCTAACATAAATACTAGCATCCTTAAAAGTTATTGATATTAAACACATGTTATTCTTTCCAAAGTAATGGAAATGTTTCTCTTAAAAGAGACAGAAAAGGGAGGAGGGGCACACTTCATCAATAAGAGCGCCTGCATAATGAACATTTGCATACCTAACCCTAATTGTACCTCACATCTTTTAAAAAAAAAAATTTAAGAGAGACAGAAAAAAACTATTCTCCAAAGCGAGTTTTGCTTTTTGAGACTACGTGGAAATATTCAAATTCAAATCCTCAAAGTCAGAGTGGTTTAGCCTCAGAACACTTAGTAACTACATGATCTTTGGGGGTACTTAACCGATTGGTGCCTAAATTTGCATGTCTCTTCATATTTATAATATGATAGTAGTTATACAGTTATTGTAGGAATTAGTGAGATAATACATGTCAAGCCCACAAAACGAGAGCATGAAATAAGAACTTAACAAACATTAACTGCTACTATTATTGTTCTTACTCTCATCACTACTATTGCCACACACTGTCAAAAACAAATACTATTCACGTGTAGCAATGTTAGACTCAATCATTTTCCTCCTTATAACTCATGAGTGTAGCTCTCCCAGCTCAGGTTTCTCTATCATCTGATTAAATGATGCTACGCACCTTAGGGCATCTTAATCAACATCTATGCTGTTTGCTACTGGACTTCAATGCTTCTCAAGACCGTCGCATTAATAAATATTCACACTCACTTCAAGAGAATCTTAATGCTATTTGAATGTTATCTTACTCTTCTCATGTAGCTTTCCAAATCTTCCAAGCACCTCTTCATTCAGAAATCAAGATGAACTTAAGAAGGGAGATATTATGTTGGAGGCATTAATGAAATCAGAAGTAATCTGCCACAAGGTCGTCCTCAGTATCGGTAGGGATACCATTTCAAACTGCTTTTTAAATGATTGCATGTGATTTCTTGGTTGGTTATAAGAAAAATAGTAGAATGAATCGGGAAGACTGCTTTTGCATTTCCCATCACCTTAGAACAAAGCCTCACATAAGTAGACCTGGATAAATAAATTAGTGGATAAAAGAGACCAAAGCAACATGGTAACTTTTCAGTCAAGTATTTGCAACTGTAGCATTTCTTTGATATAGGATGTAGTTTTTTGTTTTCTGTTTTTGTTTTTATTTCAATGCAGCTTCATCGGCAAAGTCTGGATTGATGAGACATTTCTTTGCCAAGACTTACAATGTGTATACAGCACTTTGTCATCTCTAAGTGGACAATTACTGGGGATTCATCATTCACATGCCTGTAGTTGATTACCTTGGAAGCTGTGCTAAAGAAAGTTTACCTTTCAATGTATTAACAACAGATCCAGAACACTGAAAAAACAATTCATTTCTCAAACACAGTGCTCTCCTTCTCCTGATCAAGTGTATCCTCAAAAGTCAGATCTTTCCACCAAAAGCCTACTGTCATGTCTACAATTACATCAAAAAACTTATGTCATGAGCCATTTTTAATTGTATGTACCCATTCTATACCCAACTCTTCACTTCTGTACTAATAGCTGGAGTTAGAGGTGACTCTGTTTAACAGGTGATTGCCTAAACGATACAGCCAGACAGATGTTATCATTTTAAGAAAAGAATAGTGAAGCCGGGCTCGGTGGCTCAGCCTGTCATCCCGCGCCTTTGGGAGGCTGAGGTGAGTGGATTGCCTGAGCCCGCGGGTTCGAGACCCGCCTGGGCAGCGAGACCTCATCTCTACAATAAAAATCAAAAAATCAGCCGGGCTTGGTAACGCATGCCTGTAGTTCCGGCTACTCGGAAGGCTGAGGTGGAAGGATCGCCGGAGCCCAGCAGGTCGAGGCTGCGGTGGCTGGGAGTGGCCACTGAACTCCAGTCTGGGCGACAAAGTGAGACTCCAACTCAAGAAAAAGAAAAAGAAAAGAAAAGAATAGTGAATATTGGAAAATATTAGGGCAAATATTATTGATCTTAATATAAATTATGTTTAATTTCGGATGGATATAAATTAGGTTTGAGTCCAGACATACCAACTCAGAATCCCTAATTTACCATTACTTCTTATGTTTTAAAAATGGAACGAAAGCTTTTTTTTAGATAGATCTATAAAGTAGGTTAAATAAAACTTATTTTTAAAAAGAATATCTATCAAGTAATACTGACTTCTTTTTCCCTTTGAAATATAGGAAGATAAAATTTAGGCTTTCTTTGAAAGTCATAGAATTTTCACAAACTCAAACTGAAAAAAATCAGACTCTTGAATCATTATTAAAAATGCTTCAAATCCACTGCCGCAAAAATGCTTTCTCTAATAAACTCAAATCAATGTCTTCATTTTCTATATACATTAAGACATTCCTAACACAGTTGGGCTGCAAAGTCCCAAAGTCTGAATGACTGAGAGCCAGTAGCTCCAATATCTGAGGGCAAAAAGAAGATACATGTGTCAGATCAAGAAGAGAGAGAACAAATTCACCCTTCCTCGTCTTCTTGTTCTATTAAGGTCTTCAATTAATTGGATGACACCCACTCCCATTAGTGCAGGTGGGTCTTATTTTCTCAGCCTCTGTTTTAAATGCTCATCTCTTCTGGAAACATCCTCTCAGACACACCCAGAACTAATGTTTCACTGTCTGACCACCTCTGAGATAAGTCAAGTTGGCACACAAAATTGACCATCACACTTTTGAAGGGAAGTCCAAATGCTGAACCGAAGCCAAGAGCCAGGCTCCCACCATCTTAATAGCCTTCTTGAGGGTTAATAACTGCAATGCAGTAATTCACAATACTAACCCCGACACTTTGGTTATATTTATGATCCCATCTCTACAATCTCCTGGGAATCACAGACCAAATTTAAAAGAGTCAGTTCAGTATCAGAGCACGAGGAACCTCAGGGCCAAATACTGTTTGCCAATGACATAACAGAAGTAAGAGGTCATCTTACTTTCCTATCAGACATTTCTCACAATAGAAAAAAAAAGAAACATGGTGTTCAGGACATCAAGAGTAAAAGCCAACATAATCAGAGTTGCATATGTTGCTTCCGAATAAAACAGTTCCTTGAACACATAGTTGTGTCTTTTTTCCCAAAACAATAGCTTCCTTGCTATTTGTCATGAAGATGAGAAGGATCCATCCTAAATAAGGGGGGTAAAAATACATGTTGCCTTTTAAAAGCGGTCAATGAAAGACACAGATTACATAATCACATCAAAAATCTTCATAATGAACCGTAAGCACGTATTATACATTTGTGGCCTTTAATAATCAAATTGTAATTGAGGGAAATTTGTCTATTGACAACACATAGCACATGTGAGACGCAGGCTTTTTTGACAGCAAGCTAGAGACACACAACTCTCTACCCTGACTGTGGGTCTTACTCTCTGTTCCCAAACATTGGGCTCAGAAAAACTGCTGGCTGATGTGCACCTGTGAAATTGAGTGGATACCCAATTCAACCTCCCTGGACAGAATGAAACCCTAAGAATGATAAGAAAGTCATGTGAATTTGTAAGAGATACACGTATGCTGTTGGAGTCTAATAGAAATATTTTAACCACTGGCCTGAATCCAATCTGCACAGTAATTTAATAGACTATCAACCACAAATGCAATCCATAAGGTGAGCGAATGGGTACCAAATGCAATAGGTAATTTTCTTGGACTGTGATTGGTAGAATCAAACTAACCTGTGTGGAAAAGGAAGCTGCCTGGCAATATCACATAGTCAAAATCTTCAATAAGAAAGTGTAGCCAGTCATAACTTTGCAATATATTGCTTTGGAAAAAAATTGATTAACACAATAGGACCCAGAAAATCTGAAAACAAAAATTTTTCTTTTAGTCACCAAGAATTTTTTTTCCTAGAATATTGTTTCTCATTAAGTGTACAGGCCAGATACAAACACAAAGTAGAAGAGCCACCTGATTGGATACAGCTAGGCATCAGCCTTATTTGGGCATGGTGTGATGAACTGGCTGCTTATGACTGGCCAAAGATAGCTCCTTGTGATTGACCGGAGCTCGGCTCTTTGCCATACTTCCGATTTAGGTTTGGGTTTGTTTACATACTAAGTTTGGCTGCAGTTTGCTACACGGGGACTCAAGGTACAGAGGCAGCCTCAGGCCAAGCTTACTTTGATTTAACAGCATGTTGATAGTGATGGATCTTCTTTCCTAAATGCAAGGATAAATCACTGAAGGATCTTAAGAAAGGGAAGGGCATGGGCAAACTTAATTCGTAAGAGGTCACCTCCAGCCCTGAGAGTGCTGAGGATGGGGATGGTGGTAGGTGAAGTGTGGAATGGGTTATGGAATCACCACACGATTGCAGTAGCCTGGCTCTGACATAATGGGGAGTAGGACAATGGTAGTGACAGTAGGGGTGAAAGGAAATAACTAGCTCTGAAATATGTCTTTTGCAGCATTACCATGCAAATTTAATGTCAGCAAATAAATAAACATCAATTGCTTCTTCTTGACTCAAGATAAAATTTTGGCAATAGCTTTTAAAAATTAAATGAAACATTTTATAGTTATCATTTACAGAAAGCAGAATAGGGCAGCTGAGTTTATAAAACTAATCACATGTTTACCTACCATGAGCGCACACTAATCCTTAGAATATTATCTGATGAATACAGATTCGTGTCAGAGGTTTCTACTGTGATTAGTTATCCCACTTGGTGGGATTAAATTCAGTATTTACTGATTCATAGTGAATTTACTTGTGTGCGGTTACTGTAATCTACAGGCTTACAGGAATAGCAGCAAAGAGAATGTGTTTAGCTGGATAAAACAAAACAAATTATCTGCTTGTAAGTAAATATACATAAATATGACAAAGGAAATCATGAAATAGGATTTCTAATGTGCTCCGAAGTACTTGTCCCTGAATGTGGCTGGAGATTTGGATACATTGAACTGAAAACAGTTATGTGCAAATGCCCATATCAATAAAAGTTAAAAAGTTTGAGCAATGTGAATCACAATCCTTGGGGGTAAGCTAATTAGTAAACTAGAGGGTCTTAAAGATCTCAGCTGCCATCTTTGAACTAAAAAAGACACCTACTAATGAAGTCCCCAGTGGGCTAAAAAGGCTAGATCTGGTAGAATGTGTATTTCTGTATCTGAATTTCAACTATGCGGAAGCATGAAAAGCCAGATGAGATGTTACTCGGTAGAGAAAAAGTAGGGTAAAAATGTTCATAGAATCATGAGCTGAAAGCATTTTATTTTTAATTTTTTGACTATATTGAATGCATATAAAACAGTCAAATGCAATAGAAGCACCTGCAAGCAGAATAGAAAAAAAGGTAAAATTTGGGGGAATAATGCATGTTTGGTTGTGTTTATAATGAGTGGTAGAAGGAAAGTAGATATTTGAGAGGGAACATAAATAAAATCAAAATATTGGATTTATTTATATTTTACAAAAATAAAAAGATAAAATTTGCTCTTTTAAGAAGCTTTGTAGACTAAAAACACCAGTCATTATGGCCAAACATACTATTGTTTCAAACAAAATATTTTCAAGCAGTATCATTAGAGTAGATATTTAATTTGGAAATCTGTCTAGATTACCTAATTGCCTTAATCCTGACAAGAGGAAAAGAATCAGTCCAGCAGCTGGGTAACACTAACTACTTATTACCAAACTGTGATTTATGATACTTCATGGAAAAGTCACTTGCTACGAGAGTTGTGTTTTCTAATAAGCAGGCCACGATGATTTGTTACTGAGTGTTTTCCTCTTTCAGCAGGAGACCTAGAGCGCTGAATGAAACACAGTGCGCCTGGACGGACTGACTCTCGAACCAGGTCGTGACACACAGCAGCGCGTGCTAGAGAGAAAGAGGAACAGGCAGACGGCAAGCCCTCTTTTGCCCTGAGAACACATGAAGACCTCAGACCTCCACATCTACAGTTTGAAAGATGAACAAGGCAGGGACACGCGCGCAGAAACAAGTTTCAGCAAATACTCAACGAGCTCCATTCAACTATCTCAGTATAGACAGCCCACCCTTGTTGAACCCATGCCCATCCCAGTCGGGAGGATTTCCATGACTCTCTTCCAAACGAACTCAGAATTCTTCACCAATACCTGACATGCTTTCCTCCATGCCTTTCTTTCTTTCTTTCTTTCTTTTTTTTTTTTTTTTTTGCAAAGACAAAGAAAGAGAGGAGGAGAAGAAGGGAGGGGGGCAGGGAGGGAAGAAAGAAGGAAAACAACCACATTTCCTGAGCCTGCTTGAGACCATCGTGTCACACGGTCAAGAACTCGCAAGAGAAGTGGGGCAGAGCTGCCCAAGAAGGAGAAAGCCAAGGAGGGCCATGAGGAATCATCTTAGTCCAGAGGGGAGAGAGACAAGAAAGGGACACAGACCAGGGTATGATGCTGGCGTGTATGCTGCCTTCAGTAAACAAGAGTCCACTGGAACACACTGGCTCTGGGGGCACGAAATGGCGGAGGGGCAGAGGAACGGTAAACTGTATATGCTTTGCAATTTTGCCTACAACTGGCCCTGGGTCCCACGGCGTGTATGACTGAAACCTTCCTTTCCTTGTCTTGTTCTTTTCCATCATGAAAGGTCTTTTTTAAGGTCATACGCTGGTTATAACTCAGCTCTCTGATATTTCACCAGTGCTTAGAGAGCTGTTTATTCTTGGGATGAAGCAAACATTGGTAAAACTCCTAGAATCACAGGGGAGAAAGGAGTTTTCAAATAACACTTTCTTCAGCATTGGTAGAAGGAAGAAAAATGTTGACTCATGGTTCAAACATGGGGGAGAATGAGGGGGAACAGAAACTAAATAAATAAGAGACAAGGGAAATAGCTGATGGATTGCATCAATCAAAAAGGAAGAGAGTCAAAACAGTAGTGCTTCGCTCTTGGCGGGGGGGGGGGGGGGGGACGATGCTTAATCTCGGAAGGGCAGGGCTTCATGCAGGAGGGACGCAATACAGAGAGCGAGAAGACGTAGAAAACAAAGGGACAGAGACTTCTGGATTTGAGGCAGAAAGAAAACATCTCGCCCCCATTTTCTTGAGTAAAAGAAGCTCTGGGAAGTCCTTGGGCAAAGATGATGGGTGGAAAAAGAGATGACAGGAATCGAGCAGCCGTCACGTGTGCCCTCAATCCTTTCCCTTCAAGAACAAAATGAACACTTTTTACTTTGTTCTGTACCGTTTCAGGTTTTGTGTTTATTTGCCTGCTTTTGCTTTCTTCACATTTCTCTGCAACAATTCGTTTCAGACAGAGGTAAGCCTGCTGTTCATCTTAAAGGGCCAGCCCTGTCTTACTTTGAGGAAAAAGCTAAGAAAAATCTTATTTTGTTTCACATAGGGTCGATTTTCATGGGAAAATGAAAATATGATTGAAATACGTTTTGTTTTAGTTGATACTATATGGCAGTAGATGAATAACATGAAAAAATATTTGTAGAAAGGCATAAGGCAGGTCATCAGCAACTGTTAGGCCACATTGCCCCAAAGTTAGCAAACCTTACAGCACAAACCACATCCACAGTCCCACGTTACTCTATCAGCTTTGGCATATTTTGAAACCAAGTAGCATCTCAACGTATCCCTTGTTTTCACTTATTATTTCTGTAGCCCAAGCCTCTTATACACTGTCTTTTCATTAATAATTCATTATCTATCCATTTTTATCTTTCAAAATGTAGGCAGATTTTTTTTTAAACTTGCCCTCTTTTCTCTTTTTCATTCATTTAGCTCCATTTCATTCTCTTGAAGTGGAAACTGGCAGATACCAATGTATTGTTGTTGGTTTTTTTTTTTTTTTTTTTATCTTGGACAGACTTGAGACCAAAACTTTTTTCAGTGTCGAGAAAAACACTCTCCTCAAAGTCACCTGACTCATTCTCTCCATTAGTGGATATTTCCAGGTCACCAGTGACTGAAAAATGGCTGATTCTTTGCCACTGTCCCAGGGCCTCGCCGATCTGCAGTGTTCCCCCAGCATGTCCTGGTTCGTACTCCCCTCCTCCCTTCTGTTCTTGTCCATACTGCTTTTTGAGTGAATCTATTACTTCAGGCTTCTTGTTTTAAACGCTTACCGGTCTCCTTTAACCACTTTCCTTCCAATGATGTCCAGCTTTTTTTCCCCCAAGATCCCCAAAGAACTCATGTTTTTTTCACAATGGGTTTCTCTTAGAAAGAGCCCTCTACCCCTTCCCCTGAGACCACTGATAAGTCTTTATTCCCAGGCCATTTTTCCTTCTAACAGTTATGTGGATATTGCCTCTCACTTCCTCAAGAATAAATATTACCTTGACCTTTGGAGTGGAGCAGAAGGTGAAAGGGAAGGTGGCATTTTCACAGGTTAAACATCACTCTAGGATGATACGGACAGAATATTTTGGAAAAAATGGGAGAATAAGCAGGAAAATATTAGGAAATTAACACAGACCCCACAAAGGAAAAGGCTTACTTACACACAGACTAGGAAAGAGGAAGAATGTGCAGCTAAGAGAAACAAACTGATAACGGAGAGGAAGTTAATATATGCCGGGAAGAACAGAGAAAAACGCAAGAGAGATGGAGACAAAGAGGAAGGAAGAGAAAGAGACATGCACAACTAAGTGCACTTTCTTGGGAATGTAGGTTGTTAGAAAAGAAATAGAGACTATTGTTGAGGGCCCCAAATAAAAAGATTCATGTGAGCCAAATTCATTCTCCTCATGCCATCCAGTGTTTTGTCCTTTTATGTAACTTGTTTCTGATTTTTCTCCCTTGTCTACAAATATTTTAGTAGGGGTATAATAAGAGGTGTAATACTATTTTATTATTGATCAGTAGCCATTGTGGTAATTCGTTGTTTCAAATAATCTATTATGTACATTGATTAGAATATTCTAGTATGACAAGGAATAAAATAGGTAATCATTATTGCATGCTGACTCTGTGTTAGCCGCTGCACTAATAACCAGAGTGGGGTTTTTTTTGGGGGGGGGGTTGTGGTTTTTGTTGTTGTTGTTGTTGTTGTTGTTGTTTTTGAGTTGGAGTCTCACTCCGTCGCCCAGACTGGGGTGCAGTGGCCGCTCCCGGCCCCCGCAGCCTCGACCTGCTGGGCTCCGGCGATCCTTCCGCCTCAGCCTTCCTTGTAGCTGGAACTACAAGCGCACACTACCACGCCCGGCTAATTTTTGATTTATTGTAGAGATGAGGTCTCGCCAAGTTGCCCAGGCGGGTCTCGAGTTTGTATTTTCTTAAAAAAAATATATCCTTAACTGGGCATGGTGGCACGCGTCTGTAGTTCCAGCTACTCGGAAGGCTGAGGCGGAAGGATCGCCCAAGCCCAGCCGTGAGCTTGCCACTGCACTCCAGCCTGAGCAATAAGAGTGAGACTCCGACTCAAAAAAAAAAAAGTTATATCCTCACAACATCCCTACAGAATAGATATTTAGATATTTTTATTCAAGATATCAGTCAACCCAAGCTTAGAGAAGAGGGGTAGTTTATCCGAGATTATACAGCAATTGAGGAGGAGAACTGAGATTCAAACCCAGGTGTATCTAGCACCCATGTCCATCTTCACCACCACATGCTGCCACAAACTGTCAACTAAGTTTTATCAGCTGGCATTAATGTAACAATTTTGTGTCGCAAACCATTATGCTCAGATTTACATAGATATGTAAAAGAAACATTCGCAACCATATCACCCCATAAAAAGTGACTAAAGATATATGCATATGGCGGTGATCGGTGGCTCAGGCTGTAAACCCAGCACTCTGGGAGGCCAAGGTGAGTGAATTGTCTGAGCCTCCGGGTTCGAGACCAGCTCGGGCAACTTGGCAAGACCTCATCTCTACACTAAATTTAAAAAAAAAAGGAGCGGGTGTGGCAGCACACACCTGTTATTCCAGCTACTTGGAAGGCAGAGGTGGAAGAAACGCCGGAGCCCAGCAGGTTGAAGCTGGGGTGGCTGTGAGTGTGCCACTGCACTCCAGCCTGGGCGACACAGTGAGAATCCAACTCAAAAAAAAGAAGAAGATATGTATATTGCACAATGATGCAAACTACAATTTACTAAAATGTTCTTCTATAATTAAATGTATTTACATATTGTAATAAGATGTTGATTATTGGGTTTTAGTCATTGAACTAGTAAGGCCCATGACTTAGGCCCTCTATTTTTACACCACCGATATGATACAAAAGTTAGCGATTTTAATTATACAATTCAATAAAGTTTGGCAAATGTATACGCTCATGTAACTATCACTGAATTTTGAAATGTCATTGAAATTTTCCTGTCCCTTATCATCAGAACTCACCTAACCATGGTACACTGATGTGCTTTCAATCACTGTAAGTTTGTCTTTTCTATAGCACACTACATGCTGCACAAGCTATTGACTATGTTTCATTAGCTAAGTTCTATAGCTATGACTTTGCAACCATACTATATGATTCATGAAAAATAAATTCATATAAATTAATTATATAGCATGTAGCTTTCTGCGACTCTCATTCCTGTAGATTCATGTTGCCTTCTAGTATTATTTATCTTCAAATATGAAGAACTTTCTTTAGATGCATTTTTTTTGCAATGAAGAACCAATGGTAATAAATTTTCTAAAAACTTTTTAAAGTCAAAATTATTTCATCTTCACTGTAAGAAATAGTTTCACCAGATATAGGCTAATTTTATTTTCTTTTGGCACTTTGGCATACTGTTTAATATAGTTAACATACTGTTCTAATGTCTTCAGTCTTTTATAATCTCACGAGAAGTCAGGTATTAATCTTAATAGTGTTCCCCAGTATATAATGTGTTATTTCTCTCTAGTTGCTTTCAAGATTTTCTCTTTATCTTAGCTTTCAGCAGTTTAATGATGATATGTCTTGGGTTTATTTATTTGTGTTTAACTTGCATTGGGTTCGTTGAACTCCTTGGATTTGTAAATTAATGTTTCCCATCACATTTGAAATGTTCTGAACCTTTATTTCTCACTTTTTCTCTGTTCTTTCTCATTTTGGAATTCTAGCTATACCTACATTGGACCACTTCATATTTACCCATAGATCTTTCAAATTCAGTTTATTTTTCTTTACTCCTTTTTCTACTTATTTTTCAAATCAAATACTTTCTATTGATCGATCTTCAAGTTGAGTGATACTTTTTCATGTCATCTGTAGTCTGCTGTTAAGCCTATCTAGTGATTTTTAAATTTCATTAATTCTACTTTTCTACTCTATAATTTATATCTTTTAATTAATTTTCATTTCTCTGTTGGGATTTACTATATGCTTGTTCCTTGATGTCATCTTTTTACTTAATACTTTGAAGATATTTTCTTTTGATTCTCTTAACATGACTGTATGTTTTGAAGTATTTATCTGCCAAATCCAACATCTGGGGTCCCTTGGAGTCAGTTTATATTTTCTGCCTTTATTTTTTACATGTAACTTTTCTTTGGACATCTGATATTTGGTTGAAAACCCAGGCTTTGCAGATAATATGTTGTAGTGGCTCAAAATTCTGTCCTATTCTTTTAAGGATTATTCTGCTCTTGTTTTAGGACGCAATCAACTTGGCTGGAATCAAATTACAAACTCTATTGCCACCCCAGGCTTCCATCTTTGACTTCTCTCACCGACTCACCCATTCCCCAGGGCTCCCGCCATGCAACTGCTCGTGCATATGCTTTATTCTCATGCATTTTTTAAAATCCTGGCCATCTGTGGATCACCCCACGTTTGCCAGATGTGTCAGTCAGCTGAAGATTTAAGCAGACATGGGGTGCTGCTTTCTGACGTTCCCTTGCTTCCAGGAAATCGCCTGGGCTTCAATTGTTCTGCTGATTTTGGGCCCTTGTACTCTGAGCTTCGGTCTTTGGCTGACCTAACGGGGTGGGGTTGAAGACTTCGGTCAGCTCAGAAAGTCGTCAAGCTCAAAGATCTAATTCTGTGACACCTTATGCTTTAAGAGTATATTTATCTCTGGCCTCTGACTTCTTCTCTTCTGAGGTCTCCCCAGTACATAGCTCACTCGACTTTCAGCGAGAGTTTTAGGATTTGGGTTTTCTTGCTTCTCGTACTTCTCAGGATTCCCCGACACATTTTCAGGTGCTTTTCCAGTCATGAAAGCCTGGCACGTTTAGCCAATTACCATTTTAGGTAGCTGTAACCACCGGGAGCACTCCGCACTCAAGTCAGGAAGCGACAAACTCAAAACTTGTATCCATTCCAATTGTAATGTTTTGGGTTTAACTGTACCTTGACTTATGTCTGTTTTTATGTTTTCCAGAGTCTTTATATAGATGTTTGCTTATTTTAAATTTTATTCAGAGTATACTCTTATGTGGTGGTTGTTTACATGAACTTCTCACTTCCTCCTCTTCGGAGGATTCATAATATGGCCTGGCAAAACCAAATCTGACAAGTCTTTCAAAATATTAATTATGATTATTTGTGATATGTTGTGGTATGTTACAGTTTGGGTTAAAATATTTTTCATCAGTGTAAATTATCTTTACCGTAGTCATCTTTTCATATATGACTAATCGCTCTATTGCACGTCTCGGGTGCGATATCTTTTTATATAGTTTGACTACTAAGATGTTCTCTCATAAATATAAAATCATGAAAATGACAATGTAGCTGAAACAACCGCCACTGTTAAACTCACCTCTTGGATGACCTGGCTTCAACAGGGTCTTTGTGTCGATTCAGTCGTCCTGCACCAGCCAAGCAGACTGGTGGAGCGGAGTAAGGTGGCTTATTTCAATATAAGTATTACAGGAGGATCAATGACATGATCTTTATTAGGAAAATATTCTGGAGTACTTACATATTGGCTGGCACAAAACTCTTTTCTCATCTCCGACCTTTAGAAAATGAGCATTAGATCATAAGACCTCGGTGCTCTGTGAACAATACAAAGAGGGACTTCTGTTCAGTTTGAAGACTCTTGCTGAGATTTGACCCTACTCTTTTATAAGAATAATTACAGTCAGCCCCTAGCACAACCTCAAGCCAGGTATCTAGGACCAGAGTGTGATGACCTCACTGCCTGGCCTCTACCATCTATTATTATACCCAGCGAACCCACAAATCTGCTTTGTTTTTATTCTTGTGTAACATCTCAAGAAACCCTGCTGAGGAGTTGAGGGAAGGGAGGGCAGACTGCATCTGGTTTGGGGTTTTTTTCTTTCCTTATTCTGAGTGAAGTGTAAATTGGCTTCTTGTTTTGTTTTAAGAGTTTAAATGTCGAGTATTTAATTTGATCCTCTTTACATATGTTAAGAAGGAAATTAGAAACTCTATTAAAGGCTGAGTACTTAGAGTTTTCATTAGTGACTTGAGTCTATCTTAATATCATTTTTTTAAATTTTGTAAGTTATTTTGGAGATGAGAAATTTGTATCCATGTGAAAAAGTTAAACATGATCAAATTGTAAGGATACATAGCCTAAGATATTTAAGGCCTTTGAGCACACTTCAGCCAGGAAGCCATCATTGTGCTAAGTGAGGAGATAAGGAAAATCAGAAAGTGGTTAAATTGACTGAAGTAAGAAAGTGCATGGAGATATGGAAAGCAGATTATTAGTGGTTGCTGAAGGAGGTGGGTGAGCAAAAAGAAGGAGTTGTGAGAGGAAGAATCGGGGCATTTGGGACTTTTATTTGGAAGGAAAAGAGAAGACAGGAAAAGAGGGAAGCTGAGACTGGGGCAACTTTAATGAGAAATGGGACTTTGAGGAAGAAGCATTTAGTTGTGCCCCATAATGTACCATATAATATCCTGCTCCAAAACTCTCTAAATTCCCAAAATACAGCACTTCTCTTCAACTTTTTGAGCCTGGATATCTTGTTTTGCTTTGGTTTTAGTTTTTTGTTTTGGTCAATATCACAACATGTTATGATTGTTTTTGAAGTTAAAAAAGAGATTTAATCTATCGTATTACTATAAGAAAAGGATTGACAGTGGTGGGAAACTATGGGGGGCAGGGGAAGGGAGGTGGGATTAACAGTAGTCAATATCTGTCTGGGGACAGGGAGGCACCCCTTATCAAAAAGGGTGCCTGAACAAAATATATCTGTATACCTAACCCTTAACTGTACCCCACAATATCAAAATAAAAAATATTGATTAATTTAAAAAAGAGATTTAATTTATTAGAGTAACATTTCAGGATTCATAGAATTTTAGATCATAAAGTGATTTCCCAGCTGCACCTCTGAGGAGCCAAGGCTGCCCCTTTCAACATGGCAGTCAGGTGACTGAATTTGACAGACACGCCAGGGTAGGTGCAAGCCATAATTGGATTGTCCTGATGGTACCATGGCAAGGTAAGAAGCGAATTGTAAGAATTGCTCTAAGACTAGAAGACTACAGCTACCTGATCTGTAGCTGGATATATCAAATAGAATAGAGAGCCTTAGAACTATGTGAGATTGCCAGACTGAAAAATCTAAGAAACTCTCTCATGAGGTTATAGGATAGAAATTCGTATTTAAGCCACATCTACAGACACATAATTTATTGAAATATCCAAGTCTTTTTTAGAGGATGAGCGGAGGTCTGTGGCAGACACAACTGGAGAGTTTTAAGGCCTTTCCTGGACCCACAGGCTAAGATCTGATTCACTGGTGCTTGGAGACTTCAGAAAGTTGAAAAAATTATTCCCTTAAGAAACTAGAGCAGTCTTCATAAATTAAATTCCAGGGCTGGGAAAGACAATGTGCAATTGAAATCCTACAACAGTGGCAATATTTAGAGACTGAGAACTGATGGAGATCAAGAGAGATACTGTAGGTCTTGCATTGTAAATAATGTGAAATGTTTGAAGCTGCATGTTTTCATTTTCACAACTGAATAACGAGTATCCCTAAAAAGAATGGAAAACAAGATAGGGAGTTGATGGGATCAATTTATAAACATGAATCAGAGGAAGGGGAGAAGTTGTCTGCATGGTGTTGAGACGCAAGGCTTCTTAGCAGTAGATCACACAGTTGTGTAGAACACAGCTTGGAGAGGAGAAATGACAGGGTCAAGTGAGTGCAAGAGAAATTGAAAGCCAAAATTTTTTGAGCAAACTTGGACTTTTTCCAGAATTGCAGAAAGCCACTAGTATCCTCAATGTTAGTGGATCTAATCAAAGAGGAAGAAAAGTAAGTTACTGCAGCGGCCCTCAGGCATAGAGGCTCACAGAGGTCTTCAGGCCAGAGGTGGAAGAACAGTCATGGGACCAGGAAAGCTGACCCAGGAAAGAAAGTCCACACAAAGAAAGAATCCTTAAATATATAGGTGCTCATGGACATAGATCTTCACTTCTATCAAGATCATTTTCAGAGCCAGTCTGGTAACAATTTATGAATTGTGTCTCTTAATTTATACCCTGTTCCTAAGGTTGGCTGTTAATGGCACCTTTGGCCACTGAGCACGAATCTGGAGCACATCAGAACCCAGATGCAGGGACAGATACTCTCACAGACCTAAGTCATCTAAGGACATTGGAATGTAGCAGCACTTTGTGTTTATTTTAGCTGTAGCAAAGTCAAACATTTGCTGGCAGATCATACATCAGAAGAAAATCATTAATGAAAACACCAGTTCTCCTTTCTGATGACACAGAAACAACTTTGCTGAGCACAGTCAGTTTGAACCGCAAAGAACAAGAGCAAGAGCGACACGGAGGCATAAACCCCGAAAAAGGAGCAGAACGTCAAAAGACGGGGGTTTACGTGGAAAGGGATGCTGGGTGCCAATGTGTATATTACAGTCCTTTTCGATAAAGGGTAAATTCTAACACAGTCAAAAACTTTATTAAAATGTAAGTATTACCACCTTTTCCTCGCCCTATCATTTTAGGAAATCTCTTTAGTTTCTTACTGAGCTATTCAGCTCTAGACCCTTTGTCAAGCTGAGCTAATCTGTGAGAAAGATCAAACCATGGAGGCAACGGGAAGCCGCGCTGCACTGTCCTAGAAAGGGCATGGCAGGAACCAGAAAGAGGCAGAAAAGCATAAAGGAGATCTCTGGTGGAGCTGGATTGTATGTTGAGGAGATTCACCATGGGTGGATTGAAGAGGGGCATTTTTTATTTGCGGTTATTTGATTTTGCTTGAGAGACAGAAAGGAACTCATAACAGGATAAGACTCATCTTTCAAGTCTTAAATGTCATCCACTTTCAGACGTCTTCCCCGTCCATTCTGTCTACAGTAACCACACATGCCACATCTTCTTCCAGGTAATCTCAACCATACCAATTGTTTATAAACTTAACAACATTTGGTAATCACAGTCTGTAATTGGTCTTATATTCTGTCTTGTTGTCTGACTCTCCCATTAGTATTTAAATTGCATAAAGTCAGGATCCTAGTTCTGTCCTGTTCAAACTATTCACATTCCTACCACAATTC
Source organism: Cephalopachus bancanus (assembly GCA_027257055.1). Lineage (NCBI taxonomy): Eukaryota > Metazoa > Chordata > Mammalia > Primates > Tarsiidae > Cephalopachus > Cephalopachus bancanus. The sequence continues at coordinate 2,434,895 of JAPVLO010000018.1, read as the reverse complement.
TTAGTCCATAGTAGATATCCAATAAATATTTTATAAATAAATGATTGGTTAGGAGATTGACTGGATAAATGAATTAATGAGTGAATAAGTAGAAAATCCTGCTCTGTTATATACAGTGTGATCTCCTAAATCTTATTTTGCTCTGTGCCTTGGTTATAAAGAAACAAAGAAAGCAAATAAATACAACCATGCTTTAAAATAACACGTTTAAAAGGGAATCGTCAATGCTCCAAGTTTGACAGAAGAGGATTACAATCAAAGAAGACCTGTAAACTGAAAAGACTGGGGATAACATACTACTGTCATTTTATAAAACAAGCAAACCTGTACCTTATAGTCACACTTGATTTTTTTTTAAGAGAAAACCTTTATTTCTTTGCTCAGCTTAGCAATTTATGAATCAGAAGACTTTCATCCCTTTAGATATACTATGTAAGAGCATTCCTCAAAATTAACCTTAGCCTGTTGACTCTATATCATTAAAGCATGTAACTTGTCCTTCTTGAATCATAAAGTTAATTGATACTTTAATCAGTTTAATTGGTATCACCATTCATTGATGTAATAAGGTAGAAAATTCTGCGTTAATTAAATTCTTCACAGGATAGCATCTAAACAGAAAACTGAATTCACTTAATTGTCTTTCTTTAACTTCTTATTTGTTAACTACATTTCATAATCCAAATAGGTAATCTTGTATCAAAAACTCAAGCTTATCTTAAAATAAATCCCTCTTCCCTAGGAATGCCCATGACAGTGGAGGATATATTTTCCATTGCTTCTCAACTGATCTCTGACTACTGTCTTTCAAATCCTTGACAACAAAAATATTCACAATGCTATTAGGGCTGTTTTTTTTTTTTTTTTTGAGTTGGAGTCTCACTCTGTCACCCAGACTGGAGTGCAGTGGCCGCTCCCGGCCTCCGCAGCCTCGACCTGCTGGGCTCCGGCTATCCTTCCGCCTCAGCCGGAATTACAGGCATGTGCTACCATGCCCGGCTGATTTTTTGTTTTATTGTGGAGATGAGGTCTCTCTGCCCAGGTGGGTCTCGAACCCGCGGGCTCAAGCAATCCACTCACCTCAGCCTCCCAAAGGCGCGGATGACAGGCTGAGCCACCGAGCCCGGCTGCTATTACGACTTTTGAGCTTCTGATTAGAAATTCATTTTGCAGTCTTTCTTTCTTTTTTCTCACGGCCACCGCAGCCTCAACCTGCTGGGCTCAGGGCCTCAGGCTTCCAAGTAGCTGGAACTACAGAAGCGTGCCACCATGCAGACTAGTTTTTGTGATTTATTTTAGAGACAAGGTCTCACCGAGTTGCCCAGACTGGTCTCCACCCCCCAGGCTCAGGCAGTCCTCTCGCTTCAGCTTCCCAAAGTGCTGGGATGACAGGCTGAGCCACTGCACCTAGCCTACAGTCTTTCAAATGTAGCCCTTTTATTTTAGTGTCAGTATCCAAGATCAAATCCTCAGCAAAACGTATCAGGACCA